>OW240912.1:12107777-12457777 GCA_933207985.1 Pelobates cultripes
ACAGGGTATCTGACTTCCTGCCGGTCAGTGCCCTTGTTAGTCCAGCAGCCCACCCACAACAAATAATCAACAGCACAGCCCACCCACAATAAATGGTTACTACACCTGGGTAAAGGAGAAGCCTGTCCATGTCCAGGTGCCTCACCACGGCTGTGCTGGGTACGGGTACGCTGACTTGGTGGGTTGCTGCGTGGGCAGAGACCAGCGTACTTGCCCGGTGCCAGCGCTACCACTGAAGTAGCCTGTTTGGAGCCTGATTGTGGGAGGGGGAGACCGACTGTCTCCCCTCTGGATACACTGCCCTGTGGCTGGGGGACAGGACCGACCGTCCCTACCCCTGGTGCTGCAAGTGCAGAGACTCTGGTCCCATCTGCATAGTTGTGGGGCTTAACATCTCCCCTTGGTGGGGTAGGCTGCCGCTGGAGAGAGGGTGTAACAAGCTCCTCTCTCTGAACTGTAGACTGCTGCTGGGGAGAGGGGGTAACCTGCTCCTCTCCCTGACACTCTCTTTGCTGGTGGAGAGGGGGACCAACTGTCTCCCCTTTCAATATTTTGTCCTGCGGCTGGGGTGCGAGACAGATGGTCTCTGCTTCCTGGGGTACACACTGCCGTTGGGGAGGAAGGACGGCACCTTCATCTCCCTGGGGTACACGCTGCCGCTGGGGAGGGGGGGTAACGAGCTCCTCTCCCATACATACTTTCAGCCGCTGGGGAGAGGGGATAACAAGCTCCTCTCCCTGACACTCTCTCTGCTGGTGGAGAGGGGGACCAGCTGTCTCCCCTTTCATTATTTTGTCCTGTGGTTGGGGTGCGAGACTGACGGTCTCTGCTCCCCGCAGGACACTCTGCCGCTGGGGAGGAAGGACGGCACCTTCAGCTCCCTGGGGTACACACTGCCGCTGGGGAGGAAGGACTGCACCTTCAGCTCCCTGGGATACACACTGCCGCTGGGGAGAGGGGATAACAAGCTCCTCTCCCTGACACTCTCTATGCTGTTGGAGGGGGAGACCGATTGTCTCCCCTTTCAATAATTTGTCCTGTTGCTGGGGAGAGGTGATAACCGGTTCCTCTCCCTGGAACACTCTCTGCTGTTGGAGAGGGGGACCAACTGTCTCCCCTTTTAATATATTGCCCTGCTGCTGGGGAGCGAGACTGACTGTCTCCGCTTCCTGCAGGACACACTGCCGCTGGGGAGGAAGTACAGCACCTTCAGCTCCCTGGGATACATACTGCCGCTGGGGATCTGGGCTGACTGCCCAGCATCCCTGTAGGGCCTGTAGAGAGACCTCGGTCCCATCCCCACCTGCCAGCTGGGTGTCTTCCCAGGACAAGTCAATAAGGTCTTCCATCTCTGGGGCTGGTTGGGAAATATGTGGTACAGTACCAAAGTCTCCTGATAACAGGCTTGGTTGCTGGGGAGGAGGAACTAAACTCAATGCTTCCGGTGGTATACAGTCAATAAGCCCCATCATGTCAGAGACAGGCGGCGTTACACGTTGGAATAGGCAAACATAATCCTGTTCTAGTTCCCACTCCCAGTTGGCAAGAAAAGATAGATCTGGCTGAATGGCATCGATCTCCGTAAGGTCCCAGTTGTCTGCCCGCTCAGCTCGGATGGACCAGAAGCGAGCAATGTCGGTGTCTCCGAACCAGAGACTAGTTTCAATAGTATCCCACAACAAACCAGGGCCGTCATAGTGTTCCCCCTCAATACACTTGTACTCAATCAGCCATGGGTAGAGGTGGTAAACATGCCACCGCAGGGCCCGATAGGAATCATCCAGCCACACCTCAGTCTCAACTAGCGTCTCCAGTTCGCTTACCCATTCCTTTGAGGGCTGGTTTCCCAATAACGGCATCCGCAGCTCTAGTTGTTCTGCTTGGCGCTGGTTAGTGGTCAGGATTTCCTCGCACCGGAAGGGTCGAATTTCGTTGATGTCCTCCTTCCAGAGATCGGTACGAAGCGCCACCCTCCACTCTGTCTCTCTTTCCTCTGGGATAGGATACTCCATACTGCGCATCACATCCTGTAGTCGCTGCTGGAGCCTGGCGTCAAAGTGAGATACTGCACGGCCTTCCATCTCTGAAGTAGTGCTGGTTTTCCCAAATCTTTATGTAGACAGGGACGCTGTATGAACACTAGCGTCGCCTTCAATTTGTAAATCCACGAACTGTGTCTCTGAGCTGCTTTACCTCGCACTAGAACGCCATCCCACCGCTTGCCACCAATGTAACGGATCGCCTGGCACCCCGACTGGGTACCTCCGTTGAAGGATGCTCCTAGCGCTTCCAGAGGACTCCAAGCACTGCAGCAGACACCACAACCACCGAATTGTAGGAGCATATGAGTGCTCTCAAGCATATGAATGCTGTAGACAGTTGAATAGGAACCATACGAATAGGTTTACTCTCCTAGCAGTCAAACTGGGACAGCATACAATAAATCCTTCCCCCAATAATGAGATGACACTTCACTTTGAGGGTTAAGCAGGAACTCCCTGTACTGTCACATACAGTCTCTTTTATTCCCAATCCACAAACATAGTACAGCCCACAGGGCGTTACAAAACAACCAATCACATCACAGTTACATCCCACATATTCCCTCCCCTTATCCTGAGAGGAAACTCAATTACACATACAGTTAAAACATACTTTCTACCCAACTTTCATAACTTTAAAACTATACATCACATTCACATAAAAATTACATATTCACAATCAATCCATTCAGGGGAACAACATATTCAAAAATGGCACAAATCAGACAAGGGGTTCAAAAGTTAGTAAAAAGTCCTTTGTGACTAAATGAAGCATGGCTTTCTGGCCCAAACCAGTTTCAGAGTCTTCTATCCTGGAGATAAATAATTCAATTATCTCCCAGGACAGACACAAGACTCCATTAAGCACATGGTTGCAAAAAGACACAAAACACTTTAAAATACATAAAGTCACATTTTACACATAACACACAGACATTTCACATATCCCCAGATAGCTCAGGTCTGAGCGCACATTATTAAGTGAAGGGCGCTCGGACCACACAAATATAGTTTAATCGCCATGGAGCCAAAGTCTTTACAGTCAGTTTCATACGAATGGGCTCCATGGGATTCCTATCTGGGGTATAACACATTCACATAAAGTCTGGTCCATAGTCCAAAGGCAAGAGGCGGGCAAGCAGCCCCCTCCAAGGACACGTGGCGAGGCCGGTTTTGCCACAATGTCAAATTTGAAGACTTGTTTTTAATTCATCATAACATTTACAAACCCGTTATTGATTTTTCGCAAACCCTATTTTGTTAAATAAACCTCATCTGCATGTATATTACAGAATGATATCAAAACAAAAACATTGCACAGCTGGTTTTAGGAAATGCAACATTTAATCAATGCTCTGACCTTCGCCTGGAGGACAAAGAAACTATCAACACAGCAACTACCAAAGATACTATAAACAGCTTCCAAGATGTAAGTAAGCAATAACTCAGTCAATTAGAGATAGACTATAAGGCACAGAAATACACAGAAATACCCTGGGGGTTTTTAAAGGGATACTCCACTGCCCAAATGCAAACACATTTTTAAAAATCCCTATTTAGTAGATATACCCTAATGAAAACATGCATGCATGTAAAGGGACACTGTAGGCACCCAGGCCACTTTAGCCCATTAAAATGGTCTGGGTGCCAACTCACACTTAACCCTGCAAGTGTAATTATTGGGCAATGACCTGTCATTTGAGTAAACAACCAGGAAGATGCATGGAATAGCCTTCCAGCTGAAGTGGTAGAGGTTAACACAGTAAAGGAGTTTAAGCATGCATGGGATAGGCATAAGGCTATCCTAACTATAAGATAAGGCTAGGGACTAATGAAAGTATTTAGAAAATTGGGCAGACTAGATGGGCCGAATGGTTCTTATCTGCCGTCACATTCTATGTTTCTATGTAAGTAAACAGGACCTGCTGTTTTATAGACAGTCAGAGGGGAGTAGCAAGGCAAATGTATAACTATTTCTATTGAAATCTGTATATTTTTTTTTGTAAAATAAAAAAAAAAGCACACTCTCTTCGCAAAAAAAGTGCTCTAGGTGTTTGGAGTGGTCCGTTAACAAAATAATGAGTTGTTGGACTCAGTTTGGCTGAAGGTAAAAAAAACCCCTCCAGACTGGTTTATGAGCTGGGGTAGCATAGTCAAAAAACAGCCAAAATCAAGCGAGACACATTTATACAGAGTAAATGAACTTAAAGGGGCATTTTAGACACTAAAAGACATCATAACAACTTCTAAATTACATTGTTACGATGCCAGGAGTCCCTGGGTGCATTATCTCCTCAAGGGGTTAATTTGTTCTCAAATGGTTTAACCCCAAAATTGCCTCCAATGCTGATGTCAACTTCCATTTCAGAAGGCATCCTGCTTCCGAAACTTCAGTTTCAGAAAGTGCGAAGTGCCACCAGACAGGGGTGCTGCTGAATGGCTGAGAGCGGTCAGCTGACACTCGCAGCCAATCAGTGACTCCCCATTCACAAAACTGGCTTTGAAAAGGTACATTTCTTTCCAAGCCTGTTTTGGGAATCCCCAGTCACTGATTGGCTGAGAGTGTCAGCTGACCACTCTCAGCGGAGCCCTTGCCCGGCGGCACTCTGTGCTTCCTGAAACTAAAATTCCAGAAATCTGATGCCACCTGGAGGGAATTAAGGCCAGCGCTGGAGGCTTCTTTGGGGTTAAACTGTTTAACCCCTTGAGGTAAGAGTTCACTCAGGGGCCTCCTGGTACCATAACAACTTCATTTTTAGTTTCCAGATTGGTACCTGGAGTGTTCCTTTAAACTGGTTTCAGAAAAGAATAAGACAGCAAGTTATGCAAAAGTAGATCATACACAAAAGCAGATAATCACAAGAATATGGATTCAGCTTTTATTGTCACTGAAGAATCTCTATAAAAGAGGATGTTGTATGTGGGACTGCTGGAGGTAAGTACTTTAGACCCTTATATTTGGGTTGAAGATGGCTAGTTGGCTGTCCACATACTGCAACTTGTGTTTCCGTAAATTAATACGGAAGAAAATAAACCAAAACGGGTCTATAAATAATGCAGTTTATTATAAAAGAAATAAATATATAAAAATACAATGAAATTACAGACACGGTAAATGGTGGCCTAGAAGATAAAATGAATTGGACAGGAGTTCATTAGCTCACGCCTGATCAGACACCCCTGTGAAGATAGAACATAAAAGTGAATTACAGATAGGATTTTCTAACTGATCGGGCTCTGCTTGTTGAACCTTCTCCTAGTGCCGGTTCGAGAATTGTGGTCCTTCTTCCCTGCTTGGTGACACCATGCAAAATGTGCAGCATTTCAGACTGATGGCTGGGTCACCTTGTCACCAGTGGTCACGCTGATCATCATTTAGCCAAATGATAAGACTAACGTGTGCAGTGATGAAAATGGTAATAAGAAAATTGAAGAGAGTTGAATTAATTGCAGGCTTTAAAGCAGCTTAGGCGGACTTAGTGGAATTGTTATTGCAAAGTGTTGCTTTTGTGCGATAATACTTAGTGTAGGTCAATTGTTTGTCACATTTGCAAACCCTACAATTAATGCGGTGGCTCCCTACTTGATTTTCTGAAATAACCTTTCATCAAGTACTTTTTTTTTTTACTATAATGGGTTTTCTTTTTTGTTCTGTGATTTTGTTCTCGGTAAAACCCTGTGGAAACCTGCTTTTATTTCTGAACGTTTGAAAGATCTTTACAGTCAGTGGTATTTCTGTGATAAAATGAGCAATGAGCAATGGCAAAAATAAGTAAAACCGGGAGTTAATGTGCAATTTCGTCTCAAGATTTTTTAACACAACATTACGGACATAAAGGATGTATCCTGGTCTTAACTGAACACATTGTCCCTGATCAGTCAGGATGACCCATGGATTGTAAATTACTGACTTTGCACTGAGACAGACAGTAACATTTTGTAAGTTTAAAAGACTTTTAAGAGTGTCTCTCTACTATTAATTACGTGTCTTGGGGACAAAGCCCTTTCTTTTAGTATTTACAAAAACAAAGAAATATGTGCAAACAACATTTTTATTTTCTTTTTAAATACTCCATATAATTGTTACAGTTCTAAACATGCAAAACGCTTTTATGTAATGTCTTTTATCAAGGATCAAGGTGTTTACACTGCTGTGTTATGCCATCTCTAGTGGATGTTTCTCCGACAGCCGCTAGAGGGGCTTCCTGGTTTTGGTGCTGCAATATTTGCAGGACTAATGCTTAGTGTCTCCACGTTCTGCATGGCGATGCATTGAGTAAAGGTATCTCTGTGAGCTGATGCTGATTGGCAGAGCACCACATTTGCTGCCTCTAAATGCTTTCTAATGGGGAAGCATTGGTTTGGCCAAGATCATTTGTATTGATGATCTCAGCCAGGGAGGACTGGCTTTTAATTGCTACATTCATGGTTCAAGGTGGAGAACCAAACTGGGTCATTTTCCAGAACACCATCACCAGAGACATAAGATCTGACTGTTGCTCTCATATTGCTGTTTCTTAACTCTTTCTTTCTTTCTTTTAATGCAAATTATGATCTGTAAATCTCATTTATAAAGACCAGGTTGCTTGAAACTATTTGTATCTACTCCAGTTATTATGTGCGTAGTTTTCAACTACCAAATGTTGCAGATGCCACGTTGATAGTAAGTTAATAAATATGAGTATAAATGATGATGCAATCACATTGATACTACATTTTAGAAGGCAGGCAGGAATGCTTAGGAAAGAGTATTTGGCCAGATGTGTCATTGTACTATCAAAGTATATTCTATACACCCATTCATTCAAAGTCAAATTATAACAGAACAGCTGCAACAAGACAAACGCAAGAGCCAGCCATGTCAAAGATGTGTCTCTTGAGAAACAATTAAAAACAGACAGATAGGCAACAACAAATATTAAAGCTGGTCTTCCATCCATTACAAGAATAACAAGACATACTGTATGATTGCTGTGTACCTCCTGTCTTCCTAATCTTCCCAATTAACGGCCATCTTGCTTGGCTTGCATCTGATCTCACATTTCCTTCTTGTTTGTTTGTTTGTTTTTTTGTTCAATGTAAACTATTTACATACATAATTCAAAGCCTCTTAATCTTAATTGCTATCAGTTAAGCTTAGAGCTGATTATGCTGGTATTTGAACGGACAATCCTTTTGAACCATCCATGGCTGTCGACCCCAGATGTCCGAACTTGGCAGAGAATGTTTAATGAAAAAATGTATTTGATTTAGAGCTGGGTTATATTCCAGCTGTGGTTGAACAATAATACCTGCTCTGATCAGAATGTTTCAACTGAGTGATTTACTTTTAACATACTACATTCTTGCAAAAAAAAAATCTACCCTTGCTGCTATGGGGCTATGTATAAAGAGAAATTATTGGCTAATGTTGTAAAAGTGGAGTCATCATCAGCACCATTTAATTGCTTTCTCTAACATATGAAAATTTTAATTTCTTTCTGTAAATGATACATTTGTTACACATATGTGTGATTCTTCATACTTGAACACATGTTTAGGGGAGTCAAGGAGCAGATCTTCACTGGCAGTTTACTGAACACAGAGCACTTATGTTCCTATGTTCTGTTAAAGAAACACGTAACGTTAGGAAACCACAAAAACTAATTTAAAAAACATAGCTGGTTTACTCAGCTTCTTTCCAGCACCAAGTTTCTCTCAGTGCTGCCGCGGCCTCCTCCTAGAGTGATGTCGTCTTGAAGGCGTACCTCCAGGATGAGGTCCAATCCAATTATCATCACAGAGGAGCATTGAGAACCGTAGGCAATATGCTTACGATTTTGCCATACGGAATCACTGCATGCAGACTGTGATGCTGTTAAAAGTGTTGTTGAGCACAAGTGTTGTTGTTATTTCAACTCATCAGCATATGATAGGTTACTGGCTTGCTATGGAGGCTTGGTGTTATTTGTTAAGTACATACCAAATAGGTTGTGTTTGGGGAAAAAAAGTGTAACCTATCTCATGCTGATGAGTTGAATTAACAACGAAACAGCTGTTCATGAGTGGTTCACTGGCTTTGCACCTCTTCCTGAGTTGTGTTTCAAAGTTGTTTTATGCAGCAGACACATTCTCCAAGGAATCCATGTATAAAGTGGAATTATGAGGCAAAAATGTGCTAATTTGCATATGCCTACCCAGAATTCCTTGCAGTAGTTAGGGCATTGTTAAAGTGAGATTTCTGTGGTAAAACCAAGTCTTATGGCTTGACTGGTGTGTGTATTTGTGTTTAACATTGCATTAACTATCCACCATATAACATTTTTATTATTTTGTCTCATAAAATGCAAATAAGCCTCATAGCAAGACCCAACTATTTGTTCATATTAAGTGCAATAAACAGCAGAAGTTACAATATGAATTATCCTTCTGTACGATTATTGTTTGTAAGGTCAGGTTAACAGAACTCTAGAAAGTTAATAAAGCTCACTGCCAGGGATCTCATTAGCACAACGCCTTTGTGCTTCCGCAATCTCTTCACTAACACCAGCAGCTCAATTAACACTAATTGATAAAGGGGTGAAGACACATGCTTAAATGTAAAGTAAGCAGTCTTAAATGTTTTATTCAGATTGTCTCAACTTCAGGGCATGTGCCATCAGGATTCCAGATGAGAAAATCAGGAACAAAGATCACTAAGTATAAGCCTTCCACGTCTTCTTCTCTGTTGTGGGGCTAGAACAAATTGAGCCTGTGTTGTGTTTTGCAAGAGCAAAACTCAACAGACAATTCTGGTTTGTTATTGAAAACATAATTTGCAAATTCTGTTAGTAATGATGTTCCATTGCATTTTACGCCCTCGGCGGAAAAAGATGTTTAGGATTTCAGCATTCTAATTGAACTAGATTGCGAGATGTGTTTACCCTCTAATTAACTTGGGGTCACTTTTATATTCAGAACAGACCAAAATTATGAAGCAGAATAATGATTAATTATTTTATGTAAAGCCCAGTAGTTTAGAAAGATAATTTAATTTTGAAATTGCTCCAAAAATCTTTCTTATTTTATACATTATTAGGGAATGTATGAATTTTGAAGGGTGCGTAAACCAAACTGTAAGCGCATTTGAAACACTAACATCAGGTCAGGTCAGCATCGGATCAGGTAATATGTACTGTTTCCTAAATCCCAGCAGATCAGAAGGACAATATAACTTTGAAATTGTTCCGTGAATACACAGTTGCGTTGTATAGGCTTGTGCACGACACAACATTCTGTAGGGGCAGGTAGCTTAAATGAGATCCCCGATCTTTTGTTAAATCCTATATATGCCAATCTATTATTTGGTATATTTGGTAGCCATGTTCACAGTTTGTAATGAAGCCACACATATCCTGCCAAATATATCACTGATAATTAGTTTTTGAGACACTGCCAGCTGTTATGTGATTTCTCTATCCTGTCCGTATATATAAAACTGCTAAACATCAGATTTACTTCACCATCTTCACCAAGCCCTCCTTTTCTAGTGCCTATTAAAAGAACCCATTTTTAGAACAGTACTTTCACTGTCTACAAACCAAATAAATATGCAAAAATATCTCATGATTTTAAATCACAACTTATTCAAACGTTACTTAACATGCATTCATCAATTTGAAGACAATGAAATATTTTTTTTGTGTGATTTGTACAACTAATAATCATGTGAATCTACAAGAGGGAATTGGAAAAACAATCTACAGTCACGAAGACACAGTTATAGAGAAGGAGGTTTTTTTTTTACAGGCCTTATACCTTATGTGAAATCCCCATGGATATATTTATTTATGGACTAGGTGAAGACATGGACTGAATCAGTGGTAAATATAAATACGAGAGTTTATCTCAAGCCCTGCTTATATACAATTGCCACATTGGTAAGTCTTGAGTTAAGGAAATCCTCTTTGTTTTACATAAAGTTGTATTTTCTGATTATTTAGCTATAACTTTTGATAGAATAAAGATAATTTAACACTGTTTATTGTATTACATTAAACATTAAACCATCTTTCTAATGTAATTAAATATTTAATTTTTGCATTATTATAAAAAGACTGATGTTATGAGCAATTAAACCCTAAAAATGTAAAATGTCCAAAAGGTTCCACTATATTGGCCACTAGTGTAAGAAGTGTATCTCTGTCTTAGAATGTCTTGTGAAAGTCCTGATGTTATCACAGGAGATAAATTGTGCAAGGCACCTCTAGCACTCTATTCGTGCCCTGATGGCTATCTTTCAATGCACTTGGTATATAAGTCTTTAGGAGAAGAATCTTAACACATCAACATTGTTGTGACTTTTATTACACTTGTCCTTCTCATTTCTTGTATACCTGCTCTGAAAAACAAAATGTATCTTTTTAATCATAAAGGGCAATATTACAAAGAAGAAATTAGACAAGTAAAAATAGTAAGAAATGCTAATTTATTACCAAAGGATATCTAATCAAACATAAAACATTTAAAAACCGTCTGGTTTCCCCATTCCATCTTTATGTTATTGCTATGTAACATCTAGAACAATACATTGTAGGAGTCTGAGATTTGCAAAGTCAAACATTATTTTTAATGCACTTTGTTGATATTACTTTAAAAAATCAATCCTGTTGAAAGGAGGAAGTGAGAAAAGCTTCTTTGACATTTAGAAGTGATGGTTATGGCCACGAAAGATGCACTTGCTATTTGGAAAAGAAAAGCAAGAATTTACTCAGTAGTGCACAATTCTCTACGTCAGTGGTTCTCAGCCCAGTCCTCAAGTACCCCCCAACAGTCCAGGATTTAAGGATTACCCAGTTGTGTCTAAGCTGTTTTTAGAGAGAAAAAAAACAAAACAATTTAGACACAACAGAGTAATCTCTAAATCCTGGACTGGTAGGGGCTACTTGAGGACTGTGTTGGGAACCCCTGCTCTACGTCATGTTCCAATCTCTGTTAACCCAATTCCTTTCTAACACCATCACTCTCACTCGCACTGAATAAAGCATAAAGCTTGCAATTTATTAAGCCACCCTTACTTTTCCTTTGCTACAATGCAGTTGTCCATCTTGCAGTGAAACTTAATTCTGTCTCTCTACATCTCACCATAGGAACTTTGAATGATAGACTCTATAGCAGGGGTGGGCAAACTGTAGATCCACAGCGGTTCTAGAATTGCAACTTACATGTTCATTTGACATTCAGAAGTTGGGCAAAGCCTCATGGTGGCTGTAGTTCTAAACATCTGGGAATCTACCTTTTGAGAGCCCTGGTCTACAGCAACATTTGCAGGTCATTCTTCACGGCTGTGTTCTAGCCACCCATTTTCTCTGAGCACAAGTACCCTATAAAGAACAGGTTGGTGTAACTACACTTTTAACATGCAGGTAAAATGCCCATTTGCATATGTTATGCATATTAGACTTATGCACTGTAAAAATGTTTGGTTCTTCCAAACTGATTTGGTTCTGATTGCCAACATTTTGTGTCTGTAAAGAATTTGGTTAGAACATTCAGCTTTGATTTGAAACAATTCAGATCAGAAGATATATTGATGGGAAAGTCCTACAATCAAGGAACAAAAGGTCACTGTAGTGATCCTTTAACAAAAATAAATTACTACTCTCACACTGCAAATTAGTGATTCAAAGTTGGTGGAAAGTGGCAGTTACTTCTTGCCTTAGCCACCAACCGAAAAACTCATTCCAAATTCTGAATGCACAACATTGGACTGATTATCTATTTGGTTTAAATTAGAGCTGCAAAGGTTTAAACATTATATGAGGAAGTATTACTTTACTGAGAGGGTAGTGGATTCATGGAATCACCTTCCAGCTGAAGTGGTAGAAGTTAACAGTGAGAAAGTTTAAGCATGCATGAGATAGGTATATGACTACCCTAAATATAAGAGACTAATGAGATCATTTAGAAAATTGGGCAGACTAGATGGGCCGAATGGCTCGTAACTGCCATCACATTCAATATTTCTATGTTTATGTCAAATTTGGATAGATTTTGGTTAAAAAATTTCAAAAATCAGAAATTTGTCAAATTGGATGAAAGACAAATATCAATTTGGATAACATCTCCAAGTCTATTTTTTTTTTTTTATTGTAGTGGAATTTTTAGAGAGCTGTATTCCCAGGACCCCATCCAGTTACTTAAAACTAATCATGAGTAGGATATTTTTCAGTATATTCTGTGTATTTTGTTACATCTCATGTATGAGAAATAGCTGAAATAAAACGCTTACGTTCTGACCCAGTCTGACATGTTGCAAGTTAAGGGATAACATACATCTCCATCATTCCCCTTTCAATAATTCTTTAAATAAAATGAATAGCCCAATACAACTGTGTAAATTGAAATAATTTTTATTTTATGATAACCCTGAACATGAAATTGCTTTTTTTCATCCTGTATTCATCTATTAGCTATCCAGCTAAAAAAAAAAAACATGGTTGGAAGGGAGGATAAAATTAATAGATGATCTATTTTAACCCCTTAAAGGGACACTCCAGGCACCCAGACCACTTCTGCCCATTTGAGTAGTCTGGGTGCCAACTCCCACTACCCTTAACCCTGCAAGTGTAATTATTGCAGTTTTCATAAACTGTAATAATTACCTTGCAGGGCTAACTCCTCCTCTAGTGGCTGTCTGGACAGCCACTAGAGGACACTTCCGGGTTTCTAGCACAGATTTTCTGTGCTACAGCATCGCTGGACGTCCTCACGCTATGTGAGGACCTCCAGCGTCGCTAAAATCCCCATAGGGAAGCATTGAAAGCATTTTTCAATGCTTTCCTATGTGGAGGTCTAACGCGCGTACACTGGTGGCCGTGCATACGCAATCAGTCTCCCCCACCGGATGACGTCGATGGAGGAGGAGCGTGGGCGGACCCTGGTACTGGAGTGTCGCTTTAAGGATGGAGGCAATTTAAGGATGGAGGCAATTATACAAGTTCTGATCAAAATAAAAAAAAACTGGAATTTGCACAATATGTCTGTTCAACCACAATTAATATCCATATTAAGTTCACCCACACTTATTATATATCACTTTGTTCAGGAGAAACAGTGCTTTCATTTTCCATCAAATATTTATATATGGAACACAATTTAATATGAATAAAATCTAAAAAAAGTGTGAGAAATGTAGAAATGTTGTCATTTTTCAAGTTCTCTGTGTCATTTTAACTGTGAATGTTCTAATAAGGTAAGCTTTTACTGCAATATTTCACTAGTACAACATAACCCCCCATGTATAGGTTTTATGGGGTTTAGGAAACTTACATGTCAAATATAGGGCTTTCACATTTTCCATTTTTGTCCATTGAAATTTGCCAGATTGGTTTGTTGGGACTATGCTGACTTTTGAGACCATACGGCAGCTCAGGAAGGAGAATTATCCCCAACATAGCATACCATGTGCAAAAGAAAACAACCAAGGGTATTTAACATGGGGTGTGTCCAGTGCTTTTAGTATCCACTTAGTCACAAACCCTGGCCAAAGTTATTTATTTATTTATTTTGCCCTATTATCAAAAACTGCGCTTTCACTGATGATATTATCGTCATGATACATTTTACTGTTTTAAAACACTCACATTTGTATTCAGCGAAGTATCCCGAGTATAACGGTACCTCCTATGTACAGGTTCAGGCAGGTCCCTCAAATTATAATTAATAAAAATGACTTAATTACGTGAAATTAATAGATTTTATATCATATATATAATTTAATTCATATATTATACATATATATATATATATAAAATTCCATTATAAGTGTATTTCTATATTAATATATTCATATATATTAATATCAAAGTACAGCAACAGTACAATTACTTTATGCATTATATATGTATATTATATTAATAAAATACTTTAATTATTTTATAATATATTAATTGAACTTTATTGAGCTTTTTTATTTTTTTCCCTCTTTGAGGGGCTGTCTGACAATCCCCTGCAGGCAGTACTATAGCCTCTTATTGCAGCAATGTGATCACTGTGATCGAATGGCTCTGGAGGGGCGAAGTTGCTGCAGGGGGATTGTCTAGGTTGCCAGGCAGTCTCCCTGGACCAGGATTGCAGGGATCGCTATTCTAGGTAAGTCGAGGATGGCTGGACATGCTGTGCCATCTGGCATGGTTTAGGACTGCCTCCTTCAGGAGGCATAGCAGGCCCGCTGTCCTTAATGAGTTAAGATAATATTATTAATTGCTGTTTGCAGAATGGGTTTGCTTCACTTTCCAAGACATAATGTGCACTTGGAATTTTTTTAGTATATCATTTACCTAAGCAGGCAGAAAAACAATCACACAGACAGACAAAACGTTCCGTTTCTTCTAAACAATACAAGCAACTTGCTACCGTATAATAAAATGCATCAATATATTTATTTATTATTTTGCCTAAAAGACTACATTGAGGTGCCCTGAACACCTTCTGTTCCTGTATGTTTAACTTGTCTTGTTTGTTAAAACCAAAGAAAAACATTACCTGCGCTCTTTCCACATCCCTATGTATTTTTAAACAAATGGAGGTTTTTAGTTACCTCCAGTGGCCATGAGAGGGTATGCCCACCCGCCATGTCAAGGCAGACCTTTTAGGTGGGTCCTTCTCTAACCATTTGCATTGCTTCCTTGAGCTTCTGGCAAAGATATCTCTCCTGACACAGAGAGGGGTATTTATTATATAAACCCCTACATATGTATTAACCCTTAATAGGGAACACATGGGATGGGCAGCAGCATTGTAACAAGGCTGTGTGATACAAAAGTGAATACAAATACAAAGAAACAAGTCCTGCGCTCAAACTCCCATTACTCCTGGAAAGCAGCAATGACCATAGTACACATCAGCCAAAATACATTTAGTAAAAACCAAAGGAAAAAAGTTACCTGCGCTCTTTCCACATCCCTATGTATTTTTAAACAAATGGAGGTAACTAAAAACCTGTTTTGTTTTGTTTAAAAATACATAGGGATGTGGAAAGAGCGCAGGTAACTTTTTCCTTTGGTTTTCACTATATGTATTTTGGCTGATGTGTACTATGGTCTTTGCTGCCGCCCAGGAGTAATGGGAGTTTGAGCGCAGGACTAGTTTCTTTGTATTTGTCTTGTTTGTTAGCCCACGTGCTGTACAGTGCTGCTGAATATGCTGCAGATTTTTTAAATACCAATAGTAATTCTAATTGTAATGTCTTGACGAAGCACAACATTTTAATTATAACGTGCTAAACATTCCTTGTTTTACTGTTTTCTAAAGTATTACATTGTATTTAAATATTGAAAGACCAGATATGTCAATGGATGATGTCATCAAGAAAAGGTGAATCCTCTAAATACGAGATGTGAAATGCATTGGTTCCTAATTGGTTAACATGCAGACATCTTTAGAATGTCCATACATTGTGTCCATATCTATTCTGCCATTGTGCTTAGCACCCTGCAATTTCTAGAGGATATTTACATTCTTTCAGCATTTTTACCACCTGTCATGCTGACACCATATGGTCTCTACAGCTGCCAATGTGCAAGGATAGTTTTTGAAATTTGGATGGTGCAGAGTCAGATGACCAATTACTTTGCACCAAGTTGCATTATTGCCAGAATATATATGGAAATCAGACTTATTTTAATTAAACGTTGCTTAAATGAATTCTATTATAATTCTTTTTTATTCCTATGTCAATACTGAGAATTTTACACTGCTGACCTAAACTTTCCTTTTTTTTTTTTTTAATTCTATACACCACATGCAGTCTTCTTTGGAATAATACACGTTTTGTAGTTCCCAAAAAAATCCTCACTAGCCAATATCCTTAAACAAAAACATTGTAAAAAAAATTAGGAGTGGACAGAAGCCTTAAATATGCTTACAGCAATTTCTATTGATGACATGGAGTCCTCTAGTGACCTTCTGCTGTCAGCCATCTTGTTTGCTGACTGCCTTCTTAAAACCTATAAATTGCTCATCTGGCTATTTCAAAAGACTTTGCTAAGAGTTTGAATTTCTGCTCTTTGAAAATATTTTTATTTTGGCAACAAGTCTTATCTGGAGGGTGGGGGGCACTTGAGAGGACAAGCATGGCTGAATGTAATGTCTGAAAAGTTAGCTGTGTGTGACAAGCTTAAATAAAGTACCGACAGGTGGAAGGAATTGTCAAACGCCGCAGGCGTTGAAGGAGCCCACCACAGAAACCCAATGTCAGGTCCCCCGCCCCTGCGGCACTCGCGGCGCTCTTGCTTACCCCATCACCATGAGCGGCGTCTTCTGGTTTCTGTCCACAGCTTGCAGCTGTCTCTGCTGCCATTCTCCAACCTGGCAGTGTTTCTGACGATGCACGCTCCAAGGCAGCTTCCTTTTATGTGTGTCAGACCCGGTCATGTGACCCGGCACACAGTGATGACCTCACTGATCACAAGAGAGGGAAAATACACCTCCCACGTGTTGTAATTAACACTAATTGGAAGTTAGCCAATCAGACACACCCTGTGTGTATATAAGTTCACCTCCCCCTTGCCTCGGGGCACTGTTGTAATGTCACGTATACCAGGAGTACCTAAACACGCAGACAGGCCACAGACACAAAGTTATTGCAATACCGGTCCTTGGAATGGCCGGGCTATGCAAAAGAGATAGAGTAGTCAGAGTACAAGCCAAGGTCAAGGATCACAGAAAACAGTGTAAACGAGAAACAAGCCAAAGTCAGTAACCAGAGAATAAACCACAATACAAACGCACTATGGGGCTATGAAAGACCACAACAGGGCACTGAGGCAAGGGGGAGGTGAACTTATATACACACAGGGTGTGTCTGATTGGCTAACTTCCAATTAGTGTTAATTACAACACGTGGTAGGTGTCTTTTCCCTCTCTTGTAATCAGTGAGGTCTTCACTGTGTGCCGGGTCACATGACCTGGTCTGACACACATAAGGAAGCTGCCTTGGAGCGTGCAGAGTCAGAAACAATGTCAGGTTGGGGAGTGGCAGCAGGGACAGCTGCAAGGTGTGGACAGGAACTGGAAGACGCCGCCTGCGGTGATGGGGTAAGCAAGGACGCCGCAAGCGGCTCAGGGGCAGGGGACCTGACACCCAAAATAGATATTAAAATGTTAATGGTCTGAATTTTGAACTATATTTTTTTACTTTATGGGCAATTCTGTATTTCTGTATCGTGCACTTTGTAACCGTTGAGTTGTTAAGGCACTGAACATTTGAAAAATTTCCCACTTTTGAAATTTCTCCGCGAATCACAGTTGTTGTAACAATATACGCTTTCATTTAATCTGTTGTTTTTTCTGTCACACTATGCATGAGGCACCACATTCTTCATGTTAACTCTCATAAGTGAGGACCAATATTCCAAATTGTTGTTGCTACTCTTGAATGTCATTTTAACCCATGCACGAGCAGATTGAAACTGGGTATGTTTGTTGGTATGTCTTGTGTACATACCACATATATGTTTTGTTAACATTCTCATATCTATATGAGGATAGCTTAAATAAATGAATGGATCTTCAGCTGTAATTCTCAAAAAACTGCTTGGAAGATTTAATCTTTCTACGAATGCTATTGCGGTGAAAATACAATATTTGCAGAAAGCAATGGAGTATTAATTTTAAAGTAAGTCGTAACAATTTTAATCAAATGTACTAATAAAAAAAGATTTTCTGAGTGTACAGACTTGCTACTGATGCATTACGTCTATTGTAACTGACACTATAATAATTACTAACCCATTTGCTCTCCTCTGATCTGTTGTTAGTGGAAGCGAATAAAGGTGTTATGAGGACATTATGCAAGTATTTTGGAATAAAGAGACAATTTGTACTGAGGAATTCTGAAAGGTAAAAAATAGGAATAACTAGCATTTTTTCAATTGCATTTGCCTGATCATGGTAAAGAGTGAAGTATTCCAGTTTTAGTTTTCATGCTAAAAAAAGGTCAATGTTTTTTTTTAGTAGAATGACAGAGAAAAGCACGATATAGACAAATTATATGTAAGAATTTGGTATCTGTAGACAGAGGTTAAACAGTCTGCATTAATGCAGCTCAACCACAGGCTAAGCGCCATAATTATTACAGCCCACTGTAGTGCTTATGGTGTTGTGCCACAGTAAGATGTCAAACCATGTAGAGTAATCCAAATTCTCCTACAGAAGGTCAGATGCAGAAGATTGTTTCTTGATCTAACTTTTTATTTTTGCCTTGAATCACTTTTCCAACCGAACAGGAAAAAATGCAAAACAAAATTAAAAGATAATCACAAATTCTAATTGCATTGGGCTTATAGACGAGATAAAACACTCACATATAAGCTGGTCCTTATTTGTATTGCTAGACTACTGAGATTACTACAAAAATAAGAGTACTACATGTCCATGGTTAAAATCAACCCCCTGATGGGCTTTTCTTATCTAATCGGCCCTGCAGTGGGCACATCTAATGAAATCACACCACTACTAGCACTAATTGGTGCCCAGCCAGAGTACTGCTCTCTCAGGGTGAAGATGAAATGGATGTAAAATCCCTGTGTGAAGAAATTACCAAAACTAGTAGGAATCTAAGATACAGCAGCTCTGAGACTTCAAGACAAGAACCTGCTGTATATCATCACCTATATGTACTGCTAAAGATCAACACACTTACTCTAAACACGAGTTTGTCATAAAAACCTCTCACAGCAATATCAATAATTTACTGGTACTAAATTCTACTAAATTACTTTTTTATCCACCTTATTGGAGGAGATAGGGCCTGCAGAAAGTAGTTAAAGTCGCAATTATTTTCATGTGTCCGGATTCTCAACAATCAGCTATGACTAATCCCATCCTAATCACATTGCTTTTAAAGTCTTCTCAGCCCTTTTAGGACCATAAAGCTAAAAGCCACCTATAAGGGACATGTTTGTGCTGCCGCCACTAATAAGGCTATGCAGATATTATACGCCTTTGATTTATGAAGATTGCCTTAATGCTTTCCATCGAAAAAATACATGGTAGATTGAATGGTAGTTTTTCACTAATATAGCAATCTCAACCACCATTCCTGATCCTTTCAAAAACTACTCTGGAATGGAATAATATCCAGAGAACTGACAATTCTAGCATAAACAACTGGTTCAACATGAGGCATTAGTCATTGAAAGAGCTAAATTCCATTCTAATGATTTATAGACGTGGGCCTTCCAGACGGACTTTAAAGGTATCTCAGGAATATCAATCAAAAGGGAATCTAATAAAATGGAGTACACTGAATAATGGCTCCAAATAAATGTCCAAAATGTGAAGTGGAGCAGATAAATAATTGGTAAATGAAGCTGACTCCTAAATATCTGTCTACGCCCCACTTAGCAAAATTGCACACATGCTTTAGCACGTAAGAAATAAAATAAAATTCAGACAAATAGCTTTAATGTATACAAATAAAAAAAGAGTGGAAAATGCAATTAATAATTAGTTGTTAATAATCGCAAATATACTGAATTAATCAATAAAAACTGTCCAATAGGTAATGGCAAGAAAGAAGATACATAGTAGCCTTAACTTATTCCTCTTAGTAATTTGGGCAATTAATCTTTATTTAAACTACAAGGTAATAAATAGTGTTAGCAATTAAATGTGTAATTTCCCACATGCCTACCCACGTAGTTAGGTATCTTTAATTGTCATCGTTAATGGTAGAAATAAAATTGTGAATTGCCAGTTGACCTATTCTTATTTATTTTCTCAAGGTTGAAAAAGGATGATATGAAAACTATTACTTAAAAAAAAGGTTTAGTGTTTTCCTACTATGCAGGGAGGGAGGCTAGGTTCTCAATCTGTTTAGTAATGATGCAATACTTAAAGCCTAAGCACCTAAGCACCATGACCTCGTTTTTGTGTTTTGAAGTGGTCATGGAGCATGGAGCCAGTTATGATGCTTGGAGTAACTTTTTAATCTGATTTCTCACTTACACATGACCAGGTTAAGCTTTCATTGATCTCTTTCTATGCCTCCCTGGTTAACATTTCTATTTCTCTACTTAAGAGCAACAGCTAACCTATCCATTGACGTGAATGGACTACACCAGAATCGATATATTCCACATACCTGGAAGTTTTAATGAGACGTTTGTGATTAAGTTTGTCATGTTTATTATGGTTAAGTTTAGAATAATGACAAAGTAAGAATCAGTGCTCCTACACAGGTTAACATTTTGCTGTAACACCAGTGTAAGAGGCCGGAGGTATGACTAACAATAAGAGATGCTACATGACATGTGCGACATGTCATGATTACCTTTTATTCCAGAAGTTTGGTCCTTAAGGTTTTAAAGAGGTGTATTAAGTAAAAATAACCACAAATCTACAGATTTGCTTCAAATAAATGATATACATCTGTGTTTAATAAACTCTGTGTTGGGATCTAATATCAAGTTCTCATTCTATTTCAACTGAGGCAACAGGCACATCACATTTTCATAAGACTCCAGGCAACCATACACAAAAAAATGTTTACTGTAGAGGTACTGACTTCATAGGTTTCCTTATTTATTGTATAACAATTCATAACAAGATCACTGAACTTATTTTACAACTCACCAATCTAATGCCATGTATGCCACTTGAGTCTTTGTCAAAATAGCTTTTAGCACCCTGTCCTTTTTACAATGCCCATTTTTTTAGGTACCAAATGACCAGGAAAATGTTGACTAAGCTGAAATGTGCAGAACCTGCTCACAGAGGCATCATCTAATACACCTCAGCTACCTGCATCCTTGAATGTTTCTGCTCGGACCTAAGTGTAGGAAAGAAATAGAATACAATAATCTCTAAGACAGCAGAGCATTTGTGTTTATCTGCTTTATGACACCCATGAATTGATAATCACATAGTGTCCAAGCTGTTCAGTATCCTCAATGACCCTCAAATACTGGGTAACCAGATGGTTGGGCTTTACTGTGTACACGCTCAGCAAGCCTTCCGAAAATAACTTCCACCCCAATAAATCTCCTTCAATGTCCAAAGTAACATGTTCCAAATTTCACAAAAAGAATTTCACTCTGCATGACCGTATTTCAAATTATACTTTAAAATATATTATTATTATTATTATTATTATTATTATTATTATTATTAAACAAACTATGGATTCATCTGATGCGCACATTGAATTCTATTGGTCAAAAAAATCATATTTTTGCTCTTGTTGAGCCTCTACTGACTTAAATTATCTAAAAAAGAACCATACAGAGATGCACAGATGTATAATATTAACATCACATCAATTGTTTGCATTTAAACAGTAATACTAATAACGTACATGTGAGTACTTTTGGATCCTTGAGAACTTATTCAAGAACTGCTGCCCTAAACTATGCTCTCCAAACTGTGTTTTTCACAAGATTGTTATCTGGTATACCTCGATTAGAATCCATTTACTCCATTGAAAAGCAATGTCGAAAATGCTAGCAACATATAGATACAATATAATACTTATTCAAAGTTTTTTTAACGTTTGACTTTCAATTCTAGTATGACAGAGAATAAAAAAATAATAATAATTAGGCATTTTACAATTCCTCCCCACTATAACCTTTATAATATCTCTTACATTAAATGATGCACACACCTGTCTTTATAAAACCAATTACAGTATATTCGGTACTCAGCCTTATAATATTGCTATTTCCGGAACATTTCCCTTCCAAATCTATTCATTTCAAAAAGCAACTGATACTTCCTGAAATGTTTCTAAATATAAATCAATACTTTGATTAAAAAAAAGTTCAGTTTTATTCCTCCTTTTAATGACTTTTCATGACTTTAATATCGCATGCTGTATTTATACCAGTAAACACTATTAATGTATACAGTTCTTTTATATCTTTTTGACATTTCTAGAAGTTGATCTAAAATTAGCTGTCTCCTGCCGATACAACAGGGTTGCCATTTTGAATTGTATCGCTCTATGTAAATATAATTGCTTTTTCTCCATGACCCCTCCCCCCCTACTCCTAATAGTCAATGAAACTCAGGGAGAGGAATTAATGTTGACTTTGACAGTAATTTATCAAGTTTACCTAATATGTAGAAGGAAACATGGGAAATTAATATTGATTTACAGTGTTTTTAAAGTTGTTAACTCTAGTTAATTTCTATTTAACCCTTTAAGGACTGAGCCAAATGTACTAGTTTTGATTAAAATAAAACGTAAACAAAACTTGGAACTTGACTATATGTCTGTTAAACCGTAATTCACCTATTTTATATTATGTGAACCCACAGTTATTATATATCATTTTATTCAGGAGAAACAGGGCTTTCATTTAACATCAAATATTTAGCTATAAAAAATACTTAAATATTATTCAAATATAAAAAATGGGAGAAAATAAGAAATGTTGTTATTTTTTTAGTTCTTAATGACATTTTAACTGTGAATGTCATAAGACTGTTTGCTTTTACTGCAATAAAATACCCATATTTGTATTTAGTAATGTCTCATACATGTACAGGTTTTATGGTGTTTTGGGGAGTAACCGGTTTACATCTAGCATGTTACATTTTTCAGTTTTTTCACATTGAAATTCGCCAGATTGGTGACGTAGCCTTTGAGACCGTATGGTAGCCCAGATATGAGAATTACCCCCATGATGGCATACCATTTGCAATAGAAGACAAGCCAAGGTATTGCAAAAGGGGTATGTCCAGTCTTTTTTAGTAGCCACTTAGTCACAAACACTGGCCAAAGTTAGTGTTAATAATTGTTTGTGTGTGAAAAATGCAAAAATCGAATTTGAACGCCAATTTTGGCCAGTGATTGTGACTAAGTGGCTACTAAAAAAGACTGGACATACCCCATTTGCAATACTTTTGGTTGTCTTCTTTTGCAAATGATATGCCATTATGGGGGTAATTCTCATTCCTGGGCTACCATACGGTCTCAAAGGCAACATAACCAATCTGGCAAATTTCAATGTGAAATAACTGAAACACAAGCGTTATATTTGACTCTGTAACTTTTGAAAAGCCCATAAAACTGGTACCTGAGGGGTACTGATATACTCAGGAGACTTCGCTGAACATAAATATTAGTGTTTCAAAACTGTAAATGTATCACAACAATTATATTGTCAGTGTAAGTGCCATTTGTGTGTGTTTGTGTGTGAAAAATGCAAAAAAAGTCACTTTCACTGATGATATCATTGTTGTAATACATTTTACTGTTTTGAAACACTAATATGTGTGTTCAGCGAAGTCTGAAGCAAGGACCTCATAATCACATGGCCCAGGAGGTCTGGATCAACAGCATGGGGACTCCTTTGAATGCCAGGCAAGTCCCCCCATTGTGATAGCCGGCGGGGGATCGCCAGCGAGCAGGTAAGTACTTAGGATGGCGTGGACGTGCTATGATGCCCGCCGGCATTTAGAACCAGGTCCACAAGGATGACAAAGCACGCCCGCCATCCTTAAGGGGTTAATGATTGTTATTATTTTAGAATCACAGCTCCAACCCTTTGAACATTGACTTGTTCCATCCATTAACATCAAGCCATTTACCAACAAATCAATGTTTATCTCTTTCACAGCCTGGGTGTCGTCCGAGGTATTGAAATACAATATATTGCCTTTAATGGAGGAAGTGCCCCCCTGCCATCTTTAGATATACAAAGTAAAAAGAGAATTACTGCAACTCGTACATTATATGTCAGTATTAGGTGCTATTGGTGGAGACATGAGTGTTGACAGATAATCAAAGCATCTCAATATGTGTTCTTAGATGGCTGGAAAGAATTGATTTAGTAAATAATTTAACAATATTTTATTCCCTTTACATCTTTCCTCCCACGCCTTCACTTTGGATGTCTGTTGTAGTCTATTAAATTACTGGGTGTCCTTTCTGTTGGTGTGCAGATAGGCTCCGGGCATATGCAAAGCCTTGCCCTTGTTTTAACTTTTAACTTTTAAATTGAACCTGTCGCCTTTGAGTTTCTTTCTAGAAATTAGTTATTTGTTTAAAAAATAAATCCTGTTTGAAGCATGTAACAAATAATATGATTGCAGAAAAGCTCAAAGTCGTCACTGACAGTTTGAAGCTGTATCAGGCCAACATATCTTTCTTATTAAATTCCACATTCTATATAGCTCACTTACAATTGCCATTTGGTTGAAAACTTTGATAGCATTCATCTTTCAATATTACCCCCTTTATTATCAGTATGCATTTCAAGTTCCTCTATAACAACTGACCAACACAGCATTTTCCGACATATTAGAACCAGAAAGTGAGTCAGGCTCCCTTTGCACAGAAGGCTCACTCATGATTGAAAATTGTCCAAAAAAGTTATCAAAATCATCCAGCACTTTGATATCTTTGAACACACCTACCTATATGCCTCTGATCGAAAGCTTTATCTCTGGGAGGAGAATAGAAGGGAGAAAAGAGGATGGTATGTTAACATTTTATAATATTCTGCATTAAGGTCCGCCATATCGGGAGTCTTCTTGGAGATGGTTGAATAAGTAGCCAGACAATTTCCATCTCTGTAATCAGAGCACTAGGTAGCTATCTCTGATTGTTAGATAAACTAGAAATGTTTGTCTCCCGCAACAAAATGAGGGTCATCCTGATCTTCTTGGTAAAGTGTAATAAGTTGTAAAAAATATTGTTATTTTTGAGTTTATATATGTAGCAGAGTTTGGTCTTGTCTGGGTGATAAGGAATGAGAAACTTCACATTTATAATTCCTGGTAAAAATGTTCTATTAAAATAAAAAATAAATACATTGAAATGTGCAACCATCATTTAAATTTTATTATTTTTAATATATACATTTTATTTAAAAAAATAAACTATGAATGATCATTGCTGCTGTTATTTAAAAAACGATGGCAGGAGGATGTGGCCATTTTTGATGCGTATCATTTGGTAAACTGTAACAGCAGTGTTTGGTTTCACTTTGTGTGGGTGCTAATTTAAACTCCCACTCTTAAAAAAAAAAAAAAAGGTATTATGCTACATCCCATTATAACGCTTTCAAAGAATTGGCACTTTTTATTAAAGACCAGCCTCGTTTAACATTGCTATTTAAAGATTTACATAAAATATTCAAAACTCCGAATCGAATAGGTCACAATCACGGTGACAAATGGACAAGTCCAAGCTCAACATTCTCATTTCTGGATTATGCTACAGGTTGATGTGTCTATGATGGTGACAAAATCTATTTTAAATCAGGATGGGATAGATTGTTTTTCGCAAATTTTCAAAGTGTAGACACATTCGATCCCTTTCCAGTCATATTCACCAAGCCAAGGTTATTTGTGATATATTTTTTTTTGCTTTGGTAACCTATATTTTGATATCATATCATTATATTTATGGTATTAGTAAGAAGTGATAAATGAGAATAAGTTTTTTAGTTTTGTTGTTCTAAAAATCTCTGCCATACTGTTTGGCATTATCTGTTTTGTGTGCAAACATGTTTAATTGAAATTGTAGAAAAAAAAAATCACATTTAAAATAAAAACGTGATTTCATCCCGTTTTTGCATTTATTTATATGTAAAAAAAAAAAAGAGGCAAACAAAAGTCGTGAGTGATCAGGTTTAGTGTTAGCAATGACTACAACATTCATGCATCTCCCACTTTGTTTCCTTAATGGAATGTGCTGAACCAACAAGCCAGAAACAGAGTGTGCCTAGGGGAGTACCAACCCTAAATCACAGATGTGGTTTATCAGACTCCAAAACATTTGCCTGACTTTTGTTGTATATGAGTATCTCTGGCAGTTTACAACTGGCTGTAATTAGTGGTAGAACCAGTATAACGTGTACTATGGTACTTAAACTAACGTATTATATGGTATTACTTCCTTCTATAATGACACAAGTAAGCTAAACTGTCCTTTTGACATCGGGAACCAAAGACCATCGGAGCGTACCACAAGATACTTAAAGGACTACTCACTAAAATGAGAATTCAAAGTTTGAATTTCAAATTTTAGGCCAAGTTTGCCAAAATGGAAGCAAAGCTGACTAAGAGAATAATTCCAGTTTGGCAATTTTTATCTTGAATTTGAAATCCAGTTTCCGGTAACTTTGATTTTTTTATTTTCATTAATAACCCTGTATGTGTTGTCAGGGCCGGTGCAAGGATTTTTCCCACCCTAGGCATAGATCCATTTTGCCACCCCCTCATGTCACTTACTCACTGACAGACATATACTCACTCACTGACAGACAGACAGACACACACACACACACACCGACACTCACTGATGTACATACACTCACTCACTGACAGACACATACACACACACACACACATACACACACACAGACAGACACTTACTGACACACACACAGACAGACACTCACTGACATTCAAACACTCACTGACAAACAGACACAGACTGACACACACACTCACTGATACACACACTCAGACATCCAACCTCCCTACCTCCCTGGGGTCCAGCGTGGGGCAACTCCTCACTCCTCCAGCACACTGTTTAGTATGATGGGTCCGGAATGATGTCATATCCCGGCATCACAGAGGGTGCGCGAGGGAGGAGTGGGGAGCTGCAAGAACAGCCTCCCTCGCCGCCCACAATAGAGCAGCCTGCCTCCTGTCCCCCTCTCCACGGCTTACCAGTATCACTTGGCAAAGCAGGCACCTGCCATCAAGGTAAGCAGGCGCCTGCTCTGCCTTACCTAGCAGAGCTTCAGGGGCAGCCTGAGGTGGCCAGATGGCCACCTCCTGGTCCCCTGTGACAGGGATCCTCTGGGCGCCTGGAGGATCGGCCCAGCGCTGGGGAGGGTGCGGCTCAAGAGCCCCTTGCCCAGCACTGCGAACTTAGACAGGGGGAGTCCACCAGGCCACCAGGATATATCCCCTAGTTCGCCTAACAGTGGCGCCGGCCCTGTGTGTTGTCTCAACTTGTGTGTGTGTTTGTGTGTGTGTGTGTTTGTGTGCCTCTAAGGATTTATATGACTTCACCTAGGTATTCTAACATTAATGGAAAATAGGCACAAATGTTTTTCTAGTAAAATAATAGAAATAAAAGTTCTAAACATTATTAAATTGTGAGAATTACAACGGGAGACAATTTGACATTTTATACAACACAATATCTTTCATCTGAATAACTGTTTTTTTATAAAATAGCAAACATAAACTAATAACAGTGACGTACACCAATGATTGTGTTCCTTTTAGTTGCTCCTATATTTTGTTTTCAATCAGAGAACGGCAAAGCCGGGAAAACATTTGTGTTCTACAGGGATTGGTGAACCTTAGTCAACAATCATCAAAAGAAGCAGTGATTTTGGTTTTAAACAACTGAATAAACAATCTCCTGTTTTATGTTAATAGATATAATGTAGCAAAAGGGGAACGATTGCCAGCAGACGTCTGTGTTAAACCATTAGAAAAAGGACATTGAATACAGAGCAAATGACAGAGGAAGAATAAAAGCAGAAAAAACCCACAAATCTGTGAGTTAATTCACCAGAGTCACAAAGTCCATCCTGCTTTTGTGAGGCGATGAGGTGTGGATGAGAATATAACACCCTTGAGGCATTTAGAGGTTTGAAATCCATTAAGGTAATAGTTTGGCTTGCCTTTCTCTCTGTCTTCGTAGGACTAAGTGTCTGTAATGGTTTGCTTTCCATGAATATAACGCACAAGACACTCCTTAATATAAAAATCACCAACCACAGCACTAAATCTGTCTAATTGTGTTTTGTGATCATATTATTCTTCCTTTCTTCTGATCGTCTTCTCTGGCCGATGAAAGCTTTATGACACCACCAACAAAACAGCAAGCATTGTCCTGGCTATGCTAGAAATTGGCCGCAGAAAAATTTATTTGATAAAAATTATTTTAAAGCTGACTAACAAATAACCCTCTGGGTAATCTGACGTGGCTGATTACACTGCATAGGTTGGGCATGGTTAGCCTGCGTCTAACTGGTGAATTTAAAGTTTTCAGAATAGCATAGGCAATGGCAACATTGTAAAACTAACAAATATCAAATATTTTTGTGTGGCTGACAACAAATTAGTAAAACTTGACACTTACAATAATGATTGCCATTTTCATTGAATACTAAACTTTGAGATTCATTTCAGACGTAACTGCAATTTGGCCAAATTTGGGATGATCAGGTGTTTGGCCAAATCCCTGAATTCTGAGTTGGAATATACCTGATTAAAGAGTAACCAATATTCCGAAGCCATGTTTGGGGGTGGTGTGAGGATGACAATATTCTGAATTACACCCGTGGCTCCACAGACATGATTGCTGGCCAATGGACAGTCACTAAATGTTGATAGTCATTGCATATCACGTGAAAAGTGAGGGAAAAACAGGCGGACCAGCAAAAAAAATATTTATATATTTATATATTATATATTTAATAAAGATATACTTATATAAAGCAATATTTTCTAATTTTGCCTTTATTTACTTTTTCACATTCGATCTGTGAACCAAATGGCAGTAGAATAATGCTAGATGTGTACATGATATTGTGTTATGTATACATTTTGTAGATCACTTATATTTTTCATTTTGTTGTTTTTTTCTTCTGGTTCATTTCCGGAATTGAAATTCAGCTGAGCCGAACCAACATCAAACCAAAATTCGGGTGTCCCACAACTTTTTCCATCTTCTGAAAAAATGATTTAGGAGAACCAAAATTTCTTAACGTGCACAAGTCTATAAAATGCAATTATGTAACTGTAATGGTGAGTGTGTGGCTTTGTTCTCCACATAAGACTTGTTTTCATGCCTCGTCAGCATTCCCTCAAATGTCTCTGTAGCGTAAAATGATAAAAGATCGTAAAGAGATGATCCTGCTCTCCTGTGGACATTGACACTACTTGCCCAGCCTTCCAAATATTTCCAGCTGTTAGTATAATTTAATTACACAATTACACCATCATTTGATTATAGAAACATTTCTCTCTGTAAAGGAATTGTATCATTTACCTGGTGTTGAAGTAAAATACAAAGTTGACCTGTGTTTGCAGTACACAGTGTTTAAAGGACCACTATAGTGCCAGAAAAACAAACTCAGGGTCCCACTCCTGCCAGGCTGAAAGGGGAGGAAGGGGGTTATACACTCACTTTTCTCCAGCGCCTCACAGTGAGAAGCGCCGAAGCGCCTCTAGCGGCTGTCAATGAGACAGCCACTAGAGGCTGAATTAACCCATATGTAAACATAGCAGTTTCTCTGAAATTGCTATGTTTACAGCAGGCAGGGTTAATCCTAGATGGATCTGGCACCCAGACCACTTCATTGAGCTGAAGTGGTCTGGGTGCCTATAGTGGTCCTTTAATGGTGGCACCAGAACTGCATTGTGATAGTTCATAGTCTGTATTTTACTAAACGGATGTCCTATGTTAGATACCCAGTATAAGGGTGTGCAACAATAGTCCTCTGCAGCGATTTCTGAATACTACTTCCAGGATGCTTAGCCAATAATTGGCTAACAAGCCTGACTGACATTTAAGGGTGGTGTCAGAAGACATAACTGATTTACTTCATTGCAATGGGGTTATAAATTCACTCTGATATTTCAAAATCACTATTTTATCCAATAAATGGACTCCAAAAAATATATAACTACATCTTATAACTCTGTTATATGGTCAAAGAAAAGCTTTCTTCAAGACATAATAACTTAGAAAAGGAACATTTACATTTGACATTAATATTCCTTAAGCAAATATACTTAAAAACTACTTTTTAAAATATGAGCAGGAAAATGTTTTTAATCTTTTGAACACTCGTAACCTGAAACTCATTTGTTTGTGAATTTCACAGAAATTGGTGTCTATCTGTCATTAAGGGGTTAACCTTCTCCCATTTTCCATCTAGCTCAAACAGAGAGAACAGTGGAGGAATGAGCCATTACATTTCGAGCAGAGCAGGCGTGAGATGTATTCCCTCGATGCTTAAGGGAGTCTTTTAATGAAACATCAGCCAGGCTCAGTCTGTCCTCTACTGTCCCAATGTATTTGAAGAAAGCATCTTTCAACATAAAAGAACAGTCCATTAAGTTTATTAAACTAGGAATTCTCATTCCAGCATGGATTTTTTTGGGGGGGTTTGATAGCGGAAAAATAGATTACATTCTTTGTAAAATCAAAATCTGCATTTTATTTTTTAACTTAATCTTTTTTCATTATCTTTCTCTGTGATTGTTTCTCATAATACAAAAGGAATAGGGTGCTACCATGACTTTGTAAAGCATTTGTTACATCTGCACTTCAAAGAATGTTAATTCCTTAAAAAAAAAAAAAAGCAAAAGGAGAGGTGTAGTTGTTGTTGACGATAAACTGATAATTCTATGCAAAGACGATGTTTAAATGGACATTATAATTACCAGAATAACTACAGCTTAATGTAGTTGTTCTGGATAGTATAGTCAGTCCCTGTGGGTTTTTTGCTGTTGAAACTGTCTTTTTTAGAAACCTCTATTGGCCACCCCTTTAGATAGTTGCTAGAGGTGCTTCCTGGGTACATTCAGGGTCTCCATCCTCTGCATGGGAGCGCTGAACATTCCCCATAGAGATGCATCGATTCAATACATCTCTATGAGGAGATGCTTATTGGCCAAGCCAACATTTTGGCCTTGTCTCCTTGTTGATCTCAGCCCATGGGAAAGCATTGCATTGGAGGAGATCATCAATTCTGATGATGTCAGTAAAGGAGTTGGATCAGGAACGTGGCCAGTGTGGCAGAGTGAAAATAAAATATGTTTATTACCTGCTAAGAAGGGCAAAGTGGGGGAAGCCACCTACAATTGTGGTTTTAACACTATGTAATCAGGAACATGTTTCTGTTCCTGACCCGATAGTGTTCCTTTAAAGGAACACTATTGCATTAGGAATATAAATGTGTATTCCTACTGCTATAGTGTCCTAGTGGTCTGGGTGTCTGTGGTATCCCTTTAGTGAGAATACAAAATGGTGTGGTATACTAAAGAATTAGTGTTTTTTTAGTGGATATTCAAATAATTCTGATACTTATCAGTTTAACACATTATACTTTGAGAAAAAGTGTGCATTATACATATTATATTCCAACTCGCAACACATCTCCATCGTCTGGTTTTCTTACTGGCCACATTTTATAAAAATAAGTTACATTTAAGGCATTTTAGGATGTGAACATATTTAAGTTCTATTAGAGCTGAAATCTTCTCAAGGCTCGCGATAACAGATTGTTGGTAACTCATAATGATATTAGTTAGGGTAAAAGGCACATTATTTAATCACATAATATACTATTAACCCCTTAAGTACACACCTTCAAAAGTTAGTTTTATCCTTAAGGACACAAGCCATTTTTGCATTTTTTGCTGTTTGTGTTCAAATGCAATTTGCATTTCTGTCATTTATTGCACCAACACATATTATATACCGTTTTTTTAGAGGGGAAAAAGGTCTTTGATTTGATGCCACATATACATAGATAAATTCTCATTAATTATAAAACAAATGCCAAAAAATGCGGAAAAAAACTAAACAAAATTTTTTTTTTCTCAGTTTTGGCAATAATAGCATGTGCCTAATATGTGCAGCTTACGAAAAGTAATTTAAAATAAATTCATTAATGTGTTTTGATTTACAGACTACATAATATGTGTAGGATTTCAGCTTATTTTGAAAGTTACAGGACACAAAATACAAGGACTAAAATAAAATTTCAATGTGAAACAATTTTTGGAAGTTAGTATGTCTTGTAGGTTTAGTAGCCATCACAGAAAACAAAATTACCCGACTGTAGGCGCCCTGGATTGAATACATGGCCCGTAAATCGGCAAGGCACTGATCGCGAGGGGCCGGGTAGGCGAGCGGCCAACTGGAAACCCGGGTTTGGGATGGGGGCTGGAGGGGTGCTTGCGGACCTCTTTCCCCCCTCTTCTCCACCCAGCCATGGCCGATTCCCCCTTTGCCTCCCCCCCCTTTCTCCCACGGTCCTCTCCTTAGAAAATTACGCCTTGCATGAAGCATTCGAGATTCACCGACACCCTCTCACTACGGACTGTTACTTGACTATACATGGACTGTTACTTGACTATACACAGATTGTTACTGGTTGCGACAATAGTTGCGTAAAATAAGTGACTGTAGATCCAGAATATATACCGAGTTCTACAACGAGGTTAGTTCTGGAACAGGCCATAAGTATGACAGTAATGGGTATGGTAGGGAGTAACCAGCGTGCTAGACAGACCATTCTAGGCCCGACCTTTATATTAATGTTGCTAGGCAAATGTTACCATGTTTGGATCTTACAGTTACTATTTGTTGTTCTGTTCAAGATTGAGGCTGAGGGAGGGTATCTTAACCGGCAAATTTTGGGCTTGTGTACCAGGCTGTACGGTACTCTGCTGGATTATGTACGCTTCTCTATCGTCTTCTTGTTGTGCAAATGTACTCAAAGCCTCAATAAAAAAAAATAAAGATTGCCTAAAAAAAAGAAAACAAAATTGTCACACAAATGTATCTATTTATATAAAGTAGATATCACAGGCTATTTACCTAAGGATATTTTGACACTTTTAACATATACTCACATAACAAGGTTTTTGTAATGTGTATTTCGTAAAGCTGGTGTGCGCTATTCCTGCACAGATCCCCATATTGTACTCAGCTACATCTGCTGAGTATAACGATACCCCCATTGTATGTCTTTGGCACTATTCTGTAAATCTACAGTGTCATATAAGAGACAAGGCTATTTCAGTTTCTATAGTTAGAATTTTCATAGATGGATTTAATGGGCCTATGTCTCATTTCGGGGTATTATAGAAGTTTGACTGTTCAAATAACCCCACAAAGGGCTTTTATTTGATAAAGCAAACACCCCAGGGAATCTTATATGGCAAATATTGTGCCTTAACATTTTTTCAACAATTTATGCCAATGTTTGTGGTGAGGGGAAAAAAAATGGAATTTTTACATACATGCTCCATTTTTGCTGAGTATTTCTTACGCTTGAAATGTGCCACTGTCATACAATCCCCCAAATTATGCTTAGTTACATCTTCTGAGTAAAACAATATGCCCAATGTATGACCTAGACACTATTTTATGAAGTTACAGTGCTGTAAAAGAGACCTGATGTGAACTTTCATGGAGTGTCCCAATTTGGATCACTGTAGCAGGCTACATATTACAACTACACATAAAGGCATACCATTTCTTAAAGAAGACATCACAGGGTACTTCAAAAGGCATATTTTGAACTTTAGTATGGGATCATTTCTCCGCTACTTTGTTCTATGCGTAGTGGTAATAAGCATTTTTTTTTGTTGTTTTTTTTGTTGATCTTTTCACTTTTTTACTTTTTCAATTCAATAAGCTGTAGTTGTTCTAGTGATTATAGTGTCCCTTTAAGTTTGTGTCCCTAAAATTGTATTATAACGAATGATACACTCGAAACATTGATCCAAAAAGTTTAAAGAGTGAATGTATGTATATTTAATTTGTATTTCATGATATTTTAAAGACAGTCCATCGTTTGTTTCACCTCTCGCAGCCGAAAACAGAGCCTAGTCACTCAAAAGAAACCTCTGGGCCATTCAAATAAGATGCATTAAGAAAAAGCAAATGTGATTGGTTGTATTAACCAATTGCAATCATTCTATTAATTATGCTGAATACAACATTGTTTCCAGTGAGAAAAAATCTGGAGAAATCACCGTGAAGGCATTTGTATTGATGTCATCTTTATCAGCTCTCCTCACAGAGGATTTTAGAAGGAGTTAGTATTCTCTGCCAAGAGGAGCTGCAGGAAAACGCATCGTCTTCAAGTGGATTTGAAAGCACGTTTTATCTGTCAATGCACAATTCGAACACTCGTATAACAAACTTTATCACACGCACATCCTTTCTTTCAAGTACACCATTATTTGATATACTCGCTTTCTCTCGATCCTTACCAAACATTCTTCTGCTGTCCTCAAGTTTACATCAATAATAGATGTATTTCTATTGCACTCCCCTTTTATAAATTCACCTAGGTTTGTTTGGTAAATAAAATAGTCTATCAAATAATGTGGATTTATAAAAAAAGTAAAATGTTTAAGCAGCAGAACATTTTTCACTTGCAGTAAACAAGTCAATATTTATGGGCTTTTTTTTTGTATGGTTTTGTTTTTCCATACAATGGTATAGATGGTAGCTCTCTATTCATGACGTTAGTATCATACAATTGAGGATTTATTGAATAGGAACAAGCAGTCTCTATAGAGAGAATTCTATGTTTTTAGAGGGACGTCTCATTTGCACAAAGTATATTCATTGCTTTCTGAAACAGAAAATATACGTACCATTTTTAATGAATTGGGAACTACTAATTAGCTTAGAGTGTCAGCTCGCCACTCTTAGCCAATCAGCATTAACTTCCTGGTGGCGGTCTTTGCTTCCTCCAATTTGAATTTCTAAAAACTCGATGTAGATGGGGACAGAGAGGAGTGACACTGAAAAGCCAACTTTGGGGTTAAACCATTTGTGAACTGTTCCATCCATATGGGTATGGAAATGCCATGGACCTCATGGCACCATAAACACTTCATTTTGAGTAATATATTGCTGTTAGTAAAATATATTATACATAGACCAATGAATAGGGCTGTAGTGTCTCACAGTACCATTGGGTAATCATCAAATCTTCTTGGAAACTTGCAAACACATATTGCTCTGCTCCTGTTTGCAACTTTAACATAATTATTAACAATCTTCTTAGGGAAAAGTATGTTTCCTTTTTAATGGATCATTGGACAGAGTGAGGGCTAAACAATATTGAATTAAGTGATGCGGTTCTCCTTATCTGTGATTAGGATTAGATTTTACACCCTTCTTATCACCACAAAACATGTTTTTTTTCTGTATAAAAGAACATGCTGTATAAAAGTTTTTAGAACTAGAGTTTCCAAAATAAAATTGGCGTTTTAAAGTAAGATGTAAGTAGCGATTTTTCTTTGTACTTTGCCGCTCCTGTTTTACCAGCCTGCACTCTTATCTTATCTCAGAAAGTACAACAAGCACCTGCCAAAATCTCTCTATAGCAAATAAATAGCACCTCAGGGTCCCTTATCACTTTATTGTGCTTCTACGCCCATGTCAAATGATGTCTGCTTGGAAGCAGTGCTTAACAAAATAATACTCAGTGGAACTACATCTTCTTTAACGTAAAGGGGGATTTTTCAGATCAAAATCACCTGATTATAAATAACAATGTAAGAACAGTGGTGGTGGTAACCAAGGATAACCCAGGAAATCTGGCTATTGGACCCTGTGCATCTAAAGTCGCAATCTCAATAACACTGGACAAAAACACTGGACAATAACACTGGACAAAAAAACACTGGATAATAACACTGGACTATAACACTAAACAAAAACACTGGACAATACCACTGGACAAAAATACTGGACAAAAAAAACACTGGACAAAAAAAACACTGGACAAAAACACTAGACAAAAACACTGGACTATAACACTGGACAATATCACTGGGCAAGTGTGTTGTCATATTGCTGCGTGTCAAGGTCATGTGACAGCAAACATTTTTGGGCTGGGTCAGAGCAAAGTGAAACATATTGCTACAGAGTCTGCCTCACAGTCAAGTCCGAAGTACATGAATGTATTACCAGTGGCGGAACTAAAGAAGACAGGACTCTGGTGCAAGAAATTTTTAGGGCCCCCTATGGCATGGATATCCAAAAGGTAGATTCTCATCTGTTGTACAACACCCAAAATGCTTTGTCAACTGGGGATTTACCATTTGCCTATTCCCCCAGGGTTGTATTTAGCACTGAGTAGTTGTTTGTGTATTTGAATGAAAGCATGTGTTTGTATGGAGTATGTGTGTGTGTGAATGTAGGGGTGACTTTGTGTGTAGTGTTGTGTGCTTTTATGTACTGGTGTAAAAGTTTAGTAAAAGATACACAGATGCACAGAGTCACACAAGGATGCCCATGCAAATACACAGACACACACTAACACCCATACAGATACACACACACACTAACACACATATGGATACACACATACAGATACACAGACGCACAGAATGACATGCAGATGCACAGATAAATACATATAAAGACACACAGATAGATACACAGACCCAGACACACATAATTTGTATTTCATGATAGTTTAAAGACAGTCCTAGTCACTCAAAAGAAACCTCTGGGCCATTCAAATAAGATACATTAAGAAAAAGCAAATGTGATTAGTTGTATTAACCAATTGCAATCATTCTATTAATTATGCTGAATACAACATTGTTTCCAGTGAGAAAAAATCAGGCGAATCACCGTGAAGGCATTTGTATTGATGTCATCTTTATCAGCTCTCCTCACAGACACTAACACACATATGGATATACAGACACATACAGACACACATGCAAAATGTAAAAAATGTTTAGCCACTATCCTGTTTCCTAACTTTATGGTGTAGAAGGATGGCTTCCCTGGGGTCCAGTTGGCTGCCTGACGCTGTTGGAAGTTGAAGTCTCTCCCAGTCCACGCCCCCTCCTCTCTATCTACCCCTCGTGGCCTGATCTTTTATCTGGGAGGAAGTTACCGGCTGTCACTTCCTCCCAACACTGATATCACTAAAGGGGCCCGGTTGCATTGTTAAGGGACAGCAGCACTGACCGGGCCCCTGAGGACACATTGCCATCGGCTGGCCCTAACTGAATTGGCCACCCAATAGGCCCCATTAGCAAGTGGGCCCTGATGCAGCCACACTGGCTAAACAGGTGGTAATTCCACCGCTGATTATTACATATATATGACATGTGACATGTTCAAAATTCAGCTCTGGGTGCATAAAAGCATTTTGAAAAGTCGTTGACGATTAAGTGTTCAGCTTTAAACAGTTACTCTAAGCACCATGACCACTTCAGTGATATGATGTACTCATGGTGCCTGGAGTCTGCATGCGCAGCATTTCACTACAAAATGCTGCACATATAGAGTTAACCCCTCTTTTGCTGAAAGTGTAGCTACACTTTCTGGCATTGGGGTGTCATAAGTCAGCCTGGAGCAAGAGTTTGCTATATATTCAAATGTGGCCAATATAAATTCTTCACATATTGGACATTTGACACCAGCATACATAGGGCAATTAGCAAGCTGCCCAGTGGTGGCACAGTTTCCCTCTTCTGTGTAGCGCAAATCCTATCCTCAGCCTGTCCTCCCTGATATACATTCTCCTCCAGCAAAGGGGGAGTGATGTCAACAGAGGATCAAGCTGCATGGAAAACTTAGTCTCAAAAGTAACATCAACAGTGTCTACTCATTCCATAATTCTCCTCACTGACCACCAGAAGCTTTTAAAGGAACACTCCATTGCCCAGAACAAACAAACAAACAAAATTAAAATAAGTATGTATTAGAGATCCTTAATGAAAAACATGCATGCTTTGTGCATTTTATCATTGGGGCTATATCTAAAATCAGATTGCAAAAGTTGCAGATCTCTTGTCTGCAGTCTTTGCAAGCCCTACTCTTCTAACCCCACTCATATTTTCAGTGTCTGTCCAATCACAGACTTCCCAAGGCTTCAATGAAAAGCCTTTGCAAGGCAGGTGCTCTGAGCAACTGCTGCCTCTTGAGATTAGCTCCACTGAGCTAACCAAACCAAAAACGTTAATTTATAAAAAGTGTCAATTTCTATAGAAATCTGTACTTTTTATGAAATGAAAAAAGCGGACACACTCTTCACACATAAAGCACTTCACTAAGCCAAAATTCATTATGTGTGGAATGGTCCTTTTGGGTGTAAATTCCAGGAAGGACTCAGGACATCACTCTTCCGTAAACATGCGGTAATGAGAATCGACATGTGCTATGTCGACCGATAGAGCCAAAGACCTATTAGCAAAATAAGCAGATATGCAACAGTTTCTTGTTGACGGCAGCTGAAATGAAAAATGATGCAATCATCAGGGAGACATCACATAAAATGATATTTTTTTTTGACTATGCGAACATGTTAGATTTCACCCTCTGGTAATTTTAATGAAGAAGTAATTTAAAGAGGACAAAAAGTTCTGACTGAAAATGTCAGCCATGGCCAGCGGCTGCTTAATGTCTCTGTATTTGAAATACAGTGTGTGATTTTTTTACATTTTTTTTAATCTCTTCGATCCATGAAGATATTGAACAGAGCAGAGCAGGAAGTGCAAAGGCAGCACTTTGAAGTGAATCTTGATTATGGGTATTACGGGTTTAGATCACTGCATGGAAAATTAAAATGGATCATTTAAAATGGATCAATTAATATTCAGTGACAAGTAGCAAACACTGGCTAATATTTCTCTGTATACTGGACTCCTTCTCTTTTCTTCCTCTATGTTTTATAAAACTGACAAAAAAAACATTTGGTACGATTGGCACGATTTTTTTACAATTTCTGTGATTTCTGAGGACATTTCAGCACATCAATCAAACAAAAGGTATTTTTCTCTTTATGGGTAAGCAGTAGAGATGTCGCGAACCGTCCGGCAGCTTCAACATGGATGCTGTCCAGGAGGTGGGAGGGTCTGGGAGGGAGGGTCTGCTGGAGATTGGCCGGGATGTGTCAGCTGACCGGAGTTCGCCACCGTGGCGAACCGTTCGCGAGTAGTTCGCGAACGGTTCGCGGACGGTTCGCTACATCTCTAGTAAGCAGTAAACACTAATGGACTGTTTTCACTAACCATTGAAAACTAGAAAAATCTCAATGTATCCTTCCTGGTAATTTTTTTTATAAATAAATCAATAAAAAAAAACAAATTGATAAATATATACCAAAACAGCTGATATAAAAATCTCCATTTCATCTGTAGTCACCTGACTTTTTTTTCAGCCTGACTTTTGTCACACCTTGGCTATTTTAGCCATAGATGTTTAAATTTGTTTTTTTAATAGACTCAGTTTTCAAAATTATGACCTTGATTCCTATCTGCAATCTTATGTAGTTTCATATTTCATAGGGCAATTAGTATAATACTTTATATTAATTTATCTGCATTTCACCTGTTACATTTTGGTCATGGATGAAATATACACCCAAAAGTAGTCTATAAAATCCCATGTGCAATATATCCTTTGTTACTTCAGTCAAAGCAATAAGCAGAAACCCCTTACTCCTGACCAGTCTCCTAGTCCCTGCATCTCAGTTATGAAGAAGGGAGGAAGAGATAAGGAAGAAGAAGAAGTGAAAAGTAAAGAGAGATAAAAAGGAGATGAGGAGTCAACCCAAGAGCCATGGGATATGGATGGGTCATGAAATGACAAGAGGAACATAGTGGAGAGATGAGTGAACAATGGACATGTAGTGACAAAGAGAAATAGAGAGATATGGAATGATGGGACAGAAATATGGAGGTAGTTTTTTGTTTTTTTTACAGTGCTTGTCCAAATTCTTCAATGTCATGTTTTAAATGTCATGTATCGTATCTGTAATAATAAAAAATATACCTCAACCAGCTCAGGTTGTAATACAATTTTTTTTTTCTATTATGGAGTTGTTTTTTAAGCAATGGATATTATCACCTTCTCTTAATAGGAAGGCATCTCTACCTCTTGTAGAAGGAGTACCAGGAGCCAATAAACACGTTGCAGAAATAAGAAATAAGTAGATATGAAATAACAGGAATCCTATTGTGCAACTTGGTTAAATATAATGGAAAACCGACTTCATATTCACACTTTAGTTAAAGTGTTACATTGCAACAGAGAAATCACAGCATTTGGCATGAAAGAGTAAATGAGACACTGTGTGCGTACTGTATGTTCCAGGTAGCAGCTCGGAGGCATGCAAGGCCGGGCTTGGACTAGCACTGAGGAATGATGTAACAGTCAGTGTTACAAGAGCCAGAGACAGTAACATTGATAGCTCCGTCTATCCTTGCTTGTTATTTCTTCTCCAGCTCCATGCAACCGGCCCTGAAATCTTGCATCCCTGACTTCTATATGTGTCTAATAAACACATCAATAAACACAGGCACACCGCATTTTACCATCTGCCTCTACGTTTTGGACCTGACTTCTCCCAGAAGATTTGTGCATGAAAATTACCGCAGCCAATCCATTATACTTCAAACACCCACTCTCAGTGGCGAGCTGTCTCGTTGCCATGCTCTGAATCTGCAAAAGCACTGCAGCATGGGCTGAATCCGTGTATGTTACCAATAACACATCATCATGTCTTACGCAGGTGTTTGGACATCATTTATAATCTGGGTGTTTTCATCAGTGATTTTATTTTAGTTTTTAACTTTGTTACATAATTTGTAAGATGAGAAAAATACAGCAAACATTTTTAGCCCCCCACCCAATATTAGATGTTTTAGGGGCCATTTTATTATTTATCATTTATATGTATCATTTAAAGGACCACTCTAGGCACCCAGACCACTTCAGCTTAATGAAGTGGTCTGGGTGCCAGGTCCAGCTAGGATTAACCCATTTTTTTTGTAAACATAGCAGTTTCAGAGAAACTGCTATGTTTACACTGAGGGTTAATCCAGCCTCCAAATCCTCTAGTGGCTGTCTCATTGACAGCCGCTAGAGGCGCTTGCGTGATTCTCACTGTGAAAATCACAGTGAGAGCACGCAAGCGTCCATAGGAAAGCATTGTAAATGCTTTCCTATGCGACCGACTGAATGTGCGCGCAGCTCTTGCCGCGCGTGCGCATTCAGCCGAATGGGAGGAATGGAGGAGGATCAGAGGAGGAGAACTCCCCGCCCAGCGCTGGAAAAAGGTATGTTTTAACCCCTTATCTCTCCCCAGAGCCGCAGAGCACTATAGTGCCAGGAAAACAAGAATGTTTTCCTGACACTATAGTGGTCCTTTAATCTTTCATCATCAATTGGATTTTAGAGGGTATTTAGGGGGATATTTTATTTATAACTTACATCAAAAACTCACTCCGAAATTGTTTGATGTTTATTTATATTGGATAGTTAGTGTATTTATAAACAGCACTAACTAATCAGATCAGAGTTTAAAGGAATACTCATGGTTTATTGAGATAATGTGGCATTAGGACTCTATCAGAGTTATTCACTAAACCAGGCTTCCCCAAACTCTGGCCTTCCAGATGTTGCTGAACTACAACTCCCATGATTCTCAGCCAGTGGCGTACACATGACCCATGGGGCCCCGGTGCGAAAATTGATCCGTGGGCCCCCCTCCCCCGCGCGCAGGCCGGGCCGCAACACATGGCGGTGGGCACCTGGTCGCAGGGGTTACAGGGCTGCGACCCCTGCGACCGCGGTATGTACGCCAGTGCATGCAGATGCACACACACTTAAAGGACCACTCTAGGCACCCAGACCACTTCAGCTTAATGAAGTGGTCTGGGTGCCAGGTCCAGCTAGGATTAACCCATTTTTTTTGTAAACATAGCAGTTTCAGAGAAACTGCTATGTTTACACTGAGGGTTAATCCAGCCTGTCTCATTGACAGCCGCTAGAGGCGCTTGCGTGATTCTCACTGTGAAAATCACAGTGAGAGCACGCAAGCGTCCATAGGAAAGCATTATAAATGCTTTCCTATGCGACCGACTGAATGTGCGCGCAGCTCTTGCCGCGCGTGCGCATTCAGCCGAATGGGAGGAATGGAGGAGGATCAGAGGAGGAGAACTCCCCGCCCAGCGCTGGAAAAAGGTAAGTTTTAACCCCTTATCTCTCCCCAGAGCCGCAGAGCACTATAGTGCCAGGAAAACAAGAATGTTTTCCTGACACTATATTGGTCCTTTAATCTTTCATCATCAATTGGATTTTAGAGGGTATTTAGGGGGATATTTTATTTATAACTTACATCAAAAACTCACTCCGAAATTGTTTGATGTTTATTTATATTGGATAGTTAGTGTATTTATAAACAGCACTAACTAATCAGATCAGAGTTTAAAGGAATACTCATGGTTTATTGAGATAATGTGGCATTAGGACTCTATCAGAGTTATTCACTAAACCAGGCTTCCCCAAACTCTGGCCTTCCAGATGTTGCTGAACTACAACTCCCATGATTATCAGCCTATCTCTTTCATTCATAGAATCATGGGAGTTGTAGTTCAGCAACATGTGGAGAGCCAGAGTTTGAGGAAGCCTGCACTTAACTGTGAACTGTCGTCAATTCAAAAGAGAATTGCAATTAAGACCAAGATAGCTGAACCTTTTTTCTAGCCTGGTTATTTTGACATTTTAATTTGCATAGGCATCTCTGGGACATCATGCGAGAAGATCCCATCCGTTTTTGGGAGTCCAAGGCTGAAATGGCAGCATGTAGAATTAGAATCCACATCATTGCTACATTTTGTCGGAACGTGTACATGAGGCAGAGTAGTATTTGTATTTTTTATATAAGTTTGTGCTTGAAGTTTTAATTGAAATGACATGTATTTCCCAGACTGCTGAGATTGGTGAGAGTTAATCTCCGTGCCAGATTTACTAAATTCAGTCTCAGCACCTGCAGCAGAATTACCCTCATCCCACACACCTACTTTGAGATGACCTGTAAATGGTACATGAAGAAACAGGTTTACCAAAGAGAACTAGTTAGACTCGGTGCCTTATATTTGTGGCAGAGTTAACCCATTGTCTCCCAGATACCGATGGTTAGCTGAGCCATGCATAAAGCAGGTTAAATCCATCTTGTGCAACTACATGCTCGCAGCTGTCTTAGTAGGTTTGTGATGTCTCTCTCTCACTGTGACACTAAGGGGGTTTTATATATAAAATCGCTTTGAAAACTAAAATTAGCCAAGCTGTGAGTATAGCAGTTTGTGAATATTAACAAATCATCACTCTTTGCTAATGCTTGTAGTTTAGTTTTAAATTCCCTGTAATCTGCTGTTTAGTGAATAATCCTTATGACTGCCTCCAGGTAACTGATGAGCCAGGTGGCAAATGGTATAATTAATATTGACCAGTTAGTCTAAACAGTTGTATTGCATATATACAGTACATAAAGAAAGGCTCTCAAACTAAATTATTCTGCTTTATCTACTTTATCCTCTTAGTGTACCTCCAACACCTCCTCCCCTGTCAGTTCCTACACTTGCTTCCTAAAAGATTTAGGGTTCAATTTAAAATTCTCGTGCTTGCTTACAAATCTCTACACAATGCCATCCAACCTACCCATCCTCTCTGATACACAAGTATGTCCCGTCTAGGCCCCTGCGCTCCGCTGAAGACCTGCGTTTATCCTATTTCCATACTTCCACCTCTGATGTTCACCTTCAAGACTTCTCTATGGCTGCACCAATCCTATGGTACCCCTCTCTGTTAGACTTTCAACCAGTCTCCATTCCTTCATAAAATATTGGAAAATTCACTTATTTAGGAAAGTGTATGAATTAAACTGTTAATATCTCCAACACACCTGGCCTCCTTTCCTTCAACTGTCACCCCCTACCAAAAAAAAAAAATACTATTCTATCAATCTACTTTTCTACCATACCCTTACCTTCTGTGTCACTATACCCCGCTCCCTCTAACATGTAAACTCACTGAGCAGGGCCCTCAATCCCTCTGTTACTGTCACTATACCCCACTCCCTCTAGCATGTAAACTCACTGAGCTGGGTCTTCAACCCCTTATTCCTGTGCGTCCAACTCGTTGGGTTACAAATACTTGTCTGTGTTATATAAATCATAATAATAATAATAATGTAAAACTCATGTAAAGACACTTACTGCAAAGTGTTTTGGACTTTTTATATTTTGTGTGGACTGTTATTGTGTATACAGTGCTTTTTTCATTACATTCTATGTCTCTGATATTAGATAAACTATGTGTTTTGGTTTTGGTTTTGCAAGTCTATATTATTTACAGTATTTTTCTTCCTATGACTTGCCTCATCCTTACCAGCCCAAGGGATATTTCCATCCTAGTCTGGGAAAATGAAAATGTTCCGTTCATAAAAAGCTAATCTAATCTGTTTAATAGGACTATCTCATACGTAGAATATTTAAGCTGCAGCCATTGATATAATAAAGGTTTTCTCATCACCCAACTGTCAAATCAGCAATGATATTTTCCCTCTAATGTATAACTGGCACAGAGAGTGTATCCGTGGGTAGAGATAATGGAAAAAGCTTAGCAGAGATCAGGTAAAAAGTTTCAAAGTGGAACAGACATGTTAAAGAAATCGTGTAATGGTAATTCTTTTATTAGCGCACAGTTTCCTGATAGCACTGGCTGTCCTGACACTCACCATCAAAGTACAGGAAACAGCAGTGTACGCAAACTGTATTGTCCCCGAAACTAACAGTCATTGGGATTCTAACGCATATTAATAAAAAAATAAAATAAAAAATGAAAATATAGTTCGAATTGAAATTATCTCTAAGCACAAGCTGCTAATTTGTTAGTTTTTTCAGTGGAGTCCCTGTCCGTGACAGTCTGAGGCTTCCTGTTTTAAACAACTGGAGAGAAGTAGAAGGGCAGGTAAACAGCAGACAGGACTGGAAAAAAGACTTTGGGGTTTAACAGTTAATGAATAGTTTAATCTCTAAAGGTAAGCCAGCACCAGGGACCTCTTGGCACTATAACAACTTCATTCTGATAAAGTGTTCCTTTAATGTATTGTATACATTTGTTGTCTGCAAATATTTGATTTATCAACTTTAACTGTCAAGATTGTATCTGTTTTTTATCACTTTATATGAACCATACCTATCATGAATTTTCCTTTTGTGCTTGTTTAGTTTTTATTTTGTCAATTTATCCATAATTCCATTTTATGGTGTTAATGTCTGTTCTTTTTTGCGATTTTAACCCCTTAAGGACCAAACTTCTGGAATAAAAGGGAATCATGACATGTCACACATGTCATGTGTCCTTAAGGGGTTAAATTATCAACTGCTAAATCTGCTTTTGTCTGCTAACTTCCAGCCATGGCGTAAGTGGGCACTGAGTCAGAACTAAAAAATACTATATAAAGCAAAATATTATTTGCAGTGGGTGAAAGTTAAATGTCAATTCTTAAAGATTTTACATAAATCATTGACATTATTCACAGAACAGATCGCCTTGACCTCATCATATACAGACAATACACAACTGCTTAGATTTGTATATTTATTTATTTGGCAAATACTTTTAAATACTAGATTAATTTTCTTTAGTATAGAATTGTAATTTATTTTGTAAATTTTGTATAATTGTAAATATACGTTTGCATGTAAAAAAGTAAACCCTTATCACCAATGTTCTTATTCATCTATTTGAAAGTAAGAGATTCCAGCTTGTTCTCCGCATACCACCAACCAGTAGTGTCCTCTTACGACACGAATGGTCTGAATGGGAAAAGGCGATGAGGAATAAATTTAAATTGGTCTGATTATCCATCTGGTCGAATCTCATTTTTTACATGTCTCACCTTTTTTTTAATCTTTTTATTTTTTTTTCATTTCAATTTTATCCGTATAAATTATTGAAGACATGACAACCATTTTTTTCTTGTATATACTTATCTATTTTTGTTGTCGATGGTTGTTGGGTTGCATTGCGGAAGCAATATTGTTCCCTGTCCCCACACCCCGTTTTAAATTTTTTTTTTTTTTTTTTTCTCTGAGTTAATTATTATTCTATTAGTATTATAAGTTTTCTATTGGTCACTATGACATTAACATTTTTAACTTAATAACTGCTGGTTCATTATTTCAGCCACTGTATTCTAGTTATGCGTATACATTACCTGCTATATTATCTTAGATCATAGATCATTACCATTTTCGTTTTGTTTTTCAATATACAAAAACATTTGAAAGAAAAAAAGTAAACCCTTTTTGAATTCTATGTCTTTACATATCAGGACATAATAACAATCATCTCTTCCTTAGCAGGTCTTAAAATTAGGTAAATACAAGCTCAGGTGAACAACAACACGTGACATATTACACTGTGTCATGAATTATTAACAATTCAAAGAGGGTGCACTTTCTTGTTCCCATCACTGTACATGTAGATTTTAGCAAATCCCCTTCTTTCAAAATATCGTACTTTTTAGAACCTGTATGTCCTGTTGCCTCACACAAAATGTCTGTGTTTATTGCAAATAGCTATTGGTAATATTTCTTTGTTGTTACTTTTTTTTGTTTGTTTTGTTTTGTGTTTCTGTGTGGATAGATATTAAACATTAATTCACTATTTATATATATATATATCTTTATTTTTTTCCCAAAATGGTTAGTCCACCAGAGATTGCATTTTTAGCAATCCCTTTTAGGAGATACACCCATTACCATTTAAACCTTGGCTATTTTTTTTCTATCATGTCCCTCTCGTCTGCTTAGCCAAGTGGGGAGAGATTAGATCTACGCCATGTATGTCTCAGACGTGTATATTATGCTTCCTCACAGTTTTATAACGTTTATTGAAGCAGAGTCAATATATATATGTTAGAGTCAACATGCATGCCACAATGAACCGCGGGGAACACAGTAAAAAAAGGGAACACCAAGCTACAGCCCTCACTACCAAAAATAATTTGAAGAGGGTAGCTAATTGTCTCCTCATGATCCCCTAACGACCCTCACCCACAGTGAACTCTCTATCTCTCAGACTATAACATTTCTCGGAAATATAATTTCCGACGTCCTCGTCTGTTCATACGTCAGCCCATTTCTAGCAACATTTTCTTCTCTTTTGTGTTTCTTTTTTTAATAGGATATAATTACAGCAACTGTAGATTGTCACAGCTGTTCACTTCAGAGACACCATCCTGTCAACGGAACACTGTAGGACATTCAGTGTGATTATGTATTCAGAGCCCGAGACAGCTCTCAGTACCACCTCCAAGGCTGGTGGATGCAGGCAAAATAAGAAAATAAACCGTTTCAGCCTTAGGCCGAAAAGAACACAGCAAATGTCTCAGATATTCCCAAGACTGTACTTCCCACAGATTAATTACTTTTCCACATTCATGTATATTGTCCTCGTGTATAGAATATTAAGTGTAGTTAAGTTTTATTCTGTCTAGTCTGACCACAAAGCTTAGTTTTTTATCTACTTTCCTAGAACAAGATAAACTGCATTATGGTTTTATAGAGTTTTGAAATTATATTTCATTGGATTAAATACAGATATGTACATGTAAAATGACTCTACGAGTGGAGTATGTGATGTAGGATGTGTGGGGGTCTGTTTAAAGATTAAATTGTGCTGACTGATTTACAATCGTTGGCCCAAACTAGCAGAAATGAGAAAAAAAATAAAAAAATAAAATCAAAACAGTGTTTAGTAGCTAACTATGCTATTTTACCCTAATTAGTGTAAGTTGGTTCCCAACTGACCATATTTAGCAAATTAACGCAAATAATGACACTAGTCTCTATAAAGCTCATTATAAAGGGCTTTGATTTAATGTTTTTAGAACAGCTTTTAGACATGCTATAAAAGAATTAAACAATAAACACATTGTATAAATAATACCTTTATTTTCGAATGAAAAAGGGATTCTTTCGCAAGCTTACAAGACACTATGATCCGTTCATCAGGCAAGTTTGTTGCATGAAAAAAATGAAGAAAAAAAAACCCCGAACAAATATACAAATAACATTAGGATGGAACAATTAACTTGTGATGGAAGATGAGCAAAGTGTCCGCAATGACTTAAAATCTTAAAATCTCCATTTATTAGTGTAGGTATCTCCAAATCTCTTGTAATATCCAACATATCTGTATATCAAGAAGGTAATTAAGATCTGTATAGTAAGATCGGAATTAAGATAAGTTAGAGATCTGCAGAGAGATATATGACCACATTTGGCCTCATTGACTTCATAAATTAATAAAAACTGAATACAGTTGTGAATTATCCAATTCCAAAGGTAGTTTTACACTTAGGAAACACAATGGAGTCTGCTATCATGCATTGAGCACCAAGTCTGAAGTCCCTTAGAAGTATCCGAAATCAAAGTCCAGAGGCTACACAGACTAGAACAAATAGGGAGGAGTTGTATTCATGATCAGGGGAACAAAATTCCCGATTAAGACTTGATGCCGAAATGTTGTATATCATTCTGTTCTCCTGATCCTGAATATAACTCCTTCCTATTTGTACTACTCTGTCTAGCCTCTGGACTTTGATTTCGGATACAGTCATGAATTATGTCAAGCAGACTCTCATAAATTCCTGGCTTATATTTAACCCAGAATTCACAGCTTTAAATGTGAAGTCCCACATCTTTCTTTCAGACTGTAATTTGAACCCAGGAAATAAGGAGGGCTGCCTTCAACAGGATCCTGATGTTAGAAATGTCCCAACAAAAAGCAATGCAAGGTGTTATGAAATTGTGCATGCGGTGTATGAGGCATTCGACTGCTTTTAACGTGAGATGAGAGAGATTTAGCAGCATTCTGAGTATAAGAAGCTTGTCCCAACAACCTTAAACGGCTCCCTGTCATCCTTTATTACACAGAGTTTGAATGACATACCCATTTTACTAAATCTGTCCCATCCCTGCCTGAGCTCATCCCATCCCAACATCGTACCTGCCGGTATGACAAGATGTATTCATTACAGGGTTAGTCTAAGCAAAGGATTAATTCAATCCTGCCCTAGTAGATTTATTAAATGCCAATGGTTGGCTGAGAATTCTGCACATTGTAGTCTGATAACAGATGGAGAGAAACCTCTGGCTTAATATTTCTGACATATCCTGATAATATTTTAAAAGTTATAGTAAAAGTATTATCAGGATTGTGCTTATTTTTTAATTCTCCCAATCCATTAAAAGTTTGGTTTGAATAATAATAAGTAGAGGAATCCTGCAATATCTGCCTGCGCTATTTATTTGTCTGTGTTTGAAAATTCTATACATATTATTTATTTAGAGTATCACTAAATAAAAACACAAATAGAAGAACCACATGCAAGACAATGTGTTTGGCCTCCTGTCAGTTACCGACGTGTGCTGCCACCCTGACATTGCCCAAGTGCAGGCTTTTCCCAGGGCTACCAGATTCTGTCAAAACTATTCACTCAGCTAGTGGCCTCTGCTGAATACGATTCACACGACAGAGAGATAGCTTCTTAGATTTTTCTTTCTTGACGTCAGGATAAATGCAGATATCACATTTTCATCTTTTTTTTTTTTTAATCAATCATGATATGACAGATTTATGCTTCTGAAAACTCATGTGCTCAGAGCAGACACAATATAAAAGAATCTGCTTTGATTTTCCATAATCCCGAGGGGCACTGTTTGGCCAAAGTGTGTTAAAACTGTGTTAACGTTAGTCTATCACCTACGATTTGCAGAATAAAAACAATTTATTACTATTTTTATTGAACAAAGCTAGAGTAAATGTAACTGCATTTGGAAATCTACAATTTTGTAAAAAGTGTGAAGAGGATTATTTTTGATTTACACTTTTCCAAACAGTCCTTAATTTGGACTTTTGCCCATCATGCCAATTTGTTCCCTTCTTTCTGTCTTCTGGGCCGGTCAGAGATCAAGACTCCAGTGAGCAAAGCGTGAATCAATCGTTAGACACGCTTTTGCTGTGTTAACGCCACTGAGGGTATTCAGCCTATATGAGGGACTTTGTCCCTTCAACAGTACTAAGTAGGGCTGACCAGTGCTGCTGCCATTTCGCGCCCCATCCCCCCCCCCCACACACACACACACGCACAGCATCACCAATGATATAAATAGCATTGTTGATATTTAAACTTTATGACATCTATGTCCTGTACTCATACTTCCCATCGTGGAATCTCATTGTAACTTTATAACTGACCCAATAGCTAACCCAAGATGGGCACATGATTATAACACTTTTAATTGCAAGTATGAGAGCATCTGCACAATGAGCACTTACCTCTGTACAAGGTAAATCATCTGCAAATGAGCAGGGCACTGGATGTTTGTGAATATTAAAATATTGAACATTTGCAGTAACACTTTCATTATATGGGTTATTTACAACTTCTGGCTAATCTTGCTCTAAAGTTAAGTGAGAATTGTTAGGAAAATGAAAGTTAAAATAAATCAAATCAATAAATAAAAATAGAATTATACTAATTATTATTATCATTATTTATAAAGTTCCAACAAGATCCAAGCGCTGTATAATGGGTGGACGAACAGACACGTATTTGTAACCAGACAAGTTGGATGCACAGGAACAGAGAGATTGAGGGCTCTGCTCAGTGAGCTTACATGCTACAAGGAGTGGGGTATAGTGACACAGTAACAGAGGGATTGAGGGCTCTGCTCAGTGAGCTTACATGCTACAAGGAGTGGGGTATAGTGACACAAGAGGTACAGGTAGGGTAGAAACGTAGGTTGCTAGGTTAGTATTCATTGAGGGCTTAGTGTTTTGTTTTGATGACGGTTGCAGGAGTGAGATCATGGTGCGGGGAGGGAAAGCTGTTCACAGTTTAATTGATACGCTTTCCTAAAGAAGTAAGTTTTCAAAGATTTTTTTAAGGAGTGGAGATAGGGTGAAAGTCTAACAGAGAGGGGAAGGGCATTCCATAGGAATGGTGCAGCCCTAGAGAAGTCTTTAAGGTGAGCAGCAGAGGCAGGAGTACGAACAGAGGTTAGACGTAGGTCTGCCGCAGAGCGTAGGGGCGTAGACGGGGCATATTTGTGTATTAGTGAGGATAAGAAGGAGAAGCAGCATTGTGTAGAGATTTGTAAGTATCAGGGCCGTTTGCAGGGAGGCAAGGACAAGTGATGTATTTAATAGCTGAAGTTATAATACACTGTGTTCAGGGAGACAGGGGACGTCCTTTCACCATAACCTTTTAGCTGCAGTTATAATACACTGTGTGCGGAGAGACAGGGGGCCTCCTTACACCATAACCTTATAGCTGTTATAAGACACCATGTGCAGGGGAGACAGGGACCTCCTTACACCATAAACATAGAGCTGCAGTTATAATACACTGTGTGCGGGGAGACAGGGGGACCTCCTTATAGCTGCAGTTATAATACACTGTGTGCGAAGATACAGGGGACCTCCTTACACCATAACCTTATAGCTGCAGTTATAATACACTGTGTTCGGGGAGACAGTGGACCTCCTTACACCATTACCTTATAGCTGTTATAATACACCATGTGCAAGGGAGACACAGGATCTCCTTACACCATAACCTTATAGCTGCAGTTATAATACACTGTGTGCAGGGAGACAGGGGACCTCCTTACACCATAACCTTATAGCTGCAGTTATAATACACTGTGTGCGGGGAGACAGGGGGCCTCCTTACACCATAACCTTATAGCTGCAGTTATAATACACTGTGTGCGGGGAGACAGGGGACCTCCTTACACCATAACCTTATAGCTGCAGTTATAATACACTGTGTGCGGGGAGACAGGGAACCTCCGTACACCATAACCTTATAGCTGCAGTTATAATACACTGTGTGCTGGGAGACAGGGGATATCCTTACACCATAACCTTATAGCTGCAGTTATAATACACTGTGTGCAGGGAGACAGGGGATCTCCTTACACCATAACCTTATAGCCGCATTTATAATACACTGTGTTCAGGGAGACAGGGGACGTCCTTACACCATAACCTTTTAGCTGCAGTTATAATACACTGTGTGCGGAGAGACAGGGGGCCTCCTTACACCATAACCTTATAGCTGTTATAAGACACCATGTGCAGGGGAGACAGGGACCTCCTTACACCATAAACATAGAGCTGCAGTTATAATACACTGTGTGCGGGGAGACAGGGGGACCTCCTTATAGCTGCAGTTATAATACACTGTGTGCGAAGATACAGGGGACCTCCTTACACCATAACCTTATAGCTGCAGTTATAATACACTGTGTTCGGGGAGACAGTGGACCTCCTTACACCATTACCTTATAGCTGTTATAATACACCATGTGCAAGGGAGACACAGGATCTCCTTACACCATAACCTTATAGCTGCAGTTATAATACACTGTGTGCAGGGAGACAGGGGACCTCCTTACACCATAACCTTATAGCTGCAGTTATAATACACTGTGTGCGGGGAGACAGGGGGCCTCCTTACACCATAACCTTATAGCTGCAGTTATAATACACTGTGTGCGGGAGACAGGTAACCTCCCTACACCATAACCTTATAGCTGCAGTTATAATACACTGTGTGCGGGGAGACAGGGAACCTCCGTACACCATAACCTTATAGCTGCAGTTATAATACACTGTGTGCTGGGAGACAGGGGATATCCTTACACCATAACCTTATAGCTGCAGTTATAATACACTGTGTGCAGGGAGACAGGGGATCTCCTTACACCATAACCTTATAGCCGCATTTATAATACACTGTGTGCGGGGAGACAGGGGACCTCCTTACACCATAACCTTATAGCTGCAGTTATAATACACTGTGTGAGGGGAGAAAGGGCCTCCTTAGACCATAACCTTATAGCTGCGGTTATAATACACTGTGTGTGGGGAGACAGGGGACCTCCTTACACCATAACCTTATAGCTGCGGTTATAATACACTGTGTGAGGGGAGACAGGGGCCTCCTTACACCATAACCTTATAGCTGCAGTTATAATACACTGTGTGTGGAGAGACAGGGGACCTCCTTACACCATAACCTTATAGCTGCAGTTATAATACACTGTGTGTGGGGAGACAGGGGACCTCCTTACACCATAACCTTATAGCTGCAGTTATAATACACTGTGTGCTGGGAGACAGGGGACCTCCTTACACCATAACCTTATAGCTGCGGTTATAATACACTGTGTGTGGAGAGACAGGGGACCTCCTTACACCATAACCTTATAGCTGCGGTTATAATACACTGTGTGAGGGGAGACAGGGGCCTCCTTACACCATAACCTTATAGCTGCGGTTATAATACACTGTGTGTGGAGAGACGGGGGACCTCCTTACACCATAACCTTACAGCTGCAGTTATAATACACTGTGTGTGGGGAGACAGGGGACCTCCTTACACCACAACCTTATAGCTGCGGTTATAATACACTGTGTGAGGGGAGAAAGGGCCTCCTTAGACCATAACCTTATAGCTGCGGTTATAATACACTGTGTGTGGGGAGACAGGGGACCTCCTTACACCATAACCTTATAGCTGCGGTTATAATACACTTTGTGGGGGGAGACAGGGGCCTCCTTACACCATAACCTTATAGCTGCAGTTATAATACACTGTGTGTGGAGAGACAGGGGACCTCCTTACACCATAACCTTATAGCTGCAGTTATAATACACTGTGTGTGGGGAGACAGGGGACCTCCTTACACCATAACCTTATAGCTGCAGTTGTAATACACTGTGTGCAGGGAGACATGGGACCTCCTTACACCATAACCTTATAGCTGCAGTTATAATACACTGTGTGCGAGGAGACATGGGACCTCCTTACACCATAACCTTATAGCTGCAGTTATAATACACTGTGTGCGAGGAGACATGGGACCTCCTTACACCATAACCTTATAGCTGCAGTTATAATACACTGTGTGCGGGGAGACAGGGGACCTCCTTACACCATAACCTTATAGCTGCAGTTATAATACACTGTGTGCGGGGAGACAGGGGACCTCCTTACACCATAACCTTATAGCTGCAGTTATAATACACTGTGTGCGGGGAGACAGGGGACCTCCTTACACCATAACCTTATAGCTGCAGTTATAATACACTGTGTGCGGGGAGACAGGGGACCTCCTTACACCATAACCTTATAGCTGCAGTTATAATACATTGTGTGTGGGGAGACAGGGGACCTCCTTACACCATAACCTTATAGCTGCAGTTATAATACACTGTGTGCGGGGAGACAGGGGACCTCCTTACACCATAACCTTATAGCTGCAGTTATAATACACTGTGTGCGGGGAGACAGGGGACCTCCTTACACCATAACCTTATAGCTGCAGTTGTAATACACTGTGTGCGGGGAGACATGGGACCTCCTTACACCCTAACCTTATAGCTGCAGTTATAATACACTGTGTGCGGTGAGACAGGGAACCACCTTACACCATAACCTTATAGTTGCAGTTATAATACACTGTGTGCGAGGAGACATGGGACCTCCTTACACCATAACCTTATAGCTGCAGTTATAATACACTGTGTGCGGGGAGACAGGGGACCTCCTTACACCATAACCTTATAGCTGCAGTTATAATACACTGTGTGCGGGGAGACAGGGGACCTCCTTACACCATAACCTTATAGCTGCAGTTATAATACACTGTGTGCGGGGAGACAGGGTACCTCCTTTCACCATAACCTTATAGCTGCAGTTGTAATACACTGTGTGCGGGGAGACATGGGACCTCCTTACACCATAACCCTATAGCTGCAGTTATAATACACTGTGTGCGGGGAGACAGGGGCAGGGTACATTGGTGCATCATAAAGTATTCATTATTGTGCTTGAAATGTCTCTTTAACATAACAGGGCACCACCACACAACTAAAACAGAATGCTTACATTAACACTTCCTATGTTATTACATGGGTTTGAGGATCAGACATATACAAGGATTTGAATGTTATATCCATCACAGACCTTTTTCACACCATTGGGTGCCCCTTAAATATATTGGGGTCAGTAAATCTACATAAACATAGATAACGAAAAAAAAGGTTTAACAAACAAGCTTTCATGTTTCAGATACGTGCTGTAAATCCTCAGCCGCCAACAGCAGGCGAAAAAAACTAAATGAAAGCATAATTGTTATAAATTGAGACTGCTTGTTGTTAATTTGATACATTTATTAGGACACATTCATTACCTCGGAAACAACAAGCACCCTGAAGTTATCATCTAATTATACAGCAAAGAGCAGGATCCTCCAATTCTAGAACCAAGATGCTTGTCAATTATTCATTCCACATCTGTTTTTCAACAGCTAGTCCCAGCAGTCTGATTGGTCGATCCTTCCAGTCACACAGCTTTGTACTCACTTAACAGACGTGGTAAATGGCTGCTTTTTAAATGAGAGAGGAAAAAAATCTTCCCGAATTTATACACCAGAAGAAACTGAAAAAATAAACTGGATGCTTCAACGCTACAGGAACAATAATTTTCACATAATGCTTCCAGGAGGTTCTTAATTGCCTGAAATAATCCTCTGGGGGTCATATCCATTCCAGACATTTTGAATTGCTCTAAGGAATCTTAAGTTCAACATTTTCATTTAGAGGCAATTATTTTAACAGAACAGTAGGGTGAGAAAAGTTACTAACAAAGTTGTAAATAACGTGGAAGTATTGACCCAAAGTTTGCAAGTCGGTTCTCAACTTTCTACAACTCTTAATTGAATCATCCCTTTGATGATTCCCTATCACTAAGCATTATATTAGCCATCCTATATCATGGTCATCACTCAAAAATATTAAAAACCAAAAGCAGATTGGCCCTGAGTTATTGATGTCTCCTAGGTCAACCGATTTGCATAATTAGAACACAAGGCAAATCATATTTGTCATTAAAAATACATTCTGTGGAAAAAAGATAAATTATTAATTTGGCAAATTATGTTTAATTGAAATGAATACATTTTGTCTGTGCAGTTGCAAAAAAAATTGGGTAAATAACCCGAGGACAAAGCAAATTAAGATTTGGGGCTCCAAAGAAATGAGTAATAACTGCTTGCTCGATGAGATATATCCGTTGTGCACCTGTCCCCTAATTTTAATCAGATTTTTCTGTTTACATCTTTTTAATGTAACTAAATGAAAGAAATGATTTTAAGAAGGTGTCTGCATATTTTTCTTTGCTTATTAATTTTATAAAGGTCAGGGAGTCAAAGTGCTGCCGTCTCACACATAGTGTGTTCTCTGTAAAATAAGCTACACTGGCCAAATGTTCATAGTTACGTATTCCTCTTTAATTTGTAAAATCTATATTAGAATATCTTTATTCTAACTTGGAACAACATATGAGCCAACTAGAGAGACAGAGTTCAACGCAAATTCCTATTGTTTGAAGTGCATCTCCCAGACACCTCATTGTGGCTCTTCTCTCAGATCTATGTAACAACGTGATGGTCATATATTCCTTCCTATGTGGAACTTACATTAGCTCTCATAACTAAGCCCTTTGTCAGCTGATCACTCCTCTTGATCTATCGTTTAAATCCTGCACTGCCAGAGTAGCTGAGAGAAGAGAGCTTCCATCTCTCAATGGAGTAGGTGATGGGTGCCAGGCAAGGTAAGGTGTCAATCCATTAGAGAATGGTTTGACTACTTTGATTGAGAGGACAACATGGACAGCTTGGCACTATAACCACTACAGCACAGTTGCATTGCCTCAAGGGTATCAGTCATTGGAGTTACATTCCCAGTTTAATGGCGGCAGGCCCTATCGAGGACTGTAAATTCAATTAATCATAGGCAGCACTGGGACACACATTTTATAGTGCTGATCTTTTAGGAAAGTCCTCCTCTTAACCTGTGCACTACCCTAACACAGTACACTTAATATCCCCTCTATACTTATTATTAACATCTTTTATACCATTACTAATGTTCAAAGTCTTTTCTGCACTAAACATTAACCTCCACACTACAATAAATATTAACTACACTATATTAACACTAAACATTTCCTTTTAAACTTAAACACTTAAGGACGACGAACATGCTATACCATCCTTTGGGACCCGGTTCTAAACGCCGGCGGGCGGCATAGCATGTCCCGCTATCCAGGGTACTTACCTGCTAGCCAGTAATCCCCGGCCGGTCATCGCAATGGGGGAACTTACCTGGCATCCCAGGGAGTCCCTCTGCTGCTGATCCGGCCCTCCTGGGCCATGTGATCGTGAGGTTCTTGCGAGGACATCATGATCACATGGATGAAATAGCCGTCCATTGCACATACACTGTCTAAGTGTATTTTAATACTTATATATATATATATATATATATATATATATATATTAATATCAAAATACATGTAGAAGGATATTAATTAAATATATATATATATATATATATAATTATATATATAAATAATATATAAAATAAATAAATATATAAATACTTTAAAAATGAAAAATACATTAATTAATTAATAATTTCAAAATTATATATGTGTGTAATTTCATTCTAACTGTATTTTAATATTAATATATATATATATATATAACAAAATAATATTAATATATATATAGGACAAAAATAATATATATATATATATATATATATATATATATATATACATAAATATAAATGTATATATCACTATATACCTATATGTAAATAAAAGTTATTTAAAATTTGTATATATATATATATATATATATATATATATACATACATTTTAATTCTACATATATTTTTATGTAATATTTTTACATAATTAGGTCATTTTATTAATTACAATCTGCGGATCTTGCCTGATAACCCAGGCAGAAAGTCCAGAGAATTTAATTTGCTAGCACTATATTTAACCCTGTAACTTTCCAAGACACCATAAAACCTTGGGGGTACTGTATAACTCTGAAGACTTCGCTGAACACAAATATTAGTGTTTCCAAACAGTAAAGTGTATTACAATGATAATATCGTCAGTGAAAGTGAGTTTTTTTGCATTTTTCACACATTTTTAACAAGGCCCGCTTGAAGTTGGTTGATCCACTCCGAAATCTTCAGACTCTGTTTTTTGTGGCAAATTTAAATTTCTTTTCAAACAACCCCTTGAACTTTGATTACTGGAGACATTGGGCAGTCCTCTCTAACTTCTTTCAGACAGTAGCAAACTGTTCATTGGGTCAGCTGGCCGTGAATGTTGCTTAGAAGTTCCTGCCTTTCCTTGTGTAGACGATGGAGGCTTGCAAGACTGGCTTTTGTCAGGTTGCCCGTGACCAGTATCTCTACTTTGAGATTCTCTTCTGCTTTGACAAACAATAACACTTCTTTGTTAAGATCCATTTTTGTCTTCCTCTTGAAAAGCAGTCTTTTTATTTGGACATTGAGAAAAGGGTGCTTGTGGTGTTTTGGAAAGTATATTGGTTAAGAAGGTGATACCGAGACTATAACCCAGTTCCTATACAGCTGCAAGGCTGCCTTTCTCTGCAAACGATATAATTTTGAAACACTAACATTTGTGTTCAGCGAAGTGGCTACTAAATAAGACTGGACTTACCCCATTTGCAATACCTTGGGTTGTCTACTATTGCAAATGGTATGCCATCATGGGGGTAATTCTCATTTCTGGGCTACCATACAGTCTTAAAGGCAACGTAACCAACCTGGCGAATTTCAATGTGAAAAAAATGAAAAATTTTACATGCTATATTTGACCCTGTAACTTTCCAAAACACCATAAAACCTGTACATAGGGGTTACTGTTTTACACGTGAGACTTTGCTGAATACAAATATGTGTATTTTATTGCAGTAAAATCAAGCAGTATTATGACATTAACAGTTAAAATGTCATGCAGAACTAAAAAAATAACAAAATGTCACATATTTTTTTATATTTCATTCATATTAAATTATGTTTCATAGCTAAATATTTTATGTTAGATGAAAGCCCTATTTCTCTTGAATAAAATGATATATAATAAGTGTGGGTGCACTTAATATGAAAGAGTTGAATTACGGTTGAACATACACATAGTTAAATTCCAAGTTTTGTTTACGTTTTATTTTGATCAAAACGTGTACATATTGCTCAGTCCTTAAGGGGTTAAATTAACCTCTCTACTAAACTAGCACTATACATTAACCATTTCAGTATCTTAACACTAACCACTAACCACCAAACTACCTTAACACCTAAATTATCCTTATCTCGCTCTCTTCCCCTCTTTTTTTTTCCATATATAAAAACCAAAAAAGACAGGAAATAGATAATACTGTCAAACCAACAAAGGTTCTTACTCTATGAAACAGACTTATATTGCCAGTTCTCAGGTTTAGGGAACTAAAATAAATTGGAAAGTGGTAATACCGTAGCATTGATTTAATCAGATCCCGTGTGTGTTATGTTAGTTAATTGAATGTGCCAACCAATGTTATCAGTGAAAGATTCATGACTGCGGATCTTGTTTGGAATGATGTCTAACTGGAAAAGAAAAGGAATGTGCATCAAACAACCTACTTTTGCAACTTTTTACTTTGCTTCTTCTTTTGTTATTGCTAGCTAGACTTGTTACTTTGCTTCTTCTTTTATTATTGCTAGTTAGACTTGTTACTTTGCTTCTTCTTTTGTTATTGCTAGCTAGACTTGTTACTTTGCTTCTTCTTTTGTTATTGCTAGCTAGACTTGTTATTTTGCTTCTTCTTTTGTTATTGCTAGCTAGACTTGGAGATTTGTTTTAAACAAAACTGCAATATGGACGAATTTAGGCTGATCGGGTATTCAACAAAATTCCTAGATTCTGAGACGAATGTACTCGAGTTACGGAGCAACTGAAACTCACAATGTGAACATATTGGGGTGGAGGGGAGACCAGAAAAAGAGATGTTTGTTGCGAAAACAGTTGATAGATGGCAATGGGACTGTTACTAAATATTGATTTTATTCACAGATCATGAGCAACAGGAGGAGTGATAGAACAAAATATCTATATTTATATATTACATATTGAAAACATATATGATAAATAAATACATAAATAGTTTTTTGGCTACTTTTTTTCAATTTGTGAACTAAATCATGAGAAAATGCTTCTATCCGTGTACTGCAGAATATATACACTGCAAAAAAAGTCAGTCCAAAGTGATATGGTTCTAAATTTTCTATTTTTTTTTTAATTCTGAAGAATTTTAGTTTAACATTTTTAGGTTCCATTTCAAATTTTGGTTTGATTAAAAAAATGTTGTCTCGATCTAAAAATTGCAAGGGAGCCCTAATAAAGAAAAATGGTGGCAGAACCTATTAAACTTATTCATAGAAACATTTTTCAGTTCTTCCAAAGTGATATAGTTCCGATTTTCAAAAAGCTGTGTTTGTGAAAAAGTTAGGTTGAAGTTCTGTGATTCAAAATGACACTGTACCGGTAGAAATTCTTCCAAATTTCAATTCTGACTGATTTGAATCTCTATGTCTACATAATATTATATAATGTATATATTTCGCAACACATTGATTGGACCATTTTTGTGCCTTTTGGGTTTGTTCTTCAGATTTAATTCTCGAGTAGACCTTCACACAAACCATACCCACATTCAATGAATTAGGGGGGTCCTGAAAAATTATATATCTTCGGGAAACATAATTTGAGAGAACTGAAATATCTTGCCATGTACAAGTCTATTGCCAACTTGCTGCAAAATGTTTCTGTATAAAACGAATGTGCGTACATTACCCAATATGCAACAGAGGGTTCCCGACACCAGTGCCAAATAACCTCAATAACGTAACCAATTGGCATAAGGATCCCACTCTGAGAACAAATCATAGTACAATATGTACATTTAGTACAAAAAGAAAACTGGGATTAAAAGCACACTCACAAAATACATTGCACAAAGACAAGCACATGTGCAAATGAAGCAACTATGGGCTCGATCTGACCGCTTAGCCGGAGGATAACTCTCTCTATTATATCCAGAATCCAAAGTTCAAATAAACTTTATTATTAGTATTAAAAGGCAAAAATCTTTGAAATTTAAAATTTCAAGAAATGTAAATTGAGTTACTGAGTCATTTCATAAAATCAAAAGAGTGCTGCACACAAGTAAGTTTACGTGGGAGCTCTGTGGAGGGGGTTCCGCAACCCATTAGGAACAACAAGGAGTAGAGTTCCACAGGCATCACAATGTATATTTATTGGCGATCAAAAAAGACAAAAAAATATACAATATTTCAGCCTAAATTCCTCTAGGCCAAAATGTTGTATTTTTTTTGTCCTTTTTGATCTCCAATAAGTTACTGAGTTAGTTTGAATTTGGTAATGGCCTGGTGGACACCTAAAATGTACATTATGGACACGTCAAGGAGAATAAAACTTCAATATTGATTATAGGATGAAATTAAAAGTTCTAACAGACTAAAAGGAAATATAAAAAAATCTGCAAATTGTTCACACTTTCTTGATATTAAGTAGGTTCCTTTAGCAAAATACTGCTTTTTACATATAGCTTTCACAGAAAGTACCCTTTTGTTATTTTTAAAGATCATTGGAAAGGCACTGGCATAGCTTGGAATAGCTGCTCTAAATAGAAAGATCACTTGCTTTACTAATTTTATTCATACTATTGTTGATCAATATTTTGATGTGTTTATATTTTATCTAGATAACATTTGTGTATCTCAAGATATTGCACCACTGTGAGTGCCCTAAGCAAGACAAGATAAACCTGGGCAAGCTGTGTGTCATTTTGACAAGACCAAGTAACAGATGGTACAAGTGCATTTAATAGTTCGTCATACTCTGAATGGAGAGACAGTATGAAGAGAAGCTCTATGTGGAATGTAGGACTTGAGAACTGTTCGTCTCCGAGGCTGCTTCTATCTTACATCATAATAAGCAAATCAAAGAAATTACAAATACCCAGAAAATACATTCTATATTGATGCTCTCATTTTTTTTTTATTATAACCTGACTTACCTATGTATAATATATACTCTTAAATTGAATCCAAATTTTTTGATCTGGATTTCTGAATTCATTTTTCTAATATTGTATATATATATATATATATATATATATATATATATATATATCCAAAAATAAATAGGCAACGCACTCCTCCTTTGCTATCTGAGAAAAAGTATATATAAGTTCCTAGGTGCAATCCCGCGTAATGTATATAAGCAAAAAGGATCAAGGGAGCACACTAGGTCTTCAATTTAGTGAGGCAAAGTTATTTAATGTATCATAAAAAATAGATAGGCTGTGAAATACATGAAAATCTACGTTTCGACCCTCCTGGTGATCTTGATAAAGACCCCAGAAGGGTTGAAACGTTGATTTTCGTGTATTTCACAGCCTATGTATTTTTTATGATACATTAAATAACTTTGCCTCACTAAATTGAAGACCTAGTGTGCTCCCTTGATCCTTTTTGCTTATATATATATATATTTATGTGTATAGTCTCCAAAAAGAAAGCCAGCACTCAAGGACTTCAGCATGAAAGCATTTAATCCAAGTGGTCAACGTTTCAGTTCACAACTGTGAACTTCGAGCAACCTGTAAACCTTCTATGGATTAAAGACTGTTAGGATTTTCAAAAAGACCGAAGAGTGCATCTTTTTTCAATTTTTTTTCAATGCTTTATTGAGCAATTACAAATTCACACAAAGTTCCAGTCAACGTTTCAGTCTGTAAAATACTTTTTTCAAGACTTATTTTTTGTAATTGCTCAATAAAGCAACAGATTAAATTTACTTTGAAAGACTCCTGAGTGCTCTCTACTGGTATCGTATACAATTTGGTTGGAGACAGCACCGGAGCATTAAAAGACAGGGATCATTGAGTGCTGTGACCTGGGATGTATATATATGTATATATATATAAATATATTTATATATTTCAGGTTATATTTTTGTTAGAGGGTCATTCTAATAATTTTTCCCTCTTTATGATATCTATTTGCAATTTGTTTTCACAAGGCCCTTTATTGTTGGAATTGTGTAAGGAATCACAAAGGCGTTCGGGGACTGTCGTCAAAATCTGATTGCAGCATAACCCAACAGACACATATCTAGTTTCAGAAGTTTTCAGAAGCAGGTATCTCCATCTGTTTGTCTCAATGACTCAAAGGAACACTTTAACATTAAAAGTAAATATATTTGTTTTGGAAAGATTACACTGTAACATTAGATTTTAATTTAGATATAAGGCTCCAACAATGTTAAAAAAATAAATGTAAACTTACCTTTAATGCAGCATCAGGACATTCTCCTTTCAGCAGTATTCCTCCTACAATGAGATCATCAGGAATGATGGACCCTTAGTGGTGATGTCACCATAGGTGAACTTTGCAAATTTGGCAAAGTCCTCATTAAGATATATTAGTTTTGGTGCTTATAGTGTCCCTTTAAGCCCAAGGCACATTCTAACTGGACCTTTTAATACAGAAGGTACTGGTACCAAATGCAGATACATTACTAGAAACACTCAAACCTATGTTTTTTTTTAGCCTAAAATAGATGTTTTGATAAAATTGCTAATTTAAACATTCAGTTTTCCATTCTCAGAATTCACTGTTTAGTGAATACACCCCAGTCTCTTCAGGCTACTGTTTGCTATACGAAGCACCAGACCTGTTCACATCTTCCCCGCCTTTTCTAATACATCTCCACAATTTTAACTTATAAACGGTAATCTATCCATTCCCCCATGGAGCCGTGAATATTTCTGATTCCACGGCACCTGCCCTAGGACTCCGCATCAATTATTAACAGAGAGCTTCATGAATATGGAGATCAGACTGTCCACTTTCTTTATTAAATTATAGGAAAGAAAAGGGTATTCGGTGCACTCTACAGAATCAAAGTGCACTCTGCGTGTGTATGAAAATACTGCTGATTATGCAAAGTTATGCAGATATTTGACTTAAAAATGTAATTACATGGTGTATTCCAAAAAAAAAAACCCTAGATGTGCAGCTGTCTCCATGGTCAGACTCCCTTTTCCAAGTTATTGCTTAAACATTAACATTTGTTTTGCTGAATGTTAGTGCTTCAGAAAATCTTATTTTAATGGCATAAACAATGTGGTTTATTTAATGGATGGGTGGGTGGCTGGATGAATGTATAGTTGGATAGATTGATGAATGGATGGGTAGACAGACAGATGGATGGATGGATTTAAGAATAGACGATTGAATGGATGGAAGGAAGGATAGAAGGATGGATGTGTGGGTGATTGGGTGGATGAATTTGCTAAAAATGACTGGAAGCCCACACATGCCTGATGTACATGTCAAAATTACTTTGCTGCAATACTTATTTGTAATTTTCAACAAAATAACAGGCAGCATCTTGTTTTTCTGTTTTTATCTCACAAGACTATTACTCATTCACTATCAGATTGTGTTTAAATAAAAAAATAAAAATTGGCATTCATAACCATACAGTAACTTGGCACCAGCATATCAAGAGCCAGGGATGACAGAAACTTTTCATGCATTTCGTATTCTGACAACCTGTACTTAATGCGTACGTGTCATGGAACACAAGTTTGTTTTAACTTAATGAAAATAAAATATTATGAAAACACTCTCTCTCCCCTGTCAATCAATTCTACACATATAGAGTATGCTGACAAAAATGGAGAACCAGGTGGTTCTCCTGCTTTCTTTAACAATAATTATAGGTGTGCACATCTCACACTGTGCTAAATGTATATATAGATAGAGTGACAGATGTCACTGGGTTCTGATAAAATGATGTGCTAGCAGTGAAACTGGTATGTTAGCATCACCGGTGGAGGTATGTCCTTCTTAGAAAAGTGTTCCTAAGTAGTAGAAATGGGGCATGTGCTACATTGTAACATCTACTATACCTAGCAAGATGGCAAGACAGCAGCATTGCTGGAGAGGAGGTAAGTAGTTCAAAGTCAGAAGCCAATTAACTACACAATGCATCACTATGGTAAATGATATTGCCATGGCTTAATTGGCCTTTAGTAGTTAAAGTGTAAAATAAGCACATCTATTTCTGTTAGCTTTGTAGGAGACAGAAAGAGAGGGAAAGTGAGAAAGGGAGAAAGAGAGATGAATACACAATTTTAATGCATGTATTTTGGGAAAGTAATGCCTGTGTGGGGTTCAGGAGACATTATAAAAAAAACAGAACACACAAATGTCATTATTCCACCACAGTGCACTCTTCATCAATCTATCTCAGATAAAATATGATTTGTTTTTTTAATGTAAGGTTAAGGCTAGAATGAGCGCCAACAGGGCCAGCCTCAGAGGTGTAAGAGTATGCCTCAATATAAGTGGTATAGAGAGAAATTGCTATGAATGTATTTCCCGTAGTTTAGTATGACCGAGCTGTAAGTGATGCAGTTTGAGCCTCCTGTTTACCTACCGCTCTGTAAATCACATGTGACTGGAGGCACTGTAGTGATACGTCCCTATGTTATTTTAGGGATGTTAGGTGTGGTTGAACATCATGCACATTTCACATCACAATCATCTGTAGCATCTAATCATTCAAGATATTTATGAACTACAATTACCATGATTCTCTGCGATTCAGCTTGGTTGGACATCATAGATAATGTAGTTCACAAACATGCACTGCCTGATATTTAATGATGACACAATTTTCTACATTTCTGATGATGCTCGTTGGCCTGATGAAACATGATCCAAATTGCACTTCACAAAACTATTCCAGGCCAGCCAAAAGTCCCATTTTCACCAGGACCATCCTGATTTCAGGGTCAAGCCCAGAGTCCTGTTTAAGTTCCCTGATGCTCTGCATTAGGGGACACCAGGGTAATGTCCAGGGTAATGTCCATGGGCAACACAGCATGAGCTTGTGATGTGCAATGAGCACTAGGACTATTACAGGGAGTACTGAAGCATGCATGGCTGGGGCAGTCTGTCATTGGGAGGCCTGTCCCATTATGGGTACTGCTATCAAAACTTGTCACATCACTGGTGACACTTCTCAGAACATAATCCCAAATATTAAAAAATGTTTGTGAAATGCAATTACCAAGATACTAACACAGTCAAAAGGCTTAGCTAAGCATTACAGGAATGGTGGAAGATGTCTTCTAAAGACCTAAGGACAGCCCCGAGTGCTAGGGCTCAGGTTCAGACATACATGTTCTGGTCCACCTGAGATTAACAGATCCATAGGTATGCCCCTCCTCGTTCCCTCCGCTCTGCCCGTGACCACCTCCTGACCGCTGCTTGCACCCGTACAGCCAACTCGCGGGTGGCTCCTTTCCTATGGAATAGCCTGCCTACCCCGATCAGATTCTCCCCTAGTCTTCAATCCTTTAAGAAGTGCCTTAAAACCCATCTCTTTAGGAAAGTTTATGGCCTCCCAGACAAACCTCTACCTTACATACCTGTCTCTTGCTCTCTCCTATAGGGCAGTGCTTTCCTCTCTCCTCCAGTTTTGCTTCACTCCCACCCTATTTGATTGATATTTCCTGTCCTAATGTGTCTTATACCCCACCTCATATAGACTGTAAGCTCATTTGAGCAGGGTCCTCTTCAACCTATTGTTCCTGTAAGTTTTCTTGTAATTGTCCTATTTATAGTTACATCCCCCCCTCAATATTGTAAAGTTCTACGGAATCTTTTGGCACTATATAAATGGCAATAATAATAATAATGTATCTGTGTAGGTTCTTTAGCCTGTCTGTTGTAGAGTGCTTAGACATCTACATATTATTACAAAGGCTTAGATGTGGTGCAGTCTAATATTTGCTTGTTTAGAGAGTTCTACAAGGAGTGAAACCTGATTGGGATCACACACATATCAAATGAAGGAACACCTTTTTCACACTTCTGCAACAGGTGAGCTTTCAGTCTTCACCCTCTTTTACTTTTTTTTTTACTTACTTTCAAAAATATTCAGAAGAAACTTCACTAAATAAGTAGCTGATATTGATGAAAGGCTGGTGAACCTTTGAAGTTGTTTTATTGCTTAGTAAGATATACAACATGGTGTGAGTAATCTCATGGCGAGGTTTGCTGAAGACGAACAGAGTGTCACTTTAAATAATACACATGATTCCGAGTCTTAGCATTTTGTATTCTTTTGATGTAAGTGCTCCAGGGAAGGTTCACTTGACTAGCAAATTCTTACTTTCTACAACTGCACTGCCCTCCCTGCTGTCTGCAGACACTTTTCAAAAATAAATAAAATATGACTACCCACACATTGTGCTTTTCGCTCCAATCTTGATATTCAGATAATGGTAATAACATGTCATCGTTTGCAATACTGAAAGACACCGAGGTTTCGATGCTATCCTACCTATCGTCACGCTGTTATCTGCAAAAATAGCTGTTAGTTATTTGATCCAGTGCAAGTCATATTAGGTAACTGCGATAGAATAAACCTATACTGTGTGGTCATACTGCAGTGATTTGGCCAACGAGAGAGTGAATGGATAATATTCACGTCACATTTCAGTTAGTGAGATAATTTTAACAAATAGGTAAGAAAAACATTTCAGCTTGGGGAAACTGATTTCAGGAAATGCCTGAAAATGAAAAAGAAACAAAATTAAATAAATGTGCTCGTTTGCCAAAATGAATGAAATTGGAGCTTAATACAGTCTATTAAAGGAGTGAAGAATGGGTCAGTCTAAAAGGCCAGAGAGTTTATGGAGCAGGAATAATAAAGGTTAAATACCCTACTCACACTCGTACTCAATGGAGTTCTGCATTTAACATCCTGCAGCAAATCCAACAACCTTCACCACTTCCCACTCAGGTTCCCTCTAAATATATAGCATGCTCCTCCTTATCTCTGTTAAATCTTTTAGCTATCACCTCCAAATTTCCCCTGCTACCTCTTGTCTTAACTCCCCATTGTATCATTTAGATTGTAAGATTATAGACTAGCTAAGTACTTTGTATAAAAGAGCTCCAGTGGCTAGTTATCAGCTTACGGACAGGGCTGTCTCGACCTCTTGTATTTATCTGTGTATATTGTACGTTCTCCACCAATTGTATAGCGCTGCAGAATCTATTGGCACTTTATAAATACCAGCAATAAATAAATAAATACTATCCATTTTTCAACGTGTGGAATCATGAACTCCACTTGTTAAGCTATCCAAAATCCAAAATTAGTTACCTGTTCTTTAACAGAGCTGCACAAAGCACCATTTCACATATCTAATGGTGGTCACTAAGCGTTTATGAATATATCACTCTATTATTACATACTACTCGTTGTGGCTGTATAATAGAACTAACTGCTACCCTGCAACCAATTTAAAGCATGGTTAAAATAGCTCAGAAATCACATGCAAAGGATGTTCTTTCATATATACAACATAGGACCAGAGAGTCTCACTGCATCCTTCTCTGGAATGTCTGCAAACCTCATTTTCCAGTTGTTGCACGGTTCCAGGCTTTTCTGGAGTTGGCGTTACATACGCTTTCTGATACCTTGACCTCGATCTTTGGATTACTTCATATACCTCGGATTCTGTGCTGCCATAATTGTAGCCTTGCCTATTGACGTTACTAGAGCTGGATCTTAGACCTTAAGTAAGAATTGTTGGGAATTCAAATTGAAATTCAAACTGACTTTACAACTTGAGACCATACTAGTCAAACTCTGAGAAAAAACAGTTTTTTTTCCCTGTTTGTTTATTTTAGCCTTACATTTGAAATCCAATTTGAATTTCCAACAATACTCACTTTGGTGAATGATCCTGTTTGTCTTTACCTCACATTCTGTTAATACTCTAGTGGTTGTGTGTTATAGGCATATGAAACCCAGGCATCAATTCTGAGTTGTAATCGAAGTTCCATATTATGGATGACATCAGTCCCACCACTTGTTCCAGAAACAGCCTTTCATGGCCATCTCACCTGATTCTTCTTGTTTTTGTTTTTTTTGCCATTGTCACACAAAGTGTGAGGATACCTGAGTTATGATTGGTGAACTGCCCGTACCGTTGCTATGAGTTACACTGGAATTTCATCACCTATTCCTGACACATCTTGGCAAATACTAAACAGCAAAAGCCTTTTAAGAAGTTTAAAGAGTGTTCTTAAAAATCTAGTGAGTAGAGAATATTTTTTTTTTTTTAGGAGTAATCATTCTCAACATCAATTCTAATAGGGCAATCTTTTACACCAAATGTTTTGTACTACATCTACCATAATGCTCTTAGAGCCATAATACCTGCAATACCACAACATCTGGCCTATCTCTACAATAGGGATTGACACCTCCTTTTATTTCCAAATATGTGGGTACTGATACTGGTTCTCAACTTCCTTGGGTTTCATTAAGGAGTACAACAAAATCCTTCGGTAACCCATATAGATTGGTTTTCATCAATCCATACATTACTCTCCAGACAAGGTTCGTACATGATGTATTATTATATAAGGTCAAAATAATTGTTTCTAAACCCCCACAATATATTGCATCTGCAACTTCGCCACTGCGCCATCATAAATCTTGATGACAAAACATATTGTTACATGCACACAGCATTATTATAGACGTACACAAATAGAACATTAACCTAGTACGCACGCTCTGAAATCGAAAAGCCACAAAGAATATTATAAGCTAAGGGGTCAAAGAAAACCAATGATACAACTCGAAAATGCTGTTTATTATTTATAGAAAGGAAAATAACATTCATATTCTATTTTACCGAGTTGCAAAAAAACTGATTTAAAGATGAGACCTTTTGTAGCTTTGAAAGCTCATACATAAGGAAAGCGCAATATTATTTTAATGTTCTCTTGATAAGAAACACAGCTCTCAGAAGGAATAAGAGCAGTGATAGATTAAAATGTTTTGTGTGAAAGTTAAACAGATGGGCATGCCTATTTCTAATAATATATTTTCCCTGGAACATAAGACCTTAGGTTGAATTGGCCCAATTTCTGGGGACTGAAATACACTGAGATTTGTAGACTCTTAACCAACTACCTCCCCTGTGTCTCATAAAAGGGTGTAAGCCATCTGCACTAATTCCCGAACTCCAAGTCGAAACAGCAAACAGTCACGAATCAAATGAGCCACAACAATGGCCGAACATGTTTGTTTTGATTCGAGATTCTGAATTCCACCCATGCAGAAAAATAGGAGATAACGGATGGAAGGGAAAAGATGATTGTTAGGGGATAGTCACAAAAAGTTCATTTTATTCACAGATCAAGTGAGAAGTGAGCAATAGAAGGAAAAATAAGGGGGAAAATAATCTACTTTCACATATTTATCTAGTATATATTTAATACATCTAGAGTATTTTTTTATGTATGTATGTATTTATATATATTTATATATATATAAACTTACAGCAAGGAGGTGCACTTAGCGGTGTTTTTTAATGTGTCTTATTCAAATCAACTTTGTGTCCTGATCGACGTTTCGATCCTGTCGGGTCTTTTTCATGATCACCAAGCAAGTGTGAGTATAACAATTATATAGGAAGAGGTAAATTACACTTACCAATAACCAGTGAGATAGTGACGCCCAAACCTCTCCGAGCCCGGAAGTCCGCGGCTCACCACGTAACATAAAAAAGCATGCGTGCGTGTAAATGCCGTCGTTGCTAAGAGACCATGTAAACAATCAAGCCGTCTGGCAGCTGTAATTTGCCAAGTGAATATACAATATGTCAATTAGAGAAAGAATGGAGTAGAAGATCCACTCACAAAAAGTAGGTGGAAATACCAACCCATAAGAAAATACCTCCTTCATGTCAAACGTCACATAAAGTAAAATAAGAAAATCTGGGTACACTAAGCTCAAACAATTTAATAGTTAGTTTGTACAGAGGAAGTTCATAAAATGTAATTGTCTTTGAAAAAACAAGGTGACTTCCGGGTCCGGAGAGGTTTGGGCGTCATGATCTCACTGATTATTGGTAAGTGTAATTTACCTCTTTCTATATATTTGTTAAAAAACAACACACCTGAATAAATCCAGATAACAGGGCGCCACAGTCACTTCAAATACCAACAGAAATTGCAAATGAGCAAGAGTAGAGTAGTTGGTAGAGAGTTTTAACTTCAAATTTATTAAAAAATCACAATATAAAAGCCATATATTGGCAATAGCACCATAAATGTGCAAAACAAGCAAAAAATAAACATTTAGGGATAGCAGCTTAAACGAACATGCTGTTAAAGTAAAGTGCATATGCTAAAGTGCAAATACTCAAAGTGCAAGGGGCTGGGGAAACAGTGAAGCACAACAGCTAACTCCCACTGATCAAAGGCAGATTAAATGCACAATAAAAATGCAAAACACTATATACCAAACAAGCATGTAACAAAGACTGCTAATACCATAACACAGGGTTCCTGCTGAGGCTCAACGCGTTTCGTCTGGGCGACTTCTTCAGGAACATCTATCTTCTTTAGAATCTTCTATGGTTTAAATAGGCCGGTCTGTGTATCCTGTTTGGTGATTGCGCATGCGCACCTGACGTCCGCAGCACCGTCGTATGTCACGTACATTTTTAGTAAATGTCCAGTGTGCGGCTGGGTATAGTGTCTATAAAGTTTTATATGCATTCCAGCGCGGGTGTGCATGCGCGGACCGGCCGTTCGCACGTTGTGATGTATGACGGTGCGACGGACGTCAGGTGCACATGCGCAATCACCAAACAGGATACACGGACCGGCCTATTTAAACCATAGAAGATTTAAAGAAGATAGATGCTCCTGAAGAAGTCGCCCAGACTGCCCCCTACCGGTCTTTTGGTGTACTACAAGCTTCATAGACATTATCGCGTTTCATCTACAAATCAACGAACCACTGCATTTGTGCCTACATACTGACCCCAATCGGTCATTCGGTGTACTACAGGCTTCTCAGACATTTTTGCTTTTCATGTACAAACCAATAAACCACTGCATTTTTCACCTACACACTGACCCCTACCAGTCATTCGGTGTACTACAGGCTTCTCAGACATTATTGCATTTCATGTACAAACCAACAAACCACTGCATTTTTCACCAACACACTGAACCCTACTGGTCATTCAGTGTACTACAGGCTTCTCAGACATTATTGCATTTCATGTACCAACCAACGACCCACTGCATTTGCGCCTACACACTGACCCCTACCGGTCATTCGATGTACTACAGGCTTCTCAGACATTATTGCATTTCATGTACAAATCAACGAACCACGGTATTTTCGCCTACATGCTGACCCCTACCGGTCAATCGGTATACTACAGGCTTCTCAGACTTTATTTCACTTCACTTTTGCTTTTATACTGACTCCTATCTGTCAAATGGTATACTACAGGCGTTTCAGACATATGGTTATTCCTCTAATAACATTCCCACTATAATTATTATAATTATTATTATAATTACACAATAACACTTCCTTACAACTCATGCTTGCTATGATATAATCATTCCTGCATACCTGCCTACATAGGCATTTAGTTACATTTACTGACAATATGCATACATTTACCCAAGAATACTATTTAAAGCACTATGCAGGATTCCAGAGTCTAATACGGAATATTTGCATGTTTGCACGCTTAAAATATAAGTCCTTCCAATTATGTATTTTCACATATTAGGTTATTCAGCTGCCAGTCATAGTTCACTACACTCATGTTTCGGGGTACAGTTGTATTCCATATCACACATGATATAACACTCCCGACAAGTTAATTTCCTTCAAACAGGGGCATTACAAGCATACAATAAACATTGAGACGGAGCATTTTGCTCTATTAAACTTGCATAACACACATTTGGGTATATGCTTTTAAATGTCTATATTCAATTTTCATACATTGTTTTACCCATCCGGGATACAGGTATTAAAAACCCTTACGACCAGTAAGGGTATCTAATCATACTACCAGGTACATACACCTGCTCATGTGGTATATCCATACATTTTCTGTTTCCCCCTGGGTATATCCGTAGCGTACTGGCAATTAGGGACTATAGGTTTCCAATAGGTATTCTACACCTGTGGTATAGTGGTCCCGCGAGGCAAACACCCCGCCTCAACGCTCGGAGGCAAACACCCATTGGGCCACTCGTGAGCTAGCTGCCTCATATGGTATATAGAGAGGGCCTCACCTGTTACTCCCTTCCCCTTTTTCTGGTTACAGTCACCGAGAGGCCAACATTCTGCCACTACGTTTGGTGGCCACAAAAATCCCCTTGCGCCATTGCATAGATAGAGCCTCTCAAGCCACTTGGCAACTAGCAGGGCCTCACCTGTCACCAAACAAAGGATTAATTGTTTCACCATGCGGCTTTAGCTAGGAAGCCAGTACTAGCACACTGTGGGTTCATATAATAATGGCTATCTACATGTTTTTTTTAGTATGTATCAAGCAGGTGGGAAGGATTTCTCTCTACCTAACACTCCAGCTAGAGTCAACACACTTTCACTTGGAGGAAATGCTGCTAGTCCCACGCAACAATTTCGTCCCAACACAGCGGACGATCACGTTTCAGGCTCCATGCTCTAGCACCTCTGGTAGTTCGTAGAGAACTACCAGAGACAAATTGGGTCGTCTCATTCTCTGTGGCAAATCCCAGATTTGCAACAATTTCCATGTTGGCACATGTAGTTTCAGTGCATGCAGACTGTTGCAGATATGTTCTCAATATGTCAGGGCACATGCAAAAACAACGTGTCCCAATAAATGTACTCTGAACCTTACTTCACTTCTGTAAACATTATGCATTTCCAGTACTTTCTAACTCATCACCCTTCCAGACATTTAGTTGATTTCCTAATCTCTGATTTTTAAAGGCCTTCCGTACAGGTATTGCCATATACTTTTGGGGGAATCTAAAATGCCCTAACTTGCAGTCATCACAGCAGCATCCAACAGCTGGCATTACACTCATGGCCCAAGAAATGGCAGAAAGATTTCTACCTGGGCCTCTACGATCTACACCATTTACAGCGTGGCACAATCCCATTGGGATTGTCACAGGGAATCTTCCCTCACACTGTAACTGATCATAGACTTATCTGCACCTCTCGCCTTGCCTACCCCATAGTCTCAACTCCCTCATACCCTCCGAGGAGTTTTCATTACAGTATGCCACCATTGTTAATATCATTACAGCTATCACTCAAGCAGGGGGGAAGCCTCGTTAAGTAAAACTGATATCACAAATGCATTTCAGACTGCCACCATCCACCCTACACTGGCACTTACAGGGTATTTATGGGCAGCAGTTAATATTTCTTCTCCCGCTTAACTTTCAGGTCAAGAGCAGCCCACAATTTTCAATATATTCGTTGAACTCTTTGCTGGTTGTGGTTAAACATATCCAGATGCCCCACAGTCATACACTCCCGAGATGATTTCTTGTTGGTCAAAGGGAACGCCTTTCCCTCTAGCAGCTTTAAGGAAGCAATTAGTATGTCTGAACACTTGGGTGTCCCAGTATTCCCTAAGGTCACAGAAGACCCAGACACTATCGTTACATTCCTGGTCATACAACTTGACTCGGCATCCATGCCAACAAGTTACCACGTGAGAAATAGGAACAGTCGCAACAACACCAATTACCACCTCCTGCTTGGTACTTGCAACTGCATGGAGCTACAATCCCTACCAGATTCCTTAAATTTTGCCATGCGCATCATACCGTAGGCCGTGCTTTCATCTCAGAGCACTTTGCTTTTTCCACACTCCTGCATGATGATCAGGGGCTGTCCCTAGACAACCAAGCCATGGCAGACCTACACATATGGTGGACTTTCTTAACCACACGTAATGGTAAACTATTGTGGCAGCTGCCGTGACAGCCGCCATGGCAGGGGGGTCATTTATGGTCAAGGTCATGGATTACATGAACCTCGCCAACATAGCCGGGCTCTGACTAAACTGGCTCTGTCCTCCAGCACTCAACACGCTTGCTACAGGGTTTTTCCACTTATACAATACGTTTCATGTCAGACCATCACTTAGATAGCTGGTTTGAGGTTTAACCACTTATGGCCTTCGCCTCTTTTTGCCACCTTAAGTTAATAATTCTCACACAACACGATTAAACTTTATCTCATGGGCATTCAACACTATATATGTATTTCTCCTTCCCAAACAAGGGTTCCTATACTCCTACCCCATCCATACCTTACTTAGAGACATAGCCAAGTGGACATTCCTGCTAAAACTAAATACTGGCCATAGACATACAATGTTCAAACCATGTCAGAACCACTCGACCATGCACCTTCCGAGCCACGCATCATTGCAGTTATCAAAACTGCTACCTATCTAGCCTTTAACGGCTTTCTCAGGCCAAAAAATAACTCACTATCAGCGGTCAACATTATAAACAAGAGTGCCTGTTGACCTCTTATCTTCTAAAACACACAGACCATTATGTCTGGTCCCTTCCTAAAACTAAGACGAATCAGATGGGCGAGCCAGTGCATATAACCTACTACCTTACTAGCAATGCTGGGTGCCCGTTTAAGGTACTGGTTACGTTCATGGGCACACCACCATACGTACCACTGAACCAATAATGTCGCTGTACGATACTGTCCTTACCACAGGTAAGTTCATGCACTATGTCCACCTACTCATTCACCGGGCTCGAACTAAAACCTAATGGCTACTCAGGGCACTCCTTTAGGATAGGAGCAGCCTCCAGGGTCTATAGCCAAGACATCCCAGCACACGTTAAGACACGGACCGCTGGGAATCATAGGCTTATGCGGCTTACATACCACAGCTGATTCAGGAATTAGGAAGCTTTCATTAAAATGTCTACCTGATGGTTAACAAATGCACTATGATCCTGTATAATGTTTTGCATTAATATGTCTCTTTTTGCCCACTTTTTACCGGCCTACAGCATATGTCGGTTTCGGCACACCTCAACCGATTATTCCTAAAGCTACTGTGACAGATTCATCTGTAGGACTAATATTGCTGGTTCGTCTAGTTTGCTTCCCCTTCGCGGAATTGCCTGTCTGTATACCCCGATTCGTCTTTTTGAACTTTTACCGAATGAACTTACTGAACGGACGGCCACCCAGAAGAGAAGTGTGCTGCTGGTTAACATCTTGATCCCAATTAGAACATTGTGGTTAACCGCAGACACCTCTTAATTATAACCGAATACCGGGTGGTCGTCGTTCGTATGTCGACCACGAGGCGGCGGCCATTTTGGAACATGCGAAAGACCAGCAGTGTTCGGCGCAGATTCTATGGAACTAAAAACGGACACTTTTTCTAACGAACACCACTGAATCTACCGACTGCCCTTCTCATTCGTCGAGGCATGCGAATACCGGTCCGTTCGGGAGTTTTGAGGATACGAATGAACTTAACCCAGATAGCCATCCCATGGAGTCAATCGCATACCGAAAGACCTGTAAAAGACTTTGACTCCATGGCGATTGAACTGTGCGTGTGGGATCTGAGCGCTATTCGGTAGGAACCCTCAATGCGGAGCTTGGTCTTGTTATTGGGCGATTTACTACACACGGTTAGCGACTGATTGCTGGAAACGTAAGCCGCTTGGAGGATATATTTGTTAGGCTGTTAGTCGCGATTCGTGGATTTATTGTTCGGGAGTTTGGAGAACCCGTACAGGTCCCGTTCGGGAGATTGGCGCATTCCCCTTGCTTCAGTTCGTACGGTTGAGGTATACACGAATTGAGCCTGCATTATTGAGAAAAGGGGAGCTTAACTAAATGGCGATTTCACTCCTGTGTGCCAGGGGTGTTTTAACAGCTACATCTCTACAACCATCTTATTCTATATCATATGAGAATGCCCCGAACACTAATTGGAAGGCATTGCCTGAAGTTGTGGGAGGGGCTATAGACCTATACTTACCTTTGTTGGTCAGACGAATAGCCCCACCATCCACTCCCATTGTTCATATTTCCTCTATGTAAGCCCACTTTTTACCGGCCTACAGCATGTGTCGGTTTCGGCACACCTCAACCGATTATTCCTAAAGCTACATCTTTACAACCATCTTATTCTATATCATATGAGAATGCCCGAACACAAATATATATATATATATATATATATATTGTGTCCCTATACCTTTTGTTTAGCATTTGTTCATTCCAAAGCTGTTGGATGGGGTTGAGGTTAAGGCTTTGTGCAGGCCTTCCAAATACTTCAACACCAAACTCATCCAACCATGTCTTTATGGATTTTGCTTTGTGCACACAGGCACACTAATGCTGGAATAAAAAAGGACCTTCTCCAAACTGTTCCCACAGATTTGGAAGCAATGAATTGGTATGCTGAAGCATTAAAATTTTCCTTCACTGAAAAGAAGCCCAATTCATGAAAAACAGCCTCCTCCACAAAACTTTACAGTTGGCACAATGCACTCAGGCAGGTAACGTTCACATGGCATGTGGCAAATTCAGACTTGCCCATCAGACTGCCAAACAGAGAAGCGTGATATGTCAGTCCACAGAACACGCATCCACTCTTCCAGATATGCTGATATTAATGCCAGTGGAAGTTTGGAACTCTTAAGCTATGGAATCAGCAGAGCATTGATGACGATTATGCACCATGGCCCTTAGCACTCTGTGACCCTGCTCTGTGACTTCAAGGCTGAGTTGTTGCTGTTTCTAAGCAGTTCCTAGCAGTTCCTGGTATACTAAGTATATCACTTACAGTTGACCGTGGAATATCTAGCTGGCATGACATTTCATGAACTGATGTATTGCAAAGCAGGCATCCAATCCAATGTGTGTGTGTCTGTTTGTCTGAGTGGGTGCAGGTGGTCACTTTTTTGTATGTGCTATTAACATATGGGTAGGGTTAGTAGGGTCCTTTGAGAAAAACACAATTTTGAATTGTTAACATTCATGTCAAGAGCACCCAGTGATCTTATTGTCTGTCCAAAAAAAATGTACATGTCATTTTCTAGAACACTCCGTACACATTTTGCTTTATTAAAAAATGAAGAATAATTGCATGAAATAGATGTCCGATGATGGTTAAATATAACAAACTGTACCTGGACTACGCAGCGGGATTTAATTTGAATGCTCCTGTCGAATGGATTGTGTTCTTATATCTCTGTGTCCTGTCAATTCTTTTCCCTTCTCACACAGACATATAAAATAATCGTATTATATCTGCAAACCAACCTTTAATGAAGGTCCTGAGCCACTTAGCCAGACAATTTGCAGTGCGTGTTTTTCAAAGAAACGTGAAATAAAGTGCAATTATTAACCAGGGAAAGCAGAAATGTTATACTAAACACATCAAAATTGCCTCATTGTAACAGGGTCATAATTAGAGTGAGTTTACAAGTGAAATACATTGTCATTATTGTATAAATATTTAATGCACTCTCATAATCACAATTACTATTTGTTTACCCAATAGGACGCCAGTGGTTGCAATGCAGAACTGGAATGACATAATTTAATTTTGTGGGACTATAATTTGATCATAATTGGTACAGATGCTGCCAGATTTAATGAATAATTTTGTATTTATTGCCATTAAAGTTGTATCAAATGTTCTAGGTCAGGGAAGACCAGACAGACATCACTAAATATTCTGTGTCATATACGAGGCACTTACTGGAACAAAGTAATACTTTATTCCAGGTTTACTTCATCAAAATAGATAATATAATAACATTTAAGTATTTGTCCGTAAAATATAAATGTTATTACGCTGATGGATTCTATGCTTATTTAGTTACTGTATATATGAAGGCAATGCAGTTGAAGGGTTCGATTATTATCTTGAGTTCACTGAACATGTTATAAGAGGGCTGCTTGAATATATCAGGGTTATTCACTAAACTGTGAATTGGCAAGAATTTACCAAGAAAGTTTAACCAGCAGTCAGTTCCATAAGTCAGTAAATAACTTCACTGCTATCGACCCTATGAGTCTATGTACAGTCTACTGTACCCAATGATGGGTTAAGGCAATATAATCTGTAGACTATCGATCATCAGCTTCTCCAAATGACCTACCTCAGCCGGACACTTTTTTGAGTATTTTGAATTATCTCGAGTTAGTTAACTTTGTGTATATTTTATTTTGTCATCATTGTCTGTTGTGTTGTTTAGCTCTAATATGTTTTTTTAGCTAGATGATTGTTGCTCGTGTAGACCATGTGTGTGTTCTCCATATCTTATTGCTTATATTATTTTCTAACCATGTTTTTTTTTCTCTTCTGCTGTAACATCTGTCACTTGACAGTCAGCTCTACTTATGTTTCATGGAGGTCCACATCTGCTGAAGGTCTCAGTCACAAGTGTACCTACATGACATAAGGTCTTTCCTGACTGTATGTTCCTGTCAATTTCTCAAGCCCAATCATTATTTCAGAAATAAATAAATAAATAAAACTTAGAGACTTACTTTGTCTCCTTGACACTTGTCTATTTATTTCAGAATATCTTTCATCGAAACTGTATAATATCAACTGTCATTGTCAGAAATGATTATTTCACATTATCATATAGTCCGTATTTTGCCTATTCCAGAGATCAGATTATTTAAAATATTACTATTTCCTGACATACCATGCAGAAACATTAGATAATTACATGTATTTATTCATGCCTAAAGTGATTACATTAATTTCAAAAAAGTAATAAGTCAGATTAGATGACATATTTTGGCTAAGTAAATACTTTTGGATATTATTGAATTATTAGTTATAGAAGATATTTCTACGGCTATTTGATTTAGCCACCGCACTCAATCAAGAAGAGTTTCAATCAAAATGAGTTTGCGAATGATTTGAATCAGACAAAAGGTCGTGTGAATGTAAAACATTGTTTATCATACCTCTCAGGAAAGACTTTCGAGGCAAAGTCGGAGAGATGATGCCCAATTAAACAGAACTTCAACATGGAATTGCCAAACAAACTTAGTGGGTTGTTTTTCTCCCTTCACAAATAATTAGCTGCCATTGAAACATAATTGCTTTTACTAACAGAAAGCAGAAACCTTTAGATAATTCAAAGCAAAACATGTTTGTAAGAAATCCAGTCAGAGGGGAGGCATGGGGAATATTGTGTGTCTGCAATAATGTGTGTACTCAAGAGACAATAAAATATAAGTCCAATGTTTAAAAACAATTAGGAACACTTCTTGCAATCATATAGAATGCATGTGTTTTGGTAAAAAATGTGTACACTGTAATGGAACTTTCTTGTAGAGTAGTAATGAAAGAAAAACGATATATTGCAAAGGATAGCCCACTGCCTTATTTCTCTTTTTCACGAGGATAGGATATCCTAACAAATGCTAGAGGACATCAAGGGGAAGACACAAAATAGAAAGAAGGAAAACAAAAGAAGTATAGTAAAATCAAACCAATTAAACGCATAAAATGTGAAGAGAAAACCAAACTATAACACGAGGAACTGATTTTACCCTTAAATATATAAAAATGTTCTCAAATTTAGTATAATAATGAGGAAAGCACAGAACTAAATAAACAAAATTTTACGGGGAAGCACAATAATAGTTCAGTAGTATAGAAAAAGATATAGTAGACATGGTACTTGATAAGCGGCATTAAAGGCAGGAGTGGTAGCATTGTAAAAAGATAACGTTATCAAATCGTACAGAGAAAACAAATAAAATAGTCGAACTAAGGTAAAAAAATAACACAAGTGTCAAAATAGAAATCCATAGCTGAACTCAAAGCATAGTTGACTTTTTGGCTATTTTAAATATAAAACCCTAAGTAAAAATAAATAAATAAATTATATATATATATATATACATACATACACACACACACACACACATACACACACACACACACATTAAATATAAATTCCCTTGAATTCACCTTACATTCTCACTTTTGTGAATACAGGGGTGGGTATACCTAGAGAAAATGAATGTAGCATGCCCATAATTCTATATAAGTCTCAAGAATTCATTATATTAAAGATTTGTATTGTTACCAGTTAACATGCCACTGGAAGCAGGTTTAAAACACACAACTATTTGTAAAATATAAAACAATTATAAATAAATAAAGTAATCAAATTGATATTATTAATACTCCAAAGACCCATACAAATGACATATTAAGTCTGTTATCTCAGGAATATAAAATATAGAGTTAGAGCCAGAAGGAAAAGGAAAACTAATTCCCTCAATATTTAATATAAATTTTCCTTCAATAGCAGCAAAACATTTTTAAAATAGTTTACCTCTATATAATAAGGGGTTAATTATTCTCAAAAACAATTGTAGGAACATATAACTTACAGGTCCTAATCAGAAGAAAAGGGGAACATTTTTGGCAAATTTAGAAAGGGCACTGAATAGCAAACCATAACCATCAAATTTGGAGTGTTAAAAAACATTTAACACTAATCTATAAAAAAAAGACATTTACAGTATTATTTTTAGCATGGCATGTGGGCTTGTCAGCGGAATTTAAACACTTGTGGTACATCAACCCAACCAGATCATATACTTTTTTTGAGAAAGATTTTCCTGAATGATGAATAAAACGTTTCACCGTAAAAGTTAATAATCTACAAAACGATTACACATCTAGAATTGGGCAATCGGTACGGAAAAACATGGTGTCATTACGAAGTGTGTTGAACAGAAGGGAAACATTAAAAGCCAACAGGCTATAAAGAGAGATGAAATGAAAGGTATCACATCGAAGGATTAAGGATGAAATTCTAAAATATAACATGAACTTACAACAGAAGAAATATTATAATGACCACGTATCAACAAGAATCCAAAAACCTTAACGGATGACTGTCACCTCATATCTATTTTTAATAGAATAATACTTTCATCAAGGTTTGAAAGGAAACAGATTTTGTTTATGACATATCTGTAAGAAAATGAGAAAGACTCAACTTTACCTTTAGAGTATGTCAGGATCATTCAGCCATATACATGCACCGTGGGTCAGATGGTGTTTGAAAACTGAGTTAGTCTCTATGGTCTCTCCTGCTTCACTTCCTGCACAGAAGCAGGGAAGATCATAAAGACTAACTATTAGTTGTCAAATACTGTTTAGATGTCTAAGGCTAAGTCTAGTTCCTATATTATTCCTGATCTTGGAACAAATTATGACACAAGCTACAGAGATCTATAAAATAATAAATGCCTAGTCACTAGTAAGTTTGTAATTTGACTAGCTTTCAAAGGTCAATAAGAATATTGCACTAAAATATGAACCCAAGATACAAGGCCAGTTATGTAAGTAATTATAGAAAATAATTGATTATAGAACAGGTCCACCTATTGTTAGGACCATAATGTTTTATTCCAAGTAACAAGTAATACAAGATTCTTGATGATTACAACTGATGAGATACAGAGGATTAGAGATCCTGAATATGAATAATATCGATCATGTGAATTGTATGGGATTTAGCACCTATAATATACATAGCATGTTTTATCTTCAATGCTACATGTCATATAAGCATTGGTAAAATATAATATGAACCTTACTTCAGGGTAATGACTTGGTTAATATGTTGCATATACGTTCTAGTAAACAAAAATTAGCTTATGCACATACATGGTTCTTCACAAAATACTGATGTTTAGTAAATTAAATCCAAGTGGTGAAATTAAGGCTTTACTAGGCGAGCTGTGACTATACTTGACTTGAATATTTTTTTAAACCAGCTTTAAAAACAAAAACGTTCTGCATCTAGTGAAGAATAACTCTGTATCTAAAGAGTGGACTTTAACAACATATTACATTGGATTTGTACAAAGTCAAATGGGACAAGTTGCCCCGCAGTCGATCAACATGAGATTTGCGCACAAGAAACAAATCTAGCTGATAGGTCACCTTCAATTATACGTGTGCATAATAGGACGAAATAAAATAAAGGACACCCTGAATGATATAGATATATACCCATATTTCAATTAACTATTAACCAGCAGGCTTGTCAAGCATTTAGGAGAAAGTGATTTGGATGTATGGTGTTAGTATTTTAAGGTCATGTCTAACACAGATTTAAAGAGATCCACAGTATTAAAAGTCTGGGAATAAATAAATAAGTAAATATATGAGAACTTATTTTTCTTTATAGTTATAAAGGTTTGATGTTTTGGCAAAAAAACTTTTTTGGGCAAAATAGTAATATGCAAAAATATTATTCTATTCAACGTTCCGTAATATTATTTACTATTTTGTTCCGTAATATTCTTTACTATTTTGTTCTGTAATATTCTTTACCTAATAATAACGAAAACAATTCTTTCATTATGCAGAACAAGCTTTGTTTTATGAGAATCAGAAAAATATATAAAAGGGAGTTTAGTAACTTGATCTCAACTGATTTGTTGAAATTAACATCTTCTCACTAGTATAAAGATCTAAATGTATCCTTCCTGAATCACAGGGTTCCGTCTGGGACCATATTAATACTGACTAGAATCCTGAAACACTGTATGGGCGAATAACAAAACAATCAACACAAGAAACGGTTTTGTATGTTTCTTGATTTGGAGTTCTGTACATGGCGCCAAAAATAAAATGATTGATGGGAAAAAAAGATGATTGATGGTTAGGGGACAGCCACTAAATGTTGATCTTAATTATAGATCAGCGAGAAGTGATCAATAGTGAAATAAAAGTAAAAAAAACTATATTTATATTATATATATATATATATATATATATATATATAAGAAATATACAAATATTTTTACTGCTTCTTCTTTTTTACCTTCTCTCAATTACTGTGAACCAAATGGCTGTACTCTGATCAATTACAACATTAAAGCCACCTGCCTAATATCGTATAGGCCCCCCTCATTCTAGTCCCAGGCCTCTTAACCCTGCAAAGGTAATTATTCCACCTGTCTACCAGGCAGCCACTACGGAGACTTCCGGGTTGTTAGGCAACTTCTGGCCGCTTAACTGACGCTGGACATCCTCAAGCTATGTATGACGTCATAGTGCGTCATGTAAAGTCGCATAGGAAAGCATGTATAATACTCATGTACTAATGTGAGAACATTAGGTCTGCCCCACCAAGGGGGAGTCTAAACCAGCTCCGAGATACATCGGCACTAGACTCAGGTAAGTGACAGAAGGGGTTTTTAATGAAGGGGGCACTATAGTTTCCCTTTAATGTATATTATTTTGTTTACAGAATAATGGAAATGCATCACTCCCATGTCACTGTAAAATGGTGTAAATTAAAATAGAAGGTATTATGATACTTATTAAAGGTCTTTGCCCGTCTGTCTCCCTGTACACATGTACTAAACCAGCAGGTCAAGTGTTATGTACACATTGCATTTCTTTCCTATTTGTGGTTTAAGTGGAAGAACGGAATATGCTGGCATTCCCTAATTTGGAAAAGTACTTACCATTTAGCTAATAGAGTCTAATACATCTAAAATGCTGTAGAACACTGTGCTCAATTTTGTATATATAGTCAAAAGGAAATTTGTATTATCAGCAAATGTCGACAATTTAACAGATTTTAAAAGTTAAAACCATTTTCTGGCTACAGTGGGAGGAAGACAGCCTAGCACAGAGTATCTTATCTGTAATTACTCCTCTATGTTCAGCATATTACTGCTCTTCTACAATAACCCCTCGCCTTCAACAATTCAACCAATTTCCTATGTGTCTTCTTTATTGCTTATATGAGACATAACACGGTAGATTCTTATGAATCAATCCTGCTTCACAAGTCTTAATAAAAGTCTTAATAAAACATAGACAGACAAGGTCAATGGCCTAACAATTATCTTACCTGCTTCTACTTTCAATAAGTGAGATTATTTATCTAGTTTGTCAAGTTTCCTGCTTGCTTCTCAAGCATACGGTTCATTTTAACGTTTTTCTATGGTCTAAATGATAATAATAAGATCATTATTAGGAATTATAAGAAAAGGTTCCTTCCTGACCCAATCGGCAATTTGTACTAACACTGTAATCCAAAATTCCCTGTTGGAGCTGGAATTTTTCCACTGGTATATGTATTTGTCTTTTGAGGTCTTTAAGATATGCAAGGTGTGAGGTGATCGCACTTTTCTTTTGCAGGAAAAAAATGCAACAGAAAATGATTAGAGCCTTTAAGAGACAGTCAGAACTTCTATTTGGAAGGGGAAAACCAGATGTTCCAGGTTCCAAAACAACTTCAGCAGGTTCCAAACCAACTTCAGCCTAATTAAGTGATTTTGTTGTATAGATAGGGACGTAACTAGGAATCACTTAATTCCGGTGCAAGTGTCAAAGAAGGGACTCCCTTCATCAACTCTCCCTGATCCCCCTAAGTGATGTACTTGAGCTTGGCTGAGTGTGCCTGTGTTGGTTGGCAGAGTGTTATTGTGTGTGTGTGTGAGTGTGTGGCTGGTTGAGTGTGTACCAGGGTCAAATGTTGAGGATTTCATTAACAGGTGTGAGGGGGGGGGGACTATATATTTTTAAATTTAAATCTATACATTTGCTAGCATTTCTGCTAGCACAATGTACAGACGAAATTTAAACTGTGTAATAGACAATTATTTTATATACACTTTCATACAATACACATTTATTAATAATACATGCATGTAGACAGTATATACACTAAACAAGGACACACCTAATTTGGACACTCCAGAGGTGTTCTAGGGCTTAACCCCTGTGCATAGAACCAAAAAATAAATATACTTCCACTACTGGATAAAAAATCCAGATGCTTAAAGTATAAACTGGAATTAATTTTAGAATGAAAAACTCATAATAATGTTAAATAATAAAGAGATAATTGTAGTACAGCATCTAAACCCCTTCCTAGTAGTCAGAATCCTATGGATAACAATCTTGCCTAATGGCACACCTCCAAATGCCCCCAAAAATATATAAATATATGTCTCTATAATGTTACAGACTGCAGACTTTAATAATATCACTAATAAGGTCAATGTCTGAAAGCTTAGAGATTCAATAATCATGTCCCTAAAAACAAAAGACAACGGTATATATTTAGGGAACTGGTCTAGAACCATATGCTACTGAATACCTGAAAGACTAACGGTAGCTAAATTAAAGGATCTCAAATATAGAGAGAAGCTACCTTATACGTCTCAGAACACAAGTAGACTAATATGGTGAGTGAAAAAACGGGCTACTGAGAGCATAGCTACAAAATGCCCCAGCATAATGGAATTAAATTGCTACAGTTGAATCAAAGTATAACTTCGATATAATGTATCTGAGTCACAAATAAAAATGTAAAGCTGAGCCACTGTAGCCCCTCCCATCACCATATAAGCCTTAAAAATTTAACTTCACATAGTTCAAGATCAGTAAAGGAGGTGGAAAAAGTAGGAATTAAAACATACTAATGTGCAGAACCATACTTAGAATGTTGGTTGCCTGCACATATTAGCAGAGTGCCCAGTGAAAATGAAGTTACAGAAAGAAAGAAAACCCGACGCTCATTTCGGTGCTTCGATAGTGCACCTTCGTCAGGGGCTAAAGTGAAACTGACCTCAGTGTCTCTATTTATATATGTGTATCCTTTGCTGGTAATTTAAAATGGACCTATCAGAATTTGTAGCTATGCTCTCAGTAGCCCATTTTCTGAGACGTATAAGGTAGCTTCTCTCTAACTTTGAGATCCTTTAATTTAGCTACCGTTAGTCTTTCAGGTATTCAGTAGCATATGGTTCTAGACCAGTTCCCTAAATATATACCATTGTCTTTTGTTTTTAGGGACATGATTTTTGAATCTCTAAGCTTTCAGACATTGACCTCATGTGATATTATTAAAGTCTGCAGTCTGTAACATTATAGAGATATATATTTATATATTTTTTAGGGCATTTGGAGGTGTGCCATTAGGCAAGATTGTTATCCATAGGATTCTGACTACTAGGAAGGGGTTTAGATGCTGTACTACAATTATCTCTTTATTATTTAACATTATTATGAGTTTTTCATTCTAAAATTAATTCCAGTTTATACTTTAAGCGTCTGGATTTTTTATCCAGTAGCGGAAGTATATTTATTTTTTGGTTCTATACACTAAACAAAATTATAAACGCAACACTTTTGTTCTTGCCCCCATTTTTCATGAGCTGAACTCAAAAATCTAAGACAATCACTGACATACATATACTCACATAAATACAATTTTTTTTCACAGATAGACATAAAGTAATTTTTAAATTGTTTTATTTTTACTTTTTTTTTTTTAGGCCCACCCAGCCTTCTTACATTTGGGAGAGATGGTGTGGATCATCTTTAGACTGGGCTCTCTTTATACTCCTGCACAGCTATCAGGTCTAGTGGGCTGCTCTGAACTTCATGTTCTTCCACCACTGCTCCCAAGTGTCCCGTTTTGTAATGCTGGGGCTGAAGTGATGTTATATCATTTTATATATATATATATATATATATATATATATAATTTTAGTGGAGTAGGAACCTGCTGTCCAGCTAGGCAGATTCCTACCCAGCCTTAGCAAATAGCCACCTTTGCTCCTGCCCCTTGGGGGGCCCTAAGGTTGCCAGTTGGCTCTTGGCCCTACTTTGACAGATGGAGCACAGAGAACCGGTCACACTCACATCTTTAACAATCTCTGATGTTCCTCTACTGTGTTTAGATCATGCCCCTGCACTCTTACTGTTCAGTCCTCTGCCATTTAAGAGTTAAATAACTTTGTTTATGCAGCCATAGCAAAATCTCCATGATTGTGACTTTTTCAGCCTTCCTAAACACTTCATGAAAGACTCTACTTTTTTTTATTATCTATACACCAAAATTGCTGCTACATTTATGTAGGTGCTTAGAGGGTCCTTTTAAGACATCAGGCACAGAACTGTCAAAATCATAGATAGACATCTGGCTAGCAATCATTGATTCACTTTGTTAATAGAACATTTAAGGCCTCGTCAACATTTTGGCTGCAGACACATATTGTACCTTTTATTTCTATAGTTGTACATATGAAGCAATTTAAAAATACATGGATGACCACTGTTACCGGTTTAACTGGTCTATTACTTTGCAGTAAACTGTGACCACTTGGCTATCTCAGGATTAATACTTAGCAACCATATATTTTATTTTTTATTGTAAAGTTTATTTTGCAATTTCACCCCATTTCAATGCACACATTGCTCTCCATCATGGCACTTAAAGGATATATTTTAATTTGGACACATTTGTCAATGCGATGAATAGACAAGGCAGCTTGAATCTACTACTGGTTACCTTTACACAAAAATGGCTTTTTTGCTACAAGAAAAAAACAAAACAAAAAAAAAACTGTGATGCATTGAGCTTATATCATTTTATATGGAGATGTTTGCTTTGGTTCGACTGTTTGGTCCTTCTGATATTCAGTTCTAGCACATTGACCCCTGTGATTTTACCATAGTAGAAGACCCCTATGGATCATTCAACTGCCATATCTATCAATGGATATTACATGTTAATTTTATTCTACAACCAACAGTTTGGTTACAATAAAATCCATTTAGTAGGATGTGTCTCATGTTTTAAGCTATATAGTATATATGTTCTACTACATATCTGTAAGTCTGCCTGCAGGAAGACAGCAAGACGGGAGTGTTAAAAGAATTCTGGTTCTAAGTCGGTCCTATTTTCCAAGCTAACACTATTATCCTTAGGTTTGGCTCCATTACAGATCATGTCTCATCTGACAGCTTCTCAGAAATCGCCGGAGAGCCTGATTAAAATCGGATACACATCTTGAGAAAGAAGAGTAAAGAGAAACAAAACTAAAATTCAATGGAACCATTATTAAGCTCCTGAAACCCAATCAATTTTTAAGATTATCAGGGGAAAACCACAAAATAACACCATGAATGTTAAAACCGAGAATACATTTGGTTTCATTGGATGTGTTTTTAAATTACTTTAGGTTATCGTTGATATCCCTTTTTTTATTAAAGAAGGGACATTTATATTAACCCTAAGCCTTCCAATGGCTAGCTGCCCCAATGTATCATGTAGAGTCCTGTGATTATCTCTAGAAAGTCCACACCTCCACTGTATATCGATCTATCCTGTCTATTATGGAGTTCAGGGCAAAACCTGACTTGTTGCTTCTTGGGAAACACGTAGTTGACTGGTCGTTACTTAAATTGAGATGGTTATTGCTGAGATAGACAAAAAATTTCAAATGCACATATTGTTTGAAAACTCTGAGCTTAGTGTGTAAGCATCATGTTCAAAAACAAATTAAGAGTAAAACAAACTATTAGATTAAAGTCTACCACTTTGTTTTGTTTGTTTTTTTGCACTTTTCCTTTTCTTTTATCTGCCAATAATTGCATTAACTGTTTATTATATGTTTTCTAGACATCTAGACATTGACACACACACACAAGATTATCCAATATATTTTTTCCTGAAAATCCTGTGAGTGCTCTTAATCTTTAATTGTGTATTGTGCATGTGAAAGGCACCCAGGTAGGTCCTGGATTTTTGAGAATATTACATGTTGCAGACATTTAATCGGGTAAACTATATACCTCCCCCTACTGGATACACACCATTGCCCTTCAGACATAGTGTGTCACATGCAAACAGAGCTTAGTGGCACTCATCACTGGTGTTCGAAATGGGTAGATACTCTAGTACAGGGGTTCCCAACCCAGTCCTCAAGTGCCCCTTACCAGTCCAGGATTTAGCTATTACCCCTGTTTTGTCTAAAGTGTCTTTTTGTTTTGTATTTTCTAAAAATACCTTAGCCACAACTGGGTAATTCCTAAATCCTGGACTGTTAGGGGATACTTGAGGACTGGGTTGGGAACCACTTATCTAGTAAAAAGGGGTAGATACTAGTCTGTTTTACCCAAATGATACGACTGAATTTTAGTTTTAACTTATATTACAGAAACAAACATTGCAGCTTATGGGACTCTTTTTAAGAAAACTAACGTTTTTTAAAACAAAACAAAAATTATATATATACGAGTAAACTTTGTCATTATCCATTATCAATTCGAAACAAATGAATAAACTGAAATTCAGATGGAAATATCTCACAATTTTGCAATCACTCCACAAGTTGTCTAACGGAGAAAACATATGAATCAATGGAAGCTGAACATGAGAGCTTAACTAGTAAACAGTGTCTGGACTAATTCTTGTCACCACAGAAACGAAATGCTCTTTTTATTACAGGGGCGAGAAGCATTTATAACTGTTTAAACTTATTTTATCACGTGTCTTTTTTCAGTGTGTTTCCTAAACTACTCAGCCTCTTGCTCCCTCTTTATTAGCGCAACAAAAATATCTACATTGATATAAAACGAAGTGATTATGGAATTATTAATGAATACAGAACAGCTGACGGAAGGCTATGACTGACACAGGCCCTGTTATTAATTCAGCAACAAAGTTATTATCTGAGACTTGAACTGAAATCTGCAGGCAATGCACAAGAACAATGAGCTACAAACACAAGTCAGTTATTTATTCAAATAGTGAGAATTTAAAGTGAATTTCAACTTTAAAAAACACTATAGTGTCAGAAATACAAACGTGTATTCCAGACCCTACAGTGTTAAAGAAATAAAACATGCTAGATGGCCCGCCCTATGCTTTCTTACCTTAAATAAGCATAAATGTACCGGCACTGGCTCTGCTTGCCCTCCTTCTTGGATGAGATCAGCACTTCTGATGATCTCAGCAATGGAGGCCGGGCACGAATTGTAGGCAAATGCTGCACTGTCCAATCAGCATCCCCTTATAGTGATGCATTGAATATCTATGGGGATGCAGGTATTCTGCAGCACTGACCCAGGAAGCACCTTTAGTGGCCATCTGAGTGACTGCTACTGGAAGTGACCCTGTGAAAAGGAAGTGTTTACATGAAAATGCCTGCAGGGACAGTGTGTAGATACCAGACCAACTCCATTAAGCTGTAGTTGTTCTAGTGTTTATATTGTCCCCTTAAGGAGTTTTTACAATTTGGTTATCTTGATGTTAACTTTTAAATTCACTTTAAATTCTCACTTTGGTAAATAACTATGAAATGTGCAACAAGGTGGGCGTCATGGATGAGGACATTTGTTTTATTGAAATATTGAATTGATGAGTTTAAAAAAAAATAAACATTAATAATCCTGTATTCCTCAACCAAATTTTTGTTACATATTTACAATTGGATATGCTTCATGTTATTTATAAATATATACATATTGTAAGTGGTTTGTTTAAAATATTTATCCTACTACTAGGATAGGAAGATTTAAGATTTCTGTAAAAATATTCTTTTAAACAAATGTGCCTTATTAATAAGTGTCCTTGAAGAATGAATTCAAACATTGAAATTTGGGAGCAGGCAGGAATTAGTATATGAGAACATACATTTCTATACAATTGCTCACAGTACTGCCATAAACTTCTGGGCTAAATGCATTGTCAAATCATCCTGTTCATTTTTTGCCAAATGTATAAAAAATAAATTGTGTTTCTCCATAGAATAAGGGGAGTTCAGTTCACTAAACAAAATTCTTTTTATTAAGGTTCTATTCACAAAATGGTGAATTGTGGTAATTTGAAAAAAAACTAACTGCACGTTTTGGTTCAAAAAAGCTCTCTTGTTTAGCAAATATCCAAACTTGGCTATTTTAGGCTCAAATGTGCCATTTTATTTTCATTTCACCACAATTCACTATTACGCAATAAGGGAATTAGATATTTTAAAAAAATTGGAATAAATAACTGTGCTGTTATAATAGATGACTTAAAAAATGTCATAATTTATTAATTTTATCTGAAAATTGGAAATCCTTCGTGCATTCACCATAATTAATCTGAAAGAAAATAAGGAAATAAGATCATTACCCAGTATTTTCTGAAAATAGTCAAATACTAAGCAAGATGTAAATTCTGTAACCAAGTTCCATGTAAAGCACAGAACATGTTTATACAGTTAGGGCAGTGAAGATGCCGTTGTGGATTCCATCATTTCAGGATAAGATGATATGTCTGAGTAGAAAATGCAGGCATTAAGGAATTTAATAGCCCGCTAGAAAGAATTGTAACAATATATATATATATATTTTTTTTTTTCTTAATCAAAAGTAATAGGCACTGGGTAAGCTTGACTATAATGTACTTTTCTCTGTTTGATTAGCAGTAAGTGACAAGTACTTTAAAATGTAGAAATGTATGAAATTATTTCCTGTATTAAATCATCAGAAATTAATAATTTGAGAAATACACAGCTATGTTCTACATAGAACAAGGGATATTATGTAAACTGAAAAGTACAGTAAAACTCATATGGTCGGAATTCTTATACAGACTGTTGTATTTGCTTTCTATATGAACAGCGTTCGTTTTTTTATTATCACATCAACTGATAGAAATATTTATTTATTTTTATCAAAGAAAATAAATGAAAACTGGAATTCCTGTATTCACAGCTTAGATCTTCCATGACTTTTATATCTTTGTGCATCTGAAAATGCTTTTTGCAAATTATTATCCTAAAATGTGTTCACCATCAAACCAGATCACCATGAGTAAAACAGGAACTAAAACGAATGCCAAGAGATTTGCATTTCAAGGAAGAGCTGAACCGGAGTGAGTCAAATCAGAAAACCTTTCAACACATTTTGAATGCACAAAATGACTACCACTTAACATAAGTGCAATATATATATATATATATTTTTAAATAGAATTTGTTTGACTTGGCCGAAGTTCACCCTTTGAAGCACATAATGTTCCAAGACAGACATTAGGGCTCAGTTGTCATATTGACAGTTAACCTTGATAAGGTCAACATAAGATGCAGAACAGTAAATAAGTAAGATTGATCACCTTAAAGAGAAAGGAAAGAAAAGGTACAAGAATGCCAAAAAAATGGAGAAAAAAAATGTCTAGTAGAAATCCCTTTAAGGCTCATGTACTGTTACAGCAACCCTAAATAGTCCTATCAAATAAAATATAACTTTTAATTCAATTGATTAAAAATTCTGAATGTGAAAAAAATGTGAAAAAATACATAAAAGCCTGAGGGGGACGAAACAAGGAGAAAATAACTTTGCCCGTGTTACCCCTGTAGTGTGGTAACACCTATAGTACAGGGATACAGATATAGTGAAGCTAAAGAGAGTGGTGTCGATTGACCCAATAGTATATCTCCCAACTCCCCTCACCCTGTGCCACCGTAGCGGCACAAACTCCTTCCCCTCTGCAAACACACCGGTGGCCAAACTGTCTAGATGGCTACCGATCTAAATGATAATAAAATCATACAGCAGGGTGGCTAGATCGGGGGGAAAAAGTAAATATCACGGCTGCAGTAAGTCCACCCATGGCTACAGTTATGTTGGACTGAGAGACTATGTATCTATATTCATTGTGTGTGATAATCTTATCTATTGCAGCTGCTTGTGCAAGTGATTGCAATTCCTCAAGATACCTAATGGTTGGGTCTTCCTTTAACCCCTTAAGGACACATGACGGAAATATTTTGTCATGATTTCCTTTAATTCCAGAAGTTGTGTCCTTAAGAGGTTATTGTTTCATATGCAGTTTCGTCAGATAGATGTACCATGCACATGTCAATATATTGTTCTTTCCGCATGAGAACAATATTTCCCCCTTTGTCTGAGGACTTTATTATCACATCCGTTTGTTGTTGTAACTCTTGTAGAGCTAGTCCCTCCTCATAGTTTAAATTTGATATGTGGGATTGTTGAGTAGTTTGACACTCTAATTCGTTGGTACAGATCTGAACAAACAGGTCAATGCAGGGAAAGTCTTTAAGATTAGGAGTAAACCAAGATGGTGGTTTAAAATCCATAAGGGATTCATTTGGTTCCTGTTCAGAGGATGTCTGTCAGGAGCTTATAAATTTCATTATCATCAGGAGAAAGACCCAATTCTTTTACGTTTTTGAGATTTCTTTTTTCATGAAACACATGAAGGGACAGTTTATGGCCAAAGAGATTGACATCCTTTGCCCAGTTAAACATATTTCTAGGTGGTGTGGGTACAAATGATAAGCTTTTCGAAATAAGTGACAGATGTCTGGGTTTTGAAACAAAGTTTGATAGAATAATTATTTTATTTTTATCCATTGTGGTGTCTCTTGGTAACTTGGCTTGTGCATCTTGTACCCCCACTTTTTCCTGTTCCTGAGTCGTTCCCTTTGTGGTCGTGGCCAGTTCTGATCTAAAAAAGCCGAAGAGGACTGAGATTGACCAGAAGGGGCTTAATGTGAGGAGGGAGGGTCAGTGTTGGAAAAAGGGAAGGTATCTGAGAAAGAGATATTCCTAGCTGCATTTCTCAGAATTCCTCTGGGCTGAGCTGTGGGTGCTAATTGTTGTCTAAATGGGGGCCTTCTATTGTACCGAGATCTTGTTTCAGAGTCAGACCATTCTGTTTCGTCAGATGAGGAGAAACCTTTATTTCCCATTCTAGTGTTTCTAGATCTACGTTTATTTTTAAAGATGTTCCCCTCCTGAATGTCCCTGAAATCCCTATGCAATTTGTAGTGTTTTTTATGTCTTATATTTCTCTTAAAGTTTTCCAAGTTTTTTTGTAATTTCACTTCCATAGCTGTGAAAGTAGTTTTTTTGTCAAATATTTTAATTTTCTTAATTTCTAAATCCAAATCACCATTAGTTTTTTCCAAACTTTCCTGTTCCAATTTAATTAGAAATGGCATAATCCTTGCTGAGCAATCTAACAGAATGGAGTTCCACTCTGTGATCTGTTCTTCAGTTTCAACCTTGTCAGGTAATAGAATCAGGTCTAAGACCTCTTGGTACCAATGTTTGATCGCTATACTGCCTGAGGCTCGCCAATTCCCAGAATCCCTTTAATTGAATTTGATACAGTTTTTGTAATGCAAAGAAGGCATGATTGATATCAGTTGGATCACTATTCGTGTTCCCCAAAGGGTTAATTGAAAAAAACATTTGCCACATCCTCAGATCTTAGGTCAGGATATACTACTTATCCCAAAAAGTCAGTCATAGTTTCCTAGTAGTTAATTAAACTACAGATCAGCTCAGACTCGGTTCGCTTGGAAGAGCCGATACTCAGCGAAACGCACGTCAGAGGGTGGAGGGGGCAGACAGGGGACTTACTATTTACTTTTTTCCCTCGATCTAGCCACCCTGCTGTATGATTTTATTATCATTTAGATCGGTAGCCATCTAGACAGTTCAGCCACCGGTGTGTTTGCAGAGGGGAAGGAGTTTGTGCCGCTACGGTGGCACAGGGTGATGGGAGTTGGGAGATATACTATTGGGTCAATTGATACCACTCTCTTTAGCTTCACTATATCTGTATCCCTGTACTATAGGTGTTACCACACTACAGGGGTAACACGGGCAAAGTTATTATTTTCTCCTTTTTTCATCCCCCTCAGCCTTTTATGTATTTTTTCACATTTTTTTCACATTAAGGATTTTTAATCAATCAAATTAAAAGTTATATTTTATTTGATAGGACTATTTAGGGTTGCTTAAAGGGATTTCTACTAGACATTTTTTTTCTCCATTTTTTGGCATTCTTGTACCTTTTCTTTCCTTTCTCTTTAAGTTATGTTACGTTTAGGGGTTACCCCCCACAAATCTCCAGCGGCCTGACACATTCTCTCTGATTTCTTTCTATACTATTAAGATTGATCACCGCACCATGGTAAAATATAAAATTCAATGTAGATTTCTGAAGTTTGGAGATTTATCCGTGTATGAAATGCAATTTGACCCAAATGCAGTTAGACTCATACAGGATACAATCGATCTTTAAATGTCGGTCTTATCCCTGCCTCTATGATCACGGGTAGTGTAACAGTTTTAAGAAGCATTCATATACCAGATAGGTTGGACAAATATCTGTATCTGTTCTTTGCCTTCCAACAGTTCCTAAAAACAGCCATAAACATGCAGCTTTACTTACCAAGGTGCTATCATCACATCATAATATCATTGTGAATTGTACTAGAGGGACTTACCTGCAGAGAAAAGTAACATTCAGTTAGTTTACACTTCAAAATAAAATTCAAAAACAAACAAACACAATCTACCTCTACTAAGAGGTAGTGGGTGATACAACATAGTGCCTGTATATTTAGCCACTCAACATATAAAGTGGAATACCCCTATATCCACAATCAGTCTTAGATATTAAACACATTACGTGGTATAAACTATATACCAATAAGTGGAGCTCTAAGTAAAATAGAACATTTTGGTGCAGGGGTTAACTTACCCTGTCAATATAGTGTAATAATCAACTTGAAGGTACATGCGTAAAGCAAGAATCAAAAGAGAATATATAGTGTAGATGGTTATGGGAATAATGATTAGTAATGGATACATAACTAGAGCCACTCACATGGTATGGAGCCTGCTCCAACATTTTCTATTTTACTTAGCACTCCACTTATTGGTATAGAGTTTAAACCATTTACCGTATTTAATATTCAAAATAAAATAGATAGAAACACTGCCAGGTTTACCCAGTAAACTGAATACAAAAGTAATTTTAAATTTTTTTTTCTAATGTAATCTAAAGTTTTAAATTAATTTTGAATTAACAATAAATTCTTGACATTCCTCAGTTTATTGAATAACTTTGCATGTCAGATAATGTTTGTGACAAAAACAATGTATTTCTAACTAGTTATTCGCAAACCTCCAAATAATTAAGTCAATGAATCAAGGTGGGGTTAGCGGGCGCCTGAGCGGGCATCTTCAGTGATGCAAACTGCATCACTAGCAACAGTCATAATGGGTGGCCAGCCTCCAGTGCTCAAATTTAGGGGCAAAATAGCCGAAACATTCTCTAAGTCAGCTATGTTTCTGGTTTGGCAACATTGGCTTTCAATTTAAATTTATTTTTGAATTCACCTTAAATGCCAGTCTCCATGTTTTAATGTTCTGTCTCTCTGCTTTGAACCCTGTTCAATTTCAGCAGCAGAATGGAAATGGTGATTTATACATAAACATCTCTTTTAATGTATTAATGTTACTGAGAAACAACATAGCATATTTCGATATCTAACATTTATACACACGCGAGAAAAAACCCAAAGGTAAAACATCCAAACAATAAACTACATACATACATTGAAGGAACGTGGAGTGTATGATGTTACATTGAGGTGATATGGATTAGTAATTTTAAATTGTCTTTCTGGATCCCATCTGACAGTTGGATTTAGCTCTGCAATGTGAGGAGCATTCTGGGTGATTAGTCGCATTCTTATTTGGCTTGTTACAATAACCTTTTATGTCGATAAATTCTAAATATTTATTTCTCAATATTTGCCTAAATCAAAACGGTTGCCCCAAGCAATCCTGTTTTGTTAATTTAAATGGTATAGTACCTATCGTATTCACTGTATATATCCAAAGGCAAATAACTAGTTAAGCAAAATATTTTATAACAGTGATTCTGAGTAGCTTATTTTCAGTGGCAATTTTCATTTTCATAAATATTTTAGAGGCACAAGCACAGCATAAATGAATATTAGGAAAAAACTCTAAAAGGCAAAATATGAAGTTTGTATATTTGCTGCTTGTAAATTACCATTAATAAACAAGCAATAATAAATTGCCACCAAATCTTACTAGTCACATTCTGCACCCAAAATCCGGACCACAAACGAATGCCAATTAATCTTATCTTAGAACAGCTGAAAGGAAGGGAATAAAAACACACAACGTGAACTGTGCATTTTCAGAATGAAAGGAACACCTCAAGTACCATAAACACTGTAGTGATTATGGTGCCAGGCATGCCAGGCGTGCAGGGTTTTACATATGTTTCACTTCTAAACTTGCTGGGATTTCAGATCTGGACTGCCGTTGTGGGTGGGATCAGTCTGATATATAAATGATATGGGTACTATCTGAAATGGCACAAGTGAGCAAAAACATTTTTGAGACTTGAACAAGAACTAACCAAAGGGCAAACTACTGAGGATTCTCAGAGTTCTCATATTCTTTGTATTTTTTTTTTTTTTTAAATTCAATTATTTTCTTAGGTCTGCAGGGCACTGCACCCCGCTCCCACTGCTCCCAACAGAGATCTGAGCTTTGACTTCTGAACTTCAGTTAGCAATCCCGACCTAAGCCCTGCATGTCAGGCAAGCTCTTTGGCTAAGACCTAAGCCCTGCAGGTCAGGGCCAGCTCTTTGGCTAGGACCTAAGCCCTGCAGGTCAGGGCCAGCTCTTTGGCTAAGACCTAAGCCCTGCAGGTTAGGCAAGCTCTTTGGCTAAGACCTAAGCCCTGCAGGTCAGGGCCAGCTCTTTGGCTAAGACCTAAGCCCTGCAGGTCAGGGCCAGCTCTTTGGCTAAGACCTAAGCCCTGCAGGTCAGGGCCAGCTCTTTGGCTAAGACCTAAGCCCTGCAGGTCAGGGCCAGCTCTTTGGCTAAGACCTAAGACCTGCAGGTCATGGCCAGCTCTTTGGCTAAGACCTAAGCCCTGCAGGTTAGGGCCAGCTCTTTGGCTAAGACCTAAGCCCTGCAGGTCAGGGCCAGCTCTTTGGCTAAGACCTAAGCCCTGCAGGTCAGGCAAGCTCTTTGGCTAAGACCTAAGCCCTGCAGGTCAGGGTCAGCTCTTTGGCTAAGACCTAAGCTCTGCAGGTCAGGACCAGCTCTTTGGCTAAGACCTAAGCCCTGCAGGTCAGGGCCAGCTCTTTGGCTAAGACCTATGATCTGCAGGTCGGGGCCAACTCTTTGGCTGAAAGCATCAGCTGTCAGCTGATTGCTATCAGCCAATGAGCTAATCTTTGCCCTGCCTGGCTTAGATCAGACAGAGAGCTTCTGGACCTCTGTGTGAAGTAGTGGAGGTGAGGAGTGCTACCCAGCAGAGCCCAGGTAAGCAGTAAAACCATTTTTAAACAATCTGAATACCTAATGGTACAGAGCACTACAAAGGTTATGGTGCTAATTGTGTTCAGTTAATGCCACCGAGGACTTTGTGGGCACATGAAACACAAGTTTTAATGTTATGTATTATTCAACCTCTTACAAAATCAATGTTTTGCATATTTTATGTATGAAAATGTAATATTGTATAATATATTTTTAATATGTATGAAAATAAAAAATGCAATCTTAGTTTTTTGCTGACATAACACAGGCAGCAATAACACTAGCACACACATGCACATCACAGTCATACTGATAGCATTACAAGTATAACATACCCGATAGCTACCCTGATAAACTTTTAACTTTCTTAATGCAAAACGTCACTGGCTATCTTGTGCTTTTATTTCATAGATTTAGCAAAAACTCAATCCCTGCCTGACAACTAATGTCAAATGTAGATAGGTAATATATGGGAGAGTTGGAAAGGTGCGTGTCTCTGCATTGCTTTTGAGGGCAACACACCTTGCATAATTGAAGAGAGCACAAAAACAGTCTATCTAAAATGATTTAAATTAAAAGGGTTTGCAAAGAATAGCTGCTATATAACTTATTCTTCTTGTGTCTGTCTGTCTGTCAATCTCCACATGTGTATGTCTGTTATCTAGTTATCTATCTGTCTGTCTGTCTATCTCTCTATCCATGTAAAAGTTAATAAAAGGAGTAGAGAATAAAAATAATGATAAAGGTCCATCTCTTCTTCACTCTTTGAAGAAGGCCAACAGTTATTTCAGTTTGCCACAAAGTGATATCTGATAATCTCAATGTTTTCAGAATGAGTCTTAGAACAGATTCCCAGGTTTTTGGAAGCTTGTCTCAGCCATGTTTTCCATTATAATGCCTAAATCTGCTTTAAGGACCAAGAACAATGATTGGCGAACCAGCCTTTTGTATGACCCCCAGAAGGGAGATTATTTGAAAGGTTAATTACTGCACAAGGGAAGAAAATTGACTTTCTCATTGTCTGCTAAAGCTCAGTTCCCAAATCCTTAAACTCCATTTATTTTTCATAGTGAAGGAACAAGCGAGCGTACAAATACTCTATTAAATGTCGTTTGTTCATTCATTTCAACACATATTGTTCAACCTCAATTATGTCACTTTTTTAAATCCTTCATCATCAGGAGTCAAATGGTACTTTTGGAAGCTTGTGTGATCAGAACGCTACTGCAACTCCATAACAGAGCTGTGCTACTGCTGTTAAGCCTTTAATTTTATGAAATACAGTAATGTTCTCAACGTGAATCAGCTCATTGTCTGATAAAAAGATACAATGAAGAAAGGTCAATATGCTGAATGTCCCCTTCAGACTCGGGTTAGAGACTACACATGTGCCTGGCGATGCACAATAAAAAATATATTTAAACTGATATTTAAGTTGCTCATTAACAGGGAAATAAAAACACATTATATACTTTTCAGGACTGGACTGAGATTAGTTCTTCCATTGTCACACTCATTTTTTAAGTAGACAATATCTCAGAAAATATATCTCTATAGATTCTTGCAATATTGAAATGGGATGCAATTATGTTTTTTCTTTTTTTTTTCTTTGTTATCACCAAAACAAATATTACTGCCATTTTTCCGTGTTCAGGATACTCTTCTCTAACCCTATCTGTGTTCATTCATGGGATTTTAAAAGTTGTGCGGTTAAGTGTGGCCTGATGAGATTGACATCCCAACACTATAATACCTTAGAACTTTGGCTGTATAACTATTGAGAAAGTCAAGTGGAGTGTATTGTGCAAATGGTATTTAGACAAACCAAAACTGTGTGAAAATAAACACTATTAATGTACTTAAAAAAAAAATATATATATATATATATATATATATATAATATAAATATGACAATATAGAAGGAGTTGTAAAAAATATTTATATATTTATTAAATATATAATATAAATAAATGTTTATTTACTGCCGCCCCTTTTCCTTCTGTTGGTCACTTCTCTGTGAATAAAATCAGCATTTACTGGCTGTCTCCTAAAAATATATATATCATTTTTTGGCACATCAGATGGAACTTTGAATCACAAAAGAAATAAGGTGTCTTCTTCATTCCTTGTATCGTTTGTTTTGTGATTCGCACATACAGCCATTAATAGCTAGGGAATCCAGAACATTTGACAATCTCCCCATACTCAACTGAATGCAGAAGTCTAATGAATAATCTTCATAGACTTATATGACATGCCTGATATGTGCTCAGTTTATCATAAAAAAAATAATAATGCATTAACCATATAACTATCTGTAACTATCTTATGTGACCATAGGAATGTGTAAATACATATTTGTTTGTGTTATAACATACAAAGACAGCAGTTACAATATCCATCTAATGTTCACTGTTATAGTATTCAAGGTCAAATGTTACATGTAATGTTCATTGTTACAGTATCGAAGGTCAAATGTTACATGTAATGTTCATTGTTACAGTATCAAAGGTTAAATGTTACATGTAATGTTCATTGTTACAGTATCGAAGGTCAAATGTTACATGTAATGTTCATTGTTACAGTATCCAAGGTCAAATGTTACATGTAATGTTCATTGTTACAGTATCCAAGGTCAAATGTTACATGTAATGTTTACTGTGGCAGTATCAAAGGCCAAATATAACATCTAAAGTTCATTATTGCAGTACCCAAGGCTGAATATTAAAACATCCCACGTTGACTGTTATAGTAGTCAAGGTCGAATGTTACCTACTGATTTCTGACCTTTGATGCTTATACCACCAGATTCTCTAAAAGGTCACAAAAGTAGAGTCCTACATTTTAAACTGTATAGAACATTGAGTTCTCTTCTGCCTGGCTACATAAGTCAGTGTTTGAAGAGATGTTACCTCTTTTTAGAAGAAGCAAAAATCGGAAAACATCTATGATCTTGCATAACTATACCAATGCGTCTCCGAGCACAAACGACTCCCGAGAGCGGAGGAGATGTATGAAGTGATAGGAGACACCGCCAAAGCAGAATATGTTAGTTTGTGTGCTTTTTCTATGAATAAAATATGAGGTTCGATAGGAGGATTTATTCAGTCAGAATCCATGAGAGTGGTTATAAATTTACAGGTAGTAAAAACTATTTATCAGAGCAAACACTTTCATAAATTTGATTTGTATAAGATGTTCATGCCTTATAAAACTACATAATTGTATTTAGTGTATTCCACCTGTTTATACAATTCTTAAAGCCCCAATAAACTAGGGACACTAGTCAGATGTGGTTAAATAAACATAATATGGTATGTATATAAATTAGAAATATATATGACACCTGTACAAAAGTGAGAAATGCCACCTTTTCTTTTTGTATTGGTATTGGCACAATTACTCCTCCTCATAAAAAAATAATTATACCAATTACAAAATTTAGCCAATTTGGATACATATATTATGAATTACAAAAAGTTTAATGTAAGCGCTAGTGTCCGCCTGAGAAATTGCTCAATCAGAGGACAGTGATTTTTGCCAGAAGCTGTAGTTACCAGCACAAAAAATAAAATAAAAATACAAGCAGACCTGACATTGAAAAATACATACCTCTGTGCACTCCCACAATGCTAAGAGCAGCATCCCACAATGCTTTGCTACTGTTCTATGATATCAAACAGATATGGATATCCACAATGTTGGATTCATTTGCTCAACTCTTAATGTAGGGATAGACGTGAACCTACAATTAAACTTTGATTGCTTTCATTTAATGTAGGGATAGACTTGAAAGCAATCAAACTGGCACAACTGGATACATTTTTAATTAATTTAAAGTAATACTAAATTGCATTTGTCTGCCAAGTGCCCTTTAAATTCCTTGTGCTACATATAAGCATTCTCTATATATTTGTCACTCAGGGCTTTTCAAATATTAGAGTTATCTTTAATTACCGTAAATACACCAGGAAGCCTTGTGACAGCATTGTGTCAGTGAGTAGAAAAATCCACAGCAGTTATGTTGGTAACGATCAGTGATTGTATTTTTAAACAATGGATTACATTATTCTGCCCTCACATTGCATTCCATGGGCAAACGCTACAAATACTTCACTACGACAAAGGAATGACCACAAAAAGATGCGATGCACAGTGACTCATAAATTGATCATTTGTGACAGGAATGTAGAAAATTCAAATCTTGTATAAGCGCTTGAAAAGTGTTAGGTTAAAAGACCAATTTATTTAATCAGAGAAAAGATTAAAAAAATAAAAATTATATAAACACCATGATAAGGAAGAAATTCCCATTCCCACATTCTTATCCGCAGAGAATTGTCAACCTGAATCTATACCCCAAGATGGCATAACAACAGATTTAAGGGAAATGATCCTAGAAAATCTAGCAGTCGTTCACCTGGGGACAAGACTCCTGAAGATCACTGGAAAGCAACCACCAGCGAGCATACTAGCTGCAGTTAATGAAGCATTGTCCACAATCCCATCCTGTACCATCACAGAAATGAACAGGCTCATATATGCCACAGCATTAGTGGTCCTCCAGCTACTGGACTACAAGATCAGGCTCAAAGAGAAGCAATGCAGACCATTGAGACTACGACTGGAAGCCAAGATAAAGATAGCATGGAAGGCTGGATCAACTTAACAGAGGTGGAAAGATCAAAGATAGATCCTGGTTGCTGCGGAAGTAAAAGGATATGCCCATACCGGAGGCACTGGAAACAGCTAAGCAAACACTGACAGCACTGGCAACCAGACTGAGCAGATACACCAGAGAAGCAGAGGCTAAGAGAATCAATGCCCTCTTTACCAAAGAACCATTCAACATGTATGCACAGCTACAGGGGAATATCTGGGAGCAAGAAGTATCTCATGACACCGAGGCCCAGTGGCTACTAGACCTGAAAGCAGACCACTGCATGCTGCCAGAACAGGAACCAGTCATCATTGCAGTCGAAGATATCCAACAAAAAGCAGAACACATGAAGAGCCAGTCAGCCTCAGAACCTGACATGATCCCCAACTACTGGATAAAGAAGTTAACAGCGCTGCACTAACGCCTAGAGCACAAATGAACCAGCTACTAGCAACAGGCTCCCACCCTGACTGGCTAACACAAGGCAGAACAATACTGATCATGAAGGACCCTCACAAGGGAACAGCACCATCCAACTACCGACCAATAACCCGCCTCCCCACAACATGGAAACTCCTGTTAGGCATCATATCCTCCAAGATCCAAGGGCATATGAGTCAATATATGAGCAATACTCAGAAGGTGATTGGAAACAACACCAGAGGATCAAAACACCAACTACTGGTAGACCAAGCAGTCACAAGGGATTCTAAGACCAGACAGACCAATCTGTGTACAGCCTGGATTGACTACAAGAAAGCCTATGACACAATGCCACACACATGGATACTGGAATGCTTGGCTCTCTACAAGGTCAGCAAGACAATAAGAGCCTTCATCAAGAACTCAACGGGCAAGTGGAAAACAACTTTAGAAGCCGATTCCAGAACAATAACTCAAGTGAAAATTAAATGTGGTATATGCCAAGGTAAAGCACTATCCCCAATGCTGTTCTGCATAGGCCTCAACCAACCCCCTTAGCCAGATCATCAAGAAGAGTGGAAACGTATACAGGTTCAAGAGTGGAGCTACCATCAGTCACCTACTCTACATGGACGACATCAAGCTGTATGCCAAGAATGTGCGAGACGTTGACTCACTGATCCACCTAACTAGGATATACAGCAAGAACATTGAAATGTCGTTCAGACTAGGGAAGTGCGGGCGGATGATAGCAAAAAGAGGGAAGATGATCAGGACAGAAGGAATTGAAGTTCCAGAAGGCCAAATAGAAGATGTAGAGAACAGCTACAAGTACCTGGGGGTACCACAAATGCATGACAACTATGAGGAAGAGGCAAGGAGGATAGCAACATCCAAGTACCTCCAAAGAGTCAGACAGGTCCTGAAGTCCTAGCTCAATGGCAAAAACAAGATCCAAGCCATCAACACATATCCCCAACCAGGTATCAAGTACCCAGCTGGAATAATAACCTGGCCAAGAACTGGTCACCATGGATGTTAAGACCAGAAAACTACTCACTGATTAGTGTCAAGGCCACAGTCCTGGATGAAACACAGAGCATCCACAAGTACATCATGGCTCCCAAAGATGAACTGCTAAGAGAATGTCTGAGATTTCCACAGATCGAGGATGCAGAAAAAGAGGAGGTTCCTTGGTATGACAAACCGCTCCAAGGGGTGTACCACAGGCAGATAGTGGATGTGGCTAACATGATAAAATCCTACCAGTGGTTGGAAAGTGCAGGACTGAAAGACAGCAGTGAGGCACTAATCCTAGCAGCATAGGAGCAGGCACTCAGCACCAGATCAATATAAGCTGGAGTCTACCACACCAGGCAAGACCCAAGGTGCAGACTGTGCAAAGAGGCCTCTGAGACAGTCCAGCACCTTGTAGCCAGATGCAAGATGCAGTAACAGCATACACGGAAAGACACAACCAAGCTGCTGGGATTGTGTACCGAAAAATCTGCACAGAATATGGATTGGACCTGCCTAAGTCCAGATGGGAGATACAACAAAGGGTAGTTGAGAATGACAGGGCTAAGATACTGTGGGACTTCAAGTTCCAGATAGACAAGCAAGTGCTGGCCAACCATCCAGACATTGTGGTGGTAGACAAGAAATGAAAGACTGCAGTCGTGGTGGATGTGGCAATACCCAGTGACTATACCATCAGGTGGAAGGAACATGAGAAGGTAGACAAATACCAAGGACTGAAAGATGAACTAGAAAGGATGTGGAAGGTGAAGGCAGTAGTAGTCCTAGTTATAATAGGAGCACTCGGGGCTGTGACTCCCAAGTTGGGGGAGTGACTTCAACAGATTCCAGGTGGGACATCTGAGACTGCTGTCCAGAAGAGTGCAGTACTAGGAACAGCTAAGATACTGCCCAGAATCCTCAAACTCCCAGCCCTCTGGTAGAGAACCCAAGAATGAGGAAAAAACATATCACCCAGGAAGGGTGGGAAAATCAATTTTTCATATATAGTGTAGATTGGATTAGCCATATTAGTCCAGTAGACAAGATGCCAAAATGCCAGAGTATTGCAGTATGCAATGATGCCTTTTTTATTGGGCTAACATATTTCACAGACAAGCTTTTAAGGGTTTCCTCTCTTCCTCAGGTCTGAAGCAATACATATGTATATATATATACTTTGCTATTTCTTTAAATCGGTCTTGTTTTAGGAAACTGAAAGGCAGTTTGCACATTTTAAGCCGAATAGACCAAATTAATGCATTTCTCATCTCACATATTCCATCTCACATATTTTGGCTTTCCCTGTGATTCCCTATCCAGTGGACAAACTCCTATAATTTGAATCTGATCTGGACAAGTTACGACGGTCATTTTCTAAACCAAGAATTGTCAGAAATTGACCAGGGAATTTTAAACTTTAGGGCATTTGGAAAAACTTTTAAACTCAGCCACAGCTTTTTTTTTATGGAATTATGTGAATTGTAGTTATTGTAGTTATTTGTATCTACTGATTTACATGGTGTCTAAACAGAGAGATTTGTACTACATCTAAGCATGTTTAGAAAATGAATGCAAGTTAGTTTTTGAAAATGTAAAGGGGTTTACTCCCTAAACCACGAGCTTCCGTGACATGACAATTGCGCTGCAGGATTTAACCAAAAAGAGACAAAATGGAAAAAAAGTTTGATTTATTTTTTGGAGATATTTCTTAATTTGGCCTAAATTTTGTCACTCTTTACTGAATAACGTTCTCAATACAGAATATTTTGCAAGTTGTTGAAATTGTCCTCTGGAACCAAATTGGTTAATGGGCCAAAAAGTGCCGAATAGTGAACTCTTTCCAGCTGCAGGAAAGCATAAACACATTTGATGTAATTGTTAATTTACCCATCCAGTTCCCATCCAATCATCTCCTCTTAGTATTCCAATAAATTGCATCCACACAGCTCTAATTCCCATCCCTTTGCTTTTAATCTGATTTCCTTTGAAAAATAGTTTTATTAAAGTGGATGCCTTCCCTGTTACGGTGGGAGACATACAATTAAAGCCTGTCTGAATTTAATCACACCCAATTCCATCAGAGCCTTTCAGAGCTTCATTTATCAATAATTAATACACAACGATGACTGCAAATCCATTCCAGTTTCAAAGACCCAACTGCAACATTTATTAATGAAGAGAAAGTGACTGTGAAGTTTCAAGTTTAAACAAATCTGCATCCTACGTAATTCCATGTTAGCAGTATATTCCCTGCAAATCAAGGTAGCAAAGCAGAGATAGTATGAAGTTCAACAGTAATCAGGAACACCCATTCAAACGAGACAAGCCAAATTAGGAAAACAGAAGGATATCTCACAATGAATACAAGTATAAGAATAAAAATATTAGAAGGTTCTTTAATGGAACATTATAGTGTTAGGACTTTAATCAGTTATTTCTAACGCTATAGAGCCCCTGTTCCTAGTTATATATCTCCCATTAGCAATAATAATTAATACATTAAATTTTTTTTTTTAGTGTCTAGGTTCCCTTTGGATGCTCCTGTGACATCCATGCCTCCTGTGACATCATCGAGGTTCTGCATTTCTACGAGGAGATACTGATTGGCCAGGCTGGCATTTGGCACCACCCCAGCACTGCCTCCTCCTCCTTCACAATCTTGGCCGATTCAAAGCTTTTCCTATGGGAAACCATTGGATTGACTGAGATCATCAATTCTGATAGGGGCAACATCAGCACCGTGGGACCCGCACGGCACTGGGAATAAGGTGAATTTTCAGGCTATTTTAGGAGGGCAAGGGGGTTAAATAGTGATTTTAACACTATAGGGTCAGGAATACATGTTTGATCCTATAGTGTTCCTTAAACATGACTAATTATTTCTCAATGGATTAAAACAGATTTCAATTCTACTGTTATTTGAACAAGTACTTATAGAGAGTTAATTCTAATCAACTGCTCAATGTCAGAGCAAATCATTTGCTCAGAAAGTTGTGAGTTAGACCAGATTTTTACTGTATTTGTCAACTCTAAACAGACTTTAGAGAAGGCTTCGGAAGCAAACACAAGTCTTTAGTTTCTATGTAAATTGCAAGATTTTAGAAGCAACACAAGAGTTCTTGATCACTTATACATCCTAAAGTCTGCTTCCCAAATATAGAAATCTATCCCTAGCATCAACATACAGTGCTACCTATTTCACTACCGCTAAAAACCTACAGTATTCCATTTAAACAAGTTTACATTTTTAAAAAAGAGATATAATTACTTGCATTTTTACAAAATAAAATGCATTTTTTTTGTAACAAGGCAAGTATAGTTCTAAAAATCTAAAGTTAGTTCTAAAATCTAACCTTATTTATTTAGTTTATTTATAATTAAAAAACCAAATGAAATCTTGCATTTGATTAGTGGTTTAATAATATGTGGTTAATCACAGTCTGGCCATACAGCTGTTGTTCTTATTTGTAAAATCTCAACAGGGTTAAACAATCAGCTTTGGGCTATTGGTGTAGAAATCATCGCAATCTGGCTTAATCGGCATTTATCAATATGGTAATTAACCGTCATTAACACTATTTTCTTATAACATTTTCATTTGATTAAGCTAATTCATTAACAGAAAATGTGCCATTAGTTCAAAATATTCTAGCGACATGTTGCTATTTCACTGCAAAATATGAATATTGCAACTTTTATCTAAATCGCGCCCACAAGGAACAGTGAAAGATTAGCACATTATAAATCAGTCTTTGTAATATTTCTTAAACAACATTATCATCATTAGAAGTGAAAAAAAATGTATTAAAAAACAAAATAATAATTACACAGCTCTGTTGCTAGGGCACGCATTTTAATATATTTTAGCATCAGAATGCTTTTTTAATTAAACATAAAATGCAATTTGATGATAGAAAGGGATAATCAGTCATTCTAATGTTGTCATTGCTCAAAAAGTTTTAGACGCTATTTATATTGATTTTCAGATTTTCTGTCTGTAAACACAAAAAATACCAGCCTACGGCACATTGGAAATGTAAAATGGTCTGCCTAAATGGTGGATAAGTTGCAGCTTATTCGTGAAATTGTTCACAGTAAGACCAATCCATGCCCCCCACATTTTTATATAAATTAGGACAATGTGTGAAGGGCCAGGGGGACACTAGGTCTCCCCCTTTATTATAACTATTAGTGTCTCCACCTTTCACCCATGGGTATGGGCTGAGGGCGTACACTTATTCCCTCTGTATCATTATTATTAGGGCCCCTATCAGTCGCCCATGTGTGGGGCCAGGGATGGACACTAGGTCCACATGAATAGTTATAGCAGCCCAAACCCATTCCCATATGATGGGTCCTTTCTAAGGACATTGGCTGCCCAGTGACTAGCTTTAAACAGACATGTGCAGACATGTCCCGTTAATCAGATGGCAGGTCGGGGCATATGGAAGTAAAGACCCTCCATTATAGTAAGATGGAGATCTTAATCTTCCTGTGTGACATTTCTTCATTAGTAAACTTTTAATCACATTTGAAAGTATAAATCATAGTATTTTGTGTGTATGCAAACACCTAAAGGGACAGTATAGGCACCCAGACCACTCCAGTTTGGTGAAATGGTCTGGGTGTACTACCCCGGCACCCTTAACCCTGCAAAGCTACTATTTGTCGGTTTTTATAAACTGCAATAATTAGCTTTGTGGGATAACTACACCTCTAGCGGCTGTGTAACAGACAACCACTAGAGGGATTCCCGGGTCGTTAGGCGACTTTTGGTCGTCGAACTGACGCCGTACGTCCTCATGCTATGCATGAGGACCTCCAGTATCACCGAAAACCCCATAAGAAAGCATTGTATAATGCTTTCCTATGGGGAAATCCTAATTAAAGCTCGGCCATTGCTACGCATTGGGCATTAGGTTCCCCTCGCCGGCTGACATCTGCCGGGGTGGAGCAAAGGCAGACCTGAGCCAGCACTGGACTCAGTTAAGTGATATTAACCCCTTCTGCACAGAGGGTAAAGGGGGGAGGTGGGCACTATAGCGGGCTATAGTGCCAGGAAAACAATGTTGGCACTATAGTTTCCCTTAAAAGGAACTACAAACAAAACTAAAAAAAGGTAAGAAAGGCGTCATTCAGGTATTTTTTTTTTTTTTTTTTCTCATGACATTTACTCTCTACGTGCAATTGGCGAATCAGTGGACTTCAGTACCCACAATTCGAAGACAACAGCCACTCCTGGGTCATGTTCTTAAATAAGCATTGGATGAATGTATCAAAAGCAGTATAATGAAAGGTATGCGTAACCATTGCCGCCACATATAAAACACGTTGAATCATTCATTTACAAAGGCTGTGTTGATGTTTATAATGAACAAAATTTGCATCATATTTTCACTCTGCATGGCGTTATATTATGTAAATAGTTGGAAAATTACATGCCATCTTTTTCAGCTTGAATTAAGCAACACAAACAATAACTTAAGGCTTGATCCTTATGTGTCTAGAAATCAGTGATTTCTTTAACAAACACATATCCTTCCACTGCTCTGCAGGTGACACTGACATCCATTAGTGCCGAATGAGGCACAAAACAAAATGACTCGTTAATGAGCATGTAAAAACACAAACAACACCGGCAACAGAAAAATTTCATATTTTAACAAGAGCAATTTAAATATTATTATTTTTTTCTCTTTAGTTTTTAATTCCATTACTTGTGGGTGAGAAAAAGTGGACTACAATAAATCCAAACCAGTGTTATTTTCTTTGATATATTCAGCAGGGAATTAGTTGAAAACAGCCGCCAAACAGAATAGAAAAATGGAATAATTAGCCTGTATGTATACTTAGTGTATTTGAATATAGTAATATGTATATAGTGTGTGTGTATTAATACTTATGTTTAAATGTTTTTGATATATTATTATATAGCGCCAACATATTCTTCAGGGTTTTACAATTATTGAAAAGAGATATTTGAGGGTAAAGAAGACCCTGCTCAAGTGAGTTTATAATCAATGAGGAATGGAGGTAGGTGGATATAGGTTATTAGGTGTCTTGCTCAGGAACACTTACTGGTAAGGTAATCAGGCTGTAATTTGAACTTGGATTTTGGAATTCCAAGGCAGTTAGCACAGCTCTAACCAGCCAATTTGTGAATATATTTCTACAAACATGCACACGCATGTGTATAGAACCATATGTAGTCATGGGTTTGAACATCAGATGAGCTTTATCTATAATTATAGCAGACTTATCCACTGTGAGAAATTACGGTTCTGCCGAATAATTTTTCCTGAATATTGAAAACTTTTTGGACACTGGAAATTCGGTCAGATGTAGATTTGCCTCAGCCAAATGATGATTCAGAAACTAAATCAGGAGAACTAACCAAAGCAATTCAAAATTGGGCCAATCGGTGTTCTGCAAAATATATACATAACATAACTTAAACAGTAACAATAGTTACTGCTCCCTAGCCATCAATAATCCTTTTTTCCCATTAGTCATCTTTTTTTGTACCACAAGCAGCATTTAGAATATTGCCCCCGCCCCCTCCCCAACTCCAAACACCCTTGGCTCCACACAGTAATTTGGGTATATTATGGCTCAGAATTTGGCAATTTGTCAGAACACGCCATCTGTCCAAATACGGCTTAATTGCAGCTAGGTATGAAACTTATCTCCAAGTCTAAATGATAGCATGGTAACCCCACAGAAATGCATGACCCTGTGATGACAGATCATTGCTAAAGTGATCACAGAGGGAGAACACACAATAACCCGGACCCCCACAATACAGGGCAGCCAAACTAAGACAGAACACTATCACATTGTCTGAATCTGAAAGTTTAGGCATCTCATCATTGATGTCATTGATGTCAGCAGGATTCCCTCCCTAACACAACATTATAAATTCTGAATAAGGTACTCGAGGGCGGTACTACATGTGTAAGGTAGTACACATTTCAGTCTTTTCCATTTGCACTGTGTGCTCAGGCCAGAGAGTATACCAAATCGGGCTCTCTGAAAACATAACAGTCTAATCTGCACCCAGCATTTAGAGAACAGTGAAACACGTCATTAATAGTGATGTCACCGAACTACTTTAAGATGTGAAGAGATCTTCCCCAGGGTCTGAAAATACTGTTGTGATGTGATTAACTGAGCATTAGAGTGTTCCCTACATGTGTAGGTGTCCTACCATCACCCTGGAAAAAGTTTAACATCATTGCACAGCACGCTGGTCTCTATAGGGAAACATTGGGAGACTCGTGCCTGTGCTAATCAAATGCCCTCAATGAGAGTTATTTGATGTATAACCGAGTTTAACGCAGATATAGCTATAGAAGGTCCTCTAATGGTTATCAGGAAGACAGTCACTAGAGGCATGTTAACTTTGCAATAAAAACATTGCTGTTTCTGCAGATTAAAAAGACAGAGGAACTGCAGCCAGAACAGTTCATTGAGATCATTGAGATGAAGTCTTCTGGGTGCCTATAGAGACCCTTTAATAAAGAGCAGTACAATTAAAACAACAACAAAAAGTCATAAAATGGAACTTGAAACACTCTGGGTGCTGTCCCTTTGCTTTCTGTCAAACTATTTTGAAGTAGTTTGAAATCAAAACAGGTTTCTAAATTCATCCAATCATTATGGTCAGTAATAAGCTGTGAGCGTTGGGCTACCCTACTCCCATTGCCACCCCAGGTTGGATTGATAATATTGAAGTGTAATAATAAGTTTGCAGAGTACCCTGGCTTTGCATGCTGGACAAGCCCAGTTTACGTTAAACCACCTAAAAATAGTTTGATTGAAAAATGTGATATAGCAAAGTCTCTACAAAAAAGCACTTCAATGAGCTATCATGGTAGGGTGCTTAAAGTGTCTCCATGATTTCCTTTGTCTCTCCCCTGTTAGTTTTTATTTATTTTCCCCACAGTTTTGCAGCACAGAGAAGCAGGGCTTGATCTGTCTATGTGTTGTATAAATCCAGATACATGGACAACGAACGACACTGAGTTTCAAAGACTTCTTTCAGAAATACAGAGTGCAGCAAGCACATAATGTTTGAGTGAACTTTGTTTGACTGACACAGGACAATTTTGCGGATGACAAAAACAGCAGTACTATGAAGAACGCATGACAATCGACAACACTAGACGCCAGTGAACTCATTGGGCTGCACAGTAGAATTCAACGTTTCCATGTTATGAATTGCTGTTGAATAACAGTATGTTTGAGAATTAATTTCCATCAAGTTGAGAGCTGTCTGCTACTTGTGTCCTTATCAATTCTTTATTAATTAACGATTTCATTATTGACATGTACGTGTATCATTTAAGCAATGTCTTTATGTTTTACAGTCCACTATATAATATATGTGTTTCCCACGTGATACTCTGAATGGCATTAAGTGGAACTAGGGGAACACCCGGAACATGGACCCACTAATATTGGAGTTCTGGGACGTAGTGGTCGGCTTAACATGATTTGGACATACGATGGAACTGAATCACTATATTTTTTTTTTTTTTAATTAGGTGATTTTAAATAGCCTTATTATTTAAAGCTTGTTTGTATGTTTTTATCTGTGAGTTGTTCCTTAATCTGTACTCTGGATGGCATTTTCATTAAAAGCAGTGGCAAAGGGTAAAACTGTGATTGTGCAAGGAGTTAGTAACCCTAACCACGAGGCCTAGTTCAAACCACGAACAGAATGGATAACATCAGGTGATCTGTGTTTACCTAGGCTGGGATTAACAGAATAACAGAAAAAGAGTTGGTGGTTTAATCCAAGTCAAAGCCTTGGTTATAGAAATACTCAAATTCAGAAACTATCTGCAGTCAGAACCCCAGAAAACAATGTAATCAGAATAAAGTTAAGTTCAAACTAAGCTGGCTAAAGCAATTTTGTTGTATAGTATTGTTTTCAATGGCTAAAAGCAGTCCGCACACTCTCCCAGCTAATGAATGGCGATGCCAACAGCTTCCGGTTTCTGCTGCTGTGCAGCATCTGAAAGAGTGTCAGTGGACCACCAGGGAGCACTGAAGGCTGTCTGCACCCTACGAATTGGACAAGGATAGACCTTCCATCATTACCGCTACAGCAAGCTATAGTGGTTGTAATGCAAAGTAGAACCCTTTAAGGTTCACATAATAATTTTTCTTTTGTGGCTGGAATTTCTCTTCTAATTAAGAAAATACCATTAAATAAAACATGGTTAAGATTTATTACTGTGACAGTTTCACATAGAGTATAAAGTCACAAATTGTCTCATAAGCTAAAGTCTCTTATTTCATACCTAAGTTAGCTCTAAAAAGTTGGAAAATTGTTCGACAGTTGTATGAAAGGTGTTAATTATTCTCTTTGTTTTCTGGAAACTAAACTTTTGAACATTAATTTCTGTCTAAGGCTTGCAGGTTCGTCAGTGGTCAATGCAGCGCATGGTTTAACAGCTTATTTGTGAACCTGACATAGCATATAATGGTTTACAGATTGCCTCAATAAATATTCACTCTGTTCTAAAATAATAACCTCATGATCTTGTCAAATATGGAGACGTAAATGACATTTCTGAATAGCAAAGTAACAAGGCGATAATGCAATCAGCTACAACATTGCTTCAGTAATTCCCAAGGTCATAGGATAAGAACCAGCAGCTGTGAATAAATCCAAAGGGTGAAGAGACATTGAACTGTAATGAAGAATACTATCTCTTTTGTCCTAACGCAAAAATGTCTCAGTATAAATAGGCAAAACGTTTTTCAAGATAAAAATGGCGGTATATGGTACTTTCATAAATGCTGCAAATGATGCTAGATATTCGCTATACTATCATATAAGACAGACAGATAGATAGATAGATAGATAGATAGAAAGTTTATCATCATCAGTTCCAGAAACAAATACCTCCCAACATTTCAAATGGCCAAAAAGGGAAATTTTAATTTTACGGATGTGAGTTGCGGCGGGGCTCTTATGAGACATTTTAGGTGACTTACTAATAACAATTTTTGCAAATAAAAGGTAATTGTAGACATACACTCAGACACACCAACCATATAGAGGTCCAAGGAGAGAGGGACATTATGAAAGAAAAGAGGTACAGAGGTATTTGAACCAAAATAGGAACTGGCAACCATGGCTGACTCTCTGGTACTAGCCCTCTATGCTTCTTATACACATCCTCAAAAACAGAATTGAGTTTTGTGGCCACTTTTCTGACTTCCTGTATGAAACTATAAGAAATGATGCGCATTGGGTCCTCAGCTGGCGGGGGAGGAGCATGGCGGAGCCTGACTCAGTGTCGAGGGACATCAGCGCTGGATTCAGGTAAGTCACTGAAGGGGTTTTAACCCCTTCAGAGACATGGGATTGGGTTGGCGGGAGGGAGGGAGACACTGTAGGGTCCTGCAGTGCCTTGAAAACGGATATGTTTTCCTAGCACTGGAGAGTCCCTTTAATATATATTCTATAACAAAGCATTCTAAGATCATATATCAACGACAGATATTTATACTATTTTAGCAAAAAGAAAAATATTTGTAAGGAAAACCAATTTCTATGAAAATACTCTAAGTATATAACAGAACGATTTAAATAAACTTGTTATAATTATCAGTACATTTTCTTCCATAAGTTTTGCACATTTTCCTATTTTAAATTAAGTCACTTTGAAATCAAATTGTAAACAATGTGACCAGAATCCTTACTTTTTATTTTCGACGAATGCTTTTTGAAGACACTGCCAATTATTATATTAAAATCTAAGACATGTATTATAAGGGTGATGAAGTGCACAGCGAGAAACCGCTTAAAATCTGATGACAAAAATATGCTAATGTATCCTGGCCTCCCATTTCCTTACTGAGTGTGATGAATTATTTCAAAGATCTGTCGGATATGCAGAGAAGCTTCATCAACATTACGTGACTACAGAAGACAAAGGTGATTTGACTGAAGAAGAAAAACAAAAAAAGAGAAAAAAAATCTGTCTGGTAAATGCTTAACCAACTTTTGAAATTTCCATTGTGTGAAGCATTTTGTTGCATGTTACAGAAATAACAGATTGTCTTCATTGGGGAACGAATACATCAAAGTTAAACATGATGGGGGAATGAAAGAACTGTAAATTTCTTCATTTCTGTTGACGCCATTGGCATTTGGCAGTGCCTCGTACTCTGGAGATCTTGATCTTGGGTATAATATAAATTCTGAAGCAAATCAACTTATTACCAAACTATGTAGCTGTCATTAGGGGATCTTAAATCTCAATCCATTGAGTGCTACCAGAACTATCTGCCTAAAGAGCAATACATATCAAGTACGAGACAGAACAGAAGGTGTAATTATTATATATTTTCCTCCTCGTCTCTCGGCACAGTGTGGTTGATACAATGTTTCCTTTGTGTTTAACCAGGCATTACATAAATATTCATTCTGGGAGAAGAAAATACAAAACAACATTTTATTTCAAAAGGAATACCAGTTAATTTAACAAATGTGTTTTTATTTTCACTATGCTCAGTATATGTCGTATTTTTTTTTTTTTTTTAAATATTGTTTAATTTATATTGTTTTTTAATATTAGTTTTAACTTTCCATTGTGGTAATGTAACTTTCATGAAATCAAACTTGCTTTAGGTAAGTTAAGGGATTAATTTAACCAAACAATGAGCTGTGGGAAGCTGGGAACAAAGGATGATATTTACCTATTTATGGTCTCAAAGAGCTTCATATCGAGAGACTGTCTGTTGGTTTTCATGTTGATTGGATCATATATAGCAGTGCTCCTCAACCCTCTCCTCAAGGCACACCTAACAGTCCATGTTTCAGAGTGTGTCTACGGTGTTTAGAAAAAAAAAAAAAAACACCTTAGAGTCTAAGGCATGAATAAGCAACCTTCGGCACTCCAGATGTTGTGGACCACATCCCCCATAATTCTCTTATACCCATAATGCTGGCAGAGCATCATGGGAGGTGTAGTCCAAAACATCTGGAGTTCCGGAGGTTGCCTATGCACAGTCTAAGGTGTTTTTAGTTTATTTATTTATTTATTTTTTTAAACACCTTAGACACACCTGACTAATCCCTGAAACATGGACTGTTATGTGTGCCTTGAGGAGAGGGTTGAGGAGCACTGATATAGAGCACTATACCCCATAATTTTGCATCGTAAATCTCCACCAAATTTTCCATCTTTCAGTTCACTTAATAATAGTAACATTCTATGGTTAGTATATTTTGATGCATTTTACTTTATTATACATTATATTATTTATAAGGCAAATAGCCATAATTCCCATAAATACCCACATATACACACACAAACACAATAAATATAAAAAAAAATAATATTAAATTAAATTCTGTGGTTTAATTGATTCTATCCATCCTTCGCCTTTCACACATACTGTTCAGTGTTACAGGATCCTCTTTATCCATTTAGTGAAAATGTCTCACCTGAACATCAACTGGAGGGATACTTTATTTCTGCTATGATTACGTTCTTTCAGTTTCCATTTCTTAAACACTTCTTCCAGAGTCTTAGTTTGATATATATCAATAAGGACGTGGTCCTATCAGACATGGTCAGTGAACTCAGGCATTTCACTTCCAAGGAGCTTAAGACCTTAACCGTATTTTCACAATGTAGACTGAGAGTTTATGGATTTTAATATCTGTCCAGTGTTCGAAACACTCATTTCCTCCATGCATCAATATCCTTTGAGGGTTGCAAAAATTAATCGTCCTTCTCTTGTCAGATGACAAGTCTGCTTTTGAATTGTATATCATCCCACTGCGCCATGTTTATCTGCCATGACAGCCCACTTTCTCTGCTGTGAATCTGAGAGTCTGGAGGGCATATGTGACCTTTATAAAGCTGTTCAAAGCTGTCACAATTTCATCACTCTCTGTCTGTGCCACTATCTGTCCTTCTCTTACTGCTTCTTGTTCCACTTACCACTTTGGTTGCATTTTCATAGTTTTCCTTTTTTTCAGCGGCATCTGTTTAGAAGCTAACGTTTTTATGAAGTCCATGCTTTTTGCATCCCAACTTTACTATTATTATCTTCATTTGGAACTCTTTATATAGTTACGGGCAGATGATTTGACATACAGATGTAAAGTGCTCAATATTGACCAAACTCATCAGGTGTCAAGTCCAAATGGATGTTCACAGTAATTATTGTCTGTCTCTCATCGTAATAATCATTGCCATAAGCTTCTCTCTACCAGCCAGTGTCATACTGGTCTGTAGCACCCAAATTGCTGTCTCAAATAGTTAGTAATGAACTTCGGCACTTCGGCACTTCGGCACTTCAGAGGTTCGGAGCTTCAGCGCTTCGGAGCTTCAGCACTTCCAAACTACCGAACTTTGTCACTTCAGAAATTCCGCGTTTTAGGACTTCCGCACTTCGGACATTCGTAAGCATCAAAATGTGCGAATGGCATGAAATTCAGACGAATGTACATTCGGAACAAAACAAATTGCACATGTCTACAAATCTATATACTTTAAATCTGTTTCAAAGAGTGTTAGGTAATGTTTGTACTACATATGTTGACTCCAGATGCAAATAATTGCAATGTTTCATGGTGGGCATGGTTAATACCTTAAAAGTCTTTTTTTTTCACCTTTATAATTTTCTAGTTTCACATTGTGTTGTCTTATCATGTTCCCTAGCTCATGTTGCAATATTGTACCATCTGTTAGCAAGTGCATGGTAGGACAGGTTTGTAAGGTCAGGAAAGCAGCTGTTCTGAGGCTTATAGAACCCTGCTTACAATTGTAGATATTTTTGTTGCCTATACTGTCCATTGGGATGACAAGAAATTGAAAAAATTAGTCTCTTTGTTTTCAAGGCAGCTACCATCAGAACGCTGGAAATTCTGCTGTGAAAAAGGGAAAAAGATGAATAAATGTGGTATAGCTCACCACTCTTCTGACAAATCCTACATGATCGTGTTTGCACTTGAAAAAGAGGAATGGAAAATATATTTCTGTTAAGAAATGGTCATCTGTTCTATGTGATCCATGGCATAGTCTTTTAACAATCATTCAAAGTGTAGTTCATGATGAACACAGGGATAATTGCAGAAAGTATCAAACCTTCCAAGTGTCTTCTTTAGGAGGACAGTCTCTTTTTCAAACAAAAGCTTCATGACTTTTCTAACCTGTTTTCCTTATTTCAAGGAGCTAAATGTCTTGGTATATGATAGTGCTCCACCAAAACAAAACTCATAATATTGTAAATGTTCATTTAATTTCAATACGAGACATAAATGTGTTTGAAACAGATAATTTGGTTTTGTTCAATCCAATTCTTTTAATTAGATGACCATTGGTAAATCATAAAGTAAACTTAAAGATTCTGGCATAACTCTGCCTTGGTCAAACTTCAAGCTGCATTACATTACATAAAAGTGACCAGGTATTTAACATTTTTGGCAGTATAAATTACATATTGACTGAATTTTACTATAATAAAATTGATGAATTGCATATTTTACCTCAAAAGTATTAAAGGGCCCTCTAGGCAAGGAGCCAACTAAACTCTGGCATGATGCAATGTATGGCACGCAGGTTGCCTGTTTCATGGCCTACAAGGCTTCCAGACCCAAATGGGACAGATGAGATGAGAGGATCTCACCCACTGGCTCTGAGCACCCCAACATCTGGAGCTCAATTCAACATACAAATATTTCTTTAAAAAAATAGGGCCAAACCCCTTAGTGACTTCAATGTTTAACTGTGGCACTGCACTAGCAAAAGGTAGCTTAACCCTGCTCTAGATGGTAGTTGACTCATTCTTTGACTATATTAGTTAAAAGCTGCCTTTACATATTTGTAGACGTGTGCAATTTGGTTCGGTACGAATGAAAATTCTGAAGAATGATGAACATTCGGACATTCGGATGCTTCAGAATGTCCGAATGTTTGAAATGACGAACTGCCGAATTTCCGAAGTGACGAATTTCAGAAGTGTCAAACCGTACCGAATTGCTGAAGTGCCGAATTGAAAAAAGAGACGAATTGCCAAAGTCCAGAATTGCTGAAGTGTCAAATTTCGTAATGCCAAACCGAACCAAATTTTTTGCCCATGCACATACCTACATATTTGCTAAATAATTTAAAAAAAGAAATGCACTCACACTTGACATTATTGCATTTGCCATAAATTGGCATAACTTTCTTATGGTAGTACAATGCTCATTCTACAAATCTCCACAAAAAAGGTTGATTGGATTAATGTTGCAATGAGTTATGTAAATCTCTGCAGCTATACAATATCCTGATTACATATAAAAATTCACTTTCACGAGGACCAGGTTTTTGCTTGTGTGCATATATCTTAATTGTAAAAAGGTTTCTCCATAATTTATATATTCCTATTTTTTGTTTACTTTTTCTATATTGCATCAAAGTCTGTCTTTCCATCAATTTTCACTTTTAGATAGTTTGCTTTTTTTAACTGGTGATGTTATCATTTATTACTTTCACAAAGTTAGAAGACTAAGTAGTATTATTACCAGGAAAAATGGAACATTTGCAACAGAAGTTAAATTTTACACGTTGTACAAAAAAGGAACAACATGAAAACGATGTATCTGCCACAGGATATCATATCACTGTAACAGTGGCGATAACATTTGTAGGAAGGAAAAGTCACATGATCGAGCCTATTTATTACGTATTGGAAGATCAACATTTGTGAATCCTAAAAAAAGTACACAAACGGAATGCAAAAAAATAAAATTGCAGCAGATAAGACGTTCTTTAAACATTACATAGTTACATAGTTACATAGGATGAAATGAGAAACGCGTCCTTTAAGTTCAGCCTTTCTCACATCAGTTTTTACCGTTGATACAAAAGAAGGCTTATAAAAACCAAAACAAAAAAAAAACAGCTTAAGCACTTTCTAACTTTGTAACAAACTCGGAAAAAATATTTTTGGACCTGAGAATGGCAGTCTGATCTCTCCTTGGATCAACAGGCCAAAATATGCAGGAGAAGGAGATCTTATATATAATGCCCTTGACACTTGCACTCCATTTAATCAGAAGATTATATACAATGTTTATATGCATGTTTAAAAAAAAGTTCAAATACCGATATTAGTAAAATTCCATTGCCAGCATCAGAGCTTAAATGTACATATGTTCATTAACTTTCCATTAAGGTTTAATCAATTGTTACATAGTAATGTATGTAAAGGAAAATACAGACTGTTATTCCAAAAGTGAGAAAAAAAAACCAATATAATCTATAGTTACAAATATTTTATAATTTGCTGCCAAAATCTCAATGCAAATGGATGACTGAGTCCTTTAGAGAGATCAGTGGGGCAGAATATATTTTAAACAAAAGCAATGTTATTAAAATAAATTCTATAATATATATATATATATATATATAAGATTAATTCCCTAATAGTCTAATGTTAAGCCTGCTGGAAGCCACATAACTTATGCAAAATTACATTGCCCACATAAACATTTACATAAAACATGAAATATGATGTAAAACACTCTGGGAAAATTGCCTAAGCCAATAAACATGACAAACTACAGAAAAACAAACCGGCTTTCAAAGTTCATATACAATACAAAGGTCCTATTAATGGCCAGAGTTATTTGTTATACCTTGTCACAATATATTGTGCAGCCAGTTCCCCTAACATACATAATATTCCTTGACAGGAGGAACCGATATAGCAATAATATCATTCAAAACACCTAGATTTGATTTTTCTGGACTCATGTATACAACCCCTAATGAAGAAGAATTAATTAAATGGACACTGAAGGCACTTTAAAGGCATTAAAGGGAGATAAAGGGACACTGACGGAAGTTCTGGGCTTGCTGATCAGTCCAATGAGGTGAAATGGTTATAGTGTCTACAGTGTCCCTTTAAAAAAAATATGTGCATATTGGCATATGAAATATATCCCAGATTGTTTTACATTATAATTTATCATTTCTGCGTATTTCTATCTTTTTTTTTTTAATTTGTGTTTCTTCAAACAGGCTTAACATTACAATATTAGCGTGTTAAGGTTTTTTCTTCATACATTCCGAATCAACTCTGCGCTCAGGCTATTGTCCAGTGCTAGATTATATGGCCCAATTATACAAATACAATTAATTATAATATCAGTACTCACTGACTATTTATATGTATGGGATGTTCTTTTGTTCCATTTTCCAAGGTGTTAAAGAGCGCAGTGTCAACGTTTCAGCTCATATCCTTAACCACATACAGCGCTTTTCGTGCCTCTTTTTCATTTTACAAAAGTGAAGGTTTCAAGAGAAATTGGCCTTTTTATAACCTGATTTCACTCCCCTGGCTGTAAGTCAGACAATCTGCCCAGTTACTTCCTGGTAGTTTGGAGATAAATATATAGAGACAGCAATTGCCCAGAGCACCTGCCTTGCAAATATTTCTCATTGAGCTGTATTGGAAAGCCTGTGATTGGATGGCCACAGAAAGTCTGGGCGGAGTTAGTTGGGGAGGACCTGCCAAGGCTGCAGAAAATAGATCTTTTGCAAGCTTTTCTTGGATATGCCCCAATTTAAAAAAAATGCATAATTAAAAGCATCTATGTTTTTTTTTCCCCATTAAAGTGTTAATTTAAGCTGTCTATCCTCTTTAAGTAGAAAGGTGTCTGCACTCTGATTTCCATTTTTCCCAGTTTCTATCAGTTGATAGGGATGCAATGAGAAACACATAACGGTCATAAAATGGATATCCTAGACTTTATTCCAGCTTACTTCTCAAGAAAAACACGCTTTAAGTATGTTAAAATCCAAGGTTATAAAATGCAAAACACAGACTGTAAAATAAAGCAAAGGATATCTGATGTTCAATGCAGACCACATACTCCCATTAAAAACCAATGTATTGCTACAGCATTATATACAGTACATTAGGCAGGAAACTGTTCCAGCGCCTGAGCACCACCGAGCTGCCCTCACGCTCTGATTTTGGACTGTGTGATACATAAAGCCAAGATACATTGGACATTATGCAGAGCTAATTTTGTTCTGTCTGAGCACTGTGCCTCTTCAACCCCTCTCCTCCTTTCTCCATCTGTGACTGTGTTCTCCGGCAAGCTCAACACTCCTTCAAAATGCATGAAGGCTAATGTCTCCCTGACGTGACTTTTTAAACGCTGCTTTGATGGCTCACAGAGTCAACATGATAAATATTTGTAAGAGACTGCGAGTGTGTGTGTGTCCAAAAGAACTCACATGCTTCTAGCCACAGTTTATTCATGTCTCAGCAAACTGAAAGTTCTAAAGACACTGTCAGTAGCGAAGATAATCCCTTATACTTTGTCGCAGTCCTTTGACAATACGGCTGAAATGTCAAACCTGCTTTTAGCTCGTGTAAACTAATGGCTCTGCTATTTTTTAATATAATTTAATTGGCTTGTTAATGAACATCACATGAAGGTCAAACAGGCTGGATCAAGTTCATTAACCTACTATCAATTTCACTCAGCTTTTAAATATTTAAATGAGAGTTTGACTTTTAACATACTTTGCCAACATTTAAAAAAATGAAATAAAATGCAAGAAAGCATTTGCCATGGGCTAGCCAGACACTGTAAGATGTCACTAATTACACCACTGGGCTCACATAAGTCCTTTTAGAAAATAAGTAAATGACTATAGGATTAATATATAAAAAGCCCACACAGAGCTCGGCAGTAGACCCCAATTATTGTTCCACTTAAAGGGACTTTGACATTAAAATATGTCTAACTAGCTGTGGAACATTTCATTGTGTCAATGAGATAAATTTGTGTATCATGGATGTCTCTAATTGTAGGGTTTTGTTTGTGTAGCTCGACAGTGTTCATATGTGGAAGTAGACTTGTTTAGGTCTATTTAGGTATATTTGTGTAGCATGGAAGTGTGAATGTGGAAATAGATTTGTTTAGCTTGGCAGTGTGAATGTGGAAATAGATTTGTTTAGCTTGGAAGTGTGAATGTGGAAGTAGATTTCTGTAGCATGGCAGTGTGAATGTTGAGGTATATTTGTGTAGCATGGCAGTGTGAATGAGGAAATAGAATTGTTTAGCTTAGCAGTGTTAATGTGGAAGTAGATTTGTTTAGCTTTCAGTGTGAATGTGGAAGTAGATTTGTTTAGCTTTCAGTGTGAACATACAGGAGGACAAGCAGACTAAACACCCGACAGACCTTAGCATAAAGCAATACTTAGAAGGAGTGCGGCTCCCCAAGCTCATGCACCAACAACAGTTAGACCTTGTTAAACCGATAGATACCCAAGAGGTCAGAGAAGTGATCCGAGATGTACCGAAAGGGAAATCCCCAGGCCCAGACGGGTTTGACAACCAATACTACAAGACATTTAGCCCCACCCTGGAGCCATACCTAGCGAGAATGTTCACAGACGCAGCCCAAAACAGGGAGCTCCCCAAAGAAACATTGGCCGCCCACATTGCCACGCTGCCAAAACCCAACAAAAATCTGACAGTACCACAAAACTTCCGCCCCATCTCCCTTCTCAATACAGACACGAAAATATTAGCTAAAATCTACGCAAACAGGTTGGGAACAATGCTGCCCACTATAATCCATGATGATCAGGTAGGTTTTGTTAAGGGTAGGCAGGGAGCAGATAATACCAGGAAAGTCATCAACCTCCAACACCACCTGACTAATAGGTGCCGAGAGGGACTATTTGTCTCTCTTGACGCAGAAAAAGCATTCGTCCGCCTACACTGGGGGTTCCTAAGAAAAGTGTTGGGTGGGTATGGTATACCCCAAGCCTTCGGGACGGTGGTGAAAGCACTATATATCTCATCCACAGCTAGAGTATTCAATTCAGGATTCTTGTCGGAGCCGTTCAAGCTCACGAATTGCACGAGACAGGGATGCCCTCTTTCCCCCCTGCTGTACGTCCTGGCACTAGAGCCACTAGCGACAAAAATAAGGGAAAACCCCTCAATCCACGGCATAAAGTTGGGAGCCACAGAATACAAAGCCAACCTGTTTGCGGATGACATATTACTTACGCTTACACAGCCGCAGATATAGCCCAGAGCTACAGCAGAGATACAACTTACCACAAAGGGCTATGTTTTCCTATTTACAGCTCAAGGGGATTCTATCCAACACTACCACAACCACCATCCCTCCCCCCACCGAATGTATAGAAAAAGCATGTGAAGCCGAGTCCGTACCCAAGAAACCACTTTTGCTCCTATACACTGTACTCAATACTCTGGATCAAGCAGAGATGGACAAATTCAGGGAGGCGTGGCATACAGATATGGGCAAAACATTCACAGAGGAACAATGGGGAAAAGTGTTCATGGCACACAAAGGCAGATCGAGGTGTGCATCACACTTAGAATTAATGCGTAAGATACAATACAGATGGTACCTGGTGCCAACCAGATTAGCAACTATATACCCTAATACCTCAAAGACATGTTGGAGATGCTTGAGGGAGGAGGGAACGATGTTTCACATATGGTGGACCTGCCCAAGCGTTAGGGACAACTGGAGATTGGTAGAGGGGATAATTCAAGGGGGCCTGCATTTAGAAGACAAACTGAGTCCGGAAAGAGCACTACTGTTTATCTCAATAGGCACACATATGAAGGCACAGATGAGCCTGGTATTCCACATACTAATAGCAGCCAACCTCTTAATAGCCAGAGGTTGGAAACAGACACAAGCCCCAGAAAGGACCTAGTAAATCAGAAACCTCACCTATGAAACTACAACAAATCAACAAACACAAATGGCAAAGCACATGGAGGAAGTGAGACAGGAATGGGAAAAATTTCTCAAACAGAAGAGGGGAGAGGGATGAGTTAACAGGGATGGAGGGAATCAAGAGACATACAAAGGAAGGAGGGTAGAGGGTCCGGTAGCCCTAAGCAATATAGACACACACCAAAAAAAAAAAAATTAATAATGATATTGAGAGCCAAGAATAGCCTTGACGACAAGGCCAGAGAAGATGGTGCAAAAGGATGTAAAGACTACAGATCTATCCTAGAGGCAAAGCGGAACAGTTGCCCACATTGTAGATAGTTGGTAGACACCACACCTTAACCCTTCCACTACGAACGCACACAAAGACAAGACCCGACTAACTATATACTGGTACGGTTAAGAACGCAAGCACACACACACGGTAACAAATACACCTGTGCCACAACAGGGACAGAAGAACGAATTGAATAAAATGCTAAAACTGTCAAAATTGTTGTTATTGTTACCAATGAAGATGTACAAAAAGCACCAAACCAGACTACCCCGCCACTTTTCTTTTCTGTACCCCATTTATGCTTATCGGAAAAAAAAAATGTCAAATAATAAAAAAAAAAATGTCACCAGGACTTGCTAAATGATTGGCTGGGGTAGTGAATACCAGTCACTTTTAGATTTGTATTAATGGATTACATTGCTGCATTCATCATTACTGTCTCTACCATCTTCATTATCATTATGACATGTTATTGCATAATAACAAAAACAATATTACTATGGCACCAATAGGATTAGAGAGGGTTATATCAAATTGGCAAGTAAACAATTCTTTCAAATATCCAAACTTTCATTCATCTATTAATAAGACACTGGATTCTCTGACATTTGTGATGCCTGGATTCAAGAATAGAACCCTTTCTAGAACACTGCCCATTACTACCATCATGCAGCTTTAACAGACACCTTCAGCCATATACATGCACCTTGGGTCGGACAATGTTTGAAAACTAACAGTATAGTCTTCCTTGTTTCACTACCTATATAGATGCAGAGAATACCAGAGAGACTAAATGTCAGTTTTCATACACTGTCTGACCCAAGGTGCATGTACATGGCTGAAGGATCTTGTCATATACTAAAGGTGTGTATGAGTATTTCTTTTTTTTCCATAACTTTATTTTAAAAACTTGATGAAAGCATTATTTTATTAAAAAACATTTTTTGATGTGACAGTTGTCCTTTAAACTCTCATAGTATTATTTGAAACTGATGTGATATTTTATTTAGACGACTTGAAATAAATGTGTTTGTTCACCAAAGAAATGTTCCTCGCTCTATCTTTTCGTCTTCTTTTTTTACGTTTTTGTCGGATACTTCTATTAAAAATGATGCATGTCCTGCACTTCGGTGACAGCGACGCACTCCTTCAGAGCGATGCCACTCGAGGTTCTGATATCATAACTTTTCCCAGCATCCATCTGTCATTCCTAACAGTTAGTCTATCGCCGATGCCAAAATGACAGCAAAGAGAACACACATAAACAGTTTCGAGTAATGTTTGCCAGAGGTCTATTGATGGAATTGATGGAAGAATGCTTCATGGGTAAAAATAGATTGATATTGTGCAACCATGAAAATTCATGTGTCATTTGTATTTTAACTGTGATTGGTGCTATCATTGAAATAAAGATGCACGATGCAAAATTCAAACAAGAGAAAAAGGGACAAATGCATATAATTATACTCTAATTTAATAAAGAATGCTAGAAAAATACAAATGTTATTATATTTGAAGGGGATTAATATAATTAATGTAAAATGCCCCAAAAATTATATATAGTTTTTGTTAAAGGGCCACTGTAGGCCCTATAACCATTTCATATCAGTGCATTGGTTCTAGTGCCTGAAGTCCCATGGCACTGTCCCTCCATTCAGTGGTAAGCCGTTTTCAATCAGTTTAACATTAAATGATAGTCCCTAGCAGCCTACAGTGCGGCCCCCACTGGAGGTGTGGCTAAGGCAGAGATTACACACTTCCTTAAAGCCATACTAATTCATACCTGCAAAGTGATTGGCTCAATGCGGTCAGCTGACACTCTCAGCCAATCACAATCACCCATTGCTGCACAGGCTAATGTTTCCTCATTAGCCCAAGTCACACAGTGTGGAATGAGCTGCTGGGGTCTCTTGTTTATCATTTAAACCGGTTCAATGGACGGACAGCACCAGGGAGCTCCAGACACTAAAACCACTTCACTGATATGAAGCAGTTACAGTCTCGCTTTAACCTTTTGTTTCATTTGATTCTCCATTTTCTTTTTAACGTATGAAAACGTTTTAGTAGTTGACATCACAATCCGATGCTATCCTGGCACTGCCCGGGCGCACGTTATATTATTGCCATTTCTCATGCTCCACTTATTAAGTTCAATGGCAGACAAGAGCAGAGTTTAAAAATTGACAAGAAGCAAAGTTGAAGACACTCACTTTCAGGAGAGATCGATATGTATATTTAGATTTAATTTAACCCCTTAAGGACACATGACGGAGATATTCCGTCATGATTCCCTTTTATTCCAGAAGTCATGTCCTTAAGGGGTTAATTTTATTTTAGAGCTCACAAATATGTTAAATAAGTATTCTAATAATTAAACATTTATTTGTGCTTGATCATATTTGTTTATATTTGCTGGATCTTTAGGGATTATAGGCTGAACCCTGGCTGGGCCTACGAAAATATTGGCCTGGAGAGAATTAAATAAAAATCTAGGCCTGCTAAAACACACTGTTTCCACACTGCTGTGAAGGACAGGAAGAAAAACTGCCTGATGGGGAAGAAGTGGATCTATTTATACCAATTACAGAGTTCTATTTAATGATTTTTATGCTGTGAGGGGAGGAGCTATCCCATAATTAAATGCTGCCATGTTTAAACAGGAAATATAAACAGGATCTATAGACAGACAGATAGATATATTGATCGATCAATTGATAGACAGACAGACAGTCTCTTTAACCCATTAACACAGAGAGTCGGTTCTGGGCAAATATCTGGTGGGCTTTGTGGCCACACTAATGCAGGGAGGATTGAGGGAGCCAGTGATCCCTGTGGGCTGTGTTGTTATATGTGTTGTGTGTGATATTTTGTCCCAGTCTGGCCTTGGATGAGAACTAATGTTTCTCTACAGCATGCTTTGAACTTTGTAATTCTCCCATGAGTTCCATTATCGAACAGTATCTTTCTTATCGTTGTAAAAACTGACCACACCTGGAGTTAGAGAGGCCTGCAGTTATTTAACCCATTAATGACGAGTGACGGATGAGGTCCGTCACTCAGGGGAAACCCTTAACGACGAGTGACGGACCTTGTCTGTCGCGCGGTAAAATTAACCCCAGATCGCGGTGATTGCGGCGATTGCGGGGTTAATGGTGCTCTGGTCTGCCTCTGTATTAGAGGCAGACCAGGAGCACCCGATCAGGCTGCCCCAGCACCGGTGCTCGCTCTGGCAGGCTGTCAAAGCGAGCACATGTGCTGCATATACTCACTTTCCACCTCCCTGCACTTCCTGGTTCTGTGTGAAGTGCAGGGAGACGGATCATCACTGATCTTGTCCCTGTTGGAAAAAAAAATAAAGTTAATTTAAAATCCCACCCCCCTTTACCCATTTTAATAAAAAAATTAACCCCTTCCCTGCCAATTGATCACTGACTACAGTGATCAATTGGCAGGGATTACATTTTACGATGATATGATTTTTTTTTTTTTAACCCCTGAGGGTTAATTCTTTTTTTTAACCCTCAGGGGTTAAATTTATTTTATTAATTAATTTAAGTATTTTAAAATTATAAATTTAGCTAGCTGGGGTGGGTGGAAGTTAGTGGGGAATTGGGGGATTTGGTGTTAGGCTAACTAGGGGTTAACATTAAAAAAGTTTTAAAATAAGCTTTTAAAAAGTTCAAAATTAAGTTAAAAAAGTTTTTATAACATTTAAGTAAAAAATAAAAAAACACCCCCCTTTAGCCAGTCAAAATAAAAATTAACCCCTTCCCTGCCAGTCGATCACTGCCTACAGTGATGAAAATACAGATCACAGTATTATACTGTGATCTAATTTTTTTTTAACACCTCACATTTAACTTTTATTTATTTTTTAACCCTCAGGGGTTCAATTTATTTAATTAACTAATTTAAATATTTTATAATTATATATTTTGCTAGCTGGGGTGGGTGGGAGTTATGAGAAAATGGGGAATTTACTGTTAGTGCTGCTTACTGCTAGTTAGGGGTTACCAGTAAAAAAAAAGCTTATAAAAATGTTAAATCTGTAAAAAAAGTTTTAAGAAAGTTTAGGAAAGTTTAAAAAAAATAATAAACAAAACAAAAGTTTAACCCCTTAAGGACTGGACTGTTTTTGCGATGTTGTACATTTGCGACCAGGCATATTTTTACACTTTTGTGGTGTTTGTGTTTGGCTGTAATTTTCCGCTTTCTCATTTACTGTTCCCATACAAATTATATATTGTTTTTTTCAGGACAAAGGGGGCTTTCTTTACATACCATTATTTATATAATCTCATGTATTTTAATTTAAAAAAATACAAAAATCTGATGAAAAATTGAAAAAAATACATGTTTTTTGACTTTTACTTGAAAAATCTTTTACTCATCTACAAAAGCGAATGAAAAAAACTGCTAAATAGATTCAAAATTTTGTCCTGAGTTTAAAAATACCCAGTGTTTACATGCTTTTTTGCATGTTATAGGGCTATAAGTACAAGTAGGATATTGCAGTTTCAAAACATACATTTTTAAAATTTATCAATAGTGACATTGTAACACTATTATCTGTCATAAATCTCTGAATAACACCCTACATGTACATATTTTTTTTAAAGTAGACAACCCAGGGTATTCAATATGGGGTATGTCCAGTCTTTTTTAGTAGCCACTTAGTCGAAAAACACTGGCCAAAGTAAGCATTCATATTTGTTTGTGTGTGAAAAAAGTTAAAAAACTAAATTGAACGCTAATTTTGGCCAGTGTTTGTGACCAAGTGGTTACTAAAAAGACTGGACATACCCCATTTGCAATACCTTGGGTTGTCTTCTTTTGCAAATGGTATGCCATCATGGGGGTAATTCTCATTCCTGGGCTACCATACTCAGCGGGCAACGTGAACTAACCTGGCCATTTTCAATGTAAAAATATTTGACCCATATATTTGACCTTGTAACTTTCGGGGCTAAAAGTTATAGGCCCTCAGAGCATGGTATTGAAGCATTGAGATTGAACATTAAATAGTAGTGTTTAGGTCTGAAACATATCACAACAATTATATCATCAGTAAAAGTGCTGTTTGTGTGTGAAAAATCCCCCAAAAAGTAACTTTCACTGACAATATTATCGCTGTGATATATTTTACTGTTTTGAATCACTAATATTTGTGTTCAGCGAAGTCTCCCGAGTAAAACAGTACCCCCCATGTACAGGTTTTAGGGTGTCGTAGAACGTTACAGGGTAAAATACAGTGCTAGCAAATTAAATTCTCTGGACTTTTGGCCTGGGTTGGCAGGCAGGTCCCTCAAATTGCAATCAATAAAATTACTTAATTATGTAAAAATATTACATAAATACGCACGTAGAATTTAAATATATATGCATATTTATATATTTGAAGTCTACGTGTATATTTATATAATTATTTATGTAATTTTGTATATGGACATATGTATATTTCTTATTATTTTTATTTATTTTTATATACATAGATATATATACAAATTCATTCTAAGTGTATTTTGATATAAATATATATATATATTAATTTTAAAATACAGTTAGAATAAATTTCATATAGCTATATATTTTTTTCAAAAATTTTTATTATTATTTAAAAAATTTTTATTTAATTTAAATTACTTATTATTTATATTTTATATAATATATATATACATATATATAGTTATTATATATATTATATATATACGTGTGTAATTTAATTATAAGTGTATTTTTATATTAATATAAGTACATATTAATATAAAAACACACTTAGTATGACATTATATATATATGATATATAGACATATATTATATAGATATAATATATGTCTATATATCATATATACACATATATAATTATTTATTTATTTTTTATTAACATTAACTTTTTTTTTTTTTTTGATTTTACACTAGCAGGGAGACTGCCTGTCAGCACAGGCAGTCCCCCTGCAGGCAGACACATGGACACCTATTGTGACCATGTGATCGCTGTGTTAAGCGATCACATGGCCACAGGGGTCCTAATCTGCCATGGGGAGACTGTCTGGGCTGCAGGCAGTCTCCCCACAACCGGAGCCACGCTGATTGCCGCCGGGGGAACGACGGCGATCAGGTAAGTAGCTCTGACCGTTAGGACGGTTCAGGACCGTCATCGGTCGGCAACGCAAAAATGCCGATGACGGTCCTGAACCGTCCTCGGTCCTTAAGGGGTTAAAAACTAGTTTTAAAAAGTAAAAAAGTTTAAAAAAGTAAAAAAACACATTTAAAAATGCTCATTACCACTACACCTGGAACAAACCAGAGAAAAAAATGATCCCACGCCAAGGTTTAAAATATGCCTTTTGAATTACCCCAGGGTGTATTCTTTCATAAATAGTATGTGTTTGTGGGGAAGTTTCAATAACCAACCATCTAAACTACTCCAAATTGGAACATGGACACAGCGTAAAACTTCAAAGTTAGACAAAAACTGAATGGCTGCATCTCAAATGTGCCCCTTCAACATCCACATATACCTGGCAAAGGTACATACGGGGGTATTGCTGTACTCAGCCGACATAGCTGAGCAACATATGAAGTATTATACAGTCATAGCACACATAAGGTTTGCAAAATATGCTGCGCAAACTCACTTTGTATGTCAAAAAGGCAGAAAAAATGCTTATTACCACTACACTTGGTACAAGCTAGCGGAAAAATGATCCCACGCTAAGGTTCAAAATATGCCTTTTGAAATACCCTGGGATGTCTTCTTTAAGAAATGGTATGGCTTTATGGGGTATTTGGATTATATAGCCTGGTAAAATACTCTAAAATGGGACATGGGCACAGCATAAAAATTTAAAGTTTGAAAAAAACTGGAATGGCTGTGTCCCAAATGTGCCCCTCCGATGTCCACATATACCTGGCAAAGGTACATACGGGGGTATTGCTGTACTCAGCCGACATAGCTGAGCAACATATGAAGTATTATACAGTGGTAGCACACATAAGGTTTGCAAAATATACTGTGCAAACTCATTTTGTGTGTCAAAAGGGCAGAAAAAACTTTTATTACCACTACACCTGGTACAAGCTAGCGGAAAAATGATCCCACGCTAAGGTTCAAAATATACCTTTTGAAATACCCTGGGGTGTCTACTTTAAGAAATGGTAGGCCTTTGTGGGGTAGTTTGAATTTAAAACCTGCTAAGATGCTTGGAAATTGCACATAGGCCCAGCGTCAAAATTCAAAGTTCGGTAAAAACTGATATGGCTTGGTCTCCTATATGGCACTGTAGCTTCACGAAATAGTGCCAAAGACATTCATTGGGGTGTCTTTTTACTCAGAAGACTTAGCTGAGCATAATTTGGGGGGTTTGAACTTAGTGGCACATATGAAATATACAAAATGCCCACCAAAAATGCAATCCGTATGTAAAAAATGCACAAAATTATTTTTTACCACATACTTTGGCATATATTGGTGAAAAATGGGGGCATGTTAAGGAACACTATGAACCTTATGAAATACCCTGGAGTGTCTGCTTTTACAAATGGTAGGCCTTTGTGGGGGGCTTTTGAACAGTCAAACTGTTATAATACCCCAAATGGAAGCATTGGCTCATTAAATCCATCTCTCAAAATTCTACTGTGAGTACTGAAAAGGACAGGTATCCTGTATGGCACTGTAACTTCATGAAATAGTGCCAAAGACATACAATGGGGGTGTCATTTTACTCAGCAGATGTAACTGAACACAAAATAAAACTTTGTACAGGAATAGCACACACCAACTTTACAAAATACACATGAGAATTTCTTTGTTATAAGTTTGTGTGCCAAAAACCAAAAAAACCCACAATTTTACTCCAATATTTAGCAGAGGTTGGCGGTGAAATGGCTACGTAGAAAGTGTCAAAACAACCTTAGGTAAATAGCCCGTGATGTCTACGTTATATAAATATATACTTTTGTGTGGCAACTTTGTTTTCTTTTATGGCTATTAAGCTTACAAGACAAACATACAAAATTCTAAAATCGCTCCACATTAAAAGTTTATTTTACTCCTTGTGCTTTGTGACCTGTAACTACCAAAAAAAACTTTAAATCCCAGACACATTATATATTCTGTAAATCAGAACAACTAAATGAATTTATTTTTAATTACTTTCCTTAACCTGCACTAATTAGGCACACATTATTATTGCAAAAACTATAAAAAAAAACAAACAAAATTTTAATTTTTTTTTTTTTCTGTAAATTTTTATAATAAATACGCATTTATATATAGATATATATATATATATATATATATATATATAAGTTACATCAAATTAAAGCCCTTTCTGTCCTTTAAAAAACTATATATAATATATGTTGGTGCAATAAATTAGTAAAATGCAAATTGCAGTTGAACGCAAACAGCAAAAAATGCAAAAAATGCTGTTGTCATTAAGTGAAAGACAAGCTTCTAAAGCTCTGTCCTTAAGGGGTTAAATGTTTTCCTGGGTGTTCTCATGACTGAGACTCCTTGGAAGAAATCAGGTAGGCTAAGCACTCCTAGCCAGTGTTTCAATCTATCTGCATTATGAGAATATGGCTTTCATCGCGTTTCACTGACGCCCCGTAGCCATTGAAATGTCTCTGTAGCAGTTTGATTACTCATACGTAATAATAATATATTTTCTCATCTCTTCTGGAATTCCTTTTGATTGTGGTATAATGTGCTTTATGCCGAGACCTTGTAGCCTACTTAACATTGATGGTAGGCTTCTACGTAAGTTATGATTTGATTCAACTGAGCTGGCAGTAAGAAAATATTTGTTGTTTAACTATACTAAAGTCTCGTGAACTTCAACGTCATATCTGCTTCCCTATTGCAGGAAGGGTAGTGTCCTCCTTGAAAGACACACATCCTGGAAAACCTAGAACCAGGCTACACAGGCTCTAAGTAAGGGGCACAGCTTATATACCTGCACATATTATGTATGCCTTTGTGTACTGTACTTCACTAGAAGCTGCTGCTGCTGTTACTTTGTTTATCTTTTGAATACATTTGTAAAAAGACAGAAGAGGGCCAGTGTCCCCTAAAAACACATCTATCTGTGAGATTTGAGCCTGTCTATAACTGGCTCTATTACATGTTAGTGTGTAATTCATACACATTTACACACACAAAGATACTTAAAGTAACACTATAGATTCAGGAACACAAACATGACCCTATAGTTTTAAATCCACTATCTAGCCCTCCACTCCCCCTCCCCCCCCCCAGGCTCCCCTTAGTCTCCCTAAATATAGTACAGTTTTACTTATATTTAAGTCTGCAGCTGCTGCCTCTGTCCCTGATCTGCCTGCTTGGCTGACATCATCAGAAGTGATTATCTGAGCCAATCACATTGCTTTCACATAGGACAGCATTGGATTGGCTGAGACTGTCAATGAGGCAGATCAGGGGCAGAGCCAGAACAAGCCAAACACAGCCCTGACCAATCAGCATCTCCTCATAGAGATACATTGACTCAAGGCATCTCTATGAGGAAAGTTGTGTCTCCATACAGATGGAGGAGACACTGAATGTCAGTCACACTGTGCAGCACTGCCCCAGGAAGGATCTCTAAAAGCCATCTGAGGAGTGGCCAGTGGATGAATCTCTAGGCTGTAATGTAAACACTGCATTTTCTATGAAATGACAGTGTTTACAGCAAAAAGACCGAAGGGAATGATTATACTCACCAGAACAAATACAATAAGATGTAGTGTCCCTTTAATATACTACTCTAGAAACTTCTCATTTTTGTCTAGCTTTTGGGGTATTTAATATCCCTTATTGGGTAAGTGTCTATCTTTGTCAGCATTCCACCATATGCACTGGTGGCAGTGGTAACCACCCAGTCCATGTTTTGTACTGTGCTATATGGATAGATAGACAGATGGAAATTAATTCACTGTTAAACATTTTAGCAGTAACACATCAAGTTATGGAATTATTCCTGCAAAGTTGTGAATATTTAGTTTTTTCAATTTGGAGTCTACAGACATTCCTCTTATTGACAAGGACGTTAAACTTGATGTTAGCCAACTTATAATAATACTTGTAATTCATATTAATGCAAAACGTTAGCATTGTTTGTCCTGCTATTTTCCCCAGAGCCATATTTTTCCATGGTAACTACTCACAACATGAAATTGTGTCCTAAAAAAGTTCCAGAATTGTCTTGATCAATAAAACTCGTATTGTGTTATTTCCATAGGGTGGGAGGGGGGGGGGGAGTATGCTGTAATTTCTGTTTGCACAGACAGCAAACATCACAGAGGCTTTGAAAGCAATGCCTTAACTCTCAGAAGCAGATTGAACACAGGCTGAAGTGTGTGGCAGATCCAAGTGGGTTTTAGTATAAAAGGGACCGAAAAAAAGAATATCTGTCTCAAAGCTCCAGTAATAGCTTAACAAGCCGACGAGTCTGGCTGTGTGATATTACTGCACTCAAGAGACTTCTGTGGTGTTAGTCCTTTGGGAAAGAGAGTAGATCTTGCCATATGGAGAAACGAGATGTTTTGGGTTTTGTGAAGGCGTTTGAACATGTTTTCACTATTCTGGGAGCGAGAGCTCTCTGAGTTTCTGCTGTTCAGGAAACGTGTATTGGAAAGAAATGAATCAGTTCCCAAAATCATAGTGACTTTTTAGCAAAGGTTTAAAGATACAGTTCAGCTGTAGGAGATATAGAAATATATCTAAAGCAGTACAATGCTAAAAATAAATCAGATCGAATTTTCTGTTTCTGAAATGATGGCAGAAGTATGTAGAAATAATACAAACATAATGTCCGCCTCAAGAACCACCCCTTTGTCTGTACAACTGTACGTTCCTATGAACCCCAAACAGCTGTCCATCACTTATGTCCTATTGCTCTCCATTTGGTTTTATTCATAAGCAATTTACCATTACAAGTTCGTAATAGGTTTTAACCACATCCCTTGTCTACCTGTTTGTACACCATTGTGTGAGATTTTTTGTTTTGTTTCCTGCTTTTTTTATTTTTTTTCTGTGATATGACTGATTGTATTTATATATTATAGTATAGTATAAATGATCTGCTGTGACGATACATCTGTACGACTGTTTTTTCTTGTATATTTGTAAACAACATTTTTTTTTCCAATAATGAAGATAACAAAAAATAAATACATAGGTTTTACCCAATGAGTAAAACCACTTACTCGGATCAGGGACGTAATCTTTGTTCATGTAACACGGGGTTAAAGAAACGAATCCCCATTTTTCTTTTGACCAACATATTTCTGATGGTTTCATGACATATGTTACAAATTACAAAGTACATATTGCCAGCTGTTGATATCTGGCACTATCGTTTGGAATTCTGTGAATATTATAACAGTTTCCGCAGACGTAAGGATGAATTCAATAATAAAGTACAAACTGACTTCAGTTATAATTATTTGCATTGTTACAATTGTTAAAAGCTACAATGCGCTTTATAATCATCATCACAAGCCACTGTGTAATCCTCCTTGACTTTAAACTCTGTCCTCCACCCCAACCCACCGGAGGTGCCACTGACTCCACTCAATTCAACCTGTGAATAGCTTCTCATATAAACCTCCTGATTTGACAGCTATTATGTGTTGAGTGACATACTCATGTGCAAAGAGGGTCACTTATGAACCACATCAAAAGGGCCCACTTCTGGTTTCCACAACAATCAATACATTTGTGCCCCTTTATTCAGTCACCAAACGATTATCCAGTAATAGATTTAACACTTTCTGGCCTCTGTCTAGCCTTATTGAGCAAGACCACAAAGGATTGGAACTGTCGCTGGATTATCCTTTGGTGAATGAATAAAGACTCAGAATTATGGTTTATCATCTATTTTTTTTTGTATGGAGGGAGCTGTCTAGGAATTGGATCACAATTTGCTAAACACACAGTAATTACGAAAACAGCTGCCGAGAGCTTGTGATGTCAGCAACCAATCAACCAATTAAAACCTCAGATTTAAATAGCTTTTCATTATTCCACTGGGCATTGAAGCAATAATGGTTGCCTGACTTACCTAGCTATATGAATTCTGTTTGGGATGTACAGAAGTCCAAACTGACCATAAATTAGTGTTAATAAAGTCAAATCAAAATGCCAATGAACACATTTTAAAAACATCACACAACATTTAGGTGATTATTAAAATACGATATACAAGTACAAAGTAGAGGTACTTTGAATCTTTATGCCTTTGGGGTTCCAATGGTTAACTGGACTAAGCATAGAAATGGTCTAACAGTTTATCTGGTGTTGAATTGGTTAAGTGCTGGATCTCCATATCTCTGTGGGTTGAACAATTCACAGTGGACAACATCTGTCTGTCCTTTAATGACAGGGCCCACGGGACTGAAATAAAATCACAAGCACCTGTGCCATTTGGAAAAAACAGCTGTCAACCTTCCTTGGGCAACTCTCGTAGCCTTCTGCAGCACATATTCCCTTCTGCATGCATAGAAAGGTTCATATAACAGACAATATCCTACAGACACAGGCAACCGCCGGCACACAAAATACAGACAGGAATACATAGTGAAACAGATGGAAGAAATATGTAATCACACAACAAAGAAACGATGCATGCGGTTATATAACCACTGAGTGCAGATGCATTTCTATACAGAATGATAACTAGACAACAGATACCCATAAATACCTTCACATGACTTTGACAAATATGCAAAAACACAAAACTAGTGCCGTACTCGGTACGTGGTGGGTTCCCACTCTAATTACCCGCGGAGCTTTGTGTCTTTGCTGGGCCACCTCCCCATTCAAAAAATATGCAGTAATCTGCTGAAAAAAAAGATACAGAAAAACAAAACCATTGATTTTGTGAATTCCTACACACGATGGCTAATGCCACCCAATGGCATGGACATCATGAGGATACAGTGTGCAAATTGTCCTCTCACTGCGGCTGCAAGATCTAGGGTTCACTGGTAAGATATTGAACTCAAATACATCACTCAATCATGATTTTATGGCAACAATGAAAGAAAGTGTACTGAGAAGTGCACCAACCAGTGCAGCGGACCACCAGGGACCAAGGTCCAACTGCATGGAAAGAATGTGAAACGAAGGGCCACCTGTGATATGAAATGTGTAGAAACACAATATGATAAGCAAGAGAGAGACCCTCAAAATACAAGGGAAAAATAAGGGGTGATCCTGGCAATAACATGTGCATTTGGCATGGCAATTGATTCTAGAGCAAAATGATCAATTGATAGAAATATTCCACTGGTTTATGGTCAACATTTAAAGCTTTACACAAAAATTATAGACCAAACTATATTAAAGATGAACATTAAACTTCAGTAAGTAATGTTAAATATTAACATTTAAAATAACAAATTGATTTTAAATGTGTTGGTTTAAAAGAACACTAAGGTCACTCAGACTACTTCGTCTCAATCAAGTGGTATGGGTGCAGTGGTCTTGTATGTTTAACCTCTTAAGGTAAAACATTGCCGTTTTACAAGAAGGGCAGTCTTTACCAGGACATACTGGTAGGACTAGAGGTGCTTCTGCTGCACTGACTGGTCATGTGACATTGCAGCTCACAGGAAAGCATTGAATTCATTGATTTCCAATAAGAAGCAGTCGATACTTTCACAAGCACATCAGGTCCCCAATCTTCCTCTATAAGGTGCAAGGAGCATTCGATTGGACCATCACCAGAGGAAATCATGCCTCCCACCTCCTACATTGGGTGGGGGGGACAGAGTACAAAGACAGGGAGGATTACACAGAGGCTTTGGATGATGGTTATTAGACATTATTATAAGCTTTTAACAATTGTAACAATGCAATTAATTGCAATTAAAGTCTGTTTACATTTTATTTTCTTCATCCTTACAACTGCTGAAACAGTTGAAGAAATAAGTAATCTAGCAAAAAGCCATAGCTCCTCAAATGTGTTTAATGGCTGCAAAATATGTTTTTGTGTGACAACATTAGCAGGCTTTGATCATCCCTTAGGGTTAAACCTTCTAGCATTCCCCTGTAACATCAACCGGTAAATCTCAAACAACGAGGTCCACTAAATGAGAGACATTCCAAATATTGACAAACATATGGCTGATCCACAAACACATTGAGGCATTAGAATTCTTTATAACATTTAACTATACACAGACTTATAGCATTACATTAACAGATGTAAACAGACAGATAAAAAAAACTGCACCGTATTTGCTGCCAACTTGATGTACCAGATGTACAGATGCCAATTGCCAAACAAATATGTTAAGAACAGATGTAAATTTTGGTTGGAACACCATGTTTGCAGCAACATATAAATACACCTTTATTATGAACAAAGGGTTTGAGCACTAGTAAAAAGCAGCATATGCTTTGAAAAATCTGGAAATGCGTGCAAATGGGAATCATGGTTGGGGACGAAGAGGTAATCAGGACTCACGCTGTCATATTACTACATTTTCCACTCTATGGTAAGCTTTGCTAATCCCTCATTGGAGCATGTCACCCAGTAATACAATAGCTGTGACATCAACCATAGACCAGAAGGGGAGACTAAATAGAAAATTCCTCAGGTAAATTACTCTGTGCCTCGGACAGATTGTTTCACAGACAAATATTCTCTGCTTGGTTGAATCCTTTAATGCATTCTTATAAAAATCTGCTTAGAAAACACTTTTTTGTATTCTTTACACTTTATGGGTATTTTATAATCAGTTCATTTTATTTTGCATTATATCCGCTGTTTATTGATACAAACGTACAGCCGTAACACCTCTTTTTAGATTTTTTCATTTGTGTATTTAATGTTGTTATGGAGTCTTTGAAATAAAACTGGGCAGTCAATTACTTAATCAAGGAAAAATACATTAGATAAACCGTTAAACACATAAAATACAGCAGCACTTGTTATGATTTATTAATAAACTTAGTAGGGTATATTAACTTTCAGCTCATAAATATAGATTAGTTGGTTATTTTGTATCATATTTATATGCAAACTTTGACCTTAACTTTCTACTGATACGAAGGATGCTTTCAGTCGTAGCTCATGCAATAAAGGTTTTAAATTGCTAAGGTAATATATTATTCCAAATCTGCTTTGATGCGTCCGCTATGGGCTGTGACACTTTATTGTACTTATTTTTTTTACAAACATGGATCTTAAATGAGGTGTAAGCAATTCATTTCTGCAATTTGTTGAATGTGAATACACGGGTAGATTTGAGCAGATCTGACATTTTATTATTTTTTTTTAAAATTTCTTATGATCCAATATTTCACTGAATTCCATTTACCTTTTTTTCTGTCTTTTCTGTCCAGTTATAATGCAGATGCAGGGAATTTTTTTTTTACCATATGAGCATTTCTGGTGAATATATTAACATGATCATTTGTTTCCACTGTTTGTGCATCCTTGCTTTTTGCTCAGCCATCCCTGCATGTCATGTGAGTGATGTCTAACTACAGTCATCAATTACGTTTCTCATAATAAAAAACCCAAGAAGAATGTGCAGATCTTAAACACCTCTCACACTTTCACAAGATAGCGTTATTGTTTCCCTTAAGGAACACTATAGTGTAAGGTATACAAAACGCTATTCAGTCAAAGCTTTCCTATGGGGATTTCCAAGATTATAAAGCGTAAAGAGGTCCAGCATTGTTTCATGGAGTTAAAATCTGTGAAACACCAGGAAGTGACTTTAGAAACTGCAATAATTAACATTGCAGAGTTAAGGGGAAAGGGCCACTGCTCCCTAGCAACTTCAATGAGATGAAGCGGTCTGGGTGCCTACAGTGCCCCTTTAAAAAATAAAATCATCTTTATTTAAAGTCATATTTAAAACAAAAATGATTAGACAGAAAAGGTGCTGTTAAAAAAATATAATTACAAAAGCAACATCAGGCTGGTGGGACAGAAAAATGAAAAACATATTTTGCACCAAACAAAATTCCTCAAAGCTCAAATCTACAAACAATTTAAGGTTTATTTTATTAGCTTGATTTTACCATGAAAAATCCACCGAGATGTTTGTCTGTTTTAAATAATTTTTCCAGATTGGGTTTATGAAATTCACTTTAGATTCACTTTTAATTCTTACGTTAGTGAATAACGCCGGACTGACTTCTGCATAAAATACGTGTGAATTTTCCTCACTGGGGTAATACAGAATTGCTGCTATGCATTGTGTGGTTGTTATGTTTAGTTAAGGGCCGTGACAATTAACATATCGTTATGAATTGAAAGCAGTGACGATGTTCTGGGCACAGTGTGTCCTCTGGAAAACAAAGCCGCCAAGAGCGATCGTGTAGGGCAGTGACAATGAATATTTCACAATGATTTGTAAGACTTGGCAAACTGGTATAAGAAATGGCTTTTCTGGCAATTGTAGGAGATTGTGTGTTCTCCACTACTTTTGCATATTTTCTTCTTCAAACAAAGGTCCATGGGGGCATGTGTTCTTACCAAGCACAAAACCTCTAGAAAAGTATATGGAAGTAATCATGGTAGCAATTTTGATGGATACTGTGTGTCACAGAAAACTAACACAAAATATTTCTCCTGTGATCCGGGTGTTTTGCCTCTGAATCAGACTAATAGTTTGGTGGAGCCTCTTCTTGGTCAGACTGGAAACATCCCCAGTGACAAAAATAATTTTAATCCTTTTTGGGGAACCTGGATTTAAGAATTCCAAGGTCTGCTTGAAGTCACGTGTCCTTGTCTGGCTGTGTGATTTATTTATTTTATCACCTCTCCCCAGGTATTCTATGCTTGAAAAAAAAAAAAATATCCTCATCTGACTTTCAAATTGCGATCAACAACAGACAGTCCATGCAGACATCAGCCATATTAAATAAGCATCCGTAAAAATAAATTATGTTTGTATTATTTATGTTTTCTGCATGCAAAATGTCCACTCAAGATAGCAAATTTAACATCATAATCATAGGAACGTAAATTACTTTAAATAAAAAAGCTCCATGAAACCAAATCCGAGGCTTCATTATCTAAGTGACCTCATGATCCAGCCCATCTACATTGATAGAGAAAAGATACATGAATGTAGTATCCCTCTTTCATTTTTCCACCCACAAAGAACCTGCACCAAATGTGAAGATCAGACTCAGATCTCCTCAATACTTTGTTGTAGACTTGAAGTGTCAGGAATATGTATTTTAATGTTATTGTATCCTTAAACAATTCAGTTCTTTCCCTTTAGGTCCACCGACAATAAACATCCTATTTATAACTGACCTGCTCTCTTAATGAGCTGACACTGGCCTGCCATGCTTCTGTGCCTTGCATGTATCTACTAACTTATTTCTTCAGACCTCAGAATCTCTAGCTCAAGTGAGAACTGATTTTCCACTTACTTCACCCAGAATTTATTCAAAATCTACTAACCTGTTTCCTGCATTTCTCTATTGGACTTCAAATGTAGCCAAATCAGATGCCAAATTAACTTTTATTTTTTTGCACGCAAATACAGCCGAAAGTTTTGTAGCCTGTATATTTGGTTTTTTCCATATGGGAATTGCTTTCTGTAGGAATCACTGACTTGGGTAAATTTCAATTTTCTGTTACTTTTTACATTTTCCTACATGCTATGAACTTTGTTTTCTGCCATGAACTTTGTTTTTCTACAACTAGTTGACTAATTAAAGGAATACTCCACACTTCCAAAACCCCCACTTCCACCGCCAGTGGAAAGTTCCCTAGTTAATTTATAAAAGTGCTGATTTCTCTTAGGTGAAGCAACCTATGTTATGTACCAAGGGCTGCTTTCTTTTTTCGTTTATATTGTTCAAAATCAGGTTCTGATTCAGAATGTCATGTTTATTTTTTATCATTTTTGCCAATAAAAGTCTCTGCAATTTGATACGTATTTCTCCGCTTGATCTGTAAGGAACAGGAGTGAATATGACATGAAGATTAATTTCAGACCAAACTGCAAATTAGCCAATGTTTGGCAGATTGGGTGATTGGCAGAATTTCCTAACTCCGAGTTTAAATGTACCCGAATCACAAACTAGCCAAATCACACAATGCCGAACACATTCATGGAGAGGGTGGGCAATATTCTAAATTCCGCTTATGGCGCCAAAAAATAAATGATTGGTTGGAAAAAAAGATGATTGTTGGCAAGATCACAGTCACTAAATGTTAATTATATTCACAGAATAAGTGAGAGGCAACCAACAGAGGGAAAAAGAAGGTGGACCAGTAACAAATATCTATATGTCTATATTATATACTTAAAATATATAACACAGACATATAGATTGTTTTACCCTTCCTCCTGCTTTTCCTCTTTTGGATACTTTTTCTCACTGTGAACCAAATGGCAGTAAAATGAGCCAGTCGGCGTACTGTAAAATATATCCATAATATTATGTTCTGTGTATATTTTGCAGCACATTGACTGGCACATTTTGCTCCATTTTGGTTTGATTTTTGGATCTAGTTTCTTAATTGACATTCTGCCAAACAGACATCCAACCGCATTTCAGGTGGCCATGAAAAAAATGTGTTACGGTGCACAAAACTACTATGTATTACAATGTCAATGGGAAATACATCTTTCCTTAATTCAAGTCATATTAGATCAACAAGGACAAACGGCACCACAGTAGAGTGGGTAAACGAAAATCCAGGACCTACTCTCTATGCACACAAAACAAACAGCTACTCAGTTAATTCGTCCACAATACGGCAGGGAGGCGAAGTGGTAATCTGCTTTAAATACATTTACAACTTAGTCAAATAAATAAATTGTACATCCAGATGGGAATTGAGAAATATTCTTCCAGGACGTAGAAGGGAAGTTCTGAAGGAATTTGCTGTACCAGTAACTACTGTAATGTTAGATCCAGTGTTTGGTCTTTAAGAGTATGAAAAGCTTAGATAACTTTTTTGTTTCAATAGGATGCACAGAGATTTACCTGTCAAGTTTGGGGTTAGTGGCAGTCGGTATTAAGTAGCAACAGAGTAAATCATACAGATCGCAACTACTAAATATAATAGGCTTCAACCGTTCGGGTTTAATGCTTTATACGTATCATCTCTGCTGGATGCTAAATGGTAAAATCCTATTACCTATCTAGGAAAAGTAATATACAAGAAAAAGAAACCCATAGCACACTATAACTGTAATGCAAAATAGGATTTTATTTATACACCATCTAGCAAAAAGTAGTGCAAATAAAGTGCAAAATGCAAGTATAAAAATATCACTATATATATATCTACAAAAAAAGAGTTATACCATGTACACATAAATACAAACACAATAAAAAATGTACAATGAGCACAAATCCACTAATGTTATCTGATGTACACTGACCAGAGACTGTAGACCAAAAACCTCAATGTTTTGCTTGGACGCCTTTCTCAAGGAGATCTCCAAAATCAGAGAGAAACCAGTCACCAAGTGGAGTGTAGAAGCTCCCGTAGAGAATAACTGGATCCATTTGCTGCTACTAAGCATCTGCATTTCAGTAATGCTAAGCAGTAGCACCCTGTCACTACTTGTGAAATTTTGCAGTTTGTAAAAAGCGACTACTCTTTAAAAGTAGCAACAAAAACAGTAAGTGATTGGTCACTAAAGTAATGACAAAACTGTAAACAAGCCTCAGTAACTATAATTGCAGTTCTTGTTGTAGGTCTAACTACTATTGAACTAACGTTCCATCTCCACTCATTCACATGCACCTCCTGAGAAAACATGATAAAGTCCATTACCGAACCAGACAAGAGATGTGCCCATGCCGAACAGAGAGATGCTGAATTGTCGGGTGCGTTTTGTTCTAGATGCAACTTGATTTCTTTTAAATCATGTGAATGGTGAATGGTAAATCATATATTTATGGAAAAGTCACCTTGCTGATCTAGAGGCATTCATAAACCATTGTTTTTTTTATCACACTATAGAAAAAGAGATGGGTTTTCTCGGATTACATCTGCCTTCTGTATAGACAATTTATAGGAGGATGATCTTTGACTTTCTAGAAAATATTTGTATAAAAATGGCTACGAACAAGTCACCGATGCCAACAGAAAGTATCTGTCTGTAAAGTAAAGCCCTCTTTCCTGGCTGATATGCTACGTTAGGGGAGGAGCAGAAATTGAGTTTGCCAAACATTTGGCACACAAACAGGAATCATTATCATGTATTTATTTCATCACAGTCGAAATAAAGCAAATGTTTTCCAGCCCCCTATTTGACTTAATATCGCTTGACAAGCATTGATTTGAGTTGTTGATTTGATCTCCCATATGTCTGGCTCTGTTGGTCAAATAAATGTGAAGATTATAATTTGGGGAAGCAGGAGTGTTTCACTGTGTCAGGCAAATTATTTAATGCAAATAGAGTAACATGTTAGGGAGTGTTACAATATCCATTTAATAATGAATGATTCACATCAGGTGTGAAAGACTAAAATGTCTTTTATTTTTAAAGAACAACTTAATGGATAATTAACTTGTAATATATTGAAGCATAAGGCTAGGCGTCGTTTGGCACTCAGAAGGTTTGGTCTATATCCCCCCGATATTTTGGCTGTTTGAACCATTGGCAGCAGCCTAATGAGCACTGTTTAGAGGAGGGCACTGATATTTGCTTGCTAAGAATAGAGACACTAAGCCTGTGCCACTACAGGTTTGCAAAATATCATCTGATTATAGACAGACAAACAGACAGATAGATTTGAATACTGAATACATCACTTGAAGCATTTGTGTCCAGATTTCAGCTGTGCAGTAGTGTTCGGTCTGGCTGAAGTCAAATTAAAGCCCATTCGTGCCTGAATTGCAAAATTGTTCAAACATTTGTTAGACATTGTTAGATACCGCAAACAATGTCTGGATTTTGCGGTTAGAATGGCACCATATGCAGCCAGTTGGTTTTTCCCCATTTAGACTTTAGAGAAAACCCCACTAGTGTAGATAAAAACCAACAGCAGATATTTTAGGTAGGTATCCTAAGCAATTCAATATACAACCAAATTACTCAGAATTGTGGCTCAACTCTTGGACCTCACTCTTCAATGTTCCCTAATTTGGCTTTGGATAACAGGAGTTAAAGTCTAATAAATTATAGAGAGATGCAACTGCCCATTTGTGTGCTTCATAGAAATAATATTACTAAATGTGTACAAGTCTTAATATTACACTCCTTTTCTAAAAAAACTAAATATTTTTCTCTACTAATCAATGAAACTTTAATGAGCATCACATAAGATAGAAGATGGCATGTTTCCCCTGTATGCATATCCCCAATGCGTTTCACTCCCAGATTGGAATGGTTTGTATGTAGGAGAACTGTGCTTACAGTGTCAAGAAAAACATTTGTGCTCAAAATAATCTTGTAGAGATAAAGTAAGCTTTAGCAATAATCCAATCTCACATGATACTATGGCCAAAAAAGACCAACTAATATCTAGTTTCTATGAAAGAAAAGCATAAATAATACAATCTTGAGCTGGTTCTTGAGCTGAATTAGATACATTATGTCCCTACTTTTCAATTTGCCTCTTTGTGAATAACCAGGGTTTTTAATTTACGGTTTTTTTTCCTCAGATTCTAAGTTCATGAAGACTTACAGAATTCCCTTTGTGTTTGTATAGGAGCCACACAAAAGCATTTCTTCCACAATTATGCAAATACACTCATGCTGAACCCTGGGAATGACAAAAACCATTTAAAGGGTTTACGTTTTCACTTTTAAAATATATTTTTATGTTTTTACTTTCTTTTAATTTGGAAAACAATGTTTAGTTCATAAACCTCATTTATAATCTACAAATAATTACTAACTTTTGAGGAAATTTTTTTGTACCTGAACCTATTTCACCCATTTAAAGTCTGCAAATATTGTATACATGACAGCTCCTTCCTCCTTCCAAAAAAGAAAGGACAGTTTAAAGATTTTAGAAAGGGGATATATAAGAATATAATTTTCAATATCCCTATATAATTGAACTGTACTTACTGTATGTGGCCATTATGCTCAAATGCAGACATTATTGCTTCCATTCTGTTGTCATTTTTTGTAAACTGTGCTGCTAGTTGTGCCATAACGGTTCCTGTGTGAAATATACAGAGATACTGTATACCGTCTACAGCTTTTCATTGTTCTGATATTTCTAAAAATATTTTAAAAAATAAATGAAAAATAAAATTTGGGTACATTTACATAATTGTGTGTTTCTCTGAAACACATGCTACATACCAAATTACTGTTTTACCATATCTTTATATGCTAACCAAAGAAATTACCACTGAGTTTGAGAAAAGCTGTGTGTGGCCGAAACATCACCTTTTTGTTTTGGTATCTGTATCTGTCGACTTAAAGGTTTGTTATAGACATTCGTATTGTTTCTATATTATTGTTGACGGGGGGCAGGGCCATGGTCCCTTCACCATAAAGTGACCAGTATCTTCATTGTTTACTTTACTGTATGTGCTAACTACCTGACACCATGTTTCAAATAAATGTTATGCTAATATTTTTACAGAGTAAAAGGGTTAAAATATCACACTCAGAAGCACACAAACTCCAACAACAGTTGAACCACTATAACTTTTCCTGTGCTCCATAGCGTTAAGGACAAAAACACTTTTGTACTTCTGCGGCTAACAGATGAGAACATTATTAAATGGGTTAGATTTGACCCGGAGTGAAATGTGGTCGACGGAGTGATGTCTCTTTCCATTAAACACTGCGATTTGTCACTGCTCCATACTCAGTGGACCATACGACCGCTCAACCATCGTGTTTCCAAATGATAATGTGACTGATGCATAAATTGCCTTGAAACATTACGTGCAGTTTCACACTTAATAGAAGAATTTCAAGCTCGGTTTTCCATTCCTTGGGCTAAAGCAAGCTTTGTTTATGGACAGAGCTGTGTATTTCACTTGGGTCACGGATGAATGTTCTAATTAGAAGATCTGCTTAGCCATGAATGTCTATTTAGTAGAAAATGATGTGCTCCTCGATGACATGATAAAAATAAGCAATTATTTGAAAGCTCAGAATTATTACATTATTTTTTTATAGATGGGAAAAAATTGTTTCTTGCGCTTACCTGTCTGCAAGCGTGTATTAAAAAAACATTAAAAAATAACGTTGATTCTACTTGATACTTTTAACCCTGAAATTGTACCACCTGGTGGTCAGAGACGACAGACAAAGTATCTAAAATGTTTATCTTCATAGTGACTGGCTCAAGTTTTTAAGAACCCAAAACATAAAGATTTAAAGGATCCAACTATAACTTAAGCAACTAGAAATGTCTTATCTAATACTTAAGATAAATTTGAATAGCAAAAGAGCAAAACTTTATCAAAAATGTAAAACATATATTTCTCATTGCTTTAAGGGTTTTCTGTGTAACCTCTGGAATATATTTATGAATCCACAGTTTTGTGTACTCTCTAAATGAGTGAGACAAAACTATATTCACATTGTACAGACACTCCTCACTTACTGATCGTGTTCCGTTCCTACGACCTGGTCGTAGAACGAATTGGTCGGTAAGTGAGGAGTTAAGGGATTCTCTGCTCTGGTGCGTTCGTCTATGTTCAGGGAAACTTTCAGAGTCGGGATTCTGAGCAGGGAATTCCCACGACAGCTCGCACTTACGCCTGGTAAAAACAGGTAGGTCGCTAAATGAGGACCACCTTTATTGACATTTTTAAATGGCTCAGCAGTTTTTAAGGAATGCACTCTTTAGATCAGAAATTAATTGTGGGGTGTCATATGGTGCAGTGTGTATGACCCAGTTACCCATAAAAAATAAATAAAAAATACATTAACTTAAAAAATATAATCTCTGTATTTTCTATAAATAATAATATATAATTTGTATTCCAGTTGATTGACTGTGGCAGTTTTTTCTAGAGCACAATAGAAAAATGTAGAGACCACCTCCCCCCCCACAATTTAGGGGTTACAGGCAAAATAATACATAATAATAACTTACTCAGGTACCGTAGGAATATTAAAATGTGTCTACGTGTGGCGTAGGCTGGACTTGACTGATTCTTTTTATTTAAGTTGTATTTTATTTAATTATAAAAGTAATGCACTAAAATATGCTAAACAAGGGGAGTGGCTACACACATAAGTTGAATGAATGCATGAGTGCTCTGCATGGGTGAAGTGGATAGATCACTCTGTTTTCAGACACGCCAAATGTTATGGCCCGCAAAAAAAGACAAGGTCTCATTGGGGGAGGCCTTCTCTACTACCTCCAGGTCCCACAAGTTGTCCTTGTGGTGCTGTTTTAAGGACTCAGCTAGAGCTTGGGACACATCCAAGACTGCACCCAGAGGAATTGCCTTCAAGTCCAGCGGCATCAGAGACCTCATCTGACTAGCCTGATATTAGGACTGTCCTAATGCATTTACCTTCCAACATGGACATTCATGCTGGGCAAACTGGAGTGCAATTTTGACACAAAGGTCCAATCTCTAAGCGATGACATCTTCCATCTTCCAGAGCATGAGTACAGGATCTAGAGGAGGACAAGGAAATATCTGCCACTCGCTTTATGGAGCTGCAGGGTAGTGTAAATGGGCACTCAGCACTACTGTTAGCCATGCAGAATATGCATAGAAATATAGTTTCATTTATTATTAATTTTTTTTTTTTTAATTAAAACAAAAACTGGTGGTGCATTGCCCTGCTTTTCCCTATGGATATCCTACACTGTTAAGGAGGTAATTGAAGACTTTATTTTTTTCATGGTATGACAAATCATGGTCTCTACTAAGGTAAAGTGAGAATGGAGGGTCAAAAGGGAAGAAGATGCTAAAGGTTACTGAAAGGTCTTAGTCATGGGAGAAGGATGGAATTCTGGAAAACTGACTCATAAAACAGCAGAAATGAGGTAGTGTTTATTGTTAGAGCATATCGTTTGAAGACTTCTCTGTCTGTTAACAGCAAACTCATGAGCAATAAACTGGCACTACAAACTGGACACCCTTGGTAAGGACCATTTCTTTGAGATTTTTTGTTTCCTTTAAAAACACACGCTCTCTGGAGACGCCTTACAGTTGGATCATATAAATTCTTTGTATTTAACAAAGCTCCATATTTTATATGCTGAAGAAAAATCAAAGGGCCTTTTTACCCATGAATAATACTAAAAACTCATCCAAAAAGGAAAATCAAAAAATAGAATTCCACGTGGGATAAAACTATGAATGATTTTATATCAAACTATCTAGAACACACTACATTCTTGTGTAGTCCAGGGAATACACGTATCATTTGTATGCTTGGAATATATTATTTTTCTTGCAACTTTCTGGAAAAAACGTCTTCAATTTGTTCATAGTTTAAGTCGAATGTTTCCAAACAACTTGTACTAATGCACAATTAAGATTCATACAAACAACAATGTTCTTAAGTATAATGTTGAATAATGTGGGGTTAGCTCAGGCTAAATTATATTTGTGAAGCCAGAATATGTTCTAAAATAGCACACATTTACTGGATTCATTTTCCACAAAGTTAGCAAGTGCTCAGATGCTATTATCCTGGGAAATAAAACTCAAAACATTGAATATAAATATTAATATGCTATGTTAATTTTGCTCATACACATCAGGACAAACAGTGTCCTTATACAAAGCTTTTCCCACTTACTACAAATTAGAATTGTGTCCTACAAAGTTCAACTGTGCACGCATCTACAGACGCCATAATAATATATAAGCAAACTACTCTTAATAACACCATATTCTATTCATGTAAAAAAGTATTAGCAACATCATAAACTCTACGGGCACAAGAACCTAGAGCAATTGAATATGTTGGCACTTTATAAATGTCAATAATAATAGTAATAACAATCATTGTGTTACTGTGTAACAGGATGAAACTATCCTATCTTGTCTTGCATTATTTCAAACAAATGCCATATTAAAGGACAACTATAGAGTTGGTTTTCTAGTCACCGTTTAGGAGACTGTTCCGGTGTTGCCAGGGATAAAAAAGATAGTTAACCCACCTTTTCCCCCTTCCAGCACCAGTATCTCTACTCAAGATCTTCATCTTTGTCTGAGAACACCACAGGAAAGCATTGGGAAGCTAGTGTGCGTGCCAATCAGATGCTCCAGCACAATATCTTCATTGTTAAAGGTGGGGGCACATGGCACCCAGGCCACTTTCTTGAGATGAAGTGGTTTAGGTGCCTATAGTGTTGATCTAAGTAATGTTAAACTGGAAAAGAAAACAAAATATAACTATCTAGAGTCAATAAATATATTGTATGTGATAGGAGCCTAATTTTATAATTGATTATATTGCGATAGTACCATCATATATGGGAAGAGGGGAAGAAAGAAAACTTGCATTTACTCTCCCCATTTTTGTTATAGGTCAAATCCTCCTTAATTGTAGGGTGTCTAGATTTCTGTTACATTAAAATGTAATGAAGTGAGGTCCAGTAAAAAGCTATATCCCACGAATGTGACAGTGTCATAATTCCGATCAGACATCTTGCTACATAAATGTCAAGTGCACATTTTAGATTTCTCAATTCTACAAACAAGGAGAAAAAGGGTTGTGATGTGCACTGAACAAGCCGTAAAACTGAGCATGTCCCAAAACTCTCTCTTTTCAGAAATTGTATTTAAAAACCACATTACTTATATAATGTTTAGCACAGCAATAAGGAAGCACTTATGGAGTTCCATATCTCAGTGGTACATCTCACTAAGTACCATTGAAGTACGAAACATACAAAGTGATTCTTTGTTGCTGTGCTGCACACAATATACATTTATACAATGTGAATTTTAAATAAAATCAGAAAAAGAGGCTCTGTGTTGTGCTCAGTTTTTAGCTCACTCTTATCTTGCTTAAAATAACTTTTTTTCCAAGCTTTAGAGCAGCTCTCTCATATAAAAAAACAAAAAACGATATCTAACTCGGCTTCTCTATAGTTTCCCGTTTCTGAATCTCTTTTTATAAACCATCAACAAGATCAATCCCACCGAAGGCCAAACAGCAGGTATCGTGGCAGAGGAGAACAAAATGGCTGCCCCCTTATAGTGAGACTTGGCACAAACAATAAATGATAATAAATATAAAGGCAAGTGGAAAGGAGAGAAATATAATCATTAAAAAAGAAGGGTCATGTGGAAAGGAAAACAATACAGTCATTTGAACTATAATAGTCAGTAAGTAGTGATGTCCCGAACGGTTCGCCGAACGGTTCGAGAACGGTTCGCCACAAACGGTTCGCCACGGACTCATCATTGAGTAAACTTTGACCCTGTACCTCACAGTCAGCAGACACATTCCATCCAATCAGCAGCAGACCCTCCCTCCCAGACCCTCCCACCTCCTGGACAGCATCCATTGTGAAGCTGCATTCTTAGTGAGCTGTCCAGGAGGTGGGAAGGTCTGGGAGGGAGGGTTTTCAATGATGAGTCCGCGGCGAACCGTTCGTGAACCGTTTGGCGAACAATTCGGGACATCACTATCAGTAAGTCAACTTAAAACCTCATGAACTGTTTCACAAAAATGGCCAAGCCTGTCCCTAAAATTGTCTTACTTTAGAAATCTGAGGACACTTAGTTTATAATTTGACAGTGAGTGTATATACTTCTCACAACGGTTCATCTTATCTGAATGTAAATTCATTGAAAATACAAATTCAGGCACAAAATTCAAGATATTTTATGTAAATTCACGAACAGAAACATACCTAGATTCTATCAAATAACTTTTGTATGTGTTCTGTGTATATCATTCTGTGAATATAAATATACGTATAAGCTAATCTTGAAATGAAGATTTGCTGTCTCTTTAAATAAGTATTTCATTCATATTAGGATTCAGTGTGATATGACAGAGTTTAGGAAAATATGGGATATTCCTTTGCTGAATATGTGCTTTTATTCTTTCTTTTCTTTATTTTTAAGGTCATTTTCTTGACCAGTAATTGCATGGAACCAAATTGTACATTGAAATATTAAACAATCAAAATCATTTGATTCGCACTGCAACTGGAGATAGGCATTTAAATCCATATCCCTTTTGTGTGAAAATGGGGACATCCGCTATAATTATACGCTTCATGTTTAGAAAACTTTTAAGCTTACAAAATCATTTGTGATGTTAACTGTCTTTTCTGTAAAATTGCTGGTGATATATAATCTCAGCTGCTTTGTTTTTCACACATTTCTGTTTGAAATGGAGTGTATAGAACAATTCTTTTCTCGTAAAACATTTCTTTTTTTTCAAGAACTTTTCCCAGATTTGTTAAGCATTCTGAATGACACAGTGCACGATACAGAGCAGAATTTAGAAGACAATCTTGCTCTCTTGTTCAGTATAAGTTTACATACTCAGTTCATTAAGAAGCACTAATGCACCAAGACAGCGTCATCTCAATGAGGTGGTCTGGGTCTAGTGGCCCCTAAGTTTTGATCCTGCAATGTAAAACATTACTGTTTAGTAGATACAACGCTATGATTCTAGTGTTACAAACTTCTACTGGCTGTCTTCCTCTAAGACTCGGTTCTCAGTCAAATGTTGCTCCACAAGAGCATTTGATTGGAACTGTGCAGGGATTGGCCACACATACACACTAGCCCTCAATGTTCTCTGTAGGGAAGCATTGGATTGGCTAAGATCATCAATATTGACAAGAAGGGTACCATAGCATTAATACAGTTGCAAGAAACAGTATGTGAACCCTTTGGAATGATATGGATTTCTGCACAAATTGGTCATAAAATGTGATCTGATCATCATTTAAGTCACAACAATAGACAATCACAGTCTGCTTAAACTAATAACACACAAAGAATGAAATGTTGCCATGTTTTTATTGAACACACCATGTAAACATTCATAGTGCAGGTGAAAAAAAGTATGTGAACCCTTGGATTTAATAACTGGTTTAACCTCCTTTGGCAGCAATAACTTCAACCAAACGTTTCCTGTAGTTGCAGATCAGACGTGCACAACGGTCAGGAGTAATTCTTGATCATTCCTCTTTACAGAACTGTTTCTGAGCTGCTCAATGAGTTTACATGTTAGAGGGAGTGGGGTATAGTGACAGTAACAGAGGGATTGAGGGCCCTGCTCAGTGAGTTTACATGTTAGAGGGAGTGGGGTATAGTGACACAGTAACAAAGGGATTGAGGGCCTGCTCAGTGAGTTTACATGCTAGAGGGAGTGGGGTATAGTGACAGTAACAGAGGGATTGAGGGCCTGCTCAGTGAGGTTACATGTTAGAGAGAGTGGGGTATAGTGACACAGAAACAGAGGGATTGAGGGCCTGCTCAGTGAGTTTACATGTTAGAGGGAGTGGGGTATAGTGACACAGTAGCAGAGGGATTGAGGCCCTGCTCAGTGAGTTTACATGTTAGAGGGAGTGGGGTATAGTGACACAGTAACAGAGGGATTGAGGGCCTGCTCAGTGAGTTTACATGTTAGAGGGAGTGGGGTATAGTGACACAGTAACAGAGAGATTGAGGGCCTGCTCAGTGAGTTTACATGTTAGAGGGAGTGGGGTATAGTGACACAGTAACAGAGGGATTGAGGGCCCTGCTCAGTGAGTTTACATGTTAGAGGGAGTAGGGTATAGTGACAGTAACAGAGGGATTGAGGGCCCTGCTCAGTGAGTTTACATGTTAGAGGGAGTGGGGTATAATGACACAGTAACAGAGGGATTGAGAGCCCTGCTCAGTGAGTTTACATGTTAGAGGGAGTGGGGTATAGTGACACAGTAACAGATGGATTGAGGGCCCTGCTCAGTGAGTTTACATGTTAGAGGGAGTGGGGTATAGTGACACAGTAACAGAGGGATTGAGGGCCTGCTCAGTGAGTTTACATGTTAGAGGGAGTGGGGTATAGTGACACAGTAACAGAGGGATTGAGGACCTGCTCAGTGAGTTTACATGTTAGAGGGAGTGGGGTATAGTGACACAGTAACAGAGGGGCTGAGGGCCCTGCTCAGTGAGTTTACATGTTAGAGGGAGTGGGGTATAGTGACACAGTAACAGAGGGATTGAGGGCCCTGCTCAGTGAGTTTACATGTTAGAGGGAGTGGGGCATAGTGACACAGTAACAGAGGGATTGAGGGCCTGCTCAGTGAGTTTACATGTTAGAGGGAGTGGGGTGTAGTGACACAGTAACAGAGGGATTGAGGGCCTGCTCAGTGAGTTTACATGTTAGAGGGAGTGGGGTATAGTGACACAGTAACAGAGGGATTGAGGGCCTGCTCAGTGAGTTTACATGTTAGAGGGAGTGGGGTATAGTGACACAGTAACAGAGGGATTGAGGGCCTGCCCAGTGAGTTTACATGTTAGAGGGAGTGGGGTATAGTGACACAGTAACAGAGGGATTGAGGGCTTTGCTCAGTGAGTTTACATGCTAGAGGGAGTGGGGTATAGTGACACAGTAACAGAGGGATTGAGGGCTTTGCTCAGTGGGTTTACATGCTAGAGGGGTTGGGGTATAGTGACACAGTAACAGAGGGATTGAGGGCCTGCTCAGTGAGTTTACATGTTAGAGGGAGTGGGGTATAGTGACACAGTAACAGAGGGATTGAGGGCCTGCTCAGTGAGTTTACATGTTAGAGGGAGTGGGGTATAGTGACAGGAACAGAGGGATTGAGGGCCTGCTCAGTGAGTTTACATGTTAGAGGGAGTGGGGTATAGTGACAGTAACAGAGGGATTGAGGGCCTGCTCAGTGAGTTTACATGTTAGAGGGAGTGGGGTATAGTGACACAGTAACAGAGGGATTGAGGGGCCTGCTCAGTGAGTTTACATGTTAGAGGGAGTGGGGTATAGTGACACAGTAACAGAGGGATTGAGGGCCCTGCTCAGTGAGTTTACATGTTAGAGGGAGTGGGGTATAGTGACACAGTAACAGAGGGATTAAGGGCCTGCTCAGTGAGTTTATATGCTAGAGGGAGTGGGGTATAGTGACACAGTAACAGAGGGATTGAGGGCTTGCTCAGTGAGTTTACATGTTAGAGGGAGTGGGGTATAGTGACACAGTAACAGAGGGATTGAGGGCCTGCTCAGTGAGTTTACATGTTAGAGGGAGTGGGGTATAGTGACACAGTAACAGAGGGATTGAGGCCTGCTCAGTGAGTTTACATGTTAGAGGGAGTGGGGTATAGTGACACAGTAACAGAGGGATTGAGGGCCCTGCTCAGTGAGTTTACATGTTAGAGGGAGTGGGGTATAGTGACACAGTAACAGAGGGGTTGAGGGCCTGCTCAGTGAGTTTACATGTTAGAGGGAGTGGGGTATAGTGACACAGTAACAGAGGTATTGAGGGCCCTGCTCAGTGAGTTTACATGTTAGAGGGAGTGGGGTATAGTGACACAGTAACAGAGGGATTGAGGGCCTGCTCAGTGAGTTTACATGTTAGAGGGAGTGGGGTATAGTGACACAGTAACAGAGGGATCGAGGGCCCTGCTCAGTGAGGTTACATGTTAGAGGGAGTGGGGTATAGTGACACAGTAACAGAGGGATCGAGGGCCCTGCTCAGTGGGTTTACATGTTAGAGGGAGTGGGGTATAGTGACAAAGTAACAGAGGGATTGAGGCCCTGCTCAGTGAGTTTACATGTTAGAGGGAATGGGGTATAGTGACACAGTAACAGAGGGATTGAGGGCCCTGCTCAGTGAGTTTACATGTTAGAGGGAGTGGGGTATAGTGACACAGTAACAGAGGCATTGAGTGCCTGCTCAGTGAGTTTACATGTTAGAGGGAGTGGGGTATAGTGATTATGTCACGATTCGGGGAACCCAACACGCTGGCACACACACACACACACAAAAGGTGCCGTACCGGACCTTAGAGTGGCCGGGCTTAGCACACACAGAATAGTCAGGAGACAAGCGGAGTAAAGGGGAACCAGAAGACAGAATAACGTGAAACGAGCCGAGGTCAAAGGGTAGGAGAAAGTCACAGAGTCAGATAAACAAGCCAGAGAGTACGTAACCAGAAGCACAAGGTAAGTAGCAATACTAGCAAGCAAAGACCACAACAGGGCAGGGAGGAACAGGAAAGGTAAGTATTTAAACCATCAGGTTAATTCTGATTGGATAATTTCCAATCAGAATTAACAATCACACGTGGGAGATATTTAGACCTCCCACTGTGATTGAGGCACTGTGCCTTTAACGCCGGGTCAGGTGACTGACCCCGGCGTGTATAAACCTGGGCGGTCTCCCAGCGTGCAGCGTCATGCATGCTGCCGCTGGGGGACGTGGAGGGAACGGCGGGCGGCATCCGAGGCTGGAAGGATGCCGCTCGCCGTACCCACGAGGCGGAGGGGACCGCGGACGGCTGGAGGGTGAGTACTGCGAGCGGAGTGCAGCCTCCCCTCGCAGCCGCCCGCGGGAGCCTGACAGATTAAGTAAGAGAGGGTTTGAGGGCCTGCTCAGTAAGCTTGCATGCTAGAGGGAGTGGGGTAAAGTGACACAAAAGGTAAGCATAGTATTAGGGAAGTAGATTGGTAGACTAGTATTCAATGAAGACTTAATGTGGGGTTTTGGAGCCATTAACTGTTTAATTGATACGCTTTTGTGAAAAAGTGAGTTGTTAATGATTTTTTGAATGAGTGCAGACTGGGTGAGTGTCTGATGTAAAAGGGAAGGGAGTTCACAGGAACGGTGCAGCCCTAGAGAAATCTTGAAGGCGCGCATCAGAGGTGGGAGTAAGAACAGTGGATAGACGTAAGTCTTCAGCAGACGGTAGTTGCCTCGATGGGACATATTTATGTATTATGTAGGATGAATAGGTTGGAGTAGCATTATGTAAAGATTTGAAATCAAGAACCAGAAATTTGTATTGATCCCTATATCAAACTGGAAGCCAATGCAGGGACTGACAGAAGGGTGAGGCTTGGGCGGTGCCAGCAGACAGGAAGATGAGCCTCACCACCGCATTCATTATAGACTGCAATGGGGCACGTTTGGTCCATGTAAGACCACTGAGAAGTGGATTACAGTAGTCAAGGCAAGAAAGGACAGTGGAATGGACCAGCACCCTAGCCGCATCTGGTGTTAAGTAGGGGCAGATGGGCGCAATGTTTTTTACATGAAAATGGCAGGATTTGGTGATCGACTGGACATGAGCGGTGAAGGAGAGGTTGGAGTCAAAGAGAACACCAAGCCTGCATGGTTGGGCTGATGGTAGCACCATCAACTTGGAGGGAGACAGAGATGGGAGTAGCAAAACTTAAGGGAGGAAAGACCAGAACTTCTTTTTGACCAAGTTAAGTTTAAGGAAGTGGGCAGCCATCCAGTCAGAAATAGCCGAGAGGCAGTCAGAGACACTAGTCAAGAGGAGCGGGAGAGATCAAGGGAGGACAGATGAGTTTACCAAGTGAGGCAGTATAGATCGATAACGGTAGGGGACCAAGGACTAAGCTTTGGGGGACACCAACAGAGAGAGGTTGGGAGGAAGAGGCGGAGCCAGAGAAAGAAACATTAAAGAGCGCTGGGTGATGTAAGAGGAGCACCAGGAGAGAGCAATATCTCGTAGACCGAGATTACTGAGGATGAGTATCAAAAGCAGCAGAAAGGTCAAGGTGAATCAGGACAGATTAGTGACCATGAGATTTTGCAGTGAGTAGATTATTTGATACTTTGGTCAGAGCCGTTTCCACAAAGTGCTGAGCACGGAAACCAGACTGAAGTGGGTCGAGCAGAGAATTGGACTTGAGGAAGTCTGTCAATCTCACATACACAAGTCTTTCAAGGATCTTGGACGTAAAAGGCAGTAGCGAGATAGGGCGGTAGTTGGACAGGGAGTTAGGGTCAAGATTGGGCTTTTTTAGAATCAGGGTTACAGTCGCATGTTTGAAGGGTAATGGGAATATCCCAGATGAGAGGGAGAGATTGAGAATTTTAGTGAGCGGCAAAGCAAGAGAATTAGACAGAGTATGGATAAAATATGAGAGAATAGGATCAAGGGAGCACGCGGTGGGGTGGGAGGACCGGAATAGATCAGAATCCTCTTCTGCTCTAGCGGGTGTGAATGAACATAAAATAGCGGAGGAAGTGAGGTTGGGGGAAGTATTGTAAGGAGAAGGAGAGAGATGAGAGATCTTTCCCCTGATTGTAGATATTTTATCAATGACGTGAGTTGCAAAGTTGTGGTGGTTTAGTTGATAGGAGGAGGAGGAGCAACAGGGCGAAGAAGAGAGTTAAAAGTGTAAAATAGTTGTTTCGGTTCATGGGAGAGTGTGATTATGAGGGTATTGAAGTAAAATTTACTTTTGCAGAGGAAAGAGCCAAGCTGTAAGCGCGCAGGATAAATTTATAGTGGAGGAAGTCAGATACGGAGTGAGACTTTCCCCAGCAGCTTTCAGCAGTTCTGGTACATTTTTGGAGGTATCAAGGCAGCTTGGTGTGCTAAGGTTGTAGTTGGGGGCGCTTGCTGCATTTAAGTGTAGTTTAAGTGTAGGAGGTGCCATGATGTCTAGTTGAGAGGAGAGGATAGAATTGTAGAAGGAGATTGCCGAGCTAGGGCAGATGAGGTTTGAGATAGGTAAAAGGAGAGTTTGGAGGTTAGTGGAGAAATGTTCTAGGTCAAGACATTGGAGTTTTCTGTAATATTGTTGTGCCGAAATTAATGATAACAGTAATAAAATAATGCACTTGGTTTAAACTGTCTTCAGAATTTATACAGAGAATATAAATCCCATATCATATCCAAGGAAATATATGAATTGTGCATCCATTGGGTTATCTGGAGTCGGAGCAATGCCTTTGCATATACTTCTGGAAAGAATAATTCTATTATTGACAGTAGGATAAAACAAGGTGAAATACAATAAATTAGTATTCAAAACATGAAAATCAAAACAAGAAAAACTAAATCACAGCAACAGGTTAAAATATATTTTAAAAAATAGTTGATTATAATGCAATCTAACATCTATAATCACTACAGTGAGAATAGCAAGGAATGTCAACTGAATTCAAATTTCCAAATTTAGGCCGGTACAGCCAAAGTAAAATACAATTCTCCAAACCAATTCTGTTTTTAGCCTTTCTATTTTATCTTAAACTTAAAATTAACTTTTAGCTTTATATATGGTACATAAGACAAGCGCAGTTAATAAAACATAGAGAATTGGAAAATGTTTAGAGCTATGAGAGGTCAAACTGTTTCAAGGCATAACATAACATGAATTATGGTCCTCATTCATTTAATAACTTGTTCTATATTTCCACTTTACGGTGTGATCATTCTTAAAATCACACTTCACTGACAGGTCCTTAAGCTGAATTTTTAATTTCACAAATAATCCATTAGTAACCTAGGAACAGCTTTAAATGTTTCAGAAAATGATCTGCCGTGCCATGTACACAGACATTGTGGTAAGTTAACTCTATTTGTGCTATGGAAAAATGAAGTACGGTAAAAAAAACAAGTTTTCTGGCAGTGAATTAGCTCAATATTTAATGGGTATATATTTATTTGTCAGAAGGCAGGTGATATTCATTGGATGAATGTATCATTTTAATGGGCATTCATATAACCATTTCTATAACTCTGCGTGTTAATCATAGTTCAACATTTAACTCCAATTTACATTCGGTTATGTCTGCTTTCATCCCCAATGGGTAGCTCTTTTGTAAAAGATACTTCTATAATTCTGTACTAAGAGATTTTAGTTTGTTTGTTGCAAAATGACATTTAGAAGTGAAATTATACCACCATACCAGAGACTCCAAGCTTGGCATGAAAGAATAAATGGAATAGATACAAAATAAAATATTAAGTAACATATTAATTATTATTATTATTATTATTGGGATTTATATAGCGCCAGCTTATTCAGCAGCAGTTTACAATAAGAGGGGGATTTATCAAATGAGACAATAACAAAATTTAACAGGAACAATAGGTAGTTGAGAACCCTGCTCACAGTCTAGAGGAGGTGGGGTGTAAAAACACAATAGGAAGGGTATTGAGAGAGACAGCAAATAGACATGGTGGGAAAGTAGCAGAGCTGGAGGTGAGAGTGGAGTGTGGCCCTATTGGAGAGCGCGAGAGGAAGGTTTAAAATATAGAATCCATTTTCTATCTTCCACAGTGAGGAAAATCAAAACAATAATGAAATTAAAGGTCTGGGTAAAAATACAGGCAAAATAATAAATTACCTTGGAAGACAATGATTTGTGATGATTGAGGTTGTGATTGCTTAGGAACATTATCTAAGAGAATAGCACTGCCTCTGCTGGCTTGCCTTTTTACCACAGTGCATCCTGCTGCCATTTCTTCCCCAGATAAACAATGTACACACACTCAGCCATTCACCTGATCTTAAAGAAAACATGATTCATTAGAACAGACAACTTTCGTCCATTGCTCAGTGGTCCAGTTCTCATCCGCACATCCCCATTAAAGGTGCTTTCAGCTGGGTACAGGGGTCAGCATAGGAACTCTTACTGCTCACAGCAGACTACAATGCACTGTTACACTTTTCTATCATGGCCGGCATTATGTTTTTCAACAATTTGAGCTACAGTAACACTTCTGTGTGATCGGACCAGCGGGGTAGCCTTCACCCCCTAAGTGCCTTCACCCGTAAAGTGGGTGCCCATGACCTTCATACTAATTCACTGCTTGTCCTTTCTTGCACCACTTTACAAGTACTAACCACTGCATATTGGGAACACCCCACAAGACTTGCCATTTTGGAGATACTCTGCCCCAGTCTTCTGGCTATCAATATTTGGGCTTCGACAAAGTCACTCACTCAGTTGCTTGACATTCTTCCTGCTTCCAACACATGCAATTCCAGAAGTGACTGTTCACTTGCTGCCTTGTATATCCCACCCATTGGCAGGTGCCATTGTAATGATATAATTAATGTTGTGGTTGCTCAGTGTATAATGAGCTGCACTTTTCACGTTGAGATATTGCTATTTCCTAGGAAAAGTGCAGGATGAGGTTGTTAGAAACATCAATGTTGTAATTATTTAGTGATAAGCTCTGCACACTAAAAATGACTGCAATAGTTCACTAGCCAGAAATGAGTCCTTCACCATCTTCCTAACATTCGTCATTCATGGAGACCTAACAGGTTGATTGAATCAGCAGAGTATTAATAACTAATTGCGGGATAATATTAGATATTGATATGCTATTTAATCATGGCTCCTGGCACTGTATCATACACAATCCCTTCGAGAAAGCGAATGAAACAATCATATGAGATCCTTCTGTAGTGGAATATATGCCATGATTTCAGAGAATGTCAAAATTATATATTATACAGATGTTCGTACAGTCATATAAGCAATGATTAAACGTTCCACCCAATGCATTACAGTCTTGCAAATGATATACACTGTTGCTGAGTTTTTTCATTAGATGGTGCTACAACTATCGATAGGCTACTAAATTAAACTGTTAAGCTTAAAGAGTAAATGGCATATTTAAATTCTTCAACAGCTTGTTTAGCTATGGCTCATCAACAGATGTTTCATAACCATAGCTGATGGTTTAATTTGTCTTTTACTATACAGAATTTAACAATGTGATCATGGTTTACAGAAATATGTGACTCATTTGCACTCTTTTCCTTCCTGACTACATTAATGTTAACAAAGCATGTCGCGTGGCACTGAACAAGTCTTAATGGCTGCGCGGGAAGACGCCCTAATCATTTTTGTCAGTCAATCAACCCTATTCTCACAAATTGTCAACATACATTCTCATGCTAACATTCCTTTTCCATTGCAAAAAAAAAGTACAAAACAAGTTTAGTTGCACATCTTCTGATTGGATCAGTGCTCTCTGTTTTCCCCTGAAATTAATATCTTGATATGGACTCATTCTGCATCTCCAGAGAGGGACTGTAAATTTAATATTACCTCCCTTCTCCTACATTCTACAGAAACCTTTGTAGGCCAAACTCTGTGACTGCTGTGTAGAAGATAGGAGGTAGAGAAAGAAAGGGGGAGGGGGTTCAAGCTAACTTAACCACAGATTATTTAATGGTTCCAACGGCAGTGTGCAATTATCTATATTAAACAGAGCCTTGGTGTAATAATGACTACAGCATATCGGTCTTATGCCGAAATACAGACACGATTGTTACATTCTGGTGCCATTAGTTTTCTTACAAATCACCAGGAGCACCTTGACCTTTCCCTTTATTCTTTACTTTCAAACTCTGAGTTGTATAAAATATTGCTTTTATAAATTTCCATAACATTTGTTATGCTATTAATTTATTTTTATCTTAGAGGTTACTTTAAGAGTTGGTAGTAATATTAGACACGTTTTAACTAATCAAGCAAATATTCCAACGAACATTCCAATTCTAAAAAATATAAATATATTATATATATATTCTGGTGAGTCTCCTCACTGCAGCTACAATCCTCTTCCTGTGAAGTCATCATTACTGAAAATGTGTGCCCAATCAGATGCTTCTCATAGAGGAACTTGCAATACACAAGTGATGATTCTTTATGAGAAACATTTACTTCCTCTGTGAATTACAGTACACAGTGTTTGAGGCCAAACCCTGATTGACACCTGAGAAGTGTTAATTGAGAGATTGATAAAAGTGCTGACTTCTCTTGATATTGGCAGGCTGTCTATATGTATACAGATACCATACAGCAGATAGATTGACTGACAGACAGACAGACAGACAGACGGACAGACAGATAGACAGACAGACAGACGGACAGATAGATAGATAGATAGATAGACAGACAGACAAACAGACAGACAGATAGATAGAAAGACAGACAGACAGATAGATAGACAGACAGACAGACAGATAGATAGATAGATAGATAGATAGATAGATAGATAGATAGACAGACAGACAGACAGATATAGTAGGTTAAAATGCTTATACACTTTGCTTTTTGTATGTTATTTTATTATGCCTGTAAATGCTACTGTAAAAAAATATTTCAATTCAGTTTTTATAGACAGCAAACAGATCTCCTGATTGTTATTACTGTGTCATTGTGAAGCCCGGTTTTTAAAATATTATAGACATACCAACAATCAAGCAGAGCGACAGACAGACAGACATTACATAAACACACACAAACATGTACAAATTAACAAAATACAGAACACATTAAACACCCACACGCATATACGTACACAAACATACACACAAACAATGTGTTATGTTTCTCATTTACATTGATTGATTTGTTTATTTTTCTCTCTCTGTTTGGGTTTTATCTAGTCATCTATTCTAATTAGCCTGATTCAAAACAGTAAACTGTATAAAACAGATGCAAAATGTGAACTAAATATAGCACAAATACAATACTGTACAAGCGGAGAGTGAGATATATATATATATATAGAGAGAGAGAGAGAGAGAAAGAGAGAGAGAGAGAGAGAGAGAGAGAGAGAGAAAGGAAAATTGAGGTAGCAAAGACAGAGAGTTTGATGCATTGCACTGATGTGTAACAGTGGAAGATATTAATTTTAGGACAAGACCATGAACCGATAAGCAGCCAGCCATATTAAACAGAGAATATTTATACCTTTAGCACTAAATACGTGCACTTTTCACCCCCAAAATGTTGTATTAGTAATGATAGACTTGTGCACAGTGAGAAAAATATACATCCAAATTTCAGCTGAATATAAATGTGTATTCCTAGTGCTATAGTGCTCTGGTCACTGTTTCAGTCGCCACAGTTAAAAAGCTGAGTTTTACCTGTCTTTTCTCACTAGTAATGTTGGTCTCTGGCATTCTGCACTGCCTCATTGGCTGAAATCATTGAGATTGATGATCTTCCATTGCCAAAGCAATGCTTTCCCATAGTTAAGCATTGTGAGGGTAGTGAGAATGATGGTCTATCTGAGATCAACTCATTAATTGATAAATAGGAGAGATATATTAAAAAGCCAGGTGCTATATACATGTATGGAAAGGGACAATTTAGTTACATCAATGGAAGGCACCAAAAGGCCCTTCACCCCAATGACAGTGACCCCTGGACCATCCTGGGATGCTGCAGTGATTCTGTGCAATTGTATACGAGGATACTGAAAATCTTCAGCAACCATGGAGAAACACTTAGGGTCAACTTATTCAAAGGTCAGAATATTAGCTCCTACTTTGCCATGCTAAAGTTGTGTCACTATCCACACTTCATGCACCTCGTCTTCTATTCTTCTCTTCTGAATCCCTTTCCATTACCTGCATGGAGTTCTGCTTATAAGAGCAGGTAATTGGTTTCCAGAGACCCCGTGTCTCCAGACAGACCAAAGAAAACAGCCATCAATACCCATGTGGTTCCAGAAGACCACTTTGATAGGGATCCACCTATTGTTATACCAGACATACAGACAATTATAGTTGAAGGCACCCAATGTAAAATCTGCTATTAATTACTATCACACTCATGCAAACCTAAAAACCTAAAATCAAACCTAAAATGAATTTGTGGAGTTATTATGAATCTATTAATGAGAAGATACAATAACTTGCACAGTCTTAAAACATTTTCGGGTTCTATAACATTGACTAAACAACAAAGTTGCTTTAACAGCCATTTTCCTACCATCCTTCTTTGTCACATACAAGTGGAATAATATATTCACAATGCGTGTATGTTAAAACTGAGCTACATGTGGCAGGAAACCACAAGTGATTCATCATCCACCATTAGATGCCTTGCCTATAGGTGGAAATGTTACTGGATCATTGACCCTACAATGTAACCACATGATGAATGACTGAGATTGTACCTTCTCACCTCCAGCTCTTATCTGTTTGTTGCCTGAAAGAATCTGAATTCTTTGTGTTCAGGGTTATAAAAATGAAAACTCATAAATGGAAAACGGGATATAATGATATCATAACCCTTTCAAGGATCAATACATTTAAGACAAGAAAAATAGCCTTAGGGAAAGTAAAAGTTTACCCCTCCTCAATCAACACTTTCAATAATATGATATTATCCCTGATGAGCACACCCGGAGCTGTACTGCTTGACTGTTTTAAGACCGAGGTATGGCTGTAGGTTTAGTTAACTAATTAAAAAGACTCTAGCTCTGAGGTAGTCAGGATGTAGCTCTTCAGTAGTGGTGGTGCTGCAAGCCCTACGGTGCACAGCAATATTCTTATAAGGAAAAAGTGAGTCTGTGGCTCCCTGAGCATTGTTCTACAACGCATATATTTAAACTGTCTAAAAGACTTGTACATTGGACATTAAATGAATTGTAATTCATCCAAATTTTGGGTGAGTAGCAATTTGTCTGGATTCTGTAACTCCGGATCGCCCTATGACTGACTCATGAAGCAAACAAAATGGGCAATGGATGGGCTGTTTTGTTTGTTTTGTGATTACATTTCTTCTCACATAATCTGTGTTTATTGTGAAAATATATACATAGCACCGTTATATGCATTAATACTAATAATTATAGCAAGGAGATTTGTCCAAAACAAAACATGGGCAAAGTTTTTTTTTCCAGATTCATTGATTTGGAATAACCACATTTTGTTGATGTGCACAAGTCAAATTTTATATTTGAATTTGCAGCTTTGGATTAATAGACCCATTTTTTAGCTTTGACTGATTTTGCTCCAGTCTTCTCTTCTGGCAGTGAATGGGTTAAACACACTCCTAAAGCAGAGTCTAAATTTGGATCAAGATACATTAGCAGAACAAAGTGCTAAAAGTGGAGCAATCACTACGGAGACCAATGAAATCTTCATTCTGATTGCTCCACTGATTACCCGGAGTTGCTTTTTTATACAGAGCCCTTACTGAGAAGCAGTCAAGCCCAGGAGTGAATGACGATGATAGGATTGCATGTCTCTATGCAACGGAACGGGTCAAACGCATCTCTTCAACACAGACTATACGCCAAAGTGTAAAACCGTCTTGAGAACAATCAAGCATAAGGATGCTTTTATTTTACTTCTAGAGCCTTTCAAATTCCAACCTAACAAAAAACTGATTAAAGCAAATCCCCTTTTTTTACAGCCTGTGCAGTCTAGAAGATTATGGTGTTAATAGAAGTGTGATTCGATCCGCCAGTAATGGTGCATGTCGAGCTTGCGCGTCTCTGACAAGTCCATTTTTTAAGACGTATTTATAGTGTGTTTTGCCATCGCCGTTGTCTGCATTGCAGGGTTTAATTGAACAGTTTAATGCCATCTTTCTTCAAGCTCCATTAATTGATTTTATTTGTGTATTCTCTGAGGTTACTGAAAAATAAATAAATAAATAGAGATTCCCATTTGCATTTGACAAGTCATTTTTTATCCTCCACAAATTCTTGGGTTAAATTCCTGCTTTCCGTTGCATGCTCCTCTTCGTCGGTCTTCCTAGCTAAGATGCTTATCACCATGATTTCCTAGGCTTTCATCTGATGAAATTTGTGTTCCATTTGTATTCATCTTCATTATTTCAATGTGAAACTGTTATTTCTGAGCCTCTAGTCTGCAGTGGAACCAAAGGAGAATTTTAGCGCCTTTCACTACGTTCTTGTTCCAAACTGAACGACACATCATACAATCTAATGCTTGTACTCATGTGCATGGGGTCTTACATAACGATTATATTGATTATTTTATTCTTTTTTTATGTTGATATCTATCTGAAATGTCATTTTATTAATCCTATTTGAGCACATCATATAAAAGACCAATAGCTAAATAATAAAACACTTTTGCAAATGTATTACTTGTATTTAATAGTATGTCTGCTCTTATGTAGTGGATGTTAGATAGACACTAAAGAAACAGTATACTTCATTATGCAGAATTCCATCTTCCTCTTGATAGTATCTTTAATTGTCCATTTGGCAAAGGAGTGATCATTGCATCAGGTGCTGTCTGGTACCGTCCAGGTTTTCATTCATTTACTTGCTTGGGAAAAGAACTGGCACGTAATTGCAAATAATTAAAATAATTCATTAAAAAAAATCTGTAAATTTCAAGCGAAGAATATAAAAAAAGTATTCTGGATATACCAACCACACTACGATAATATATAGAAAAGCCAAAAAGGATGCTGTACTTAGATACATATTTATCATAAGGTTTTTTAGCCTAGCTGGATTGGGTTAAGGGAATGGCAGAATATGGGTTTAACCCATATTGCCCCAGTGCCACCAACCAAATACCATTTCTGAGTACCTCTACATCCATGCAGGTATTTTCGTTCATGGTTAGGAATTGATTTTGTGGGTTAACCCCACTGCATCAGTATATTTGTAACAATGTTACCCACACACTTGGGACTATAATATCTGTGTTCTGCATTCCAGTGTGCCCACTGATATTAACCAGCACTGGCAAACCATTGTGTACACTCTGCACCCTGTCAATCAGATACCATCGCATGCGTGATATATTTAATGTGTTAATGAATGCAAATGTATGTGTAAATGTATGAATGGAGATACATTTTCTAAGTAAAGATCTAGAGGGTGTAGGGATAGCTGTGGGAAAAAATATTAACCTAGAAAAGACATTGTTAATTAACAAAATGGCACACATGGAACTTGCATTATCTTTGCATGGAATACATTATGTATGACAATGGATGTGTATTAATGCTGATGTGTGTTTAGATTTGTGAATGAATGCTAATGTATGATATATGTATATACATAAATGATTGCTTTAAGGTGTTAATCATGTGAAATATGCATTTATAGAAATATATAGAGAATTACTCATTTATTACGGATGTACACAGTATACAGTATATACACACACACTTTTGCACATAATCCTTGTAGTAAGCACCCTAAGTAGATTCCAGGCTGTGTGACCTACGACAAGTGTGTTTCATGTACAAGTCATTAATAAAACACATAACATATATCTCACACACGACCAAGTGCACTCACTCACTCACTCACTAAACACCAATTTTAAAGCTCACAAAATGTTATTTTTATTATTTTTTTAAAACCTGACTTAAGTAAAAGAATAATGCATTATACGATCATACATTGCATAAGCCTGCCACAACACCAATGTACCCCATTTTGGCAGGATATATCCTTGCCACTTAATGCCTGGGACTCTCTGCTGTGCACTCTAATTGTTCAGGAGACAACTACAGGCTGCTAGACTCCTTCACAACTGCATTAGAATGTGCTGAGCCGGTAATGTAGGTCTTGGATCCTACTTTGCCCGACACCCAAGTTGCACCTGCTCATGGACCCTTGGTGACGTATTTTTGATTCTTCTCAATACATTATCTGCCCCTGATGTAGGCCTCTGTGTATTCTGCTATTTTCAATTGCCCTGTGAAATTTTATTTTATGATCCCAGAGTAATTGAATACTGAATGTGCATAGTGATAACCACAGAGACTTATTTTGTTGTTAATATTCAAATGTTTCTCTTTGTTTATTATGTGTATACATGGTTTACATCTGGGGCTAGTTTCAAACAAAAACAGCTCAGTAGAGAAGAGGTTACTGTAGTGTAGCAGGCACAGTAACTCAGTGTGGGAGTGACGAGCGTGACCTTGTCAGCTGTGTGAGTTTTCACACTAAACATTCACCAAGCGAATGACAAAATGCATTTTTAGGTGTCATCATTATTATCTAAATCTACTAATCATCGCTGTACGGCACCTGAATTTCTGCTGAAAATCCTAATAAGCCAGTAGTGTATGTAAATGCTTTGCATATTCGTGGCCCAGAAAAGATTTAGTGTATTTTTGGAGAGAAATCCAAGTAAAATTTAACCCATTGCTAAATTTGTCAATGAAATTGGATTAGGATCACTACAATGAACAAGCATTCTTATGCTTAATAAACTGTGATTTGTTCCATATCCCATGTAAATCACTCACAATACTCAATCATTGTAATATGCTTCCAGTTACTACACCTCCACTACTTTCAGAATACCTTAAAGCAACTCTATACCACCCACACACAGACATTGACACAGGCTAAGAGTAACAAGTAACAGAATTTTCTTTGATGACCCCTTAGGTGTGCTGGTTGTTCTCAGAGCTTGTCCTGTAATACAGGCTATAGATTGGTGAAATTTAGATCCATATACATATAACATATCATATTGTCAGTAAATTATCAAATGTAGCAATTCTATCTTGATCCAGTCTACAAAATCTCAGGATCTCCTGTAAATTTTCAGAAGCTGAAATGCCCATGACTGGTCTTTAGAAACACTTTTTAGCACGTGGGATTTTCCTATCGCGATCTGATCTGAGATAATTCTTCAGGTCACACGTACTTAGCATTAAAAACCTTAACCTGGGAAACGTATGGAATAAGAATGATGTCATAATGGTTCTGTTAACTTTTTAACATTTTAACATTAAAGTAGTTACATGTGCAGGATAATTCTACAGTAAATACATATATAGAAATTTAGACTTTTTTTCTTAAATGGCTCCTCCTTTTTTGTTCCCTCTGTTGGTCTCTTCTCACTTGATCTGCGTATCAATATTAAATTTAGTGGTTGTCCCCTAGCCATCAATCATCTTTTTCTCATCAATCAACTCTTATTTTGGGAAACTCTAAATCCCAAAGCAATCCTGCCAGTTCATTGTGCTAGTTGTCTGCACATCTTTATGTCCGTATGGATCTTAGGAAATACGGAATTCGAACAAAACGCCGATCTGCCAACATTCAGAGGAATGCAACTCAGCCAAACCAAATGCTTACGTCTGGTTATCAGGATTTATCAGCCAGATATTTGATAATCTTGAGATGAGTGAATCAGCAAATCAACAATAGAACTCAAAGATCTGTCTCTATTTTGTATGATTGGCAACCGTGCATTACGGGAGGAGCTTGCAGTGACCTCTTTCTGTATACAGAGACATCACGATTTTCTCCACCATTGTAGATGATTATTTAATTAAATCAGTGCAATATGGATCATGTATACATAATTTTTGCGTTTTATTTATTCAGAAGGCGCCATTATATTTCATTGCACAGGATACAGTATCAGCCAAGCATTTACATATGAAAATATAGTACCGGCTGGAAAATATGAATAACATTCTAATTAAGCCATTAATGTTTAGAGAATACTGTAACTGAATTTCCAGCAAGCAAGACAATGACAAAGATCACTAGGAAAAGACTGCAGAATGTTATCTGCATCACATTGTATTATGTATCGTTCCTTTCCCTTCTCACTTTTCCCTTATTTAGATAACTGGTTAACAATGGATTATCAGCGTATCACCCAGTCAGTACAAACTCAATGACCGTCAGCTAATGACGAAGATAATACACAGACAGACAATACAGAAGGAATGCAAGCTGAATATTCATGAAGATGTTTAAATCGGTCCTCTATCACTGATTGCAAGGTGAATAATACTAGATGAAGATGAATTGATTTTGTCTAAAATGCTTTTGAAACACATTTGTCTCTTTTTCTGCATTTTGGTGCTTTTAATTGCCGCTCCAGGATTAACCATCTCACTACCTGATATTGAGACAGTTCATCTTTGATGTCAGACACTTTCTTTTAAACAAACATCAAGGCATTATTTTAGTATTTAAATTGAAAACATAATTGAAATAGCAAGTTTTAATTTCCAATGTAGCTTATAATATAGCATTAATGCCACTGTGTTTATAATGAATGGGTAGTAGATACATGGTACAGCCTTTCAGTGGAAGTGGTAGAGGCTAACAGTGAATGTAAGTGATGTGTGTTACAAAGTTACATAGTTGTCTAGGTTAAACAAGTCCATTAAACTCTACAGTTAAGCCTGATTTTTTTATGCACAAAAAGGAGAAAACAATCCTGATTGACTCCATAATGGTAATCTGATTTCCTCTTGGATCAACAACCACATTGGATCACATACATCAATTGTATCCTTAAAGGGACATTGTAGGCACCCAAACCACTTCAGCTCATTGAAGTGATCTGGGTGCTGTGTCCTTATTACACTTAGTGCTGCTATGTAAAACATTGAAGTTCCAGAGAACGGCAATGTTTGCATTGCAGCTCTAAGTCTGCCCTCAGTGACCGTCTACCAGACAGCCACTAGAGGTGGACTTTTGTTCCGTTATCTGACGCAGCGTCAGATTTTTTCCCATAGGAAAGCATTGAATAATGCTGTATAACGTGCAGTGGCTAAGAAGCTAGCAAGATTATTGCAGCAAAAGTTTCCTTTGTAAACAGTATTACTATCAAATATATAGCCAGGAAGGACACATGCCCTGGTCTTTAGATTGTATTATTGGATGCTATGATGGGGCTGTCTAAGTAGCATAACGACTACGGCTCAGCCTAGTTTAACCCACATCACCCATGCAGCTACAAAGAAACTAGGCTCTGTGTGCTGTGAACACCAGCTGTTTGTTTTTTCAAAATTCTTCAAAATGCTTCCACACAAACCTTTTTATAGCACCATTTCTGCTACAATGAATATTAGTGATTATGGTGCCTGCCATTTCAATGATATGCATTTTATTAACTCTGGAAGCATAAAAGGCTGCTGGGAATCTAAAGATGTGATATTGTAGTTGGAGCACTAACATCCAAGCTTTTTTTTTCAAAAAAAATTATTTTCGTTGTTTTAAGTCAACTGGTGTGAAAGCAACATATTTGTGAATAGTCAGTGAAATAAATAAATCTGCCAAAATTATGAAAACTTCTAGCTGCCAGCAATGAATAATAATGATATATGTTTTATATTTGGGGATTGTCATTAGTGGGTTAATGCTAGATGGATGATCTTCTTGTCAAAGACGTGTTGTGTTCCTGTACACTTATTCTCCAGACCTCAATATGTATGCATATTAGTCCCCTTTGTGGATTGATTTCTGTGTCTTGTCCTGTACGGTTATGCCCTTAATTAGATATAGCCCGTGTCCTTTTCTCCTTGGTTTATACATTTTGGAAACTTATTACAATGCAGTTAACTGTCTAGGTGCCAGAGAGCTAGGCATTGCACAGTAACCTTTTAAGAAGCAAGTATGCTAAGAACATTGTGATACACTGGTCTCTCTTTACTGTTAATTGCTAAGAATTTGGGGAATTGGTTATGGATAATATTATGTGGTTCTTTGAGAACCCACATGACAAATGCATAGTCGCCTTTCCGGCATATGCGGGATAAACACAAACCCCCCAAAAATACTCGGACACCTTTATTTGGGAAAATTATCACAGCTTTATTAATAAATAAAGTTAAAACATTTTATGGTCATTGTCACATAACATATCCCCCCCAACTCCTTTAACAATACTATGCCAGATAATGACCCACAACTAAATAAGTAAAACCACATTATAACATATAATTAACATATAACATAACCATTGCCACTGATGGCATGACATAAGCAATGCCACGGAGGGCCTGATATAACCATTGGCAGCGAGGGCATGGTTTCCAGCTTTCTTCCATGTAGGGGCGTACCGAGATACACCCTACACGCCAGTTTCGGAGCTACCGACTAACTTGATCCTACCAATGCTCTTCCACACCAAACTGTCCATGTAGGGGCATACCGAGGTACACCCTACACACACCAGGTTCCGAGCTACTGACGAGCTTGAACCTACCAACACGCTTCCAAACCAAACTGTCCATGTAGGGGCATACCGAGGTACACCCTACACACACCAGGTTCCGAGCTACTGATGAGCTTGAACCTACCAACACGCTTCCAAACCAAACTGTCCATGTAGGGGCATACCGAGATACACCCTACACACACCAGGTTCAGAGCTACCGACAAGCTCTAACCTACCAATACTCTTCCAAACCAAACTGTTCTTAGCGAAACAAAACTATTTTCCATCAGGACAAACAACCTACACCCCAACTTCTCTATCAATCCCCCATCGCCGTGACCAAATGGGAGCTAGAGACTGATTAATGGAGGGAGGGTTGGCAAAACAGGTAAGTGTGGATTAATTAAGATGGCCACTGATCTAAAATGGCTACTATATATACTTCTCTAACACAAACCCCTCCTCCAGTTATGCTAGCCAGTCCCCTGCATTACACCCCTCCTATGCCTATCTCCTAGCAATGTCAAGGCTCATTACCCTTAGCTGCACTGCTCCATGGGCTACATTTTGTGTTATTGTTTTGAGTAATTCCAGATTACATGTTTTTTGCATTTTTGAATCTGTAAACATAGAAAAGAATGAGAAATAGCCAAAATGACATTCTGTATTTCCCTGCTTTAACTCCACTACATTGAGTGTTTTGTCTGCAGTGTAAGCCATAATTGCTTTATCTTAAACTTATTTAGAATTCTACAGGGGGTCGTGATAAGACTGTAGCCCAAAGGGTCCGTATGACACATTTTCTTCAACTACATAATTTTCTTATTTTTTAATTTGCAGCAGGAATGATTGTGAAACATCTGCTCCCCTACACTTATTTTAAAATGAAATTATTTCTTCCCAATAATCTTCTATTTACATGTAATTACACGTCCTGAATTATATAGAATATAGAATATCTGTGTGTTCCATAGCTTGACATCTCGACTGTTTAAGACACCTCATAGTAAGCAGTAGTGTATTACTTTGAAGCTATATAACCCTTTAATGATTGAGATTTTCCAAGATTCAACGTGTTGGGAACTTTTTTGTTCCACTGTAATTTAAATTTATTTTTTTTAAGTTACAGACAAGGATCTTTCTGTTACATAACACTGTCAGTTTTCAAGTGACCTTTTTTGTTTTAAAATTATTTATTTTTTTGTTAAATTATTTCTACTTATTTTTCTTTTTAGATTCACCTTAGTAATTTTATATATGCATAAGAAATTCTGGGAACTAGACTTGTGCATTCAGTTTCAAATGAATTGCGACTCGCCCTTATTTTGGACCATCTGAATTCCATAACTCTGAAATGGCATATGGATGACACACAAAGAAAAGAAAAAGGACAATGAATGAACAGTTTAATTTGATATGGAATTCCGTCTGTAGCGCCTCCCCAAAAAAGATGATTGATCAGAAAAAGGATGATTGGACATCTACTAAATGTTGATTTTGTTCACAGATCAAGTGAAAAGTGTCAAACAGAGGGCAAAAAAATATATATCTTTATATTTATATATGTTTGTAAATATATGTTATATAGATGCAGGTTTTCTAATCTTAATTATACATTCATTTTTAACTTAGAGAATCATTTCAATTGTTTGAACTGTAATTTGTCAGATTTTGGGCTGATTGTGTTGAAATCACGACATTCGTACCAAAAAGAATTCGATTCAAGGATCAATTGGGATAAAGCGAGAGCATTGATGGAAAAAAATGTGACCGAGTACTAGTCATCAAATGCTTATTTTATTCTCAGATCAAATAAGAAGTTAAAAATAGATGGAAGCAGCTAAAATTCCATATTTATATATTATATATTTGATAAAAAACTTAATTTATGAACATAGACTTTTTTTTACACCTCCTTCTGCTTTTCCCTCAACTAGTTACTTTTTCTCACTTAATCTGTGAACCAAATGGCAGGAACATAATCCTATCAGTGTATTACAAAATATATAGATAACATTATATTATGTATGTATTTTGCATTACATAGATTGGCCCATGTTTGTGCCTTATTGGTCTGTCTGATTCATTTCTAAATTGGGTTTTCTGTACCGAAATTCTGCTGTGCCAAACTGCCATGTGACCAAAATGTGGGTTTTCTGAAAAATTATATAATATATCAAATATTTCCCAAAAAAAATTGCTCTGCTGAGCCAAATCTTCTTCCTGTACACAAATCTATATTTTACTGCTCTTTTTCCCCCTCTACTAGTTACTTCTTTTAATGTGATCTGTGACTCGAATGGCTTGCAAATGTCCCTATCCGTGTACTGTAAAACAAATACAGAATATTTATATTTTACAGTACGCTGATTAGGCCATTTTCATGCCCCTTTGCTTCATCCATTTCTAATTTCCCAAACCTTGTTTACATGGCAAAAATTTGTCCAAACCAAAACATCATATGAGCGAATTTCATAGCGTCCAAGCTACCTTTTTTCCGACTAATTCATTCGCCTAAACAAAAAAATTTCACATGTCTTGTAGGAACTGCTTCTCTGCAACTGAAACTGTGTTGGTGTCATGGGGACATGCCAGTAACCTAATACATTACATGTAAGGTATGAAAGCTTTGCACGCACGCTGACACATTGCGCATGTGCAGAGTGTTCAGAAGTGCTTGCATGTGATACAAGTTGTATATGAACAAAATAATGATTTTGAGCTGTGCATTTTGGTGCAACATGGGTCTGAAATCTGTCTTAAATGCTACTCTGCTGGTATGCCATCCTTTAGGTGAAAACAAGCTATGAAGCTTAAACATTCTCTACATATATTTGTTGTTTAATTGAAGAGAAACTGAAGAACCACAAAATGTCAATTCACTTGTTTCATGTCCCAGGGCTCAGTCGTAGACATGTAACAAAAGGGACAAAAGAATGACCTAAACCGAGACTGTAAAATCAATCTGCTTCCCAAGAGGTTGGCCGAAATCTGTCGGTGTTACAGCTGTGACCTGTGTCTAGCTTCCAACATCCATCTCGGCAAGAGTCAACTCTCTCAGAATATAGTGTTTAGATTTCCAAACAAATAAAAAATAAAAAAAGTGAAATATTTCATACTCTCTTTGATCGGCTATTCAATGTGCCACAGAATCAATTTTCTATTTATATTAAAGGCTTTATTCCTAAACAATAAATCACAGCACATATCATTTTTTACTCTCATTTCTTCTTTCAGTATCTCGATGTGAATCTCTGCCTAAACATTCCACAAGTACCCCATCATTATACATAACTCATCTCATCTTGTTTACCGTGCCTTACAGGGTTCATCTCCCTTAGCGTCTGTGCATTACAAGATAAATCTGTTTCACATCTTCTTATGGCTCTGTTCCCTTTTATTATACATTATAAAGTGATTGCTCCATCAAGTATATGTCAATCTATAAAGTTATAATTATGCTTACAGGCACTTATGTCAGACGCACCCCAAATTTAAGTTCCTGCGTCCTATCTTGTAGAGTGTCTCATTGCACTTTATATGATTTATATATTGCACTAGGTGTTCGCTGCGAGAGGCATTATCAGTACGTTCACAGCAGTTTGACAAGGGCAGAAATGTAGGATCTAGAACACACTGTAACCTCTACTACTCCAGTTGTTTTTAGGACATACAAGAAAAACACACCACATGCATTTTTTTCCAGCAAAGATTATTATATTACCCTTCTGAATCCTGAATAAGAATAATCTCTAAAACAGACTGCAGCGTTTCACTTATACAAACATTTTAAAATTTGCAAACATAATTCAGTTAATAATTAACTTTTTTTTACACAAAAAAAAAATCTAAATATTACAGTTGCCTAAATGTATCAAAAAGTACTAGATCTATTAAGAACTCACATGGTGTTTAGAAAAATAATACGGAATAAAAAATGACATTTCTAATTTTGCAAAGATAGATACATTTCACTTACAGGACATATATAATTGGAAGAAATGCTCCCCCATATAAAAGTATATATGTAATATTATTTCATTAATGAATCGCTCACCTGTAACCGGAGCTACCAGGTGTCCCAGTGAATTCTAAAAAATAATCTAGATCCTACAGAACCTAGCTGGGCATGAGTAACACTATTTGAGTAACTGCTATTCAGTACCACATTGGTAAGCAGTTAGCATTTACGCTAGTCTAGTGCAGCATGCGCAGCACATTTCATTAGGGTGAGCATCTAGGATTTTTAAGAAAAACAAAATTTAAACACTTTTTTTCCACAAAGGATTTTTAGTTCCGAACATAAAACAAACACATTTATAATTACCAGTTGAATGTTTAATTATTATTATTTTTTTTAATAATAATAAAGCTATGATAGTTAAGTTCTTATAAAGATACAGTCAGGTAAGCAACCTAGAGTGGACAGGCAGAGCAAAGTTCACCAGTGTTAAGGTATACTAGGACATTACTTGCACATCCCACATCCATTGCACACCACTTGCACACATTCGGCTGTTGTGTAGTTTTTTGTTTTTTTATGTTTGTTTTTTAGAAATGCTTACTTATCAGCAAAGATGAGAAGACCACCTTTTGATTCATTAGCGAATATTACAGAAAAGATGATCATGAATAAGCAGCCTTGCGATATGCAAATAATGCAGCTGTATCTTAAAATGTATGGGATACAATGCATAATATTTGGTTTCGGGACAGCTGCACGGACAGACATGCTGTCACTTTGTAGGCGCTATCTTTGATGATCAGGAAGAGATTATACAGAATAATGTATAGATTAGATATCTACCTATCTGAAGCTGACAGGGTCATCTGTACATTTTTTAAATGACAGGTTGACTTAAAATAACATCGTTCCTAGATTCTTCTAAATATCTTTTACAAAATTAGATTTTTAAAAAAAGACAACAAACTAGTAGACAGTTTTAATAAGGAATATATCTTTATTAAATGACAAGTGACACATTCTCACTAACTCCTTAATGACGTTAGGATGTTCTATTCCGTCCTACATATATTGAGCATTTGTGCTTTCCGGATGGCATAGAACGCCCTGCAGATTTGGTGTGTGCAGGGTTAACTGGTGTGTGTGGTTCCCCTCTGTCTGCTGGGGTCATTTTATTGGCCCCAGACATTCAAAAGATTTGTTTGCAGTGCTGAAAGCCAGTACTGCAAACAGCTCTTTAAATAGGTATTTAACTAGATCGCAGTATGAGCAGGTTTAAATCACTAACCTCAGACTTCAATGGGTACCTGGAGCTCCCCTTAATGTGCTGGGGCCAATTTTAGTGGCCCTAGACTTGTTGATGACTTGCTTGCAACAATCGATAGGCATTTAAAGTGTTCAAGGGGTAGCAAGCTTTCCTCTTCCAACCTCCCTCCCGCAGCTATTTTTTTTAATTCCCTCATGCTAGGTGTGGGTTGTGACAGACGTCCGGCACCCGGACTGGGTGCCTCTGCCAATCACTGCTTCCTAGTACCTCAGAGTACTTCCAAGCACTCCACCAGACACAATCGGCACTGTAAGCAGTGGCTAAGGGTCTCCACCCACCCTGGACCCAAGTCAGAAATCCAGCTTCTAGTGGGTAGACATCTCCTACTCCAGAGAGTATAGCAGGATAGCTCTTACAAGAGATAGTGATATAGCTAGTATAGCTCTTCCCTACAATCATGAGATGAGGCTCTGTGTTGAGGGTGAAGTTTAACTGTTTAATGGCAGCCACAACTGGCCTTATATGCAAGTCCTCATGCAAGGGGTTTACCATAACATATTGCAGGGGCATTCCCCACTGGACCTGAGAGCGGACTGTGACAAAGTACACACTGTTATTACATTGGCTCTCAGGTCCAGGACACTCCCACACAAAACAGGATAATCCCTCCCCTGTACCTGAGAGATAATTGAGTCAGGAACTGTAATAAACTCAATTATTAAATGCAAGATTAGGGTAGGCATACTTTTAGAGTAAATGTTGAGTAAGGGTTATGGTTGGTATAGTGTAGAGGTTGGTAAATGGGATTAACTATCAACAGTGTATTTAGATCCTAAACATATTAGGCATTTAAGATTCAGGACTGATGTATAAATATATTTTCATGTGTAAAAAACTTTAGAAGGAAAATTGTGAAAATAATTAGTTTTTCTCCCCATTTTTTTTACGTTTTTAGCATTACACTAACACATAATGGTGTGTTAGGTATACATATAGAATGTTAAATGAAAGTCCGTGATCTCCTTTTAAAAATTTGAAGATGAACCCTTACATTACAGTTGAACAGACTTAGAGCTAAAATTCAGGTTTTCCTTTGGTTCATAACGAGGACAATAACATCAAATGTTAAGGGATTAATCAGTCTACGCAACCTAATATTATGCATGATAATTCAATCTTTTAATACTTGTTTCATTGTAACATTCTTGGGGATTTAGTAAGTTTCAGCAACAAATGTATTCTGCACATGATGTTATATTATAGTCTATTTTTTAAATGAAACAATATTTGATTTGCATCCTAGGTGGATGTTTAGATAATGATCCATTATGAATCTTCTGAATTAAATAGCAATGATTGGTAAAAAAAGAACTGTGAAAATGTAACATGCAATCTGATTGAGAAGGGCCTTGTTCAACATGAATGTCCAGTTTATTGACCTATAAAAGCTATAAAGTCTTCCTGTTTCAAACTAAATGGACCACTCCAATTTGTAACAAGATCCTTAAAGACATAATTGTTATGACAGCATAAAGTGTCACAAGTGCTTAAAGGGACTCTCCAGTGCCCGGAAAACATATCCAATGTTGCTGAAGGGGTTAATTTGCTAATTTTGCTAATTTGTATTTTATTTTTTGAATGATTCATTTAATTAGAATTTTTAGAGAATAACATTTCTCATGTCATTATATTGTATGATGATGTTTTATTATGAATTACGATAACATTGATTTTCATTTTTGGAAACCTGCCATGGTTATATGTGTATGATTTCTTTTGACCATTTGTGGAGCTGGCCGTGCCCTGAACTGCACCCTGGACATTGTTTCGATGCATAGAGACTGGGCTGTTTTCACTTGTGTAATAATATAGTAAAAGGTTGGGAAGTTTAATAAATAGCCAAAATGTGGGACTTTGTTGCAGGCGTTTCTGGGGATAAAAGTAACATTGAAAGTGGAACCAGAGGGGAGAGGGGAACAAAGTAGACTTCTTGGGACATTCTGGAACAGTTCTTGGGGGTTCTTCTTATAAACAGCAAATATTTATTGGAGAAGCAAACAAAAAATAAAGGGTTAATGATATTCAATGGCAAACCTATCTTTCTTTTTACTACTTCAACATTCATAACCAATAGATGTAAATATCATTGTTACGTTTAAAACTGCATTATTCATAGTATGTGGAGGAAGCAAAACTAGGTTTCTATTTCTTTTCTCCATTTGCAATTTGTTCCTGAGTGTGCCAGGACTGAACTGAATTGTGATGCCAGTTGCTCATTTTTTTTTAATAAACAGTTAACTGAAAATGTAGCATCACATGGAAAAAATGAAATTGTGTTTTACTGTATGGTGTATTTTCAAGAAAAAAAAAAGATTACCTTTTAAATGTTGTTATTTAGTAGAGTGATATTGTATTGACACATTTCTCCATAAAGATAACAGTGCCAGTATGAGGTTCTTCCAGTTGCTAAATGATTCTGTTATAGCTGTTGCAAAATATTTAAAAGTGTCACATTTAACGTTCTGAAAGTTAAGGTAACATTAAAGTAAGTTTTAGGTTGTAGCAGCATTTACCCATTACCAGCGGGTATAGAGTTGGGGTATCATTATGGGGACATGACGTTAGGTTGGCTTAAGGTCAAGCTTAGTCTGTGGAATGTAAGTTCTGCAATTTCCATTGTATCCATCTCAGCTTCAGGAGTCAAAGGGTTAAACTGTGTTGGCATTTTCAGTGTGCAATGTGTTGCTTTATATGAAAAAAGACAGACTTTTTGTGCTGAATTCTTGTCTGCCCAAGGCTTCACAAGGGGTTAAATGCTGCTATATTCACTGTAAACTTAGTGTTTGATGAAGCTGTCCCTTATTCAGTCAAGTTGTTGGGTGACGCACTCCGAAGGGTTAAATGCGGAGATCAAGCATTTTGTATGCTAAACAAAGGGTTTTTCAATTCAGAACTCTACAATCAAATGCTGCTTTGATCTCCAATTCTTTGGGAACCTGTCAAGATGCGTGTATGGTATATTCACCCAACACAAGTTGTATAATATGTGTATTTTGCCTGAGACTAGTGCTTCAGGTGTCAATATGTCAGGTCACATCAACCCAGGCAATTTCAAATCCATCAGCCTGGCAGTATTTAACATACATATAACCCTGAACTATGCTAAACGCTTCGCTTGCCTGTGGCATCCATGTACATACATTCAATGGCAGCCTGTGCTGGAACTGACCTCTCTGGATCTGCTGCATAATTGACATACACAGCATGTGTTTTCTCGATATCCTTGGCGTATTCAGAAACAGAGATTGTCTGGCCTCCAGAAATATCACTGTGAGACGTATACACAAAAAGAGTGTCTTTCATCCACTAGATGTTATCCTTGATGAGTAGTACAACAGAATGTTGTTAACTACGAACAGTAAAGCAAAGTATCAAGGTTTCTACTAAACCACAGTTTGGTCTCAATACATTTGTTGTGGACTAACTCAAAGCATGTAATGAGAGCACTTAATAGTAATGGTGGTCTATCCCCCTACACTGATTCCAGCACTGAGAGATAATTAGGATATACCAGTGTACCTTTCTAAATACGAGCCACCAATCCTCCTGTGTATCAAACTATTTGAGATGAATAGGTTATTCAAGGTTATCTGCACATAAGACTTCACCGTTACGCAAAATTCACGCTCACCCTAAAATGTTGTATATGTGATGACCTTGACAATTAAGAAAAGATGAACTTTTTTCGTGCAGATGCACTTGAATCAATTGATCGTTTTTATCATTTTAACACAATACAGTTGCTTAAAGTTAAATTGCTCATTGTCAGCGAGTATCATGGTAAATATAAGGTTTCTTTATCGTTCATAAGAATCCAAACTGGCCACCAATTTATATCTTCTCTGAACGTCTTCTGGACTACACATCCCTACGTTTAGTAACATAATGAATCTTATATGAGGTTTTATTATGTGTTATCCAAGCAAAAGGTGTCATTGAGTTGACAAAACCCTTTTTTGTTTATAATTATGATTTTATCTTAAAGGGACATTCCAGGCACCATTGCAAGTTAATTGGAATGAATTTCAGAGAGGTCTATACGCACCAGCAAAGTTTCAAATCTGGAACCCATCAGGTCGGCCCAGTTACATCCATTGCAGTCCAATGCTTGGATCAGGAAGCCTAGGACTGGGAGTCTCTGATAGGCTGACACTCTCAGCCAATCAGAAGCTCAACTTTCACAAAACAGAGTAAAATAGATATGAACCTTTTCCACTCTGTTTTGTAAATGGGGAGATACTGACTTTGGGGTTAAATTGTTTGCTAACAGTTTAACCCATTGATGTTAGTTGGCACCTGGGGACCTCCTTGCACCAAAAAAACTACATTCTGGTAAAATTGTTATGGTACCCAGTGTGTTACTTTAAAACATATACATTTTTATCAAATCCCATCTAATAGATCTCATTTTGTAGAAATATTAGACATGAGTAGTAGTTTTATTTTACTTTAAAAAAAACAAAAACAATTGTATATCATGACTTTGATTAGACATATGGAAGGCATAACGAGCACAAAAATGTCATTAGAATGTAAAAATACAATTACACACATAGTAAATACAGTTACAACAAGTAATTGTGTGACACTAGAAACTGCAAGTTTCCATTGCAGCCTGGATAGCACCTGTATTGTATTTAGTGTAATAAGTGCCATCCCTCCTTGACTGTCATAATGCAGTAAAGTTTGACATACAAAAGTGCTGGGACGTGTGGAAGAAGTACGTGGGCACTACATATACACCTTTTTAAAAATACTTTATATGGATTTTATAGACTGTCATTTGTATTGCTCTGCAATGAAAAACAAAGGTTTACAAAGATATACACATTGTCTAAATGGAATATAGTTAATTACAAATCAATTAAACAAAAAACACATTTCTCTCTAAAAAGGCTTAAAGCACTTATTATACGCTCTTACATTTGTACTCCACTGTTTTAGATAAAAGCACTGTCACGCTAAGAAGTGATTTGTCTTCTGTTGTCCTACAGGAATCAGCAGGTGTTACTATTACCCAAACTAATTTTACTTGCTTCACTGACCTTCAAAGGGTAAAAAGCTAAGCTGACACTACTAGGAAATTAAACATGCATGCTCTCCATTTGTACAAGTACTTTAGATGGTACACTCCACAACTGTGCTCTCTCACTAGTTACCCTCATTTGCTCCCATTTTGTTTAATTAACCCAATGTTATTTTTCTTTTCTCATTCATATTTTCTTTTTATTATATTTATAGTTTTATAAAATATTTTTTTTTTTTTAAATGTGATGAAAGTTCATCATACCCATGGCGGTTTCTTACCGCAGTTGAGTATCTCTGTTTTAACCATAACCTTTACACTCATTTTCCAAGAATTATGAACTAAAGAGTCTCCAAGACTGAAGGTCTAAAATGTGCATTGCGTTAATTGCCACAGGGATTTAGTTTATGAATTTCCATATATCCCTGGCAGGAACTGAATTCACTAAGTAAAATAATTCTTGTTTTAGACTCCGGAGGGAGGAAAATCAAGTTGTGCTATACATAGAACACAAACCTTGCTTAGTTTATCAGTAGAAAATATGTTATGAAAATGTAATTTTGATAGAAAGAGTCTTTTGCTTTAGGGTCATTCAAGGTAATGATTCAAATTATTCTTGCAAAAAAAAAAATGGTTCAAGAATATACCCTACACCCTCTCTTGTCCTATCACTTTTTACAAGGCATGAGGAAAAATATTGTAGGAAAAATGTGAAAGTAACGACCTAATGTGCTTTTTTTTTTTTTTTTAAGTCCCCTGACACAGAATCAGTTTTGTCCTCAGGTTCCCCTCCATTCCCCACCGGAGTAATTAGATAAATACATTCCATTGTGTACCGTCATCATGAAGACGTTGACTGTCTCAGGCTTTTAACTACATGTTCAAATGGCCTTGACCTTGAAGGTTTTGTTAATAAAATTGCAATCAGTGTAATCAATTGTTGGAAGCATTGTTTGTGCTCGAATGTTAACCTTGTTTGTCAGATTGCGAGGTAGCAATAGAGTGTGGAGATACACGTAGAAATTGGATGTAGCAGGAAAACAGCCAGATGCTAAAATGGACATTTGGAAAATAGGTCATCGAGTGTCTGTTATCCTTTATTTACTCTAGAAGTTCATGGAGGATATCTATGGGCTGTTTTATAATGTATGCATGTTACCAGGTGTGTGTTACCCATAATTAAAGAGAAACCACAGCATTGAATGTAATTTATACACTATTAACCCCTTAAGGAGACATTATGGAAATATTCCGTCATGATTCCATTTTATTTCTGAAGTTGTGTCCTTAAGGGGTTAATATACAATCCAAGCATTAAAAATATGTTGAAAATAAAAAGTTACTTCAATTTCAGCTGCAACCGATTTATTTGCATTTCCCATAATGCATCTTTGCAAATTTCTTTTGCCCGGCGCTTATTTTTAACATCACTTTTTTGCATTAAACTCAAACCCCTCCTGTCTGTCCACTTTGTCCAACTTGTCTGTTGCATTTCTCGCATTATACAGGTTGGCTGTTGTTCCTCCTACTTCATGCTGATTGGCTGTTGGTTCTTACATGACACTGGCCAAATGGCCAATTTACTCTAGATAAATCTCTGCCTCACTTAGCTAAATTATCCATTGCTATCCTTTGCTATCCTTCCCAAAGAGTTGTGATGTTTTACCGTTTGACACACACACATGCACACTGTATATTAAAACTAAAATATATACAGATAGTTAACATGTCAGTCATTGTGATCCCCTAAATCTATCAGGTGTATTCACTAAATTGAGAATTCTAAGTGATTGTCACATTTAAGACTAGAAAAAACTAAACAGATTAGCAGACTTGGAGAATTTTTCCAGTTTGGCTATTTTGACCTTAAATTTGGAATTCACTTTGAATTCACATTAAAAGTCTTACTTTATTACATAGTCCTGTGAATGTTTATACAAGTTTATTTTCAATGTTTATTTTTAACATAATTTGGAAATTATATGTTGGTAGATAGACAGATAGATAGACAGACAGACAGACTGACAGACAAACGGTTGATAGATATATAAGTAGTTAGATAGACAGACCGACAGATAGATTAGATATAGAGACAGCTAGATATAGAGAGACAGACAGATATAGAGAGACAGACAAACAGATAGATAGATGATAGATAGACAGACCTGATAGATAGATAGATAGACAGACAGACACAGATAGATAGATAGATAGATAGATAGATAGACAGACAGACAGACAGACACAGATAGATAGATAGATAGATAGATAGATAGATAGATAGATAGATAGATAGATAGATAGATAGATAGATAGATAGATAGATAGACCATACTATTTTATATCTGTGTTGCATTGATGGCATAGCTAGCTTGTAGAATCAGTTGTTGAGGAGTTAATAAACTAACCAGAATGACATCACTCTTTATAGAAATTGCAGAAGCAACAACTAAGTACATGTTCAGTAGGACAGTCAGCCAATAACTAAAGAGGTTTTTTTTTTTATTAATTGCACAGAAAAAAATGATAGTAAACAATTACTACAATTTCAATCTTTAAAGTAATGACTTGAAATTTCTTTGTAATGCATTTTCTTGAACCCCTAAACCCCAAATGCTTAAATGTTCTTCTTTAACAAATTTCAGAAAATCTATATGCATCAATGGAAATTTGTGTTTGCACAAATATCACCCCATTGTCTTCTGACATTTCTACCTCTGAGAATAGAGCATCCGAGGACAATGTACATCAGCAGAACCTGGCTTCTTCTAGTCAAAGAGAGAAGCTTTTCACGAAAGCACTGAGAGAGTTTGAAGTCTTGCCCAGACTCAGTGAATGAATCCATTCCTTCTCACTATCAAAGTAATCAGATCCAGTCAATAGCAGACTGTATTAAGATTGCAATGAGGAAAAGTGCCTTGAACTTGTTCTCTTTGCCACTCCAGGCCTGGGGCTATCACAGGGGGGCTCCTGATTTCATCTTTGATATGTAGAAACCTTCAAGCACACGCTGATTTTTAGTCTGACACACTGGTATTACCAACGAGGTAAAATCTCCAGGAAGAGATCAAAGACAATGACAGGGAGGCTCATCGTTCTCTTTAGTTTTATTTAGGAGAGTCCAGGAGTGAGGAAAAGATCCATTTATCACCGTGGAACATCGTGGCCTCTAAGCACAGAGCAGCAGCTTAGCAGTACAGGCTAATAATGCTACCTAGTTCCTTATCACATCTAGCTAAATTGTATTCTTGCCAAAGAATTGTATATGTGAATGTTTTTTGTTTTTTTTTAATTTAAAAAAAAAATCTGTTTCCTTTTATAATGCTACTCCTGGGTGTTTTTTTGTTTTTTTGAGACAGAGCTTGAAATAGTAGACATGTGATCTGATAATTTTCCCAGTTACTCAGTTAAATGTTTTCAGCATTCTTTTTTTTTTTTTTACAAAATAAAAAAAAATTCTACAATGTGTTAAAGACTGAAACCATGAAATAATGTGATTAGAAGTCCATTTGTCGATAGTTTCAGTCTTTAACACGTGGCACTCGTACAATAATAATGTATCATTTGTTATCAGAAAATATTGTGTAATAGTAAAATAAACACATGAAGAAGTCAAACATCGACATCTAGAAACATACAAATGAATTCTTTTTACCCATTCCATTCAAGGGGTAAGAGAAATGCCATTACATCACAATAGCCTCGGAATGCCTTCTGTCACAAAAAGGTTAAAGAGATATTCTTTGTATATTGAATTTTGTTACGTTCAATGTATATTATTTGCAAGTTTGTTGTCATTTAATTGTATTAATTTAATGTAAAAATATTATTTTTTTAATGTAAAGTTTAGTCTTCTATTGCCATTGATATTTAATAATAATTTTAATTTTTCCATGATCCTTTTTTTTCACTGTCTAATTTTTATTGCATACTGGTTTGGCTCGAAACATCCTCAGCATCTAGAACGAATGTTGCTAAACACTAGGCACTCCAACGAAGCCGTTCATATCTTGATATTACATATATGGTTACACAGTGGGGTTTATTCAGTAAACTATGAATTATTTTGAATTACAAAATTTAAGCTCCATTAGCCTATCTGTGATTTTATACGTGTTGAAGAATTGTTCCAAATCAGCAGTTTTGTGTAAATTCTGCAGTTTGAGTTGCAATTCAATACAATGCTCACAAGTTTGAATTAGTGAATTAAGCCCATGGTGATATTGTTTTAGGTTTTTTGACTAGAGTAAGACATTTAAACTGTACATTTTAAAAAAAAAACTAAAAATACAAGCTACAGTTAGGTCCGGAAATATTTGGACACAGTCACAAGTTTTGTTATTTCAGCTGTTTACCAAAATTAGTTCAAATTACAGCTAAATAATGAATATGGGTTTAACCCCTTAAGGACCAAACTTCTGGAGTAAAAGGGAATCATGACATGTCAAACATGTGTGGCATTCGCATCTAGAAGCTGTTGCTGTAAATCCACAAAATGTGGTCAAAGCGACTCTCACAGAGATAGCAGGAAAATTAGTAATGGCCAAATCAGCAGTTTGGTATATTTTGAGAAGAAAAATAATGCACTGGTTACCTCTGCAACACAAAAAGGCCTGGATATCCATGGAAAACAACAGTGGTAGATGATCTTTGGATCCTTTCCATGGAAAAAAAAAACCATTCACAGCATCCAGCCAAGTGAAGTGCAATCTCAACGAGGTAGCATTTCATTATCAAAGTCTACCACGAAGAGAAGACTTCATGAAAGCAAATACAGAGGCCTCGCCACAAGGTGCAAGCCATTCATAAGCAAGCCCCAAGATTATAAAGGCCAGATTAGATTTTGCCAATAAATATCTAATAAAAACCAGCCCAGTTCTGGAACAACATTCTTTGGACAGATGAAACTAAGATCTGTACCAGAATAATTGAAGAAAAAAGTATGTAGAAGGTTTGGCTCATGATCCGAAGCATACCACACCATCTGTAAAACACGGCGGAGGCAGTGTGATGGCATGATCATACATGGCTTCTAATGGCACTGGGTCACTACTGTTTATTGATGATGTGACAGAAGTCAGGAGCAGCCAGATGAATTCTGAAGTGTATAGGGATATACTGTCTGCTTAGATTCAGCCAAATTATGCAAAGATGATTGTACGGCGCTTTACTTCACAGATGGTCAATGATACAAAACATACTGCAAAAGCAACCCATGAGTTTTTTTAAGGCAAATAAGTGGAATATTCTGCAATGGCGGAGTCAATCACTCGATCTCAACCCGATCAAGCCTGCATTTCATTTGCTGAAGACAAAACTTAAGGAAAACTTAAAGAAAGACCCACAAACTTACAACAACTTAAGACAGCTGCAATAAAGGCCTTGCAAAGCATCAGAAAGGATGAAACCCAGTGTTTGGTATCCATGCGTTACAGACTTCAAGCAGTCATTGCCTGCAAAGGATTCTCAACACATTATTAAAAATGAACATTTTAAATATGATTGTGTTCATTTGTCTAATAACATTTGAGCCCCTGAAACTGTGTTGGAAAATGGTTGCAATTCCTGAACTTTTCATCCAATATTTTTATTAACCCCTTGAATTCAAGCTGAAAGTCAGCACTTCAATTGCATCTCGGTTGTTGCATTTCAAATTCATTGTGGTGGCGAACAGAGACAAAATCATGAAATTTGTGCTAGTGTCCAAATATTTCCTGATCTAACTGTATATATGAACACAAAACAATACAATCAATGGCAATTTTATGTGCTTTATTAAAAAATCTATCAAACGTGTCAGTTTGGCATTAATAATTGTAGAGTGATAAATTCATTGTTCTCTCCACAGATACACAGAGTGCTAAGTGACGGGCTAGTGAAACCAAATTCTAGAGACTTGCCTGAGTCTGCTTCATTTTTTTTGCACACTCCGGCAAAAACAAGTAAATATTGGCAGTTCACTGGTAATGTAAACATTGACTAAAGATGAAAAGCTACTGCTTTGACTCAAGGGCACAAAATGTCTCATACTTTTGATTAAACATGTTTTCATCAATTAAGGATTGGATTTTATTGCTCGTTAGAGTGATGAATAGGGTTCACTGGTTGGAATTTGTTACACAAGGACCTCAATGCAAGTTGTGCTGTTTGGTAGTAATTCATAGCTGCAGGGATGATATCATTACTTTGCTTTTATTAATGTTTTGTAGCCCTAGTGTTGGTCTGATCAATTAATAAAATGTCTTGGATTTCTAACTAGTAACAGTCTATATATTATTTTCTTATTTTGCCAGGAGGGGTACTCAGAAGCATTTTAACTTGTATGTTGCCGTTATTTGACTTCTTGGGAGATTATTTGTTAACAGTGAGTTGTAACGAGTTCAAAATACAAACTGCAAGATTTATACCAAAATATATGAAATGTAAAAAAAATACAAAACATACAAAATATACTATTTTGGCCAAGATTGTGCAGGTCAGTCATCAATAAACCTCAACTCATTTTGTGGATAAACTCTCAAAGTAACTGCCCCCCACCTTTATTTATACGTCTTCCAATGAATAAATAATATAAATATGGTCTTTCCAGATAATAATGTTACCTAAATATGGTATTTCAGGATGCTACCTTAATCTAAGCTTGCATAAACCATTAATGATACAACCCTCCTCCCCCCCACCCCCCACCCCCCACACACACACACACAACAACAATTCTTTGTAAAAAGGAATTTTTTATAAAGAAAAATTCTGATGTCAAGAAAAAAATAGAGCAATCATTAAAACCAATAGTTTGTCCCTGTTATTATCAATATTAAGACTTTACAACAGAATTATGAATAGTTAACCTTTTCTAAGTATCAATGTATGTGTTGTTTCTCGTTTATCTTAAAAAGAATCATTTAAAAAAAATCACCCCAAAGAATTTATAAATGCTTCTGGACAAATGTAAATAATAAGGCATTTAATAATGCATTTTTTAATTGGAGGTATATCTAAATACAGTTTGCAGCTCAGAGAAGTCTTCGCAAGGCTGGTGCTATTGTGTCTTCGCAAGGCAGTTTATCTCTTCTGAGCTAAACAAACCAGGAAGTAACAGGACCAGTTGTTTGAATGACAGGCAGAGGGGTGTGACCAGGTTAATGTTAGAATAATGTATGACCCAAGATGCAGAATTAAATAAAACAAAGTATGAACTCAAAACTAAATAAACTTATTACCAGGCGTTAGAGTGGCCAGACTTAAAGTAAAATAGAATGATCAAGAACGAGCCAAGCTCAGGGACACTGAAAGATACAAGAATGAGAAGACAAGCCAATAAGTCAAGGATACCAGAAATAGGGATAGTAAATGTAACAGAAGCTCCCCTGCTAGGGCCTTTTGGAGAGTCTTGAAGGCCCGCCACTTGCCCACAGACTATAGGTATGGTCCCAAGAGCCTCTGAAAAAAGGTGTGTGATAGCAGCAATTAATGTACAAACTATACATTGTTACTTTGATAACTCTGCAGCACCCTCTGCTGACTGACTAGAATTGTGTAAATTTGCATAATGCTGGTATGCAAATGAGGGCAACAAAATGAATATTTAAATGTTATATTATTGCCTTTTAAAAGTGTGTTTGAAAATGTTACTTGCATTATATATAGAGGGATATTGGCTATACCTCACTGATGATGCCTTACAAGGTTGAAACGATCGTCTGGGGTTGCCATATCTCTTGTGTAGAGGGCATATCGGATCTGGACTAACCGTACGGGTGGGACCAGTCTGATTTGCTTCAGATATGTTCTCTCTGTAATGGCACAAGTTGAGCTAAAACCATCTTGAGATCTGAGAGGGGACCCACCGAAGGGCAGGCTAATTGGGCTGTTGTCCGTTCTCACCTCTCTTGCTTTTATTTTTCTCTCCTTGCATTATATATAGTTTATGTATTAATTTTAATTCCTCATTCTCCACTGTTCTATATATTTGTATTTTTAATGTTTGTCTCACATGCCCAAAGGCTAGTCCTTGTCCAAAATAAACAATATAATGTTTTGGATTTGTTCTGGGATCCCAGTAACAGAGTCTTTGGACCTGAAGCCCGTGACAAGTCAAAAAGAGAGCTAGGCCTGAGAGCCGCAAGTGCCTTCGTTAAGGCAGGAGTTAAGCACATTACAGGTAAAGGTGTGAATACTTTCCTGGAAAAGAAGCTGAAGAGGGAAAGGCAGAGGGACGGTACCTGCCTGGAGGAAGAGAGCTGTAGCCTGGTCAGGTTTTAGAGTTCAGGAGAGACCCCAGTCAAGTTTTAGCGACTGTGGCTGATGCGTTCCATGATCCCCTGTGGCAGCGAGGAAGCAAACCTGGTGGAGGTACTCGGTAATAGTACAGGAATTCCGTCACAGTCAAGAAGAAGCCAAAGTCAAAAATAGCACAAGAATTATAGTATGAATGCCGTTTAAGATTACCAACAAGTAGAAACCATGACAGGGCATTGACAAAAGGCACATCTGGTGGCGATCTGCTGCGAAACAAGTAAGTCTTTTTCATTATTTACAGTTTGACCACGCCAATCGGGTGTGGTCACATGAAAGTGCCTGCCGGGAGCCTTTACAGTTACTTTCTATTGAAATTTGCACTTGTTATGAAATGGAAAAAAAAAAGGACACATTCTTCACACATAAAGCATGTCCGCAAGCTAAAGTACGATAGGTGTCTGCAGTGTCCATTTAAGACACAGCTCCACCGTTCGCAGCTTTGATATATAAAATTGGCACAATTTCCTCATCACACAAAAATGCACAGTCACTCTCAACTACTTAAACTCTGTACTAACATGCATACATACATACGTACATACTGACATACATACATATAGAGAGACATTCACATGCATTATACAATGAATGCTAAAAGTTAGAAATGAAAAAGATCACATTTCTGGAATTTTACTTTTAAGAATATATTTAGGAAATCAAAATAAATATTTACTTTGGTCAGGGTCACAGAAAAATAAATAAATAAATAAACAAAAGTATCAAAATAAATGAGAAATTGAGAGAGAAAGTAATTCACTTTAGCCTAATAAAATTTATAAAAGTTTCAATAAAATGATGAGCACACATCACATTGAATACAGTCACTGACAAAGGGATCTGATTAGAGGCTGTAGTTTCCAACCCTCCTCTTGAAGGATTATGTGATATAGTTATTTAATGACAATAACAGGGTTGCCAAGTACTATGTTAGCTACGAAAAGGCATGTAGCAAGTTCTTACACAGAAAACGGAAAAAAAAACTCTTTCTGACGTGACTGTTATTTTCAACTCAGCTGTACTATAAATGCCAGATTTTAGGACACGGACTGCATTAGCAGTAGCCACCATCAACCTCTCACATTCTCTCTGGGGAAGAGACCTTTAACTTTACCTCCTTGCGTCGATTAATCAGCATGAAGCAGCCACTTAATGTACCGTCCATTAGAGATTACGCTTTAATTAAATTGATCAAATATCCCTGTTTAGTAAGTTCGCAATACATCATTCCGTACAGTGTAACATAGCATCTTAGAATCGTAAATATGATAAAAACAAAATAACAGTTTCTTTAAAATACATCATAAGCCAACATTTTTATACATTTCCTTTTAGGTAGATTTCCAAAAATAATTTAAATGGAAAGATTTTGATGCATTTTACAAGGAAACTGTTCAGTTATTTTATGGTAACTTTATACAACCTTCACCCCAGAAATTACCATCACACAGCTTTTACTTTTTAATTCTGGAAATATGTTGAAATTCATTCTCTATTTTGGACTGGCAATATCAATTTTGTCCTATTTGAATTTATTTGCGTCAGTATCTGCAGAGCACAAACACTGTACATATAGACAATACTACATGCTGGCTCTGTGCTGGGAGGGGACACCTGTGTGTAAGGCTAATGGACTTGCTCTGTGCTATCAATAGTAGAGACTTACTGGATACTACACTCATCAAATAACCTGAGTGCTCTGAAGCCAGGGCTGGCCAGGCTCCCCTTCCAAGATATGCAGAATAAATAATGGTGCAGGTACTCCAGGATAACAGAAATAGCAGCTTTATTGGGGCAAAAGCAGCAACGTTCTGGGCCTACTGGGTCTTTATTCAAGTAGGGTCAAAATGTTGCTGCTTTTGCCCCAATAACGCTGCTATTTTTGTTATCCTGGAGTGCCTGCACCATTATTTATTTTGCTCTTTGTTATGTGAATACTCTCAGACACATATATCCTATTCCCATTCCCTACTTATTTACCTTGTTGTAGGGTCACTGATTTTTAAAAAGCAAAGCGAGTGAGAGGTTGAAAAGTGGGCTTCTTATGGAGACACTCCAGACCCCTAAATCACTTTAGCTTGCAAAATTGCTTTATGTGTGAATAATATGTCCACATTTGTCATTTTGCAAAAAGACATTTTGCAAAGATAGTGCAGTGCTCCTCAACCCTCTCCTCAAGGCCCTCCTAACAGTCCAGGATTTAGGGATTACTCGGGTGTGTCTAAGCTGTTTAGAAAAACAGTCTAATGTGTTTTTAGTTTTTTTTAAACACCTTAGAGAAACCTGGGTAATCCCTAATTCCTGGACTGTAGGAGGGCCTTGAGGAGAGGGTTGAGGAGCCCTACTATAGTGAATAACTCTATAGATGCATCTCAGGGTATTTTTGCAGGATGCATAATCAGCATTTCGAATATCTATATTTTTGGAACTCTATTTGGACATTTTGATGTAATCTTATTGACAGCTGCTGCAAACCTTTTGTTTATTTCTTCACTGTATTCTTACAGGATTGTTTACTAAGGTGAAATACACCTTGCATTCTCACTGGAGAGAATAACCCAATTACAGTTAGCAAATGAAGAATATAGTCAATCTTTGCACCAACATCTGCCAGAATGCAGCGAACACCAGGTTTCAATTTGTTTGGAGAAAGAACTTTTTCCTGTTTTGAAAAGTTTCGAGGAAAAATATAATTTTTAGGCTTAAGGCAAGAGTTGAATTATTAAACCACCATGTATTTCTTTATTCTGCCATCATCAGTACAAAATCAGAATCCCAGGTGGATGCATTTTAGTAACCTCATAACCCGGAAGATTTGCTTTATTCATTTAATTAGATATATAAATCCTTGGGTTATTTCTGAAACCTTTTGTTTTCTTGCCAAAGGGATTTTTTTGTTTATCTGTTTGCTTTCACGCTTATACAAAATATACGCTGTGTATGATGAAGGATATAATTTAATTATACTCCACGGTGCTATTTCAGTAAAAATAATAATAATGCATTATATTGGATACAGAGTTTTTAAACTCTTTGTTTCTTTCTGTCTGAAAAACCAGCTAACATTATTTGCGCTCAGTGACTGCAGGACAAAATATCCTATAATTAGACAAAAGGTTATGTGCTCTGCCAAGATTAGAATCCTGGTTAAGACGTTGAATGCTTGAAAAATGCATTTTTAACGTTTGTTAGTAGGAACAAGGAAAATGTGAAATATTCACAGCTTGCATTTTACAGGTTTCTACTCCAATGAGATGATTAAGGGTGGTCCCAGACACAAACTTGACTCAGCTTCACCCCAATTGGTGGAATTTGCTTCCTCAGGGGACGAACAGACTTGAAGAAGGTAGAGCTATGCAGGTCTCAACATAAGGACAAAAACTGTTTCTCCTGGAGTACTATTAACTACTCTCCACACTAGAAGGCAGACTTATGGACTTTACTGTAAGTTCAGGCCCATCTGGATATAGACAAGCTCTGTTCTATTAGTAATTAACTAATTAACTAGTAAGGTTTTAACTCTTGAATAATCCACAGCAATCTGGCACAAAGTACCTTTTATTGTAATATAGGACTAGTCAAATGTTCAAACTCAGTGTTATTATTCAATCACGAATTGCCAGGGATACCCAACAATTCAGATGGAGAGGAACACTGATCGCCGGTGGGGGAACGGCGGTGATCGGGTAAGTGAATAGGAATACCATGGAAGTACTAGGTACGTCCGAGGTCCTCAAGGACCATTTTTGTCAGACATACCTAGTACGTCCCAGGTCGGAAAGGCGTTAAAGACACATAATCTTCCATGAAACAGATGGAAACAGACATAGAATAGAACTTAATTCGATGAGGGTTCCAGTTTATTCCAATCAGTTGAGGGGCACTTTTCAAAATTCTAAGTCAACATTTCAGTGTTCTTAACACTTCTCTAACTCGTGAAAAGCTTCGGTAGAGGAATGTGGCTTTAAATGGTTTAAAATAAGGATTATTAAAGCAATCCATGCTCTCACAATACCATCTCTCCTCCTCTATGCAAAGTGACCCAATTACAAGTTTTAAATGCCAGCTATCAATAGTGCGTGCCAATTGTGTCCCGATTATATAAATGCTCCAAGAAGCCAGGTGCCAAGGCTTATTAGCACTTGATCTAAATGCCCAGTCAGGAATTTGAGGATGTTCAGAAGAGGCTCAGATATGCAAATCTATGTCCGCTTCATTCGTAGTATCTTTCTCTCTCAGCTGTGCCCACTCAGCTTTTCTGTGGAGTGGCAGCCTCTTCATCTCTGGTATGCAGACTTGCATGATTCAGCATTTCTGCACACAGGCGTTTATTTTTTTTTAACAAGTAGTTTTCTTTCATTAGTATTATGAAGACATTCATTTTGTATTTTATATGTACACGAAGCAGGTGGTAAAATGTAATTAGGAAAAAAAACAACAAGGATCGGGAGAATGATAAAATAGGAGTGTGGACTGCCCTGGTACGATCTGTTCATATCCACTGGTTCAAAAATAAGGAACTCTGTGCTCCCGTGAAGGAGTGTTGCATCTTTCCATTTTTTTGTGTTTAATAACTTGCATAGTGGAAATCGATTTTTTTCCGGTATCTTGACAAAAAAAATGCTTGTTGAACTTATGTTAATGCATATCTCAAACACCTTACTGGTATTTAACCCTTTCAATGTTTGTGGATTGAAGAGTCAGCTTGAAACTTAAAGGGGTTACGAGAGTAATACACAGAAGTTATTAACACATACCAACATGGACCTTAGCCATTTATTGGCATTTTTATGTCATTAGTGGCATTAACTATTCTAACATACTTCATTTGGATGTAAATTGCAACAAAGGTTTTATGACATAAAACTGACCAGTTACCAGTTCTATTATACTGTGTAATCAATCATCATGATCTGTTTGGTCCTTCGGGAGGTAAACTTACATTTCATATGCAACTACTCCAAGATGTAATTCACAAGTAATGCTTTAAACCCTGCATCTAATAACGTCCATTGGGGACCCAAGCTTTTGTGCCATCAGCTACCTGGTTTAAGCCTACCTTGGTAGCTCCACAAACTCAAAATAAGTCTTTCAAAAACAATGTCAGATTGGATTCACTGCTTAGCTTAGTGGTTAGTGCTGTGCTAAACCCTTGTCAAGGTCAAGAAACAGATTGGCAGTAAAAGGCTAGACCTTTCCTCATCTAGAGAACAAGATTAAGTCAATAGTCTAGGTTTTGTAGGTTCTCTATTAACTATGGTATTCTTGTTCCAAGTCAAGTAAAAGGACTGAGTAGAAGTGGGTGTCTTCATCGACCTTAATACAAGGTTTCCCAGCTCTCATAACATATCATTCACATTTATCTTATATGAACTCCATGTTTTGAATTTATATTGATAAACCTGCCTCTTATTACACCGGGGCTTTGAATGCTCAGAAAAGGAATTAACAATCTAAAACATATCTAAAAACAGAACCTGCAATGCCCGTCAGTAGTTGGGAGACCATTAAAAGACCCACAATTTCATTACAAGAGTAGACTTTAGGAGATAACAGTTCAAATACATATAAACATTTGTGATTGGAGCTATGCTGGAAGGCCCTGTATAGCCTGTATTAATCCCAAACTATTTTCAATACACATAATATTTTGTACCAATTGTGAGCACATGTTATTCCTATTTAGTATGTTATTTTGAAAGATACAATTATATAGAATTAAATAACAACCTAGAAAAGTTGTGGATGTTATAGATAATGAGAAAGTGGGGCGAAGAGAGAAGACAGAGACAATCAATACGTAATAATAAATACTACTTGTGGGTTCATTGTTGTAACTACTCCTATAAAAAAATCACAATATTTCCCGAGATTTTCTGAGGAAAAGACTCACAGTCTGAGCTGGATACAAATTTATTTCAGTGGCAGAAGCTCTTCACAGACAAAATGACAAGCTATGGCTGTTTGAGGGAATGGAATACTCAAAGGGAATTTAATGTCCACTCGGTTAATCCCCTCCCTCCTCTGGGAACATTTTTCAAGTTCTATAAAAGCCTCTTTGAAACTCTTGACTAAGGAAGATGCTCAAGCAGCTCTCTGTATCCTAGATGAATATTCCTGTCCTCCCAAAGCTTGGCCAAATATTGAGTATGCGTTATGACCTGACTGGCAGAGGCTGGTTATTGACCGGGAGAAATTCAACAATGAACCTCATATAAATGTATGGCATGTGCATCAGTTATTGAATATGTGTGCATTAACGTCAATTACTTATTTCACAATTATGAAAAATGGGTATAAATGTGGCACCTAAATTAAAATAGAATTTTAGCATTTTAATAGCTTTTGTCTAGTTGTGAAATCACCTACAACATCCTAATTGTAGAAGACTTTTAAAAAGAACATCAATAAATTCTACTAGAGGCATGTTTTCAGCGAACATTGCTGTATCAGTGGTTTACAACAATAACAGAAAGAAGGGACAGGGTCCATGCTCCAGAATCACTATATTATGATGAAGTGGTTTGGTGTTTGGAGTGTCCATTTTAAAGATGTTTAAACTATTTTATAATTTCAGGAGTTCTTAATAAGTTTTTCATGCTATTCAGCCTTGGTACAACATGATGTAAAGGTCTAGTTTTGGCAGATAGCTTTATGAACGGAGGGATAATTGTCTCCTGGGCTGCAAACATAGGAGTTCTGGCAAAGGGGTTGTGAGCGGTAGCTTTAAACCTTTCTTTTGAAAATTAAAATGGCAGGAGGTGTGCAGGAATGCCTACTGGAGTGAGGCAGTGGGCAGGAATCATGCAGGGCCCTTGCTAGTCCATCACTGGATTTTCTACCTGGGCTAGTGGCCTGTGCTCTCCAAGCTTCCTGTTCTGGACTAGCGTACTGTATTAATGTATGGCGTACAGTGTTATCTAAGGCTGACCAGTCTACAAGACTACAGTGAATATGTACGATGGGCCTGCTTGTGTTTGCCATCGTTATATTCATAACACACTCCTCTTGTGATGGATAGTAATGTGTCACGGTCCACGCCGTGACATCCAGTCTGCCAGACGTGGTCGCTCTGGAAGCGCCCGATGGGGGATTTGAACTGTGGTTCTTCTGGACCATATCCTGCTGTTCTTCCTCTGAGCCATTTCAGGACTTTGGATAACTCCCTGTTTATTTTTGTATTGCCTGCAGCACCAGGGGGCTGGACTTCACTTAAGGCTCTGATCTGTCAGTTACTCTCCAGCTGAATCTGATCCTAATTAACAGGATATAAAAGCCTGCCTCTCCCTGAGGGCAGGGTCAGTTCATTTACTCTGGTTCTCTTGTTTGGTTCCTGTTACTCCGTACCTGCGTTCCAGTGATTTCTGTCTAATTCCGGCTTCTGACCTTGGCTTTCCTCCTGGACTACTCTGACCTCTGGCTTCCCTGATTTTGGCTTCCCTTGACCACGCTTCTGCTTAATCCTGCTGTACTGAGTCCTGGAGCACTTTTCCTGGAAAGCCCCCGTGCACAGACTCACAGGCCAGGTGGCGTCTTACCTGGTCACCCTGGTCTGTGTCTACTTTGCAAGGGTGAGCGTATAACTCTGCGAGCTGGACTCCCTATCAGGTAAGACTCCGTTACAGATGAACTGACCATGGAGTCTACAGAGTTATACAAGTTACTCACCTCCCTGGCCGAGCAAATCTCCAACCTGTCCCAGAATGTTACAGATTTACAGAGACATTCATTGGCATTTAAAGGAGCAACGCTTCCAGTCCCGGAACATGTATACCCAGAACCGTATGTCTTTATGCCTGACAGGTTCGACGGTTCCCGTTCTACCTTTCCGATGTTCAAGACGGATTGTGAGCTACTATTTGCCCTGAAATCGAGAACCTACGCCACCGACTTTATCAAAGTACGCTCCGCTATTAACCTATGCACCGGGCGGATTAAGGCGTGGGCACACCAGAAGTTGCAGGAGAGAAGTACTGTCTTGGACTCCTGGGAGTTGTTTATGTCCGCAATGGATTCTCAGTGTTTTGCAGCAAGAAAAGCAACTTCCAAACCCATTTCAGGTCCTCGCAGAACCCGGTTGCCTAGAGAAGAGGAATTGTTTTATGGATACAAAAATCCCATCATGTTGCAGCATGAACCCACTTTCAAGGACCCGCCTTGTAACCCTGTTTACACTCGAGCTAGCAGTGAAACTCCAGTCGACATGGAGGAACCCATGGAGATTGGCTTCACCAGGACTAGATTGTCCCCTAAGGAAAAAGACCGCAGGAGAGCCCATGGTCTATGTCTATACTGTGGGAAAAGAGGGCATTTCATATCGCTCTGCCCGACTCGTCCACCTAGGCCAAGACCCCTTCTGTCTGGTGCCATATGGACTTACCCTGTCATCCCAGCAAGACAGCCTGGACACTGCCAGAACTGTCCCCGTCCTGTGACACAAAAGGGTACCCAAACCAATACCGTTAATGTTACCAGTACCTCTGTGGAAACTTCACCTCTTGCTCTAGAAAAATTTGGACCTCTTCCTGATAACACTTCTGTACAAGCAAGCACCATCACCACTTCCTGCCTTGCCAAGACAGTTCTGCCTCCTGACTGCACCTATGCCTCAAATGGCACAGTTGTGTGTAAACAAGATCTAGAAATATTCGAAAAAGCTTTGAAAGCTGCAAATGCCTCCCCTATAGCACTCGAAACTGGTACCATAAAGTCCCAGTCTGTAGACTTTGATTACAAAGACTATCTTAGTGATACAGATACCGAAGATGAAGAGTACCGTTTCCAGGTAGAGCCTGTTCACGCCCGGAGGGCGTTCTTGACGGGGGGGTACTGTCACGGTCCACGCCGTGACATCCAGTCTGCCAGACGTGGTCGCTCTGGAAGCGCCCGATGGGGGATTTGAACTGTGGTTCTTCTGGACCATATCCTGCTGTTCTTCCTCTGAGCCATTTCAGGACTTTGGATAACTCCCTGTTTATTTTTGTATTGCCTGCAGCACCAGGGGGCTGGACTTCACTTAAGGCTCTGATCTGTCAGTTACTCTCCAGCTGAATCTGATCCTAATTAACAGGATATAAAAGCCTGCCTCTCCCTGAGGGCAGGGTCAGTTCATTTACTCTGGTTCTCTTGTTTGGTTCCTGTTACTCCGTACCTGCGTTCCAGTGATTTCTGTCTAATTCCGGCTTCTGACCTTGGCTTTCCTCCTGGACTACTCTGACCTCTGGCTTCCCTGATTTTGGCTTCCCTTGACCACGCTTCTGCTTAATCCTGCTGTACTGAGTCCTGGAGCACTTTTCCTGGAAAGCCCCCGTGCACAGACTCACAGGCCAGGTGGCGTCTTACCTGGTCACCCTGGTCTGTGTCTACTTTGCAAGGGTGAGCGTATAACTCTGCGAGCTGGACTCCCTATCAGGTAAGACTCCGTTACATAATGAAGGAAACACAGAGTTCATCTCTTACCACTCACAGATCTCCCAGAATGCCCCTTTATACCCATGGAGGTCACAGGGATATGTACATCACTTTGTGGCACTTCACAAACACAGCACTTTTAAGTTATATTCTAATGATGAATCCCCACTATCTCCTCTCTCAGCAACTCTCTAACCGAACCCACCATATTAGTGAAGTAGGCCTGTATATTGTATGCCCTATATAAGTAGCACCATACTATAGATCTATAGATCTATGACTTTCATGTATAAATTAAACAATTCATTTGTAATTGCTTCCAGGCCAAAATTCACCAACCCCACCCTGACCGAACTAAAGTAAAATCCCTCCTTGAAGGTATGTCTTCTAAATAGCAATTTTATTTTGTATTTTTTTTGCATTTGGGCAATCCAGCATCCTTTTAATGAAAATTTTGATTTCAGTTAATTTTGTCTGAAAAAAATAAATTATTGAATGACCAAATAGAAAACCCGAACAAATTTATTTTTGTGCTTGTCGGTCTTTCATTAACCAGCGGCTGTTCCACTGGGTGCAAGAATAAGAAAAAAAAACTACAAACAAATTTTAAAACTGGGTAACCAGCCATTATATACTTCATTTAGGTCACATTTATAAACGCTGCCCAACCATTTTAGTCTACATTAATATGAAATATAATTAATCTCAATACCTGTATTATTGATCAACACAACCCAATTCTGCTTATTGTGATATAAACAGATAGTGACAGAATATTAATGGAATCTTAATGAGCAGTTGCCATTGTTTCATTGAGATATAAGACACGACTGAGAAGAATATTCTCTCCTTTAATTGTTATTCCTTTGCAATGTAAAGCTAATTACCCTTAAATGTTTGAAATGTCCTTTCGGTTTTAGATTTGTTTGCTTCCACTGTGCAAGAAGGGATATGTTGGGATATCAGTGAAAGTAAACTACAGTGGCTGTGGAGGATTCTGGAGTTGCACAGGACCCACAAGATAAGACACTCTTCTTTTAACCTCTCAGCCACCCAAATGCGAGAAATCAGAAACAAACGTGGAAATTAAGCAAGTTACCAGGAGTCAGAACACTAACGTTGCGTTCTTCAACTCAACTTGGGAAAATCTGGACACATTGGCAGTGCAGAGGTCTTCTGGCAAGTTTTAGATATAAGATGATGGATTGAGTATATTATCAAAACTAACATGACCCATACTGCAAGATAAACATGATTTCAGTTATATGAATTAAAAGCCTTCATTAAGCTTGGAACACAGAAGAATATAGAAAAGTCTATACCGTTAGGATTATGCTGTTAAGTTGTAAAACAAGTTAACACAAAATTATAAAGAAATAAAATAAAAACAAAAAAAACATTGTTTTTGAATGTTTTATAATTTTTTAACATTTTGGATCATTTTTTAAGATATATATTTTTATAAAGAGTGTAGGTAGGCTATAGCTATGCAGGCTGTATTTGTAATGTAACCAAAAACAATGTGGAGGATATAGCTAAAGATATGCAAACAGTAAAACATACAATAACGTGATACAGTTTACATTTAATGTGTGCTCTTGCAGAGTTGCACTCACAGGAATGAGATGGTATATATCGCCTTAGGGTGCCACTAATGATTTATCACTCCAAGTACACTTCAGTAAAGTGCTTTATTGCACACAGAAAAAATATATATATCATTTTTTTCCTTTATTGCAATAAAGTACATTATTGAAGGTATACTCGGAGTCCCATCTTCTATACTGGTGATGAGGCCAGAATTCAAGAAACAGGGCTCTGGATTAGCCTCCCTGTATTCCAAGGGGAGGCACCCTAAGACGATATATACCGACTGATTCCTAGTGCACAGATTACATTTAAACTGTATTACACTTTTGTATGTTTTACTGTTTGCAAATCTACAGCTGTATCCTCTGTATTGCTTTTGGTTATATTGGTTGTTACGAGGATATATTCTGGGATATCCTTGGAGGAAGCTGTACATAATAAGATAAGTTCATATTGAATAGTTGTTCCCACTTGTGACTTGAACGATGAGGATGTGGTGTATGTTTGTATTTGTAATATATCTGGCATTGCCGTGGAGTGTGTATTAAATATCAATCAGAGTATATTTAAGGATCTGGTGGAAAATCATGCACAATGAGTTGTTTTACTTACAGTACCGCAGGGTGAGTATCAGAATATCACAACATTGTTCTGAAAAATGGTAGAGGAACTTACCTGTAAAGAAAAAGGATAAACCATTAGTGCATTATACAGAAAATATAGCAGAATAGAAACACAGTTAATCAGCATTGGGAATGAAACAGAGAAGCAAATCTTATCTGACTGTTCTCTGGCAAAATAAATATATACATAAATTATAGTGCAAGAAAGAGTGTTCCTTGCGGGAGGAAGTGTGATAAAGCGCTTCAAAACAAGTGTAAAACATGTAAAAAAAATAAGATGCTCAACTACACTCGCGTATTGAGACCTTCCTTCCCTCACCAACCATTGGATAACCAAAATGTATATTATAAGTGAAAACGTATAAAAGTAGTGGAGCTATCTCACCCCTTGCAGTATATAGACGTGGTACATACATAAATGAATCGAAATGCACTTATGGCCACCTTCTCTCACCATCTACTCCAACATTAATGGAAGAATAGGGTAAATTATTTAATGGCTTAGCTCTTTAGAGGGAGAAGCTAGTAGATGCTTTGATTATTTTTCAGGGTATTAAAAGGACTTCCTGAGGCACTAACAGTCAATAACAAGTTTGATGAGAGTTGATTGTAACTCCTGCCCAGCCTGAAGTTTTGCAGAGAATATAGGAAGTAGATTAGTTAAAGTGTTATCATTATTTTTCGATCACCCGCTGTAGTGGTTACGGTGCCAGGATTACCCTGACCCGGCTGACATCTTTCAGCCAATGACCGTCATTCTGTGCACAAAATAGACTTTAGCCAGCTCAGGACTCTAGTTCCAGGCTGGCATTGACACCCTAAAGATGCAGCAGGAGGATTTCAAAGAGAGAAATGCTGCACATGCAGACTTCAGGCATCACAACCACTTCAAACCACAGAAGTGGTGATGGTGCTTAGAGTAAGCCTTTACTTTCCCTTTGATTAGACTAGGTCTATTACAACAGTCCATCTCCAGCTCAAGGCAAGAACACATGCACCGGCACCTCCATGATATAACCTGGGGGTCGGCTTGGACAGCGCAAGGACACTCAGGCAGGTCTATATCCTCCACAGGCTATGGGTCAGATTATCTATTTTACTATTGTCAGCACAGTGTTTGATTAGGCAATTGTATCCAGTATGGTGAGCATGTGTTACTTTGTGTCTTTATATTGCACAGGAGACACATAGGGACCATCTTCTAATGACTGTGCTATCACCCCATTTTTTACCATTGTATTCCACATTAGACACCATTAATGGGGTGGGAGATACTTGATGATCAATAGTAGATATTGGCCTATCTGAATAAAGCCTCAGGTCACATATTGTTCTAATGCCTTTAGTAATTTGTGCAATCATTACAGAATACGTGTTGGTATTCAAATAAAATTCATGTCTTGGAATCTTATGGTAGTGTGCCAGTGGACAGAGCCATGCACCACTCAAGCCAATCAGCATCTCCTTATATTATATCAATGCATCTCTATGGGGGGAGTTTGGCGTCTCCATGCAGAGCGTGGAGACACTTAACATCAGTGCTGCACAGGAAGAACCTCCAGTGGCAGTCTGAGGAGTGGCCTGTAGAGGTGTCCCTAGGCTGCTCTGATGTTCAGTGTCTCCACTGGAGGTGCCTGCAGAGACAGACTATACACACCAGAACAACTAGTTTCAGCTGTACTTCTGGTGAATATAGTGTCCCTTTATTAACTGCTCAATACCTTGAGGAAAGCAGTAAGACCTGTCTTCAATCAAGATTTTAAGCTTGGAATTATTATATTTTTCCTCAATGCATTATAATTGTTATTTACATAATTAACAAATTACTAACGTGTTCTGCATTGCTGTACAATGGAGCAGATGAGAAATACCAGTAAATGCAACTTATAAAAACAAGTGGTGATGAGAGTACTTTAAGATCTAAAGGATTTTAGAAAAGCCAGTGGCAAGATAAATACTAATCAAATTAAAAATGGAATGTAGATTTATAAAGCATATTTAACATCCAGGTTCAATGATTTTAAAAAAGTTATAAGGAGTTGACATAAAAGCCACCGGTATCCATGAGTCACAGGTTTAGATGTTCCTACCCCTTCCCAGTGCTTTTATTCCTGACTTTAACCCCTTAAGGACACATGACATGTGTGACATGTCGGGATTCCCTTTTATTCCAGACGTTTGGGGTTAAAGATGCAACCTGATGGACCCTGTGACAGGATCTAACCCACTCTGTGGCTCTTCTATGCTCTGTCTGGGACCCGAGGCTGTCGGGATCTCTCTGCATCCGTTGGAGCAAGGCCACTAAACCACTGACTGCACAACAATGAGTCTACAAACAAGCTCAGTTACTGCTCAGAAATGTGTGTTTTTTTCCCTGTAGCATTCATAAGCAGGGTGCTGTAAGAATGAGACGGTGCGTTTTCGTAGACTGTGTTGTCATAGCAACAAGTGCCGATCTGCTTAAAGAATACAAGATACAAGGAATATACGAACTACCAAAGAGGATTGTCTTTCATCCGATAATCTCGACCTGACCAATGTCCCTCTCTGCATACAGAGCGTGCAATGTATACACACACAGAATCCTGACAAGCTAACACAGAGCACATCCCACCCGCTAAGGTTACAGTGTTAAAGAAACAGGGCAGGGTATGCATTTATATGCTTCTCAGACTTGCTCTGATCTATTAAAGGTTTTATTTATGAACTCTTTTATTGCCAAATATCTCCACAATCCATTCTGCAGATATTAAGAGGATATTATTTTTCCAGCTTATGTTGAATTTAAAGGAGATGCTTAATTGCTATTTTATTATTATTGTTAATACTTCACTGCATCTCAAAAGCAGGTGGAATAGCTTTCCTGTGGTCATGCACACTCAGCTATTGGAATGTATATTCATGTCACATATACTCAGTGTTACATTTTTAACACGTTTGACACTAGAGTCCACAGTGACAAGTCAAGATGACATGGCTCAGGTTCTGAACTTGATGGTTGGAGAGCATGTCACCTGCCTATAACCATATATTTAGTTTCATAACAAGATTATTTTCATGAGAAACCAAACCGTTTTGTTATTGTTTATTTATGTATTTATGTGCATTTGTCAGTGTACTAACTACAATTAACATGTCATAGTCTCACTGCCTTGTGATAGATAATGTACCTTATTACACTCAATAGATCAGTTGATCGATGATGATCTTCACGGAATGGATTCAATAACAAAGCAATCAGCCAATAAGATGAGTGCGCAAGGTGGGGCACCCAACTCTTTTATAGCACCATGTGTTTTCAAAACAGTATAAAAAAAGTGGGAAAAAAAAAGAGACCAAACGCACTTTAAACTTTTTTTAACTCTCAAATTCTGCACTTAAAATTCCACTGAGATTTATGCATGAAATAATCTTTCAATTCTGGCCATTTATTTCTGTATTGTCTGTTTGATTTACATGGTGGCTTCATTGTGGCTTCCATAGCAATGTTAGTACTCGCAGGGTGCTGATTCAATTTCCTGGTTATTGTAGAACACGTCCTTTATCTGCTGCTCGTTAATTAACAGATTTGAGAGATTTAAATCCCAGCTCCATATTTAAATATTTGTGTGTTGCAAACACTGAACTGCTACTTGAACACCACGGAAATAGCATATTGTAGCTTAGACCAGTCCAAATACTGACATGACAACACAATATCCCTAATAAATAATATATAAATATATATAACATAATGTATCAATCATTTTCTAATGTGATGCTGTGGTGAGGTTTACAGTTTAATATCGCCTATTTAAGGCTGTGCCCGCTTCAGGAAAATACAATTATTTATGCATTTCATCATCTTTCTTAGAGAGCATCTTATTCATTTTTGGTTATTTATGCACCTTAATGGTTCATCCTATGTGCACCCCTTGCCATCAAGAACAGAATCTGCTGTACCCCACAAACAACGCTACAGTTATACCAAAACCTAGTTATGGGGAGGCGATAACTTGTGAAAAGAAGATTTTCCATGCATTCTAAAACTAGACTGCCTTTTCATGATGGAAACATGATGTGTTCAATGGGGCGGAGTTTCCTCAATGTTAGCACTTGTTTATGATACTTGATGAGTAGGTGCAACTCGGTAGTCTTTAAAAGGACACTCCTAGCTTGCTGAAGTGCTTTATGCGTGAAGAGTGTCTGTCTTTTTTTTCACTTTACACAAAGTGCACTTTTAAACAAACATTGTCACTTTTAGAAATTAACCTTGTGACATCCCCAACTGCCAATCAGCCGACTGGTCCTGTTACTTCCTGGTTTGGTTAGCTCAGTGGAACTAAACCCAAGAGGCAGAGAATTGTGCAGAATGCCTGCCTTGCAAACACTTCTCATTAAGCTGCATTGGGAGTCTGTGATTGGACAGCCAAAGGAAGTTTGAAGTGTATGCTGGGGAAAAAGGAGAGGGCTTGACTAACTGCATGCATGTTTTCATTGGGGGTAAAACTACTAAACAGTGTTTTGTTTAGTTTTTTTTCTATATTGTACAAATGTCAAACAGTAGAGCTTAGCAAGATTTCACAAAACACAGTCCACTTTACACAGCTTGACAAAGACAATATGTCAATAAGATACTGGATCCACTATTTCGATTTTCGCACAATTAATAGTCTACACTCAACTGACAGTACATAATTGGCATGTTGATCTTTATTTATAAAGTATTTTTGGCTTTGTTTTTTTGTGCCCTTTACTGTCTCTTTAAATCTTTAAATGGCTTTAATTTTTTTAGGAATTGCCAGTCACAGGAAATCACTCTTATGAGGTCTACGGGGCATGTCTGTGGCATCCATTGCTAGATCCAACACAAAGCTTATATGTTTAGAGTGAACTAAAGGTCACGGCATTCCTTGATGGGGGATCATTTCAGAGATTACCTAGAGCTGCGTGAGAAAGAGGTCTGAGAGTCACACGCAGGATTTTTGATACGGTGACATTTCTTGTGAAGACAGGAATAGATGACCTAGTTGCCAGATTTTTGCTTGCTAGGAAATAACTATTAACCCCGTAGCTGCCAAAATGGCAATGTGGATTCCAATACATTGAGTTAGCATTTTGGAACCAGTGCAGAACATACATAGTTAAAAGGTATCAGCATTCACATTATTACTTTTTTAAAGGATTTTTTTAACCCCTTAAGGACAAAACTTCTGGAATAAAAGGGAATCATGACATGTCACACATGTCATGTGTCCTTAAGTGGTTAAAGTTCGTACTTGTTCGGGAGAAATCACTGATCTACAGGGGCCAGTTTTATGAATCCAATTTAATCCCAACTTGTTAATCGTGAAAAAATGTCAAGGTGTTTGTGATATGTTTGCTTCACAGTGAGCAGTCATTAGTGCTCAATGCTGGCGCCCTCTTGCTGTAGTTTGAGTTTTTACACTTTTTTTGATTCTTGCTGTCTCATCACAATTATTATCAACTCGAAAAATCTATGCGATACATAACTTATTCTACGTGTGTTGCCTTTTCTGATCTGCAAACAAGCCGAGACTGCATCTTTTCCTGAGTCATATACCGGATAGCAGATAAAAGCTAATCAGACAACCTAGGTCGGGGGTCGTTTCCAACACACGTACAGGCAAAAAAATAAAGACAATATATGTTCTGGTCTTTCTATCTTGATTGACATCTATTCAGAGACTAAAACACAGCTAACTGCAACAGTGGGTGATTTAACAAGCAAGGAATCAGTTTTCCGAGACCAGAGTTATAGCTTTTATTACTGCAAACAGTGTAATAAACAAAGGGTTAACACAGCTCAGCACAAGACAAGGATGGCAATGCACTGCATCCACTAATAAATGTTAACAAACTATTGGCAATATGCAGGGGAGTGCCATGGCAAATATAGTGTGCAACCTTTTGGGAGTGTTACGTTTAGCCACAAGAATGATGTGTTTCACCTGATTTTTTAACACTATAAAAAACACACCAAACCTTTCTGTAACAGAAGGTTAATTGTTATTTAACATACTAGTTATCATGTAATCAGCGGGCAGCTGCATGACCTCATTTCAGAATACCCTTTAAATGGGGATACTGGCAATGCATCACATGCATCATGAAGCAATGATCCCTTTTATTTACGCAAGCATTTTATTGTATGGTGGGCATTGCAATAACAATATCGAGCACCCTAACAAATATTGACACTGTGAAAATAACAAAAGAAAATTAACAACAAATGAATGAAGCATTATTCACACTATAATAATGATGGCCAGTTTAGTGTATAAAGAAAGGTTTAACAGTTCAGTTAGGGTTTAGGCCAGTATGCTGACCGGTTTTACAAATATGATAAAAGGGACACCACTGCCCAAATAATAATAATAATAATAAAAAAATAAAATAAACACTATTATTAGGTATACTCTCAAAAAAACATGCATGCATTTAATTATGCATTTTTTTTTTCATTATATGTGAAAACAGCTTGCAAAAGATCTCTTATCTGAAGTTTTTATAACCCATATCCTTGTAACCCAGCCCAAACCTGGAACTCCCAATTAAGCTCAAAGTCTTTGCAAGGCAGGTGCTCTGGAGTTTCGCTCCACTGAACTAAACAAACCAGGAAGTAACAGGACCAGTTATCTGATTGATATCACTTTGCACTTTTTGTAAAATGAAAAAGAGAACACACACTCTTCACACTTAAAATATTTTCAGAAAGCTTAAATGCTTTAGGAGTTTGTGGTGTCCATTTCCTGCAGCCCCTCAGTATTTATATTTCAGAGCACTCCTTGTTAAAGCAGAACTCACACTTATCTACAGAAATTGATGGATTCTCCTTATTAGATGTGCACCCAGGGCAAGGGATATGTTTTGCCAACCTGTACCTTAGGCTGTAGGACAGGGGTAAAAGCATAAGATCATGGGGAATGCAAGTGGCTACTTGTTTATAATTAAATGTATCCACACCTTCTTACACATAAATATGAGGATAAGAGCTGGGGCATTGCCACGGTTAGTAAAAGGTGACTACTCTTTATTTATAAACTCCTCATACTATCCAACTCAGGCATCCATCACATTCCAGTCAATAATGTCGATCTGTAGTTTATCAGCTCCTGCAAAGCCTTTTATCTATTCAAATCAATGACATTACCGCCGTTAAAGGCTTAACAGGAGTTGATAAATATTTGTTTGAATAATAACGATTTTCAAAACATATAAAAAAATAATCATATACTAAGCATTAAAAATACTGGACTCGGCAATTCAATGGCTTTTATCAACGACATGATCCTTGATAAATGGATGTGAAAATGTTGATAAAAATAAATGCTATTTTAGACTATTTGCCTGCTGGCTGCCAGTTCAGATAAAATATGGGCTTTAGCCAAATCACCTAATATGCCAATATGGCTTGTGCATACATTATGTGGAGTCATGAGGTATAGAGGTATAAGGATATATGGTTCTTAGACAATTGTGTTCACAGTTTACAACTTAAATATTTGCAGAAAACAATGGGGGGGGGGCATGAAAATGTCTGAAATCTAACTTGACTTTTGTAACCCATAATTTACTTTACATCCAAGAGCACAGACAATGTTAATCCAGGATAATCTAAGTAACTCTCGACAGGCATTGTGCTTGTTATCTTTTTTTATTGATAGATAGAACTAAGAAAATTAAAGAGTAAATCCGCAAACAGGGTTTTTAACCGCTAGATACAGCTGCAGGGCCCAACTAACAATACAGGCCTAGAATATAGACACTTGACATAGATTCCATGTTAATTTAATGTCAAACTGACTTCCTCGTTTTGCATCATTTCACAGCAGCACTAGGTTTGTAAGTCAGCTGGTTGGGCACATAGCCAGTTCTGACACCACAGGTGGCCCTGCATTGCTTAAAAAGTATTCCCGGGGAGCAGATGTACTCCACACACTACAAAAACCCATCAATCGGACTTGAGAAATCCCTGTTGACAGACCATGCAAATTTGTCAACATTTTCAGTTGTAAACTCATTTGCATGTCTGCTGTGCCTAATCAGCTGCAAGGTGGTCTGTGCTCAAGGCTAGATAACAATGGTTTTGTTACACTCAGCATGTGCATAGCTCTCAGCCAAAGCTCGTCTGGGTCCCTGTCTCAGCTCATCATGATGGTTTGTTCTTGTATATCGGTACATTATAATTAGTCACATTTTAGCTAGATTATTGCTAAGCAAAGCAAATGTTTCAAAATGTTTTTTTTTTTTTTGTTAATGTGCATTCTAGCTTAAAGAAAAAATAAATATCTATGTATATCACAATACCAAGTAAGAACAAGAGGGAAATATTGATTTAAAGATAATTAAAGATATTTGGTTTTCTGATTGAAAATCTCCAAATTTTTCCCTTGTTAGGATATTTGACAAAATGGAACAAAGCAAACAAGACATTTTCTGTTTTTACAGAGGCCGACCTAGTTCACTTACTTCTGTCATGGACCTGAATGCGGATTCTCCCTTATGACCAAAAACGTCTGATGAATGACCATTGCTATTCCAGTCCATGCTGAACATCACACTATAGCACATATCTTGTCCTTACTCTATTGTTAAATATAGACCTATGTAATCTATTTCTCCTTATTTTAATACATTTCCGCATGATCCACTTTTTTGTTGACCGTATTTTCAGTGACCTATAACGTGGCCATCTTAATTTACGGTGTGTTTTGTATTGGGACTGTTTTTCCAATGAAAGAAAACTTGATGGTCATTTCCCCACGGAGTAAATAAAGCAACTACTTATTCAAATATTTATTAATAGGCCATGTTAATATATACAAATAAGAATCTTCTTAGATCCCAGTATAGCAGGTATAGTTTAACAAGTGCTCAGTCCTAAACCATGACTTCTTGTAACACGCTGTTACTCAAACAATGTTGTTTTCTGGAGGGCTATACACCATTCTGTCGTGTCATTTCCTGATTGTAAAAGACCAGCTGTCCATGCAGTGTTAATCCTAAGATATTTCTATATTTGCTGATACCTTTTTTGTTGGTTCCTATATTCTTTTGTACATGTTACTTTACTGATTTTTTTTGCTCAGTAATACACTATTTCACTTTTGATCTCTTTTATCTATTCTGACCTATTTTCTGTGTGCCAGATCATTGCCCACGCTTGACACTGTATCAACAACAATCACCAGAATTTTGCTTTCTACATCTTCACAAGAACTTTTCAGGAACCAAAAGTGAAGAAAGGCAACAAAACTGTAGAACAACCGAAATGAGATATGTCCTTTCTGTTTCACACATAATTTTTATGTGGTATTTACATCAAAGTCCTTTACCTAGACTTCCCACCCATCAATAATATGTAAACAATAATTTAAAACAAGCATGTCAAACTCACGGTCCACAATGAATATTTTTGCCGCCTGGTGAGCCACAAGTTTGCCATGATTACTAAGGCAGAGTAGGCACCAGCTCTCCCCACATTACAGGTGCTTACTCTGCAAAGAATTTACCTGGCTGCAGAGAAGAGTTCACTGGCATCATCACTAAACTGTGTGCGTGAGGGAGCAATGAGGAGCAGGAAGACTGAGCTCCTGAGAAAAGATTCCCACCGGACTCCAGGGAGAGACCCCACACCAGCTCCCAAAAGTAGGGAGCAAAGAAGAAAATGATGTTAGTGTGTGCAAGAATGTGGAAATGTGTGTGTGTGTGTGTCTGTCATTGTGCGTGTTTATGTCAATGAGTGTGTCTATCTGTCTGTCAGTGAGTGTGTGTCCGTTAGTGAGTGTGTCTGTCTGTCAGTGAGTGTCTGTCAGTGAGTGTGTGTCTGTCAATGTGTGTGTGTCTGCCAGTGAGTGTGTTTGTCAGTGTGTGTGCCTGTCAGTGTGTGTGTGCCTGTCTGTCAGAGAGTGTGTGTGTGTGTGTCTGTCAGAGAGTGAATATGTGTGTGTCTGTCAGAGAGTGAATATGTGTGTGTGTCTGTCAGAGAGAGTGTGTGTGTGTCTGTCTGTCTGTCAGAGAGTGAGTGTGTCTGTCAGTGTGTGTGTGTCTGTCAGTGAGTGTGTGTCTGTCAGTGTGTGAGTGTGTGTGTCTGTCAGAGAATGAGTGCGTGTGTGTGTCTGTCTGTCAGTGAGTGAGTGTGTGTTTCTGGCAGTGAGTGTGTCTTTCAGTGAGTGTGTCTTTCAGTGAGTGTGTCTGTTAGTGAGTGTGTGTATCTGTCAGTGGGTGTTGGTCAGTGTTGTGATGGCCGCAGCTGGACAGTGGACCTGAAGGTTCACGGAGGCAACGTGCTCTACCTTCACAGGTTTTCAAGGAGTAGTGGAAGGATCCTCTTTGGCTTAGGGTGCGGACGGCGCCATTGGGCATATACCAGAGACTGGACTCCAGAGTTGCATACTGGCCGCGGCAATGTGAGTGGAGTCTGCTTCTCAGCTAATATTGTGTTTTTGTTTTGTTTTTTAAACAAGGCCGGGGTTTAGTAAAGGGGGGTGCTGGAATTTAGTCGAGGGGGACGGACTGGGATTTAGTACAGAGGGGTGGACAGGGAATTAGCATAGGGGAGGGCTGTGATTTAGTACAGAAGGGGGACCTGGGGTTTAGTAGTGTGGGGGCTGGGGTTTAGTAGAGGGGGATGCTGTTGTTGTTTTTTTCTATAATGTACTTTTCAAAATAAACCTGCGATTCTAAGAAAATTCAAGGTTTGTTTTTTTTAGCGGCCCACATAAACTTTAACCTTGTTTATGTGGCCCGTGCTGGCCTTTGAGTTTGACAGGCTTAAATTAAAATATAATCATTACTATTATATATGAATGATGTTAATGCCAAACCAATTTTCTTCATAAAAGTTTTAAATGATGTGAGGAAATGACCACATGTTTTTATATGCACATAAACTACTTCACCATTGTTATCTTTTTTTTTCAAAAGAAATGATATAATATTTCCACATAGGAAGTTGTATGAATCATGCTGTGTTTGTGAATAGATATTTTGTTAATGCATAATGTTAACATCATCGTTTTACAAGATAAGTCATTTTGTGGTGAAAAGGATTGAAAAGAAGAGAGAACACAAATTGCTTGACACCCCCCAATATCACACTGTCTGTCAGAGTGGGTAAGCTGCAAGACCCCATTGGATAGGAAGCAGAGGTACCAGTTTCAGTTTTTGCAAGAACGTTTGCAAGAACAATCAGGATGTGGAATTCTCTGCCTGAAGAAGTGGTTTTATCAGAGTCCATACAGATGTTCAAACGGCTACTAGATGCATACTTGCAAAAACAGAATATTCAAGGATATAATCTTTCAATGTAGGGTAATAACTGCTTGATCCAAGGATAAATCTGGCTGCCATTCTGGGGTCAAAAAGGAACTTGTTTCCTAGCTTGTTGCAAAATTGTGCTTCAAACTGTTTTTTTTTTGCCTTCTTTTGGATCAACAGCAAAAAACAAATGTGAGGTAGGCTGAACTTGATGGACGCAAGTCTCTTTTCAGCTATGTAACTATATAACTATGTAACTATGTAACTATCTTTAAAGAACTGGATATAAATGTCAGATTTTATTGGGTTAAAAAGTAAAGGCACATTCCAAACATGTTAATGAAAAAAAAAGTGCTGGTGAATGAGGCTATCCTCAGCTATCCCTTTCTGAATGTCTTCTCATTTTCCAGAGCTCAATCTTACCAAAACGGAAATTCACATATTCCTCCTACAAATGTTCCACCCCTATTTGCAGATTAATGACGCTACCATCACCCAATTCTCCAAGCTCATGGCCTGTGAGTTACTTCCACCTTACAGATATTGACCGCAATCTAATGCAAAGTGCAACTAAAGCACTTAATTCCTGTCATGACTATTGTAACACTCTTATTGGTCTTCCAAACAGCTGCATTGCTTCACGTTGCTCAATGATGAATGCTGCCATCAAAATTATCTTCCTCACTCACTGCTCTTTGTGAGTCCTTACACCTCCAGTACCCACCTCCCCACCTCCAGTACCATTCAGGATCCAATTCGAATACTAACACTTCCATTAAAATCTCTCAACAGCTTCACGTCTCTTTGTTGAACACATACATTACACTCCTTTTCACTTCCTTTGCTTCATGAGTGACATTCGATGTTAACACTCGTCTACAAAATGTTTCAAGGTCCGCATCATTCTTGTAAAATGCTTTACATCATCTTATTAGAGCTCCCCTGGCCTCCAGGTCTTTAAGGAGTCACCAAAAGCCCACTTCCCGAGCAAAGCTAACCATCTTCCTGGGTGATAATCCACACATCACAATATCCCTTCCATCTGTCTACACTACACCTCTGCTTTTATCAGACCATTCATTCTTTCTCCTTCATCACTGTGGTTCTTCCACACACCAATCTTACAAGCTTAACGGTACACTAACATGTATTTCTAATGCTACAGCTTTCCCCTACCTGTCTAGGAGTCACCCATTGCTTTTGAGGATTTGAAAGGTGGATTTCACTTACCTGTCTCCCCTTGCACTAGACTTGCTGTGGCCACTTTGCCTGCCAGGCTGAGGTCATCGTGACCCATAGGGAAGCATTGGAAGGCTAGTGTGCATGACAGCATATCGCCATATTGCACTTCTTATGAACTCATTGATATGAGATATGCATTAAAATGATGCTCTATTGGACCGAATGCTATTTTTCTACAAGTCTCATGGGCTTGGACATACCTTCCAATCTACCTTGCCCCCCTTCTAGGACAGAGGAGGGCGGGGAAGAGAGCAGGAGACACAGAGCATGGCACCAGGGTTTGGCCTGTCCATCGAGAGTGTGGCTCGGGGGACTGTCAGTCTCCTCAAGCAGACCCTGCATGGAGCACTGCTGAAACTGGTAGATTTCAAATGAGAGAGAGGCCCCGGGTCCCCTATTTTCCTTAGACAGTAACTCAAAATACAGGGCTGTCATGACAAATTCAGAACTGTTGGCACTTAAGACCTAGCCACAGTTCTCACCCTCACAACTTATAAACATGGATGCAAAAATTCACACACACAAACGCACAAACTGGTATTTTGCAGATATGCAGTCAGGGTTTTGTGCATTCTTTCTTTGTAACAAGGTTGACAGGATAAGGGCTGGTTGTTGTTATTGTGAGCAAAGGAGCACTGCTCCCAGAGACATGTTTGACAATCTGCTCCGTAACATCACTTCTCTCCTACACCTGACGGATCCTTACTGTGTAATGAAGAATTATTTACCATGAAGCTAAACATTTATACAGCTGCACATGAGGGGATACAAAGTTATTTTCCTTCAGGGTTTTTAAATTTTGATGTGTGTGGCTTTATAAACAAACCAAGCTCCTTATAATTAGGCATGCAGAAGGAATCGGTTATCCCAGCCAACGGGTTGCTTTGAAAACCTGTGTGAGTTTAAATCGAGATCTGTCTGCGTTTGTTCCACTGTTTTAATATGGGGACTAGTACAAATTCCAAAGGAGGGAGAGCATCTTTCACAATAATAGACAGTATCAGAACCTTTGTTTTCTGTGATATAAAAAAATCACTGAGAAGTAGATTTACTCAGACAAAGCACTGCTAAATGTCACTAAATGCTGCGTCCATCTAACCCATACCTCAATAAATGTATGGCAGATTAAAATTTGATTTGCTGTTTCCAGGAACAATATTGCAGGCTAAATGATCGATAAGCTAAACCCAAATTTTTTTTATTAGGTGCTTGAAGTAACTTAGAACAGTTTGGATTCATGGTTTGCACAGTTATTTATTGTGTTTCCATGGAAGATCTTGACCCTACCACTTTCTATGACAGAGGCTTCCATTTCAGGTAGCATAGACAGGCGCTTACATGTGAACAATCCTTAGCACCTCCCACCATCGTCGATATTTAATAAGGAGACTATTGTAGTATTCTCACATCACATGCGCACAAGTGGTTATATAGCTACTGCCATCACTTTCGCTGACTCCTGGCTCACTTACAGAACTATTGATATCAGAAGAAGAAACCATATTAGTTCTTGGAAAAAGTCTCTGAATGAAAGTCATAAAGAATTCAATATCACAGGCAGAGACTAAATCCCGAACTCATCCCGTGCTTAAAGATCTTACTTAGCATTGTTGTCTTTAAAAAACAATGTCCTCAATTTAATTTGTTTCAGTCAGCATCAGTAATGATCCAAATCTGAAAAAAAACTTTTCAAAAGATTTATCTACAAAAACTACTACAGGCTTTATCTCCTTCAGGACGGCAGGAGTTCTATGCTGTACTTTTTTAGGTGGTCCTAAACACCGGCGGACGGCATAGAACGTCCCAACCATCCTTTGTACTTACCGGGTCCCTGCCATTCCCCCGACTGTGGTTGCGTACCAGTGGTCTGCCTGGGAGCTCAGGCAGGACCCCTCTGCCCAATCCGCCCCCCCCCCCAGCCATGTGATCATGGGGTCCTTGAGATCACATGGCCGGAATTGCCGGCTTGTGCAGTGCTTGCAGGGGTCCTGTCTGAGCTCTCAGGCAGTCCCCCTAATGCCTGCAAAAAAGTTTATAAAAGTTATTAAACGTTATTAAACAGTTTTTAAATTAAATAAAAAGTACTTAGATCATATATATATATATATATATATATATATATACACATAAATACATCATTATAAAAGTGTATTTTAATAGTAATATATATATATATATATATATATATATATATTACTATTAAAATACACTTAGAATAATGTTAATTTTATATATATATATATATATATATATATAAAATAATCAAGAAATACATTTAAAAAAATGAAAAAATGAAATAAAATGAATAATAAAGATAAATTAAAAAAATATTATATACCAGTTTTAATTTATATATAGTTAAATTCTGCAAAATATATTTATATAATATTCTTACATAATCAAATCATTATATTAATTACAATCTGAGGGACCTGCCCGACAACCTAGGCAGAAAGTCCAGAGAATTTGGCTCGCTAGCCCTATATTTAACCCTGTAACTTTCCAAGACACCATAAAACATGTATATGGGGGGTACTGTTTTACTTGGGAGACTTCGCTAAACACAAATATTAGCATTTAAAAACAGTAAAATATATCACAACGATGATATCGTCAATGTAAATTCCATTTTTTGCATTCTTCACTCAGAAACAGTACTTTTACTGATGATATAATTGTTGTGATACATTTTACTATTTTGAAACAATAATATCTGTGTTCGTCGAAGTCTCCCAAGTATAATAGTACCCCCCATGTAAAGGTTTTATGGTGTTTTCAAAAGTTACTGAGTCAAATATAAGGTTTGAATTTCCTTTTTTCACATTGAAATTTGCTTGATTGGTTATGTTGCCTTTGAGAGCGTATGGCAGCCCAGGAATGAGAATTACCCCCATTATTATTATTATTATTATTATGTTATTTATATAGCGCCATCAAATTCCGCAGTGCTTTACAATGGGTGGATGAACAGACATGTAGTTGTAACCAGACAAGTTGGACACACAGGAACAGAGGGGTTGAGGGCCCTGCTCAATGAGCTTACATGCTAGAGGGAGTGGGGTAAAATGACACAAAAAGGTAAGGATAGTATTAGACTAGTGACAGTTGCAGAAGAGGAATCAGTTGGAAGCTATTAACAGTTTAACTGATACGCTTTTATGAAGAAGTGGGTTTTAAATGATTTTTTGAAGGAGTGGAGACTGGGTAAGCATCTAACGGAGGAGAGATTATGTGCACCCACAGGAACGGCATACCATTTTCAAAAGTAGACAATCCAAAGTATTGCAAATGTGGTATGTCCAGTCTTTTTTAGTAGCGACTTAGTCACAAACTCTGGCCACAATTAGCGTTCAATTTAGTTTTTTGCATTTTTCATACACAAACAAATATGAACGCTAACTTTGTCCAATGTTTTTGACTAAGTGGCTACTAGTAAAGACTGGACATACCCCATTTGTAATACCTTGGGTTGTCTACTTTTGAAAATGGAAAGTCATCATGGGGGTAATTTTCATTCCTGGGCTACCATACGGTCTGAAAGGCAACATTACAAGTCTGGCAAATTTCAATGTGTATAGACTGAAAAATGTAATGTACTTTACCCTGTAACTTTCCGAAACACCATAAAATCTGTACATTGGGGGTACTGTTTTACACATGAGACATTGCTGAATACAAATATGTGTACTTAATTGCAGTAACAGCTAATAGTATTATGACATTTACAGTTAAAATGCCATGCAGAACTAAAAAATATTAACTAAAAAAACATTTCTTAATTTCTCTGTTTTTTTATATTTTATTCCTACAAAATTATGTTTAATATACAAATATTTGATGTGACATGAAAGCCCTGTTTCTCCTGAATAAAAGGATATATAATAAGTGTGGGTGCACATAATATGAAAGATGTGAATTACGCCTGAACAGACATTTTGCGCAAATTCAAGGTTTTGTTTACGTTTTGTTTTGATCAAAACATGAACAATTGGCTCAGTCCTTAAGGGGTTAATGGTCACTTCTGTAGAGAAATCATTGGGAAAAGTTATTTCTAACAGATTGGAATAATTTCTGATGCTTATTCAAATAAATTAAATTAAGTCTAATGCTGGGAAGTCATTCACTAAATTACGCAAAAATCCGAACTTTTTAATCATGCAATAAAATATTGTATAAGCTACACAAGCGTATAAATCTTCAAATAAAATAGAAATAAAAATTCAGTGCTTCTGTCTTATTTGAAAGCATCATGGGAGATGTAGTTTTATAAAAGCTGAAGATATACCAGTGTTAACAGTTTTCCCAAAGAAAACAGAATAAATCAGTAGCATTTTGCTTTGCTGATTCGAGGGGCTGGATGACTGAAGTAACACTTAGGGGAGGGACAGTAAAGATTAAGCCTGTCAAAGTAACAAAATGAATGTCATTTTTGGATGTCTAATAGGTGGTAAGCCCCTACCATCCTTCCTCTTTTACTCCCCCTTCTCATATATTCCTGACGTGAAGAGGTGGTTTAAACTGAAAGAAACCAAGTCGAATGAGGGATGACAGCAGCACAGAGAGAAATATGATGGCTTTTCCCTAAACACCTTGCGTAAAATGGTAATTATCCTCGGAGTCTGACAGCTGGCACTTAGCACCGCAAAGAGGAGAGGAGCTGGAAAAGGAAGAACATGAGCTAAAATCATCTCCTTGTCTTAATTTTCAAATCATAGAAAAAAAAAGAATGTTGGCTATAAAAGAAGCGGTCAATATGGTCACAGATTGCAAAGAGACAATAAAACAGGAAAATTGGTGTCTACTGCACATATAAACAATTATATTACACCTACAGTTTATGATTTCAGACCCTTATTTACTAAGATATTTACAAGGCACGGTAATAAAAAGATAATGAGTGTCTGGAAAGAAAAATAAGTGACTCAGGTCCATAAGCATCCCCTGGTGGGCAGATCAGTTCAAAGATTTATTATAACGGTTACACATGCTAACAAGGGATGGACATGGTAATTAGTGGCATGTAGATGTACTATAGACATATTGTGACTGATAATTGGGACCAATGCTGTAGATCCTTTATAAATAATCTTGGCTAATAATCTTGACTTCTAGGCTAGGTTAAACTAATAACAGGTATATCGATCATGGGGCATGTGTTTTAGATTATGAACTGTAGGTTATCAGGTGTAGGTTGAATATGACCTAATGACGGATAATCTAGAATAATGAAATGAATGAAATGAAAAGTAAATAAAGACACTGATGACTATTTTGGAACAATGACAAGTGTTTTCTGTTTGAATTAGGTGGAAAAATAGCAGCTGTTGGTGTTTTAAGCCAATCTGAAATATTGGCCATTGTTTTGTTTTGGCTCAATGCTAAATAATGAGTAACACACATGATATAAAGTACCAGATACCTTAACCATCTTAAGTAGTTTAACAAGAAAGTTGGTTCTCCTGACACTGAAAGTCTGGAGCCTCGGCTGTCACATCAAAAATTCCACATGTTCAGTTCCTCTTCATTGTTCCAAATAAGTACAAGTTTGGAAAGGGTGTGTGCAAAGGGTGTGTGCTGAGCATGGGTTATACCATAGAAGCAAGTGGCTACTAATAGTTAGCACCCAGCATTGCACCCAAAATGAGTTGTTGAAGATTTCATTCATAAAGCACCAAGTGGCCTTTTGATTATTCCAAATCCTTGTCATAAAAATGACAAAAAATGAAATGGAGTATCATTTTAAAATGTCAAATTAAATTAGATCTAACGAGCTAATCTTGAGAATTTTCTTTCACATTTAAAAAAAACTAGACCATGGCAGGTACAAGGAGCCCCTTCACAATGAGCTTGGAGACCTAGAAAACACACTTGGAAGACAGAAGAGGAAAAGTTCCACCTTGTCCTTACATAAACTTCAGCTAAAATACAAAAAGTAAAATTCCACTTTTTCTATGAACACTTGTGGCTCCTTGGCCTGGTTAACCCTCATGCCAGGTGAAGTGCCCAATAGGTTCGATATATGTTGCACAACTTTCCCATTTTTTTTGCAGAGCTGCCACCAAAACAAGTAACCATTTCAGTTATAGATTTTGAGCATTGTGTCCTTTTAATGCGAGATTTAGCTGTAATTGACAAATTCATAGGAAGCATTGGGTTATTTGAGGTGATTTTTCAGTGCACTTTACCATTGCATTTAAATGTCATTAGATAACAGGGTCACTAGAAATGGGTAGGATGCTAAAATATTCCTGCCGTGGAGCTCGAGGTCATTCTGTGTACAGCAGGTTAATGGACTAAGGTAGAAAGCTTGTGACATTTGTTCGTACATGAAGAAAGCAATAACCCAACTCTTGATCTATTGATACATATTACAAAGGGGGGAGAAAGCACACCGACATAACAGTGAAAAATGACTTTTTAAGAACATGTTGGTGATTTATGACATTTTCATTGTGTAAGAGCAGTTTTTTCTCTTTTCTTTTTCTCTCCTCAGGAATAGCCAATCCATCTATTTTAATGCAATAACAATAGCTTACAAGCATAATTTATTGTGGCTATTTCACAATGCATAATTACACAATAAAACATAAGGAAAGGATCATTTGCAGCCTGCCTTGAATTAAACAAATACATCGATGTTGTACACTCTGGGATGCTGTGCACGGGGAGGGTAAAGGTCCTATGCATTAATTACCACTGATTCTACTAATTATATTATGTGCCCTATCACACCACCCATGTCAAAATACTGGGATTTCCTGGGTATTTAAATATGCTCATTCTCTTCTAATATCTGGGGAGAGATGATAAAGGAGGCCACTACCATCAAGGAACACCATTGCCATGAAGGGGTGTACATGATCTGCAACAATCACTAGGTAGGTTGTACGTGTCAATGTAATATCTGCATGAATGCCAGGACCCAAGGTTTCTTAGCAGCATATGCCCAGAGCATAACACTCCACCAACCTGCCTTCCTTCCACAGTGCATCCTGCTGCCATCTCTTCCCCAGGTAAACAACACACCCGCACTCAGCCATCCACCTGATCTTAAAGAAAACATAATTCATCAGACCAAGCAACCTTCTTCCATTACTCCATTATCTAGTTCTGACACTCACATCTCCATTGAAGATACTTTTGGTGGTGGACAGGGGTCCTCATGGGAACCCTGACTGGTCTGTGCAGCAAGCTACAATGTATTTTGTGTTTTGACACCAATTGATCATGGCCAGCATTAGGTTTTTAAGCAACCTGTTCTACAGTAGCTCTTCTGTGTGATCAGAGCAGATGGACTAGCATTCACTCCCCACGTGCATTAATTGTCACGATTCGGGGAACCTAACACGCTGACACACACACACACACACACACACACAGAAAAGGTGCCGTACCGGACCTTAGAGTGGCCGGGCTAAGCACGCTAAGAATAGTCAGGAGACAAGCCAGGTAAAGGGAGCCAGAAAACGGGAGAACGAGAAACAAGCCGAGGTCAAAGGAGTGGAGAAGACAGGATAAACGGAATAACGAGCCAAATAATCAGTAACCAGAGAGCAAGATGAGAACACAACGCTACAGGTATCACAAGACCACAACAGGGCACTGAGGGACAGGAAAGGTAAGTATAAATACCCTAGGTTTAATTCTGATTGGATAACTTCCAATCAGAATTAACAATCACACGTGGGGGATATCTATACCCCCCACTGTGATTGTGGTACTGTTTCTTTAACGCCGGGTCACTCACGTGACCCCGGCGTTTACTTAACTCCTGGACCTCCCAGCGTGCAGCGTTATACATGCTGCCGCTGGGGGGCGTGGAGGACGCTGGCGGCGAGCGGCACAGAGGAGACGCCGCTCGCCGACAGGTAAGCAGAGAGGAGACCGCGGGGGCGATGGACTGAGGGTGAGTGCTGCAAGTGGCGTGCAGCCTCCCCTCCTCGCCGCCCGCGGCTCCCTGACATAACCCCCCCTCGAGGCCCGCCCAACGGGCGGGAAGCCGAAGGCTTCGAAGGGAACCGCGCATGAAAGGAGCGGATCAAGGAGGGCGCATTCAAGTCAGAGGCAGAAACCCAGGAACGCTCCTCAGGGCCGTAACCCTTCCAATCAACCAGATACTGCAACCGACCTCGAGAAAAACGAGAATCAAGCAGAGCAGCTACTTCGTACACGTCATTAGAGATAGCGCGAAGGGAATCTGGACGCCTAAGAGGACCAGAGAATCGATTACAGAGCAGGGGCTTCAAAAGGGAGGTGTGGAAAGTGTTAGGTATACGCATGGAAGGAGGCAAGGCTAGAGAGTAGGACACAGGATTGACCCTACGCAATACCTTATAGGGGCCAAGGAACCTGGGCGCGAATTTCATTGAGGGGACCCTGAGGCGGAGATTCTTAGAGGACAACCAAACCCTATCACCCGGGACATAAGAGGGAGCAGCACCCCTACGACGATCAGCAAATTTCTTCTGAGTAGCAGTCGCACGAGAAAGAGTAGCATGGACCTGATCCCACATCTTCCGTAAGGAGGTGAGGTGCTCGTCCAAAGCGGGTATTCCCTTGTCGGAGAATACGCCGGGAAGGACAGAGGGTTGGAACCCATAAGCAACCATAAAAGGACTTAAGCCAGTGGATGAATGAGTCACAGTGTTCCTGGCGAATTCAGCCCAAGGAAGGAGGTGAGACCAGTTGTCCTGGTGTGCATTCGTGAAGCAACGGAAATATAATTCCACAGATTGATTCGCCCGTTCGGCCGCTCCATTAGATTGTGGATGATAGGAGGAAGTAAACGACAAGGAAATCCCCATCTCAGCACAAAAGCCCCTCCAAAACCGAGAGACAAATTGAGGACCCCTGTCAGATACGATATCCTGTGGTATACCATGCAAGCGGAAAACCTCTTTGGCAAATACCTGAGCCAACTGAACCGCAGAAGGTAGTTTCTTAAGTGGAATAAAGTGTGCCATTTTAGAGAATCTATCAGTCACAGTCAAAATCAATGTCATTCCATCGGATGAAGGAAGATCCACAATAAAGTCCATGGATAAGTGGGTCCATGGTTTCTTGAGTACGGATAAAGGCATTAGGAGTCCCGGGGGTTTGACATTAGGAGACTTACACTGTGCACAAACACGACAAGCCTGTACATAATCCACCACGTCTTGCTTAAGTGAAGGCCACCAAAACTGTTGAAGGAGACCCTTGTATGTTTTGGTAACCCCTGGGTGGCCAGCCGTTTTGGCGGTGTGAAATAAAGCTAACAGTTTCTTTCTATCTTTCTCTTTCACGTATAATCTACCAACAGGTGTCTCAGAGGGTGCTTGGGTTTGGTATGCCTTGATACCATCAAGGAAAAGAGATGAAATAACTAAACGGGTTGCAGCTATTATCTTAGACGTGGGTACAATGGGTTCAGGAGTGGGGGCGATAGACTCCAATGGTTCGTATTGTCGGGAGATAGCATCAGCCTTGACATTACGGTACCCAGGCCTATATGTGATAATGAACTGAAAACGTGAAAGAAATAAGGACCATCTGGCTTGACGAGAGGATAACCTTTTAGCATCAGCTATATAGGAGAGATTCTTATGATCAGTTATAACCAGGATTTTGTGTCTAGCTCCTTCTAATAAGTATCTCCACTCTTTAAATGCCATCACAATAGCTAATAGTTCCCTATTCCCAACGTCGTAATTCTTTTCCGCATCAGACAGTTTCCTAGAAAAGTAACAACAGGGATGGAGGGGTTCGTTATAGGATAATCTTTGTGATAATACAGCTCCTATACCTGATTCTGAAGCGTCTACTTCCATTACAAAGGGAAGGGAAGGATTAGGATGGTGTAGCACAGGAGCAGTGGCAAATGCCTTTTTGAGGGTTTAGAAGGCCTTGACGGCTTCAGGAGTCCAAACCCTGGGGTGCAAACCCTTTTTAGTTAGTTTCGTGATAGGAGAAATGACCGATGAAAAGTTTTTAATAAACCTGCGATAATAATTGGCAAAGCCTATAAATCGCTGTATTGCCTTAAGACCTTGAGGAAGAGGCCAAGACAATATGGCTTCTAATTTAGAAGGATCCATACTAAACCCCTGTTCAGAAATGACATACCCTAGGAATTGTACTGATTTCTGGTCAAATAAACATTTCTCCAATTTACAATAAAGACCGTTCTGTAGCAATCTCTTAAGTACCTTCCTCACATGGTTATGATGTGACTCCAAATCAGGAGAGAATATGAGTATATCATCGAGATAAACCACAGCACAGACATGCAGTAGATCTCTAAGGACATCATTTATGAAGTCCTGAAAGACAGCAGGAGCATTACACAGTCCAAAAGGCATGACTAGATACTCGTAATGCCCACTGCGTGTATTGAACGCTGTCTTCCATTCATCATTTTCTTTTATCCGAACCAAGTTGTAAGCCCCCCTGAGGTCTAGTTTAGTAAAATATCTAGAACCTTTAACACGGTCAAACAACTCAGTAATGAGAGGGATAGGATAAGCATTTTTAATTGTTATATTATTCAGACCCCTATAATCTATACATGGTCTCAAATCGCCCTCCTTCTTGGCAACAAAAAAGAAACCTGCACCAGCAGGAGAGGAGGACCTTCTGATAAAACCTTTACGTAAGGATTCCTGTATGTACTCCTCCATGACCTGGTTTTCTTTCTCAGAAAGTGGGTAGACCTTACCCCTAGGAGGCATCGTTCCAGGTCACAAATTTATGGCACAATCATAATCCCGGTGTGGGGGTAGTTTATCAGCTTCCCTCTTTTCAAAGACCAATGCGAGGTCTGCATACACAGGAGGGACAGAAACAGAAAGTGGTTTAGCTGTAGGCACATTAATTAAACAAACGGGATGTAAACGGGCCATACAATCCTGTTGACAAGATACCCCCCAGGATAGTATATCTAGAGAATCCCAATCGAGTACTGGGTTAAGCTTCACTAACCAGGGAAAACCCAGAATGATGGAAGATGTAGGGGAGTCAATTATTTGGAAGGCTATCCTTTCTTTGTGTAAGGCACCCACGACCATAACCATTTCTTGGGTTTCATGGGTCACCAGAGGTTTATCAAGTGGTCTACCATCTATGGCCTCAATGGCCAAGGGTGTGGCCTTTTGGATCAGATTCATGGCTGCGGTTTTAGCAAAGTTCTCATCCATAAAACTGTCTGCAGCACCTGAATCGATCAAGGCTTTAGTTGTTATTGTGGTTTTATTGACCAAAAGAGAAACCGTTATAAATGGTCTAGAGATGGACATATGAGGGGAAAAAACCATAACACCCGAGGCCGACCCCTCTCTAGGCCTTAGGTGCTGGAGTTTCCCTGCAAACTAGGACAGTTTCTTCGGAGATGCCCCCTCTTACCACAATAAAGGCACAAACCCTCCTTTCTGCGGTACGTTCTTTCAGCTTCAGATAAGCCTACAGCACTTAATTGCATGGGTTCGGGAGGTGGTTGATTAGGGGGAGGTAATGTTAGCAATGCAGTACTGGGTAAAGCAGGTAACCCCTGTGTATTCATCCTCCTTTGACTACGCCTCTCTCTGATACGGTTGTCAATTAGAATGACATAATCTATTAGATCATCCAGAAGAACAGGCATTTCCCTGGATGCTATCTCATCTAATATGTAAGCAGCCAAACCCTCCTGAAAAGCTGTTACGAGAGCGTCGTTATTCCAGACCACTTCAGCTGCCAAAGTACAGAATTCAATGGTATATTCCGCTACTGATCTAATACCCTGTCGAACCCTAAGCAGAGCTTTGCCAGCAGAAGCAACCCGGCCGTTAAGAAGTCTGAAAAGGACATTGGGGACGTATTCTCCCACATGGGATTAGCCCATGCTAGTGCTTTCCCGGACAAATGGTTAATCAAAAGAGCAATTTTGGTTCTGTCAGTGGGGTAGGAACGAGGATTCATCACCAAATGAATATCAATTTGGTTGAGGAAACCACGGCACAATGCTGGATCACCACTATAGCGCTGAGGTGGTGTCATTTTAACACGTGAGCAGGAGTGGGTACTGGATCAGGAATGGGTTCTGGCACAGCAGCAACAGCTTCTTGGACGGCAGGTTGCAAGTGGGCAGTACGAGCCAGTATGGTTTGTAAAGCCTGGGCAAACTGATCCATACGGTGGTCTAAACCGTCCATTCTAGCCTCCTGATTAACTAACAGCTGTGGAATGTCAGCAGGTTCCATGGTGGACCTGTTGTAATGTCACGATTCGGGGAACCTAACACGCTGACACACACACACACACACACACACAGAAAAGGTGCCGTACCGGACCTTAGAGTGGCCGGGCTAAGCACGCGAAGAATAGTCAGGAGACAAGCCAGGTAAAGGGAGCCAGAAAACGGGAGAACGAGAAACAAGCCGAGGTCAAAGGAGTGGAGAAGACAGGATAAACGGAATAACGAGCCAAATAATCAGTAACCAGAGAGCAAGACGAGAACACTACGCTACAGGTATCACAAGACCACAACAGGGCACTGAGGGACAGGAAAGGTAAGTATAAATACCCTAGGTTTAATTCTGATTGGATAACTTCCAATCAGAATTAACAATCACACGTGGGGGATATCTATACCCCCACTGTGATTGTGGTACTGTTTCTTTAACGCCGGGTCACTCACGTGACCCCGGCGTTTACTTAACTCCTGGACCTCCCAGCGTGCAGCGTTATACATGCTGCCGCTGGGGGGCGTGGAGGACGCTGGCGGCGAGCGGCACAGAGGAGACGCCGCTCGCCGATAGGTAAGCAGAGAGGAGACCGCGGGCGGCGATGGACTGAGGGTGAGTGCTGCAAGTGACGTGCAGCCTCCCCTCCTCGCCGCCCGCGGCTCCCTGACATCAATGGGCCTTGGGTGCCCGTGACCCTGATGGCAGTTTACCAGTTGTGTTTCTTTGAACCACTTTCTGTAGTTACTAAACACTTCATATTGGGAACACCTCACAAGGTTTGCCATTTTGGAGGTGCTCTGAGACGTTTGTTTATGGTAAAGTCACTCAGATCATTTTCGCTTGCCCATTTATCCTGCTTCCAACACATGAAATTCAGAACTAACTGTTCACTTGCTGCTTAATATACCCCACTCTTTGACAGATGCCGTTGTAATGATATAATCGGTAATGTTATTTACCTGTCTATGGTTTTAATGGTTTTAATGTTGTGGTTGATCAGTGTATGTATATATATGTAGATATTAGTTTAAAAGGCAAAAAACAAATCTTACACAACTCCCTGTAGTTGGGTGACAAGTTCTAACAGTTTATATGACTCTGTGCAGTTATAGAGACTGAATCCCATTATACCCTTCTCTGAGGAGGTATTAGCCATTAATGTACAATGTGTTCTGTTCTGTGCAGATAAAAATACAAATTGCATCATAATATATGATGCAAAATATATACATAAAGAGGATTACATTGAGCTGAGCAAGTATAAAACGTATATTGAGTAAATCAATAGTCAATTCAGAGATTGACTAGACACATTGATCTGAGTGGACTGTAGGATAAGTGAACACTGATTTTCACTGATGTGAAGACTTATCCCATACTGTGCTATGTAGTTATAGAGATTGTTCTCCATAGATTAAAATATTGCCCACGTACATTGCTCTGTTTGCACGTTATTCCTAGTTTGTCTGAGAATCCATTTTCCTATAACTCAAGTCTTCATCTACATAGGAGTCCTAAAAAGCAATACACTTGTTTTCGCACGTATGTGTCTTTCATCCACCACTTAAGGGAAAACTTCAAATCCCTTAAGCACTTCAGCTTGCTAAACAGCTCTACGGGTTAACAGAGTGCCCCTTCCTTTTCACTCTATCAATGTGCCAGTTTCATGAGAACTTTATACTTCTATAAACTGACACGGTTCCACCCTCCCAACTGTCAATCAGACAGCCAGTACAATCCTCTTGATGATATGTTTGTGTTAAGGGAACAAAGTAAAAGCCTCTGCTTCTCATATAGGTTTCAATAGAGAACGTCCCCTGCACCATTATCGTTATACCGGAAATGGACGTTTTGCCATTTTACCGGAAACAGAGGTGCCGCCATTTTGGATTCCGCACGTTCCGGCGCACACATTATACAGCAGCAGCACTTTAATGACGCTCATTCTGGGGTGAAAACTTTTACATTTGGGAGGTTTGGGATTGGATGGTTATAAAGGGCATTTGTAATGTTTTGCCATTTTCATACCTGGAAAACGGAAGTACTACCCGGAAATACCATATGTGGACATTACAATTACACACCTGTTTCTCACTCTGTTATTAAGGTATATATAAATAGTATGTTTTTATCTTTGTTGATAGATGCACCTGAGGAAGACCTGTCACGGGTCGAAACGCGTAGTGCTTTATATTTTAATCACCTCTCTGTTTGTTGTGTTCTAATAAAGTGTATTTTATACTTATTTATTTGATTTCTGATCCTGTATTTTGATCCTGTATCCAGAAGGACAATACTAATGAAATCAGACACACTACATCAACCTGAAAGTGTTGAAAATACCAACAGAGTCCACAGCCGACCTTGAGGGCTCTTTAATCTGTGAGTGTCCTCTGTATCTTTTATGCGGATACCACATCATACAGTCTATGCTTTTATATTTATTTTAATAGATTCCTTCACACCTACCCATATTGCTGTGATCTACAATAATCATTTGTGCGCTATCACCTTATTTTGTATGTATAAGTGTTTGTTGTATGAAGGGTGAAGTTTTGCTGCAGTGATTGCTGTTTTGTGGCACCTATATATCTTTATTCGTTTTGTCTTTTTAAATACTTGACAGAAGCAAATCTAAAATTGAAACGTAGGATCGTCAAGAATAGCATTATCTTTATATATAGTCAAGAGCAACTTTATAGCACGTGACTGCACATGCAGAGGGGATGTTTCTTATTTTGCATAACTACATCAACAGAGAGACTATAACTGAATCAATAAAAAAGACTATAACTACTTCAACAGAGAGACTATAACTACATTAATAAAAAGACTATAACTACACCAACAGAGAGACTATAACTACATCAACAGAGAGACTATAACTGAATCAATAAAAAAGACTATAACTACATCAATAAAAAGACTATAACTACACCAACAGAGAGACTATAACTACATTAATAAAAAGACTATAACTACACCAACAGAGAGACTATAACTACATTAATAAAAAGACTATAACTACACCAACAGAGAGACTATAACTACATCAATAAAAAGACTATAACTACATCAATAGAGAGACTATAACTACATCAGTAGAGATTATATAACTACACCAACAGAGAGACTGTACATTTACACAACCAGAAGCTGTATCTGTCTCAATAGGATTAATAACAGTGTCTAGAGACACTAAAGCTCTATCAATAGACTGACTATAACTGTAAAAAAAGAGTGAGACCAAGTATAGCTATAATGGAATATAAAGATAATGTTTATCAATGCAGAGTTTCACCACATCAGTAGAACAACGATAACAATAGAGCATAATGCTATTAACAGAGACTAGATATTATTCAGGAGAATAACTACATCAACAGAAAGCATAGAATGGCGTGAGAATAACTAAATCCATAGACTACGATAACAGAATGAGTATAACTGTGACAACATAGTATAACAACAATAACACATTACGGTATCATCAACGTAGTATATCTAAACTAATATAGTATATCTAATTACACTAATGTGTGTGCGTATATAAAGATTTATATAGATGTTTTACAATGTACGGTTTTTCAGGATCTATTGGTAGCTAATATCTATAAAATTATAAAATCCTTCCTACAGAAGTGTCCTATACTAATCCCCATTTGTAAATCCTCTATCCCACCGCTCTAATCTCGTATTGCTGGTTTCTGAACCTGCATTCAGCTCACTTTCTATTCCTCCCTTCTCACGGACAGTGTCCAACAGCACTGTCATATATGGCATCGGAGAGCACCGCAACTGTTTCTGGGAGCTATAGATGGGCTAACAGCTTTTAAAAGAAGAAAACTAATAACTGAAGTACAAGTCTTAGAAACAGCTGCGTTAATCATAACTGAGGCTGTGCACAGAGAGCTGTGATAACTGGTAGCCAGCACTTCACCTTACACTCTAACCCATGTGGTTTTGGGTTAGACATACAAAACTTCAAGCTGACCAGTACGAAAAGCTCTTGATTTGCTATGCTAATTTCTATAATGGCAAAGATTAAGGCTGATGATGTAATGATTGTAAATTTGCAAAAAATAAGAATTTTGTTTTTTGTTTGTGTTTACTGTTATTGTGTATTGGGTTACACATTTTAACCCCTTAAGGACTGGACTGTTTTTGCGATGTTGTACATTTGCAACCAGGAATATTTTTACACTTTTCTGGTGTTTGTGTTTAGCTGTTATTTTCCGCTCTCTCATTTACTGTTCCCATACAAATTATATATTGTTTTTTTCAGGACAAAAGGGGCTTTCTTTACATACCATTATTTATATAATCTCATGTATTTTAATTTAAAAAAAATAAAAAAATATGATGAAAAATTGAAAAAAATACATGTTTTTTGACTTTTACTTGAAAAATCTTTTACTCATCTACAAAAGCGAATGAAAAAAACAGCTAAATAGATTCAAAATTTTGTCCTGAGTTTAAAAATACCCAGTGTTTACATGCTTTTTTGCTTTTTTTTGCAAGTTATAGGGCTATAGGTACAAGTAGGATATGGCGGTTTCAAAACAAATTTTTTTTAAATGTATCAATAGTGACATTGTAACACTATTATCTGTCATAAATCTCTGGAAAACACTCCACATGTATATATTTTTTTTAAAGTAGACAACCCAGGGTATTCATCTAAGGATATTTTGACACTTTCTATGCAGCCATTTTACCACAAGTCTTTGCCAAACTTTGCATAGATAGTTGTTTTTTTTGTTTTTTTCACATACATTGCAATTCAGGTATAAACTTACAGATCCTGTTATGTCTTGCTGCCAAACAACACGCCAATATGTGTTCAGCAACATCTCCTGAGTACAGTGATACCACCCATGCATAGGCTTGTTGGATTGTTTGGGGCTAAAAGGCCACATTTGGCAGGTGCGCATATCCATTTTTCAACTTGGAATTTTGACATGTAGTCAACCTGCGCACATGTCCTATTTGGGACATTTGTAAGGCCGGCCAATGTATTTTACCCCCACCAAACCATATATTTTTGGAAAGTAGACACCCTAGGGTATTTCAAATGGTGGTTTTTTAACACTTTCCATGCACTAATTCTACCACCAGACTTTGTCAAACATTTAGGTAGTCATTTTTTGTGTGTTTTTTTTCACACACATTGTACTTTAGGCATGAATTAACAAATCGTGTTATGTGTCACTGCCAAACAACACGCCAATATGTGTTCAGCAACATCTCCTGAGTACAGTGATACCACCCATGCATAGGCTTGTCGGATTGTTTGGGGGCTAAAAGGCCACATTTGGCAGGTGCGCATATCCATTTTTCAACTTGGAATTTTGACATGTAGTCAACCTGCGCACATGTCCTATTTGGGACATTTGTAAGGCCGGCCAATGTATTTTACCCCCACCAAACCATATATTTTTGGAAAGTAGACACCCTAGGGTATTTCAAATGGTGTTTTTTAACACTTTCCATGCACTAATTCTACCACCAGACATTGTCAAACATTTAGGTAGTCATTTTTTGTGTGTTTTTTTTCACACACATTGTACTTTAGGCATGAATTAACAAATCGTGTTATGTGTCACTGCCAAACAACACGCCAATATGTGTTCAGCAACATCTCCTGAGTACAGTGATACCACCCATGCATAGGCTTGTCGGATTGTTTGGGGGCTAAAAGGCCACATTTGGCAGGTGCGCATATCCATTTTTCAACTTGGAATTTTGACATGTAGTCAACCTGCGCACATGTCCTATTTGGGACATTTGTAAGGCCGGCCAATGTATTTTACCCCCACCAAACCATATATTTTTGGAAAGTAGACACCCTAGGGTATTTCAAATGGTGGTTTTTTAACACTTTCCATGCACTAATTCTACCACCAGACTTTGTCAAACATTTAGGTAGTCATTTTTTGTGTGTTTTTTTTCACACACATTGTACTTTAGGCATGAATTAACAAATCGTGTTATGTGTCACTGCCAAACAACACGCCAATATGTGTTCAGCAACATCTCCTGAGTACAGTGATACCACCCATGCATAGGCTTGTCGGATTGTTTGGGGGCTAAAAGGCCACATTTGGCAGGTGCGCATATCCATTTTTCAACTTGGAATTTTGACATGTAGTCAACCTGCGCACATGTCCTATTTGGGACATTTGTAAGGCCGGCCAATGTATTTTACCCCCACCAAACCATATATTTTTGGAAAGTAGACACCCTAGGGTATTTCAAATGGTGGTTTTTTAACACTTTCCATGCACTAATTCTACCACCAGACATTGTCAAACATTTAGGTAGTCATTTTTTGTGTGTTTTTTTTCACACACATTGTACTTTAGGCATGAATTAACAAATCGTGTTATGTGTCACTGCCAAACAACACGCCAATATGTGTTCAGCAACATCTCCTGAGTACAGTGATACCACCCATGCATAGGCTTGTCGGATTGTTTGGGGGCTAAAAGGCCACATTTGGCAGGTGCGCATATCCATTTTTCAACTTGGAATTTTGACATGTAGTCAACCTGCGCACATGTCCTATTTGGGACATTTGTAAGGCCGGCCAATGTATTTTACCCCCACCAAACCATATATTTTTGGAAAGTAGACACCCTAGGGTATTTCAAATGGTGGTTTTTTAACACTTTCCATGCACTAATTCTACCACCAGACTTTGTCAAACATTTAGGTAGTCATTTTTTGTGTGTTTTTTTTCACACACATTGTACTTTAGGCATGAATTAACAAATCGTGTTATGTGTCACTGCCAAACAACACGCCAATATGTGTTCAGCAACATCTCCTGAGTACAGTGATACCACCCATGCATAGGCTTGTCGGATTGTTTGGGGGCTAAAAGGCCACATTTGGCAGGTGCGCATATCCATTTTTCAACTTGGAATTTTGACATGTAGTCAACCTGCGCACATGTCCTATTTGGGACATTTGTAAGGCCGGCCAATGTATTTTACCCCCACCAAACCATATATTTTTGGAAAGTAGACACCCTAGGGTATTTCAAATGGTGGTTTTTTAACACTTTCCATGCACTAATTCTACCACCAGACATTGTCAAACATTTAGGTAGTCATTTTTTGTGTGTTTTTTTTCACACACATTGTACTTTAGGCATGAATTAACAAATCGTGTTATGTGTCACTGCCAAACAACACGCCAATATGTGTTCAGCAACATCTCCTGAGTACAGTGATACCACCCATGCATAGGCTTGTCGGATTGTTTGGGGGCTAAAAGGCCACATTTGGCAGGTGCGCATATCCATTTTTCAACTTGGAATTTTGACATGTAGTCAACCTGCGCACATGTCCTATTTGGGACATTTGTAAGGCCGGCCAATGTATTTTACCCCCACCAAACCATATATTTTTGGAAAGTAGACACCCTAGGGTATTTCAAATGGTGGTTTTTTAACACTTTCCATGCACTAATTCTACCACCAGACATTGTCAAACATTTAGGTAGTCATTTTTTGTGTGTTTTTTTTCACACACATTGTAATTTAGGCATGAATTAACAAATCGTGTTATGTGTCACTGCCAAACAACACACCAATATGTGTTCAGCAACATCTCCTGAGTACAGTGATACCACCCATGCATAGGCTTGTCGGATTGTTTGGGGGCTAAAAGGCCACATTTGGCAGGTGCGCATATCCATTTTTCAACTTGGAATTTTGACATGTAGTCAACCTGCGCACATGTCCTATTTGGGACATTTGTAAGGCCGGCCAATGTATTTTACCCCCACCAAACCATATATTTTTGGAAAGTAGACACCCTAGGGTATTTCAAATGGTGGTTTTTTAACACTTTCCATGCACTAATTCTACCACCAGACATTGTCAAACATTTAGGTAGTCATTTTTTGTGTGTTTTTTTTCACACACATTGTACTTTAGGCATGAATTAACAAATCGTGTTATGTGTCACTGCCAAACAACACGCCAATATGTGTTCAGCAACATCTCCTGAGTACAGTGATACCACCCATGCATAGGCTTGTCGGATTGTTTGGGGGCTAAAAGGCCACATTTGGCAGGTGCGCATATCCATTTTTCAACTTGGAATTTTGACATGTAGTAAACCAGCGCCCCTGTCCTATTTGGGCCAATGTATTTTACCCCCATCAAACCATATATTTTTGAAAAGTAGACAACTCAGGGTATTTTAAATGGTGGTAGTTTAATACTTTTCATGCAATAATTCTACCACCAGCCTTTGGCAAACTTTTGGGTAGTAATTTTCTTCATGTTTTTTTACACATACATTGTACTTTAGGCATGAATTAACAGATCCTGTTATGTATCACTGCCAAACAACACCCCAATATGTGTTCAGCAACATCTCCTGAGTACAGTGACATCACCCATGCATAGGTTTGCTGGGTTGTTTGGGGGCTAAAAGGCCACATTCAAGACTTGTACATATCAGTTTTTCAACTTGATATATAGGTATGCTTGGCCTATCTTCAGTTTGGCATATTTTTGCATCCCCCCGTTAATGTTAACATCATGAAAGTTTATATTTTTATAAAGTAGACATTCCAGAGTATTGTATATGAGGTGTTTTCACATCCTTCCCCCAACCATTGTGCTAAACAAATTTCAGAGAACGTGCATGGTGGTAATTTTTTAATTCTGCTTTTTATGCACACGTCATCTGGTTTTGGCCAGCCAGTTATATGTTACTACCATAAAACTTTTTTAACCAAATGTGCAGGTATCAAATGCACCTTTAGCAGCATTCTCTAAACTAACTCCTGCAAAAAGAATCTAATTGGAGATTTGGGGGGAAGGAAACTGACTAACTAAAATTTGCTGTTTTCAAAAGAAAAAAAAACAGTGTCCTTTTCCTTTTTTATAACAGACCCAGCAACATTTCAGGGGATTTGTTTTTTTTTTGCAGTTGGCGGTATCTTAAAAATAAAATGTCTGGACTCCTTTGGCACCGTTGTTGGAACTTGACCATCTCCATAAATTATTGTGGAAATCAGCTTGAACTAAAATTGGAGAAAGGTGGTTCTTTCTGAATTCATTTTTTTTTTAAAGAGTAAAAATTAATTATGTGTTGCTACTTGCATCAGGTAGATAGCCACCTTTTTATGCCAGGCTTTTGTCTTTCTTAAGATAAGATATGGCTGCATCAGCTGATCAGCCAAATCAACACCCCCCATGTGCCTGTTATAAGCCCTGATGCACACCGGTTTTGTCTGTACCCTGCCTCGGACAGTGACGTCTGACATGCCCTCGTTATGGATGGTTGTTAGCATGTGAACATCCTTCCTGTCCTTAAATTTTATTGCAAGCACTTTAGCTTTGTGCAGACCTTTACATTCACTTTTTTTTTTTGGCCTCTATTAAAGGTCTGGGGAAATCCTTGGCATATCTTCTCACACTGCCACAGGCCAGTATCTAGAAACCCTAAAGAGTTTGAAACAAACAGACAATGCTATAAAAATTGTCCACATAAAGGTGGTAACCCTTATTGAACAAGGGGATCAGTAAGTCAAAAACAAGTTTCCCGCTTGTCCCCAGAGAGTCAGTACAGCCAGGAGGGTCCAGTTGACCATCTTTCCCCTCATATATACGAAAGGCAAATGTATAGCCACTTTCGCTCTCGCACAGTTTGTAGAATTTTACGCCATACCTAAAGCGCTTTGAGAGGATGTATTGTTTGAATCCTAATCTCCCTTTATATTTCATTAACGATTCATCAATAGATACATTTTTTGAGGAGTATAAACTTCAGTAAATTTGTGCTGAAGATGGTCTACCAGTGGGTGTATTTTATGAAGCCTATCATATTGGGTGTGATCTCTGCGGTGACAGAGGGTATTGTCATTGAAATGTAAGTATCTCAGCAGCAGCTCAAATCTTGTTCTAGACATGGTTTGAGAGTACACTCGACTAGAACAGATTGGGTTGGTGCTCCAGTAAGAGCAAATTGATGGCTTCTTTATAATCCCCATGAGAATTGTAAGAGCCCAGAATTTTTTAAGTTCAGCGACATCTGTGGGATGCCAAGCACACTCCTCCCTGACTGCATAGCTATCTGGATTGGTATCAATAAATTGGGTAGCATATAAATTAGTCTGGGGAGCAATCTCCTCCCACATGGTATCCCCTAAAAATAGCTCCATATATTGCATAGAGGAGAAGTCATCCACATTGACATTAATGCCTGTGTTGGCACTAAAAGGGGTGATTTGGGGCTCAGCTAACTGTGGAGAAACCTGTTCCTCCTCCACATTCGGCGTAGCAGAGAAAGCACAGCTTCTTTTTGCAGCCAGCTCACACACAGATGACATGTCAGAAAACTGACCTGGGTCAAAATCGGACGCAGTGTCAGTGGCGTCAGAGTCTGGCTAACACAGAGTTAAAAAACAGACTAAATGAGACTAAAACTTCTGTTAGCAGCAATCTGTAAACTAACTCCTGCAAAAAGAATCTAACTGGAGATTTGGGGGAAGGATACTGACTAACAGAAATTTGCTGCTTTCAAAATAAACAAAAAAAAAAATCAGGAACAAGTATTATAAAAATGTATTTTCTGTGTGGTAGACCTTAAAACATTCTCCAATGCACAGTCCAGGTTTTGTATGGCAATCGGGACAGTGAAAAGGGGTGTCTGTCCTTTTCCCTTTTTTATAACAGACCCGGCAACGTTTCTGGGGGTTTCTTTTTTTTGGTGTTGGCGGTATCTTAAAAATAAAATGTCTAGACGACTCTTGCACTGTCGTTGGAACTTGACCATCTCCATAAATTATTGTGGAAATCAGCTTGAGCTGAAATTGGAGATAGGTGGTTCTTCCTGGATTAATTTTTTTAAAAAGTAAAAATGAATTATGTGTTGCTACTTGCAACAGGTAGATAGCCACCTTTTTATACCAGGCTTTTGTCTTTCTTAAGATAAGATAAGGCTGCATCAGCTGATCAGCCAAATCAACACCCCCCATGTGCCTGTTATAAGCCCTGATGCACACCGGTTTTGTCTGTACCCTGCCTCGGACAGTGACGTCTGACATGCCCTCGTTATGGATGGTTGTTATCATGTGAACATCCTTCCTGTCCTTAAATTTTAGCGCAAGCAGTTCAGCCTTGCGCAGAGCTTTGCATTCCCCTTTTTTTAATTTGGCCTCTATGAGAGGTCTGGGAAAATCCTTGGCATTTCTTCTTACAGTGCCGCAGGCCAGTGTCTGTAAACTATAAAGAATTTTAAACAAGTGGACACTGCTGTAAAAATTGTCCACATAAAGGTGGTAACCCTTATTGAACAAAGGGTTCAGTAGGTCCCAAACAAGTTTCCCAGTTGTCCCCAGAGAGTCAGGACAGCCAGGAGGGTTCAGTTGAGCATCTTTCCCCTCGTATACACGGAAGGCAAATGTGTAGCCACTTTCGCTCTCGCAAAGTTTGTACACTTTAATGCCATACCTAGACCGCTTTGAGGGGATATATTGTTTGAACCCTAATCTCCCTTTGTATTTCATAAGGGATTCATCGATGGATAAAGTTTGTTGGGGAGTATAAACTTCAGAAAATCTGTTCTGAAGATGGTCTACCAGTGGGCGTATTTTATAAAGCCTATCATATTCGGGGTGATCTCTGGGGTGACAGAGCGTATTGTCGTTAAAATGTAAGTATCTGAGCAGCAGCTCATATCTTGGTCTAGGCATTGTTTGGGAGAATATAGGAGTCGAACAAATTGGGTTGGTGCTCCAGTAAGACCGGATTGATGGCTTTTTTATTATCCCCATGAGCATGGTAAGAGCCCAGAATGTTTTAAGTTCAGGGACATCTGTGGGATGCCAAGCATGCTCCCTGACTGTATAGCTACCTGGATTGGTCTCAATAAATTGGCTAGCGTATAAATTAGTCTGGGAAGCAATCTCCTCCCAGATGGTATCCCCTAAAAATAACTCCATATATTGTATAGGGGAGAAGTCAACCACATTCACATTAATGCCTGCGTTGGCACTAAAAGGGGGGATGTTGGGCTCAGCTAACTGTGGAGGTACCCAGTCCTCCTCCACATTCAGCGTAGCAGGGGAAGCACAGCTTCTTTTAGCAGCTGGCTCACTCACAGATGACATGTCACTAGACGTGCCGCTAAACTGACCTGGGTCAAAATCGGACGCAGTGTCAGTGGCGTCAGAGTCTGACGCCAAGAAGGCATATGCCTCCTCCAAGCTGTACATGCGCTGCATGTTTCACACCAACAGACTAAACTAACAAAATACTAAACACAATATTTTTTTTTATTTTTTTTTAAAACACTAAAACAGACTAAAACAGACTAAAACAGACTAAAACAGTAATCCCTAAACTAACTCCTGTTAGAAGAATCTAATGGAGATTTGGGGGAAGGAAACTGACTGACTACGACTATGACAGACTATGACAGACTATGACAGACTACGACAGACTACGACAGACTAAAACAGACTAAAACAGACTAAAACAGACTAAAACAGACTAGTCTAAGACAGTCTAAGACAGTCTAAGACAGTCTAAGACAGTCTAAGACACAGATTTTTTAAAATAAAGTTAACCCTTAAGGGCAAAAAAAAAAATACAGACAGTAAAAATGCACTGTCTGTAACAGATCTGGCAGGGAAGGGGTTAAAATAGGATTTTAATTAACTGAAGATACTTTTTATTTTTCACAGGAACAGCTGCTGCAACAAACTATCAGGATCTCTGTCTCTCTCCTCTCACAAAACGCTACAGAGAGGAGAGAGGCAGAGATCAGTGTCAAAGTGAGTGTTTGTAACACCCACTTTGACACCAGCCAATTGTGAGCGATCGCGGATCGCTCACATGCCGCAATTGGCTGTTACTATCTGCCTGGGATGCCGGGCAGATAGTAACAACGGGATTTCAGCGGAAGCGATCTCTGATCGCTCCCGCCGCCCGTTTTCCGTTAGGACGGTTCAGGACCGTCCTCGGTCGGCAACGCAAAAATGCCGAGGACGGTCCTGAACCGTCATGCGTCCTTAAGGGGTTAATTATATTTTGTATCGATGTAATGGAATAAGTACAAACAGAATGGAAGGTTCTTAGAAAGAAGAGTTTATTAACTGTTTAAGTGTTGGGACACTAAAAGAAAAGAGCTTGGCTTTAAAATATGGTAATGCCATAGCATAACTGGAAACAACACAAAGAAAAGTGTGGGAATAAATGGCGCTTATAAATATAGTATAGAAGAAATTTCAAAAAGCTGCTATAAGACACTCATGAGGGTACTCCAAAACCACTCTCCACATGCAAAAAACGAAAAGAAAAGAGCTTGGCTTTAAAATATGGTAATGCCATAGCATAACTGTTTACTTAGTTGTGAATTATCATGAGAACTTTAAAAATGATTTAATTAAGTGTGATGGTTAAATATTTTTCGGTTATACTGCGTCTCTGCCAGTTATGTTCTTCTTTATTTTTGCATGGTCTCTTTCATTACCATATTGCTTGCCAGAAAAATACGAACACTTTAATTAATTTTTCTAACTTTACGTGAAAATCTCTGCAAATATTTTAAAACTCAGATTGTTCTGAAAAATAATCAACTCAGACCTGGCGCAGTATTTTTACAGTTTCATCACTGCCTCTTATTCTATGATTTATAACCCTTTAGGTAGCTAGGGCAAAATATCTCTCCCAAAATAGGCCAGTTAAAACGCAAATAGTTCTGACTGATTTTTTTCCTTTAAACTACTGGTGTATGAGTATTATTAATTAGTCTTCAGATAAATGAGAACATTGTGATCTGAAGCTTGAAATAGATTTCAGCGTATTTATTTAATTTTTACATTATTTAAAATGTCTCCGTTGTTAAAAATTATGACACTTTTTTTTATCTCCTTTAGGAAAGTAATTATGGCTTACACAGATGCTTAAATAAAAAAATAAAAAAAAAAAAACTGTACTTCCCCCCCCCCCATTTTGGTTTTTATCATTTTGATACTTGTATACACTGATCAGCCGCAACTTTAAAATCACTGACAGGTGAAGTGAATAACATTAATTATATCATTACAATGGCACCTGTCAAGGGGTGGTATATATCAGACAGAAAGTGTACAGTCAGTTTTTGAATTTAATGTGTTGGAAGCAGGGAAAGTAGGCAGGCGAAAAGATCTGAATGACTTGGCAAGGACCAAATAGAAATGACTAGATGATTCAGAGATTCTCCAAAATGGCATGTCATAGGGTCATATGGGCTGTACCCGTTATGCAGTGGTTCCCAAGAGTGGTGCAATGAAGGATCATAGGGTCCCAAGGCACATTGATGCACATGAGAGAAGACTAGGCCATCAGGTCCGATCACACAGAAGAGCTGCTGCAGCTCCGATTGCTGAAATACTTAATGCTCGCCATGATAGAAAGGTGTCAGAAGACACATGATGACACATGATGACCCCTGTCCACCTCCGATAGTGCCTTCAATGGGGACATGAGCATTAGAAAATTACCATGGAGCAATGGAAGAAGTTTGCCTGGTCTGGTGAATCATGCTTTCTTTTAGATCAGGTGGAGGGCCAGGTACGTGTGTATAATTTACTTGGGCAACAAGATGCTCCACAGGAAGAAGGCATGCCAGCAGAGGCAGTGTTATACATTTGGTAATGTTCTGTTGGGAAACCTTGGGTTCTGGCATTCATGGGGATGTTACTGTGTCACGTGCCACCTACCTAGCGATTGTTGCAGACCACTTCAATGGCAATTAGCTTGCTGAAAGCAGTGGACTCTTTCACTGCTGCTAATGTCTTGTTGCCAGATACCACAGGACATATTCAGAAATCTTGTGGAATCCATGCCTCGATGCATGAGAGCTGTTTTGGGAGCACAGTATTTGGCAGGTAGTTTTAATGTTGTGGCTGATCAGTGTATTCCCAGCAGTACATGAAGCAGCAGGTTGCCTGCCTGAAAGGTCTCTTATGATGTATTTTGTGTCATAGGATAAGTAGTTAACTTGTAGACAAATGTGTGCAGTTTTTTTTTCCCTTCTTTTCATTTATTATGTTCCAGAAAATGCAAATAGCGTTAACAGGAATCTGAGACAGTGCACAAAGATGAAGGTTGCAGATTTATGAATCATCGTTATGTAATGCAGACTATGCATAATTCAAAATTATACAGTCAAAATAACATGCTGTAGAACTGGTAAATGAACTGAATTAAGAACTGTTCAAGATATTAACCCTTTATATTACATCATAAACAGTCTACATTATTGCTGGCCAATTGTGGTTAAAAAACACATTTAATGCTAAAATAAAACTCCTAGGATAAATGTTTACCTAATCAAGTCAGCTTTGCACAATCAGTTATTTGTAGCAATAACTTTAAACACGTCACTCTGAAATCATAGAATCAGACAGCTCTAGATTGTGGGACTGTAGTAATCTGTTGATTTAGCCTTAGACCTGAGAGTATCAGGGCCGTCTTTAATATTGATTGGACCCTGGGCAAAGCATTTGCTTGGGCCCCTGGAACCTGTCCCCCCTCACCAGGCATGCAATCACGTCCTCCACCCTAACGAAGTGGCAGACCTAAAGTAGAGAGGTGCAAGAATTTTTTTGAGCCTCCCTATCGCACGGGTGATTAGAAGGTAGATCCCCATCTGTCGTGCAACTCCAGCAATGCACTGACAGCTGGGGCTCTTCCATTTACCCATGTTTGAAGGTTTGTATTTAGCACTAAGCTGTTGTGTGTTTGAATGTTAGCAGGTTTTTGTATGGAATATGTTTGTATGTGGTGTTGGCGTACGTGCAAGCATGTATTTATGTGTAGTGTTGGTTTTTGAATGCAGGGGTGTGTTTACATATAATTTTGGTGTGTAACTCAGACGTGTGTTTTGGAGTTTGAATGCCAGTGTGTATTTGTATGTGATGTTAGTGTGTGAATGCTGAGATGTATGCACATATACACACACACATATATCGATATATATATATATATATATATATATATATATATATATATATATATATATATATATAAATATATATATATATATATATATATATATATATATATATTTATGGCACACACAGACAGACATACTGATACACAGACATACTGACACACACACAGTCAGACCTACTGACAGACACACACAGACATACTACACACACACAGACCTACTGACAGACACACATACACACACAGACCTACTGACAGACACACACACAGACCTACTGACAGACACACACACACACATAGACCTACTGACAGACACACAGACCTACTGACAGACACACACACAGACATACTGACACACACCCAGACAGACATACTGACACACACCCAGACAGACATACACACCCAGACAGACATACTGGCATACACAGACACATACTGACACACACACACAGACATAGTGGCACACACAGACAGACATAGTGGCACACACAGACAGACATACTGTCACACAGACATACTGGCACACAGACATACTGACACACACCCAGACAGACATACTGACACACACCCACCCAGACAGACATACTGGCATACACAGACACATACTGACACACACACACACAGACATAGTGGCACACACAGACAGACATAGTGGCACACCCAGGTAGACATACTGGCACACAGACACACATACATACTGGCACACAGACACACAGACACATAGACATACTGACATACACACAGTCAGACCTACTGACAGACACACAGACCTACTGACAGACACACACTGGCACACAGACATACTGGCACACAGACATACTGGCACACAGTCAGACCTTCTGACACACATAGACCTACTGACAGACACACACACATACAGACATACTGACCCACAGACATACTGACACACAGACATACTGAAATACACCTATGCAAACTTTAAAGCCCCCCTCCAGTTTCCTACCTTCCCTGGGGTCCAGTGTGCTGGCTTGGGTGGTTGGGAGTTGGGGACTTGGTCTCTTTGCTCAGTCCACCTCCTCACTGCGTCCTGGCACAGGCTCCCTCCCGCGTGGCTCATCATCTCTGAGGGAGGAAGTGACTTGCGGACGTCACTTCCTCCCAGTGCTGCTGTAAAGCAAGGGTCCCGGTCGTGCTGTTAAAGGGTCACAGCACCCGACCGGGCCCCTGCTGAAACGTGCTCACCGGGTGGCCCTAAATGTATTGGCCACCCGGTGAGCCTCCTTAGAGTATGGGCCCCGGTGCAGCCGCAGTACCAGCACCGCGGGCCCATGGGGGGGGGGGGATTTTTCTTATGCAGGCTATGGGCGGCGGGGCAAATAGGGCCCCCAAGGAGTAACTGGGCCTGGGGCAGCTGCCCCGTTTGCCCAGCGTTAAAGATGGCCCTGGAGAGTAGGCCCATTCACTCTTAGATTATAAGAATCTGTCTGTTTAAAGAAACACTCCACGCACCATAAGCACACTCCGATGTAGTTATAGTGCCAGGAGTGCCCTGACATGCCTCTCAATGCAAGTAGTCAAACTGTTTGCTATCAGTTTGCTAACTTACCTGAGGTGTGAAGGGCTCCAGTTACCTCCACCATGAGAGCCAGAAGCGTTCTGCTCCGAGCCAAGCCTGGCAAAGAATTTCTGATAATTCCACAGCCAAATATATTGAAGACATTCCTGATATTACTAGTCTCATTGAGGGAACTGTTCGTACATGACAACTATTTATACCTATTCAGCTGTACTTACAACATGCACCTTTATTCTAATTTGTGTGAATGAGAACTGTGTTAAAGTGGGTGAAATGTGTTTATACCGTGATGTGCTTAAAGTGACGTTGATAGACTTTGATATTCCTGAAAATGTTTACCTTTTTAAGCTGCAAATTTCATGGCACATCGATGATGAGGTCTGCTTCATAATTTCAAATAGGGTATAAGCAAGCTCTGGAATTAAGCAGCTTCTAATTGGACCAAGACTAGAGACAACGTTTTGACTCCACGCTGGAGTCTTTGTCTGTAATGGGATGGAACTGAAACATTGTCTTTCAACTTGTTCCTATACAAAGTAGCTTAATTCCTTGACTTAGTTCCTAGACCCGTCTTGAAATTATCTACATTTGGGGAGGTGCCACTCTTGCTTACAAAAAGTATGGATTCCACATGATGCTTGTAACCCCTGTCCTTTTTACTTGAAAACTCATTTTTCATAACAGTTACTACGTAAGAAAATGTATTTCAAGGTTTCCAGATCAATAGGTTTCATTAAAGATTTCAATGTATCAGTATTACAATATATCTGCCAAAATAGTTATATGGAACCTCAAATTTTTATTTTGAGCATCATGTCTCTGACACTAACAAATATTGCTTTAGCTCACTGCTTTATTTACTCTGTGCTGATATCACAATTTACTAAATAAATGATCTGTGTCATTAGGCTATATGATTTTAACTATAATACACCTATCAAAATAATGGAGATATGTTGCTGATTCAATGACCAAGATTCCAACAGAAAACACAGTATTTTTTAAAAATAAAATACTGGAGAATGTTCAGTTAAAGTCATTGCGAGACGCTGCTGGTGAAATGGAATGAAATTACACGAGCGATCAAATAGAAGAGAGAACAAGAGTAGGCATTCAATTACAAAGCTTAAATACACCTACATGCTGTACATATACATTGAGTAGATAATACAAATAGAATGACAATAAAAGGGTATGTTGCTTAAGTGAATGTCCAGGGTTGGTCAGATTTGTAAAAATTATAGATATTTGTAAATATTAATAAATAAAATATGACAATATTGAAATCTGGCTAACACAATGAATGTTTATACTACCCAGGATCTAGGTATTAAAGTTAAAGGGACGTCACAGAAACCAAAATAACTTCATCTAAATTAAGTTGTTACGGAGGCACTCTTACCTCAAGGGGTTAAACCATTATTGAACCTCCCTCTCTACCCCCCCCCCAGATGGCATCCGGCTTCTGAAATTTCACTTAGAGAAAGTGAGGATTACCACCGGGAAGGGGGACACTAATTGGCTCTCTGATCAATGTGCCTCTCTAATCCCCTCTCAATGTATTGGGCAGAATTAGCCTTCTGTAACTGTCAATGATGTAATATTGCTAGGTCCTGATTCTACCTGGTCTCTTATTTAGGAAGCCATGTTAAAATAATAGGTTTCGCTCACTGTTTAGCTGTAAAAACCAACCAAGGACGTCTATTTCCAGAAATTGTACAATAGTTGACATTTCTTATATCTCCGCCTGTCACTACGATATCGGCACACAACATTTTTAAACAATCTGTGTTTATCTGTAATCTTAATTTAAAAATAGGGAGTAATACATTGGCAGGTGTTGTCGAAAGAACAGATGCACAGCACTCATTGTGAAATCAGCTGTAACGAGGAGAGGTGAACATATTGTAAGTAAATAAAAAAAAATCACTCAGAGTCTGGCATTTCACTTAGTGGGATATTTAAATAGCTGTTTCATGAGAGGGATTAGCTAATAGTAAAACAAGGATCGGATATTATTCAATTTATTCAGTGGAGAAAAAGAATTGCCCATATGCTTGTTTCCGTGAAACACTGTTAAACGTGGAACGACATTGCGCAGTTGGGTTTGATAAACACAAACAAACTGTCTCAAAAGATCACGTGCTCGAAACCATTACTAATCTGGTGAAGTCTTGATAGTTCACAGGATGTTGGCAACAGATACTAGAAAGTAAAGACAATTCCTTTAAATGTATCACTCTTGTATAGGAAGACAAAGTGAAATATTAAAATCAACAGCTGATCATCCTGACTTTATGACGAGTGCCCCAATGAAATTTTGCTTCCAACAAACTTGAATCCAATCATTACTTCCCAGTGTACAATGTTTCACCATTGCTAGTAAAGGACCAGTATAGGCACCCAGACCAATTCAGCTCAATGAAGTGGTTTGGGTGCCAGGTCCATCTAGGATTAACCCTGCCTGCTGTAAACATAACTCTTGCCGCGCATATGCATTCAGCCGATGACAACTGAAGGAGGAAGAGAGTCTCCAGCGCCGAGGGAGCCCAGCACTGGAGAAAGGTAATATTTTAACCCCTTAACCTCTCTTGATCCCAGCGGGAGGGGGCCATGAGGGTGGGGGACCTATGAATACTATAGTGCCAGGAAAACGAGTTTGTTTTCCTGGCACTATAGTGGTCCTTTAAGTGATCGATGTACATCTGCAAATGTTCTATGCATGTTTTTTAGTGCATATTGGGTGTTTTGAAGATGTTTCCATTGGATTTGTGTATTTCACTCCAAGCTCACTGAAATTCTAATAAATAAATTAAATTCATACACATCTGGTATATTAATTCTTTCACCATGTTCGTTATCCTTAAACTTCTAATGTACAGGTTTTACAATTATGTAACAATGTGGACTATTTGGACAATGGCTGCCACCCAGCATTATTAAATAAAGTGAGAATTCAAGGTGAATTTAAAGTAAATTTGAAATTTAAGGTTAAAATACCCCAAACTACAAAACTTCTCTAAGTCCACTATGCTTTTTTTCAGCTATCCCAGGCATTAAATTTGAAATGAATTCAAAGTACACACAAGTATTACATGATTCTACATATGGATTCTCTTAATGATAGAGACATTCTAAGCTTTCAGAATTAAAGAGCAATTTTAATATTATTGTATAGTAATTTCTGTTACATGCCACATATACTACGAGTATCAAATTATATATTATTATTATTATTATTATTATATATTGCCATTATAAAATGGAGAATGAAAAAGAAATATCAATGAGAGTTAATCTTGCAATATGCTCACTTAGTTTGAAATTTGTGGTTATTACGTCTGAATGTGATGGGAATACCTATTTATATTGCCTTTCCCAATGCAGAAAATACATATGATATTTTCTAGTTTGTGTATTTTCTTACGTATATGTACTTATATGACAATTACTCTAACTTATCATAAGTAGTGATGTCCCAAACGGTTCGCCGAACGGTTCGCGGCGGACGGTGAACATATGCACTGTTCGGTCCGCCCCCTATGTCATCATTGAGTAAACTTTGACCCTGTACCTCACAGTCAGCAGACACATTCCAGCCAATCAGCAGCAGACCCTCCCTCCCAGACCCTCCCACCTCCTGGACAGCATCCATTTTACATTCATTGTGAAGCTGCATTCTTAGTGAGCTGTCCAGGAGGTGGGAGGGTCTGGGAGGGAGGGTCTGCTGCTGATTGGCTGGAATGTGTCTGCTGACTGTGAGGTACAGGGTCAAAGTTTACTCAATGATGATGAATAGGGGACGGACCGAACAGCGCATATGTTTGCCATCTGTGGCGAACCGTTCGGCAACCGTTCGGGACATCACTAAAGTATTGTTGCATGCAATTTTTAAATTATTTATAATATTTTTGGCTAAACTTTTAAAATTTAATTTTTAATATGTAAAATATCAAAAATATAAACATTTTTATATGTGTATTGAAACATTATCGATATGTATAAAAAAGTGTAAATATTAATCTAATTTTCAAAATATTAATTCATTTTGAAAGCGTCTCCAAATATATTAAATCAAAGCCTCATTTTCTATGTGTCAAGGTAATCTGCGACCATTACAAAGAGTCAAACTTCAGATTTTACAACTGCAACTCAATTAAAAAAAGATAAAAATTAAATCAATCTAAATAATTAAGTTAAGGTTTGTAGTTAGAGTGAACCTGTGTGGGCATCCTAAGCATATTGCATTATTAAAAAGTAATGCGAGCTACAATGGCAAGCATTACAAAGGCAAACTAACTGTTATAAAATTAGATTTTTTTTTTCTTTTTTGCAATTTTTTCTTTCTTTTATTCTTCTTTATTTCCAAATGAAAATAAATTATGATATCGGGTTTTTCTGTAGATATTTCTGTACAAATCATTTTCTTTCTCAACATTCTGTCCAAGACTTGCTCTATTACTACTGTCAATTGTTCCAACAATTGTCTCATATTTGATCTCTCTGTTGGACATTTATAACATGTACATCACTAATGAAAAATATCAATTAATGGACAACAGTGTGAGAATAAACAGGTGGTTATTTTGCTAAATAAGTAATATGGCAGAGAACTCCAAAAATAATTGTAATTCACATAGAAACCCATACTAGAAAACTTAGCAATGCTTACTTCCAGGCTGTCCATTTGGTAGCTCACCTGCATCCTTTAGATGCAGAACAGACCCTTTTTCAGTGTGCGGAAGGAAATGCAATTTCCCACTATAGACTAAAAGACTCTGAATATGACTCATGGCAATTCCGAGGGACCTGTTTCTGCTTTAACACAGAACAGAGGAGGAACGTTGTGGGAAGACCTCTGACGTGGGGCTGCAGTACAACAACTTCTGGTCTAGTCTAGTCTAGATTGAGATGGTTATGGAAGAAGGGAGCACAGAATAAAGCAGAAATATGGAATGAAGAGGGCAGAGGAGGAAATGGCAGATGGAATGATGAGTGTTAGTTAAAAAGCCATAAATGAATTAGTAGTTAAAAGGTCACACAGAGAACAGGGCAGGTAAACGTGGCTGATGCGTGCAAAAGAAATGAGGAGGTTAGAAGAAGAATGAATAACGTGTGGAGGGACTAGTGAATGAAAATGGCACCAGGTTCCCCTGCAGATTAATTCAACAAAATATAGTATTCTATTCCAAAGCAGTGGACAGCACAATTGTACACAGTGTATCCACAGGTATTTTACAGTAGTTAACAGGTATTTTACACTAAAGGTAACTTCAGGGCAGTTCTGTTGTATTTAGCTGCCAAGAATAAGCTTAGTGTACCATACATACAAGCCTTCATTTATATTGATTCATTGTAATTTTATTTCAAAGACAGGTTTATGTGAAGCGTGACAATGCTTCAAACGTAGGAATGATCCAAGTTGTTTTTTTTTTAAATTCTTCACAGGAAAGAAAATTCTTTGAAACTTTTCTCTGTGTCTTTTATTTATATTTTATTCTCCTCTTCTCTTTAACAACTTTCATGATTCATTTTGGCAAAAACAAGGGGCATTTGTTTTCCAACAGCTCTTTGAGGAACATAAAACACCCCAGATGGTTGGTCCGGCTCTGGCAGGGTCTGCTGGATGTAAGAGCCAGAATTTGGAAGACATCAGCAGGCCTGGGGTTTTGTAAATAATGAAGAGAGCATATTCACTACGTGAAACGCAGCATAGAATCTTAACAGAGACTTGCATTTCTCAGCACTGTGTCCAGCTCAGATCAGCGGCCACCACACCCTGTGATTAAGGACTGCAAGCCGTGGGCTTGTTACCAGTACTGATGTCATGCACTTGATTGCTTGAATACTGTGGGTGATGATGAAGTTTTTTTAATTGTTGCACATGTTCGGATGATAACAAATTGTATATTTACTGACGCTTATCTCTTTTGTTCAGTGAAAGAAGGGTCTATTTACTCAGAGAATGCTGCATCAGAATAACACCCTTAAGCACACAATTTTCTTTTTATAAAGAATGTGCTTTATTCAACTGATTAGAAAAAAAAATATGCGCGGAGACGCAGGGACAGCTGGTAGCGGGGAGGGGCAGGGGGGTGTTTAAAGGTGACATGCTCCATTTAGGGTAATAAACAAAATAAATAAAAATACAAATTTCACGATGATATCCAGACACCTTTGTAGTAAATAAAATATTTACAGTTGGAAGTGGTCAAGAGGTTATGTACTAAGCCTCAGTGACTCAACATTTGTTAAATAATGTCATGATGTGGTCCTCTGATGGAGAACTTCTGGCCAAGACTTACTTTAATATCAGTATTATAGTCAATGATATTTGAGAGTAAATGATGATATAAAGGTTATTCTTTGAATGAAAGGTTAACTTTGTGACTACAGTTCTTGGCTAGACTTGAAATTAATAGAAAAAGGTAGAAAGATAGAAACCTAAAAACATAAAATGTGACAGCAGATAAGAACCATTCGGCCCATCTAGTCTGCTCAGTTTTCTAAATACTTTCATTAGTCCCCAGTCTTATCTTATAGTTAGGATAGCCTTATGCCTATCCCACGCATGCTTAAACTCCTTTACTGTGTTAACCTCTACCACTTCAGCTGGAAGGCTATTCCATGCATCCACTACCCTCTCAGTAAAGTAATACTTCCTGATATTATTTTTAAACCTTTGTCCCTCTAATTTAAGACAATGTCCTCTTGTTGTGGTAGTTGTTCTTCTTTTAAATATAGTCTCATCCTTTACTGTGTTAATTCCCTTTATCTATTTAAATGTTCGGATTGTTTCAGAATGTTATCTATTTAAATCAGATATTGCTTTAACCGTTCAGTGACCACATGTTACATTTACTGTCCTCACAATTTGTTTCTTAAAGACCATACAATAGTCTTGGTCATTGAGGTCTGGTAGCACTATAAGGTTTTATGTTTGTTTAGTGAGTTGGACGTTTAATTTTAAAATAGGATTTTTAACAAACAGATTTTTATGATGGCATAGGTTATCAGTGGGTTTATAAGTTTACATTTCTAATGATATCTTAATGATTTCTCTAATACATGCAAATAAGTCTAATTCCCCTGATGGGAGTAAAAAAGAAAAATGTCCGAAAATAAGTATTTTAAATCACAAGTTAAATGTATTCACAAACTTTATTAGGTGATACATTTAACCCCTTAAGGACTGGACTGTTTTTGCGATGTTGTACATTTGCGACCAGGCCTCTTTTTACACTGTTGTGGTGTTTGTGTTTAGCTGTAATTTTCCGCTCTCTCATTTACTGTTCCCATACAAATTATATATTGTTTTTTTCAGGACAAAAAAGGCTTTCTTTACATACCATTATTTATATAAGCTCATGTAATTTAATTTAAAAAAAATATGATGAAAAATTGAAGAAAATACATGTTTTCTTCAAAAGAGAATAAAAAAACTGCTAAATAGATTCAAAATTTTGTCCTGGGCTTTAAAATACCCAGTGTTTACATGCTTATTTTTGCAAGTTATAGGGCTATAGGTACAAGTAGGATATTGCGGTTTCAAAACATACATTTTTTAAAATTTATCAATAGTGACATTGTAACACTATTATCTGTCATAAATCTCTGAATAACACCCCACACGTACATATTATTTTTAAAGTAGACAACCTAGGGTATTCAATATGGGGTATGTCCAGTCTTTTTTAATAGCCACCTAGTCGCAAACACTGGCCAAAGTTAGCGTTCATATTTGTTTGTGTGTGAAAAAAGTTAAAAACTAAATTGAACGCTAATTTTGGCCAGTGTTTGTGACTAAGTGGCTACTAAAAAAGACTGAACATACCCCATTTGCAATACCTTGGGTTGTCTTCTTTTGCAAATAGTATGTCATCATGGGAGTTATTCTCACTCCTGGGCTACCATTCGCTCTCAAAGGCAACGTAACCAATCTGGCCATTTTCAACGTAAAAATATTTGAGCCATATATTTGACCCTGTAGCTTTCAAAAATGCTATAAAATCTGTAAATGAGGGTACTGTTATACTCGGGATACTTTGCTGAACACAAATATTGGTGTTTCAAAACAGAAAAACGTATCACAACAATTATATCATCAGTAAAAGTGCTGTTTGTGTGTGAAAAATGCGGGAAAAAAAAGTCATTTTCACTGACAATATAACCACTGTGATATGTTTTACTGTTTTGAATCGCTAATATTTGTATTCAGTGAAGTCTCTCGAGTAAAACTTTACCCCCCATGTACAGGTTTTAGGGTGTCATAGAAAGTTACAGGGTAAAATACAGTGCTAGCAAATTAAATTCTCTGGACTTTTGGCCTGGGTTGGCAGGCAGGTCCCTCAAATTGCAATTAATAAAATTACTGAATTATGTAAAAATATTACATAAATATGCACGTAGAATTTAAATATATATATACATATTTATATATTTGAAGTCTACGTGTATATTTATATAATTATTTAAGTAATTTTGTAAATGGACATATGTATATTTCGTATTATTTTTATTTATTTATATATACATAGATATATATACAATTTCCTTCTAAGAGTATTTTGATATAAATATATATATTTTAATATCAAAATATAGTTAGAATAAAATTTCATATAGATATATATATATATATATATTTAATTTGTATTATTATTTTACATTTTTATTTAATTTAATTTACTTATTATTTGTATTTTATAATAATATATATATACAATATATATAGTTATTATATATATTATATATACGTGTGTAATTTAATTATAAGTGTATTTTTACATTAATATATGTATATATTAATGTAAAAATACACTTAGTATGACATTATATATATTATATATAGACATATATTATATATATTATATATATTATACACATATATAATAATTATTTTTTATAATAATTATTTTTTTTATTAACATTTTTATTTTTTTATTTAACACTCGCAGGGAGATTGCCTGTCAGCCTGTCAGCACAGGCAGTCCCCCTGAAGGCAGACACTAGGACACCTGTTGAGCGATCACATGGCCCCAGGAGTCCTAATCCACTGCGGGGAGACTGTTTGGGCTGCAGGCAGTCTCCCCACACCAGGTACATTGCACCGTTAGGATGGTTCAGGACCGTCACTGGTCGGCAATGCAAAAATGCTGATGACGGTCCTGAACCGTCCTATGTCATTAAGGGGTTAAACATACACAAAAACAAACATGTTAAAAAAATAAATAAACAAAAGGCAACCTGAGATGGTTCCATCCCTTTAAGATGATGGTAATGCCAAACCTATCCAAGAACAACAACTTCATTGAAGTCAAAGAAGGAATAAAACGCCAATTGATTGTTTGGAAGGATGATACAAAGTACCAGTTCAAATGTAAAGCATGGTGTGTAACTTGTAATTTGTACTTAAAAGTTTAATTCTAGACAAGAAAATCCATAGCCTAAATATTGGATACAATATATAAAGATATGAACTGTAACTAAAATGTTACTTAGTATACTTCCATCTCTGACTGGATATCCTCCTGGTTTCTGAAACTCAGTCGCTTTAAAACCGAGCTCCTTGTCTTCCCTCCTCCTAATACTGATCTACCTCTTCCCTTCCCCCTTCAAGTTAGTTGTATCCACATAAGTCCATCCTTGCAAGCGTGATGTCTTGGCATAATACTTGATTCTGGAATCACCTTTGAGCCTCACATCCAGCGTGTTACCAAATCCTGTAGATTCCATCTTAAAAACATAGCCCGCATCTGCCCCTTTTTTACACAAGATGCTACCAAGGAGCTTGTCCATGCTCTAGTAATTTCCTGCATGGATTATTGTAACCCTCTCCTAATTGGTTTTCCCAAAAGCCGTATTGCCCTGCTACAGTCTGTAATAAATGCTGCCGCCAGACTGATTTTTCCCCTCTGTCAGTCCTTACATTGGCTTCCTGTATCCTATAGGAGTCAATTCAAAGTGCTAACCCATATCTATAACGCACTGAACAATTCTAGCCCCTCTTATACCTCTTCACAGATCCATAGGTATGCACCTTCTCAGTCTCTCCGCTCTGGCCGGGACCTTCTCCTGTCTGCTGCTCACACCCGTACGGCCAACTCACGCTTGCAGGACTTCTCGTGGGTGGCTCCCTTCCTATGAAATAGCCTACCTACTGCCATCAGACTCTCCAATAGTCTTCAATTGTTTAAGAAGTGCTTTAAAACCCATGTCTTTAGGAAAGCAGATGGCCTCTCAGAGTAACTTCTACCTCACATACCTGTCTCTTGCTCTCTCATAAAGGGTAGCACTCTATTCTCTCCTCCAGCTCTGCTTCACTTCCACCTTATTTGATTGCTATTTCCTGTCCTAATGTGTTTTATACCCCACCCAGACTGTAAGCTTGTTTGAGCAGGGTCCTCTTCAACCTATTGTTCCTGTAAGTTTTCTTGTAATTGTCCTATTTATAGTTAAATCCCCCCTCTCATAATATTGTAAAGCGCTACGGAATCTGTTGGCGCTATATAAATGGCAATAATAATAATAATATACTATAACATGTAGCTAATATTTGACAGTTTCCCTCTATAGAATGTAAACATAAAGAATCCTAGAGTCTCAGTAGACAGCAAGATCCACAGTATTAAGGACAGTGCTACCAACATTTTGCTATGAGCAAAGATTGAGGTTTTTATGCCTTGAATCAGTGACCACTTTTCTTTGCAGAACATTTTGGCTATTGTTTGTTTTATAACTTCATGTTTATTTCGGGCACTTTAGTGATGTGGGGATAGTGAGCTGTTATATTAAGCAGGCTGTGGATAGGAACAGCTGCTAGTAGGGAGCTTTGGCCAACAAAGTCATCAAACAGTGGGAAGCATCAAAAAATGGTTTTGCTGACATCACAGAGATAAAATTCCAGGACATATCAGACTCAACTGACATAAACACTCATAGTCAAATTTTCCATCAGATTGCTGTGGCTGGTAAAACAGAAGGACTAGAGCCAAGCATATATAATATGCAGTTGTGTTCACAAGTTTGCATACATTTTGGCATTGATTTTGAAAATATGATTGATCATGCAATAAAAGCATTTTATGGAAGGATAGTGATCATATGAAGCCATTTATTATCACACTGTTGTTTTGCTCCTTTTAAATCATAATCATAACAGAAATCACCCAAATGACCCTGATCAAAAGTTTACATACTGGCACGCTGCCCGCTGGGTCCGCTCATGCCCGGGAGCAGATTGGGACCCGGCAGGCGCATCTCGTTCTGGCGGCATTTCCACGTGGTAATGGGAATGCCGCTCATCACTCAACTCAAACTTTTGACGGGAGCTCCTCCCCCTCACACAGCGGCTGGGTCTGCAATCACGAGAGACGCCGGCTGCTGCAGATTAGATTCTTTTAAGGGTTTGTAATTAACCCTTAGAGTGCCATTCAATTTGGAACATGTGGGTGATGTCACACACACACGTTCACTATCACATGCTTCCCTGTAGCCAATCAGGGAGCACCTTAGGCTATATATACCTTTTTTATACATTTCTCTGTGCCCTGTCGTGGTTTTCATTTTGGTTATCCGAGAGTGCATGTCTGGTATTGATTCTTGTGTATTATGACTTTGGCTTTCCTTCTCACTATCCGATCTCTGTATCTTTGGTTTGGCTCCTGACTATCCAGACCTCTATATTCCTCGAACCTTGGCTTGTTCATTGTTTCCGTGTTTTCTGTGTTCTCGTCCACAACCCGTCTTGTGCTTTTTTTCCTTTTATACATTAAATCCGGCCATTCTAAGGCCCGGTAATACGTCTTAAGATTTTCTTTAAGTTCGCATGTTGGGCATTAGCTATTCCTGACACATACCTTTGAATGTTTGGCCTTGTTACAGACACACAAGGTGACACACACAGGTTAGAATGGCAATTAAAGGCTAATTTCCCACACCTGTGGCTTTTTGTAACTTGCAATTAGTGTCTGTGTATAAATAGTCAGTGAGCTTGTTAGCTCTCATGTGGATGCACTGAGCAGGCTAGATAATGAGCCATGGGGAGCAGAAAAGAACTGTCAAAAGACCTGCATAACAAGGTATTTAGTAATAGTGGTAAACCTCATAAAAGTTTATATATTCACAAAACATATCTATATGATGCTTCCAAGTAAATATATACAGTAATATGACCTGGTAAATTTAAAGATATAGATGGTTAGACTATAGCCCCCTCTTGCATTTTTTATGGGTTGTAGCCGTAACCAATCTAAAACACTCTTGTGCACCAATGGCGTGGAAAGGCATAAAATGTATTTTTCTGCCTAAAAAATATTGAAATGCATGGAGCGTAATACATTTAAACTATACATGCTTGGGTAGGGACACAGGTCAATAAATCGTGGCAAAAATGACAAAGTATATTTTATTCTATACAGCATGTCGATCTCAGTAGTGTAACGAAAGAGGTAAGAAATAGAGGATTTTCAGAGACTAAGATTGAACAGTTTTGCCTGTAACTTTCAGCTGGACCTGGCTCATTGCACAGAGCTAGAACTGAAACATGACAAAATGTCTTCCCAACTCATTGTATAAGAGCCAATTGGTAACAGTCTACAGGCTTCCTATTGACCCGCAAAAATGTGTCCACGGATTGGATTCATCATTCCATAGAGCGAGAGATGAAATGCCGCATCTCATAGACTTAACCTTTGTGCAAACATATCAGAAGGGAGAGAAAGAAGGAGATATGAAGGAAGCACATTGTCCATGTGAGAAAGAGAAGGTGATGGAGAGATAGAATAAATAGATATAAAGAGAATGCGTGTTGGCATTTGTTTAATAGAGTGGTTAAAAGAGAAAAGGATGGATGAGTGTGTGTGTGTGAGGGTCAGAGAGATGGCATAATAAAACTGCAGTGAGAGAAGATATGAGTGTGCCTGACTGAGAAGATGAGAGTTAACATTAAAGAGAGAGAAAGAAAGACATGTAGACTGGGAGTTAGAGAAGCAGAGTGAGATAGAGATTCAGAAAAGGAGCAAATAAAGTGAGTCGTGAAGAGAAACATATAAGAATGAGAACATGGATGAGACAGTTGAGGAAAAAGAGAGATAAAGGAAACTAGTGAAAAAGAATAACTTCAGGGCACAGGTTTAAAAAGATCACAGTAACAGGACTAATCTGAGAATATTGGGACAGTTGGTAGGTATCCTAGAGAGATGAAAACAACAAACCTGCATTCCTAAAGCTTTAGTGTCCCTGTCCTTAGATATAGTCAGCCCCTCCGTTTGCCATTAAAATAAAGAAATTTAAAGTCATACGTACCTTTTCTCCCTCCGCACTGTTTACCTCTCCGCCTCCTCTACAATCGTCCAATACAGTGCTCCTGGGAATCTGATGTGGATGCACTCATATGATGGTTCTGCGTCACGTGACCTAGTTTTACTGTCAGTGCTGTGTAAGTGCCTATAGGGCTCTCAGTATGAACTGGACTTAAACCTGCAATGTAAACATTGCCGTTCAACAAAACGGCAAACCACTTCACCACTACGCCCAGATTGCCTTAATCTCTGTTAATTAATCCTCAATATTTTTAATAGAGGAATTTAGGAAATATTTGAAGCAGCTTAAAGCCGTTTATATTTGTAAGATATTCATTGTGAAAATCGGAATGTGAAAATATCCTAGCATAGTTTACAAATGATAATATTTCCTCATTTTATCATTTCTAAATGAAAAGGTTAATCCGGGCAAAAAAAAATCATAATCATTTTGTTATTTGTTGCATTGCACCCATTTAAATAAAATCTCTTATATCTGCAAATAAACAATGTGATGTTGATGAAAATCTAATGCAAAACAGAAGAACTGCAAAAAGAATTTCACAGCAGATCGACAGTAGAGAGCTGGCCAGCTGACAGAACTGATATATATTTCCGTGAATTGTATTTATATTCAGTGAAACCACACAATTAGATAAAAGCATCAGTCTCCTACAAGCCCCAAATTATTGGGAACTTTGCAAATATTTGCAAACCATTGACAGATGTTTATTGAGTCATTGTATTATATGGTACTAAAGGAGTGGTTATACTGAGCATCATGGGAAATGTAGAAATGTACAGGGTGCCATGATTATAATTTTATATATTATATGCTCATAGGGATCTTAATCAGATCTATCTATCTATCTACACTATCTACCATATTTATCTATCTATCTATCTATCTATCTATCTATCTACACTATCTACCATATCTATCTATCTATCTATCTATCTATCTATCTATCTATCTATCTATCTATCTATCTATATCTCTGTCTGTCTATCGATCTATTGATCAATCGATCATTCTATCTATCTATCTATCTATCTATTGGTCTGTCTGTCTATATATCGATCTATTGATCGATCGATCATTCGATTGAATGTTCTATCTATCTATTTATCTATATGTCTGTCTGTCTATCGATCTATTGATCGGTCTCTCTGTCTATCTATCAATCTATTGATCGATCGATCAATCTAGTTCTACTTTAATCCATCAGCCCTTTTTGCTAAACTACCTCCGGTCCTTTTCCCTCTGGTCATTTGTTTCTCTCGTTCACTACTCACAGCAGTCGTCATTAAATTTCTTTCCAGTCTTTTTCTCAACTCCTTACTTTATTCCAAGTATTCTTTTATACCAGTTAGTTTCTCCTAGCCTTTTACACATCTCTCCACAATGTCACCAAATCCCAGAGTCTGCTAAATCACCACCTAGCCGTTCCCTCCAAGCAAAAGATTTAACCACCCTTTCGTTTATTTCCATCCCTCAACCACTGGGTCTTTCAACCGGCTTTGAAATTATAATTCTAAAAAATCTCAGAATCTGATTTATCAGTAAATATACAAGCTTTTCAGAACATGGGATTTCCAGAACCATACAGGGAGACACGTGCCATCTGCCATTTGCCATAATGAGCCCATCCATCAAAACCGTGCCCCCTCAGGAGATTGTACGAGATCCACTTTTCCTGTAGGCAGCGTGCGAAGGTCGTTTGCAGCATAATGCACAGTCATTGTTATTGGATTGTCTCTTGCAAACTCTCACAGGCAGCATTTCTTAAAGGTTTCAACACCCAGGTATGCAATTTTTAAAACAACAGAATTTATATATTTTTTGCAACAAAATAGCGAGGTATTAATTGGGCATTTTAAAAATTCATGACTTTAATGACGCTCTTTTTACCATTCTCATGCACTAGCCTGTTTAGCATTTCGAGAGATTGTAAATAAAATGAAAAATGAGGGTGTTATTTATTGAGATATTGCAGATTCCGGATGTATCTCGTTACTTTGTCTCGCCTTTCATTTTGTGCATGAAAGCTTGTCTGCTCTGAGATGCACTCAATGCAAGAAGCTGTGAGATCAATCTGTCTACATGCACAGCAGAGTATTGAAAAAATGATACAAAGCAGCATTTTCCACCGATATATTTTAGCTCTTGTCTCATTTCTCTAACTGTAATAGGATAAAGCTACGACCGTGTATTGGTAATCGTGGAAATGTCAAGCCTCAATTCTTGAGTGCTTTGGAATCTGAAAAGGCTAATGTATGCCTTTGTGTCTTTTCCATATTTCCCATCAAGACTTACAAATATAAAGTGCATCTTAGCATCGGGTGATATTGCATGCCAAATGTTAGTATCAGCATGTTATATGATATCACTTTAGCGTCATAACGTGTGTGCTTTTTTCTGTACTATTCTAGAGATACATGATGCGGAATATATCAGTGTAAATGGAAACGGTATTATTGGTGGACACAAATATCACCAGATGTGGACATTTATAAGGTGAAACACGGGGCCTTGTGAACCAGAGGAAACTTTGAGATTGCATTGAGGCAGGGATGCTTCATGTTCAACCAGTAGTTTACTGTAACTAAACACAGAATTGGTTACACAGAAATCTATAGCTGGTCACACTGGGGATGTCCATTTCTAGCTATGAAGTAAAAGGCCATATACAGCCATTAGGAGCTAACTCTAGAAAGAACATTTTAGGAGTAAACTAAATGCCCCCAGGCGGTTTCCCCAATACCTTCAGGGTCTGAGTGGGAAAAAGGTTTGGACATTAGAGCCATAGTTGAGTAGGTAATTCACAAGATACCCAGAAACAAAACAGGCTAATGAAACTAAAGACTGGTGAAGAAGCTCAAAGATTTAAAGTACTGGTAGATTGGCAAAAACAAATACCACTACGAGAGCCATGACATGATGATGGGGCAGGTAGAAGCCAACAAAAGCAATTCAAGTATAAGCAGACAATAGTCAACAACTAATTAATATACTTGTGTGCAGGGAAGGGTACAGATGAATCAATTTGTCCGCAAAACAATTTGCTTGGGTGTACCGGAACTCGCTTCTGTGATGTTTTGGTTTGGCCCAATTTTATCATTGTAAGGGTTTCGTAAAGAAACAGATGACTCAAAAGGGCACAAAAATGGGCCAATTATTGCACTGCAAAATATATAATAATATAAAGATTATATTTTATACTGAAAGTAGCATCCCACCATTTGTTTCATAGACCAAGTTAGAAGACGTAATTAAAAGAGGAAACACTAGAAGAAGTAAAAAAAAAAAATATTTATATATTACACATTTATTAAAAATATAATAATTACAGATGTGCACAAAGAGTTATTTCCATTATTCTTTTTTTTTTTCTTAAATAGTTCTTCCAAAATTAGCACATATGGATTTGCGGTTCATCCGAAATTCAGTGACATATATATTTATATAATGAATTTTGTCTGTCAGTTAATTTTCAATACACTGGCAGACCTAGCAGCCAATTTGCAAATAATAAAAAACCCTCATACCAACATAACACCTATCCACGGTATGCAGAAAGAAGATGACCAGATTTCATGCATATTGTGGAGAGGTGTTATGGTCCTCGACCATACAAAGTTCATCTGCTGAGCCATTTGATAGGCTCTTTGATATACTCTGTGTGTTATACAATATTGCACTATATCTACTTTCTCTTCTGAAATGACACTATAGGACTTTCTGGTAAAGCGGGGATGTCCTTTTCTTATACCTATCAGGGGGGAGTGTTTGCTCAAATAGACCCAGAAGCCTTTACAGACAGAGTTAGCTTTAACAGATTATTACATTTTTAACAATTTTGCACTATATTGGTTAAAATGATTTACGCTATTTTATTTATTCGTTGTTTCTTTGAAGGTATACATACTGGATTGTTGAAAAATTAAATGTTAGATAAGTGATGTATTGAGGGTGAAATCACCATTTAATTTTAACTTTTTTTTTATTGCACTCACTTGAAATATTGTGCTCCACTGTACATTTATGATATTAAAAAGCTAGACAATCACTAAAATGCTTGACGCTCATGTATGTTCCCAAACCATATAGTTACTTCTATTATAAATTAGATTTTCAAACATGAAAATATTTTGAAAAATGAAGTCATTCTAATTTGCAGGATGTCTTGTAGAGTCAATACTGAATATTTTACTAGGAGGTTGTTGCCAAACTTTTCAAGCACTAAATGTTGACAGCTTGTATTAACAAATTGGATATTGAATAAAAGTTATAGTCACATGGTAAACCCAAAAATACAAGATCAATTGGATAAATATATACATTAATAAGTAAGTCAAGAAAAAATAAATATATTTTCGATTCTGAGAAATATTAGTATTTTTCAATGTACCTCCTTAACTACTTTGCATTGAACCCTTAAAGCTGTTTACCTTCTACCAGACAACTAAGATGAAGAAATGAAATAAATAAAAAAACTCCTTTTTTTGGGGGTTAGGGGGCTAAGAGGTTGAAGTCGGAGAATTCACGCTGCACATTTTAAAATTCCTTGTTTTAACTCTTCTCCAAGTAAACAGCGGTGGACATTTATAATTTTTAAAGTTACTGTTTACCCAATCACTAAACATACTGAACAATAAAAGGTCAAGAAGCTGTAGACAAGAGCTTCTCAGTAAGGGTTCTGTCTAGTGCAACATGATTGGTGTGAATTACCAGAGCTGATCCCAAGATTCCACCAAGAACTGAGACAAAACTTTCAAAGAACCTGATGGGAATTCAAGGACAAAGGGAAGATAAGGTGGCTCTAATGTGTTTTTCTTCAATGATGTGTTTATTCAGCCTATTATCGTGATGTACAGAGGCTAAGTATCAAAAGTCATGTTTTATTTTCCCACTTGTTATTCATTAGTTCATAAACAGCCTTATTGCTTTTTTTTCCATTTTTTTTTTAAGACGATGACAGTTTCCTTGAAACACATTTCATGTTATTACTTTTCCACTTAATTAGTGCCCAAAGCTCTGAACTTATTCCAGTTTATTGAATATATTCCGCTCTCACCCTGCCCACTCCTTTTCAACTATTTCCCAATAGAATTAAGTTGCCAGCGAGAGTCAACGGGGAAAGGATTGAACAATGTCTTTCATCACACATTTGGGTTAGATCACTTAGAACAAGTGTTTGGAGCCTTGCATAGTATCATGTAATATAAACTCCATGTCCATATGTTTCTTTCATTTAAAAGAAATGCTAAAACATTTACATTTTTTTTATTTTTTATTTCTTCGTTCTTTACTGATACATACACCACAACTGCCTGTTTTGGATTGACAGTCCCCAAATCCCTCTGTCCCTCTATTCTCTCCTAATGTCCCTCTTTTCTAGGAGGCCCATACTGTTGGTGTGTCTAAATGTATAACAGATAATCACAGTAGTGTCTTTAAACTACAATAAATACTTTTAGAAATCAGTTTGTGTAAATAAGATACATTGTTCATTTATAAATTACATTTTAGTTGCCTCAATTGTTATTAGTACGTCACCAACAATTTCTTAGGACAGCCCCAACCCTGGCCACACCCTCACTCACACCCCTAAATGTAAAGTGTTCCACTATGACCACTTGAAATGTTGGGTCAGATGGAATATCTAAAAAATCATATCTAACCCCTAATCTAGCAATATTCCAATCTGAAATAAGAGCATTAAAGCAGCAATACAATTATTGTCACACACACACTAGAAATGTGAGATTCATTGTTAAATACCATGCTTGTGTGTATTTGTAACCTGATTTTTTTAGGCATACAAGTTCCTAAAAAGCCAGCAATATGTTTACATAATGTCTATATATGATCATAACGCCCACACACAGTAAATGTAGGATCAGACTCAAACTTGGAATCTTTCCTACAATTACTATGCAACCACTACATTGACTTGCAAAAGCTCCTTTACAGAAAAAGACATGAAGAGAACAGCATTTATTCTTCAAGATGAAGATTACAGTCCCAGAAGAAAAAAAAGTATATTTTCTGCTTGGTAAAAACCAACACGGTGGAACAGGGGAATGTGATTTGGGAAGTTCTTTTTTTTTTTTATATTAAAAACTGATATTATTCTAGCACAATACAATTGTATAAAAGATAACTAAATATTATAGCAAGTGCTATATGTTTTGAAAATGTATTATAACCCAGGGTAAGCAGACATTAACAGCAAATGTGATGTGATGTGTTTAACAATGAAGAACAAAAGTTCAACTTTGTATGACCCATAAAAGAAATAGAGAAACAGTAAATACAAAAATGACTTTATAATAATATTTAACAGGCACTTAACCTCAATGAAAAAAACAGAAACACACAAAATGGAATTGTATGGCATACATAAAATATTAAAAAAAACCTTTTAAAATCTCAAGATTCTGAGCAACAGATTTGCTCCGATTTTATAAGCTTGCATTTGCAAAAAATGCAGAAGTTGAGAACAAATCTAATGCTCAGAGTATTGTGAATTCTGCCTAACTACCTATTAATTTCATGAAATGGCTTAATATTTTACACAGTTTTGTTTCTGATTATTTTTATAGGTCAGCTGACTTTTATACAGCTCTGTATTACATGCTGAAAGAAAACTATTTCCTCTCTCCAAACATCTCAAAATAGAAATGCAATATATTGCAAATTAGGTACCAATTTGAATAAAGCCATAATTGCATTTTTTGTCTTAATTATCTTCTTAACCCCTTCATATCACCATTTGTGTATTCACATGGAGCACAGCAAGGAATTAAATATATAGCACATCCTCCCTGCTCCATGTGAAACACAGCAGGGGAAGGGCTTCTGGCAGACACTGGAGAGACAGCTCCTACAGAGCAAATGGAGGGTGGCTGAAGGGGAGAACTGAGAGAAGTAAGCACCTCACCTCAACCACAAAATAAAGCAAATAGCAGTGTGTGGTTAGGCTGAACATTAAAGTACAGCCTTCTCACATACAATCTACTTCACACACACATGCTGTTATATCACCCCCTCCCCCACACACATTTAGTCACTCTGTCACAGCACTCGGTCCCTCACCCAAACTCATACTGACACATCACCCACTTTGCCACATACTGTCATCCTGTCACATCACCCCCTTTCTAATACACACTTAGTCACCCTATCACAGTAACTCCCCACACTAACTCCTTACACAAAGGAACTTTTTTGCCTTTTTTTGGATCAACAGCAAAAAAACAAATATGAGGAAGGCTGAGCTTGATGGCTGCAAGTCTCTTTTCAGCTATATAACTATGTAACTATCTATGTGTGTATTTGTGTATGTGTCCAAAGTGGCAACATGGATGCAATGTGAGGGTAATATGGTATGGGTAATGTCATGACAATGTCGCAATATATACAATGTACATAGGGATATATATATATATATATATATATATATATATATATACAATTTGTTGGTGTTTTGCACTCCTGCTTTCCTCTTGGTTAAATGCCCGGTGCTCAGCTGCACAAAAATACAATCTGCCAAATGAAGACAGCACTCAAGGACTTGTAAAAAAAAAAAAAAAAAATTGAATCCATAGAACTTGTCAACGTTTCAGTTTACATCAGCAAACTTTGATGTCCTGATGAAAGTTTGCTGATGTACACTGAAACGTTGACAAGTTCTATGGATTAAAACCTTTTTTATTTTTTACAAGTCCTTGAGTGCTGGCTTCATTTGGCAGATTATATATATATATATCACAGTATGCAATGATACCTTTTTTATTGGACAAACATAATATTTCAAAATTTCAAAGACAAGCTTTCGAGAGTTTTCCTCTCTTTATATATTGTGTAGATTGGAATAGCAATATTATTCTAGTAGACAAGATGTCAAAATACCAGAGTATTGCATTATGAAATACTCTGATATTTTAGCATCTTATATATATATACAAGGTATGTCTGACAAGTATATATATATATGTCTGACAAGAATATATATATACATACACAAGGTTTGTTTGGAAAGTATCCAGCCATGTAAAATGAAAGATAGAGACATTTATTGAAGAAGATAAAAGATGCAAGTAACATTGTACATAGGACAATGATGCCTCAGTTGCCTTCAAAGTAATCACCTTGGGACCTCACACAGTTCTTCCAGCATCTCTTCCACTGTTCAAAACGTTCTGCAAAATCCTATATTGGTATCTCCATTAGCTGCCTCATCGTGTTTACCTGAATCTCATCAATGGTCTGAAATCTCTTCCCTTTCAAATAAGATTTACATGAAAAATAAAAGTATTGGTTCATATTTTATAACCTTCGTCTTTTTGGTTATTTATTTATTAATACTATTTATATTGCTATTAGTGCATGGCGTGTTACACACACAAAAGGCGTGGTACAAATTCATTAACATAAAAGTGTTCTTAAAGGGAAAGTACTAAAAGTATTTTTTTGTTCATTGATGCATTTTTTTCAAATATTGTTTTTTTTAGCTTTTTCAATCTAATTAATATGTAGAAAAAAATAAAGTCTACCTATATGTGTTGTTGCATTAACATTTAAACATCATCAGGTATATGTTTTGGATCAGGAGGAGGGGTGGTGGTATAGGAGCCAAGCTTTAATTAATCAATGTCTCTTTTTCATTTAACACACTCAAAACATGTAAAAATCTGAGATTGTTTATGTTACTGCAAGTAAAGTGAGAAGTCTCCATATATTGCTATTTTCTGTATATTCCTTTTAAAACACATATGTATCCTTTAACATTGTGTGGACCTCTGCCAGTCTAATGGTATGAAAACCCACGTTCTGAGTCTGAAGATTGTTTAGCAAAATTATTGCTGGCAAAATCTATTTTTTTTTTAATTTAAATCATCAAATAAAACAAAATGCATAATTAAAGGGACTCTCATGGCACCCAGACAACTACACCTCATTGAAGTGTTTTGGGTGCCATGTCCCTACTGCTGAAAACATTGTAGTTCTGTTGTCATACAGGGTCTAAATGCCTTTAGCCAGAGACCCTTCCACTGAGATAACCGAGTAAAACTATTAAAACTATTATAACAAGTATAACTACTAGTTATTTCAATCATGTTGTCTTATTGAGTATAAAGCCTTCTGCGTGTTACCTGCATGCAGATTTAGAAATAGTTCTTGCGTTCCACATTACTACTAGATATTTAAGATAGTGTGACAAAAGGGTCACATTTTCTCTTTTTATCGTAGGTTAACTAGGACTGAAAGAAAGGGAACAATAAATAAAAGGAAGGCCAACCTCAGTGAATAATTACAGAACCTGCTTAGATGCTGCACCTTCGCACACGTAATTCATCATGCTGAGAAGCTTAGAATAATTGCCCTAAGGAAATCCAAAGACAAGATGTTTACTCACTACAGCACTTACTCTACAGCCCATTTCTTTCGCATTGCTGTTATTAGGACATCCACTCCCCACCTTTACGTGGGACTCTGTTTTAAGATAGTCACCCCGGGTGATGTATGTTTCTCTCATTTACATCCCATGGGCCTTAATTTAGCATAAGTGACATGCTTTGTCAGAGCCATAATTAATTGGATTTACCCTCAATCTGTTATCGAGGTCTTTATTTGGGGTATTCCATTGGGCCACACACAATCAAAGAAGGTCTTTCAAGATCTCAAAAGTACTAAGAAACATCTTTAATTTTTTTTTTTTTCATCCTCATGGGAAAGTCAGCTAACGTATGTTCACAGGGCAAACCCTTTTGATATTATGCAAATCTTACATGATAATAATTTTATACGAATTTTGAAATCTCTCATGAGACTTCCAGAAGTTAGCTGTCCTTACTCTGAGCTCTGAAATAGACGAGTTCAGAAATAATCTAGACCTGACTGCATCTTGCATGTTCAAGGGGCTACAGCAGGAGATACAAGTCTCACAGACTGCATACAATTAAAATCTGCATACAAGATAAAAGATCAAAAAAGAGAGTGAATGAGTATAAACACCAGCACATATGTTCCATCAACCAATTTATTACATTATTCATTCTGTAAATTGCAGGGTGCAAAAATGATTAACTTGCTATCTGAATGACTCAACATACAAGTCTGTACCCCAAGACAACAAAGTTATGAAGCAGACTTTATCATTCCCACTCAGTTGCCAACTCGTCAAAACTTACTTTTAGTGAATAGTCCACGTATTAAATCGAATATAAAAAAACATTTTATATTAAACAACAGTGTACAAATTATTGTATTGTGTCCATAATAATGAAAATCGGAATCAGTGAATCATTTGGTCTCTGTGCAGAAAAACACAAATACAGAAAGAAATCATGATCAATATCAAGCTAGACTCCTTTTCTCCACTAGAGGGAGTATACTCCAGTGTTATTTCAGATATGTCAATATTATACTGTACTGTACAAACTTTGACTATTAAGGAAATGAAAATGTAGTGTGTTTCCTAGAAAAAAAAAGATTATATTCCATATTATTTAGACTAAAATAAAAACAGATACAAGAAAATGCAGTCACATGCTTATTTTCCTACACAATATATTATTATTATTATTATTATTATTATTATTATTATTATTATTATTATAAGCATTTATATAGTGCCAGCCTAGTCCACAATGCTTTAAAATATTATAAAAAGTGGTAAATTTAACTTGATCTAATTTGACTAAATAAATTAAATATTTACCATATGTTACAGGAAAAATAGGTTGATGAGGACCCTGTTCAAATGAGCTTACAGTCTAGAGAAGGTGTGGTATAAAAACACACTAGGAAGAGCATTGAGGGTGATAGTAACCAAACATCAGGGAACTCTAGATGAGAGTGGAGTATTGCCCTTTAAGAGAGCGCAAAAGACAGATTTGTAAAAAAAGATGTTACTCTGGGAGGCCTTAAGCTTTTCTGAAAACATGGATTTTGAAGGACTTCTTAAATGATTGACGACTAGGGGAGAATCTGATGGGGGTAGGCAGGAAGGAGCCACCCACGAGAAGTTCTGCAAGAGTCCTCCAAACAAAAGGAGCCACCTACGAGAAGTTCTCCAAAAGTGAATTAGTATTAAGGGAGTGAGTAGTGGACAGGAGAAGGTCATTGGCAGAGGGAGGAACTCGTGAGAGGTGTGAGAGGAACGACAAGAGGAATAAAGGAATATCAGCCTGGTGGCAGAATTCATTACAAACTGTAGCAAGTCAGTGTGGTTTCTGGGCAGACCAATTAGGAGAGAATTACAGTAATCAATGCCAGAAATTACTAGAGCATGAACAAGTTCCTTAGCAGCATCTTTCGTAAGACAATATTTTTAAGGTGGAATCGACAGGTTTTGGCAACAGACTGGATGTGGGGTTCAAAGGTGCGACAAGAATCAAAGATAACACCAATACAGTGAGCTTGCAAGGATGGGCTGCTGTGAGTACCAACACAGAGATTAGGGAGAGAAAAAGAGTGTGTATAAACAATAATCACTCTTCAATATATATTTCTCACAATTTATACATTTCTCACGGCAGTACAATATTGTATTATTCAGGAAAATGGAGAAAAGTTTTAGAGTTATTCAACTGCACTGTGTATTTCTAGATAGATTACATTGGAACAATAGTTATGCTGCTTCAATAGGGCAGGAAAAAAAAATTACTCTACAGATACAAAATACATGATGAGCAAGAGGACGTAAATCTTACTGGCCAGCTAGATCAAAGTTTGAATTGCTACTGCAGCACATTGACTTATTGAAATAAGGACAATTGTAAAGTGGACAGACTGGATAAATTATGGTGGTACAAAGGACTATCATGCAAGGCCAGAAAAGTGACAATAATGAAATAGTTTAATCTTTTTAGAGGTTTATCTCAGTGGATCTGAAACATTGCCAAATGTCTTACCTGAATTTTTTTTTAGCTTTTCTGCTTTTTCAAGTATTCAGGTAATTTGGCAGCTGCGTGTCCTTAACTACAATAATGTATTTATTAAACTTGTGCACCGCAAATAAAATTGAATTAAGTCTTTTCTTGAAAGATATTCTTCTATGCATATTTCTATTTTTCTAACATCTTTGATGGACTAATTTCTAACTTATGTAAAACTTGCAAAACTCTAAAAGAAACATTACTTGGATTTATTCCAGAGAAGATACGGCCTCAGATGTAGGAAAAACCTACACTGTTGCCAAAGAGAAGGTTACCGAGGTAATAGGGGCCATGAACCCAATTAACATCAACACTTGAAAAATAGAAAAAGTGAGGTTAGGTCTCCAAATAAAAATTAGATGCACAGTGGGTTATTATTATTATTATGTTATTTATATAGTGCCATCAAATTCTGCAGCGCTTTACAATGGGTGGACGCACAGACATGTAGTTGTAACCAGACAAGCTGGACACACAGGAACAGAGGGATTGAGGGCCCTGCTCAGTGAGTTTACATGTTAGAGGGAGTGGGGTATAGTGACACAGTAACAGAGGGATTGAGGGCCTGCTCAGTGAGTTTACATGTTAGAGGGAGTGGGGTATAGTAACACAGTAACAGAGGGATTGAGGGCCTGCTCAGTGAGTTTACATGTTAGAGGGAGTGGGGTATAGTGACACAGTAACAGAGGGATTGAGGGCCTGCTCAGTGAGTTTACATGTTAGAGGGAGTGGGGTATAGTGACACAGTAACAGAGGGATTGAGGGCCCTGCTCAGTGAGTTTACATGTTAGAGGGAGTGGGGTATAGTGACACAGTAACAGAGGGATTGAGGGCCTGCTCAGTGAGTTTACATGTTAGAGGGAGTGGGGTATAGTGACACAGTAACAGAGGGATTGAGGGCCTGCTCGGTGAGTTTACATGTTAGAGGGAGTGGGGTATAGTGACACAGTAACAGAGGGATTGAGGGCCCTGCTCAGTGAGCTTACATGTTAGAAGGAGTGGGGTATAGCGACACAGTAACAGAGGGATTGAGGGCCCTGCTCAGTGAGCTTACATGTTAGAGGCAGTGGGGTATAGTGACACAGTAACAGAGGGATTGAGGGCCCTGCTCAGTGAGCTTACATGTTAGAGGCAGTGGGGTATAGTGACACGGTAACAGAGGGATTGAGGCCCTGCTCAGTGAGTTTACATGTTAGAGGGAGTGGGGTATAGTGACACAGTAACAGAGGGATTGAGGGCCTGCTCAGTGAGTTTACATGTTAGAGGGAGTGGGGTATAGTGACACAGTAACAGAGGGGTTGAGGGGCCTGCTCAGTGAGTTTACATGTTAGAGGGAGTGGGGTATAGTGACACAGTAACAGAGGGATTGAGGGCCCTGCTCAGTGAGTTTACATGTTAGAGGGAGTGGGGTATAGTGACACAGTAACAGAGGGATTGAGGGCCTGCTCAGTGAGTTTACATGTTAGAGGGAGTGGGGTATAGTGACACAGTAACAGAGGGATTGAGGGCCTGCTCAGTGAGTTTACATGTTAGAGGGGGTGGGGTATAGTGACACAGTAACAGAGGGATTGAGGGCCTGCTCAGTGAGTTTACATGTTAGAGGGAGTGGGGTATAGTGACACAGTAACAGAGGGATTGAGGGCCTGCTCAGTGAGTTTACATGTTAGAGGGAGTGGGGTATAGTGACACAGTAACAGAGGGATTGAGGGTCCTGCTCAGTAAGTTTACATGTTAGCAGGAGTGGGGTATAGTGACACAGTAACAGAGGGATTGAGGGCCTGCTCAGTGAGTTTACATGTTAGAGGGAGTGGGGTATAGTGACAGTAACAGAGGGATTGGGAGCCCTGCTCAGTGAGCTTACATGTTAGAGGGAGTGGGTATAGTGACACAGTAACAGAGGGATTGAGGGCCTGCTCAGTGAGTTTACATGTTAGAGGGAGTGGGGTATAGTGACACAGTAACAGAGGGATTGAGGCCCTGCTCAGTGGAGTTTACATGTTAGAGGGAGTGGGGTATAGTGACACAGTAACAGAGGGATTGAGGGCCTGCTCAGTGAGTTTACATGTTAGAGGGAGTGGGGTATAGTGACAGTAACAGAGGGATTGAGGGCCCTGCTCAGTGAGTTTACATGTTAGAGGGAGTGGGGTATAGTGACACAGTAACAGAGGGATTGAGGCCCTGCTCAGTGAGTTTACATGTTAGAGGGAGTGGGGTATAGTGACACAGTAACAGAGGGATTGAGGGCCTGCTCAGTGAGTTTACATGTTAGAGGGAGTGGGGTATAGTGACACAGTAACAGAGGGATTGAGGGCCCTGCTCAGTGAGCTTACATGTTAGAGGGAGTGGGGTATAGTGACACAGTAACAGAGGGATTGAGGGCCTGCTCAGTGAGTTTACATGTTAGAGGGAGTGGGGTATAGTGACACAGTAACAGAGGGATTGAGGGCCCTGCTCAGTGAGTTTACATGTTAGAGGGAGTGGGGTATAGTGACACAGTAACAGAGGGATTGAGGGCCCTGCTCAGTGAGTTTACATGTTAGAGGGAGTGGGGTATAGTGACACAGTAACAGAGGGATTGAGGGCCTGCTCAGTGAGTTTACATGTTAGAGGGAGTGGGGTATAGTGACACAGTAACAGAGGGATTGAGGGCCCTGCTCAGTGAGTTTACATGTTAGAGGAGTGGGGTATAGTGACACAGTAACAGAGGGATTGAGGGCCTGCTCAGTGAGTTTACATGTTAGAGGGAGTGGGGTACAGTGACACAGTAACAGAGGGATTGAGGGCCTGCTCAGTGAGTTTACATGTTAGAGGGAGTGGGGTATAGTGACACAGTAACAGAGGGATTGAGGGCCTGCTCAGTGAGTTTACATGTTAGAGGGAGTGGGGTATAGTGACACAGTAACAGAGGGATTGAGGGCCTGTTCAGTGAGTTTACATGTTAGAGGGAGTGGGGTATAGTGACACAGTAACAGAGGGATTGAGGGCCTGCTCAGTGAGCTTACATGTTAGAGGGATTGGGGTATAGTGACACAAAAGGTAAGGATTGTATTAGACTAATGACAGTTGCAGAAGAGGAATCAGTCGGGAGCTATTAAAACGCTTTTATGAAGAAGTGTGTTTTTAATGATTTTTTGAAGGAATTGAGACTGTGTGAGCATCTAACGGAGAAGGTAAGCGAGTTCCCTCGAGAAATCTTGAAGGCGAGCATCAGAGGTGGGAGTGTTTACACCTTTTTTACGTGGATTTGTTTGTTATGTGTATTAGGTTTTCAATAAAATCTATTACCATTTATGATATTTTAACAATAAAGGTAATTCCAGTGAGGTAGGTCCCATCTAAATTTTATTTTGAGACCTAACCTCACTTTTTCTATTTTTCAAGTGTTGGATTTATTTCAGTGTATATGGTTCTAAAAGTGTTGTTCTAAATTTCTAAATGTCTACGTAGAGTTAGCCTGTCTTAAATATGTGATACTGATAAACAGACTCTATTAATCATATGGGATTCACTTAGTTCCTAATCTTCATTTTATTTATTTATCAAACTATTTTCTAAAAATAGTAAAGGAACAATCTCCTTGCATGTCCTTTCACATCTATTGCGCCTCTAGGTCACATCTACTCTGTCAAAGTAGTTTTACTTCCAAATGTATTTTTTCCACTCAGATTCCTCTATTCTATTTTTATACTACAATTCTGGGAACACTCAGAAACTTATACAAAACTATATTTGAACTCTTGAAAATCATTTTAAATTTTTTGAAGTCCTTTTCTCTTCCTTACTCGAACCCAGGTGTATCACCTCTACAATCGATTCACACTTAAAAAGATCCAATTTTTCCCCAGGTCCTCTCATCAGTCATTGTATAAAGCCAATCTTCAGAATGTTTGGGCTCCTACCGTTTATACAGGTTTTCACATGTAAAAAGATCCAAGTTCTTCACAACTTCATGTTCAAGTTTAAGATACAGATCTCCAGAACATTCTAGTTATATTTAATAGTTATCCATATTTTGAAAATGTCTAGTAACTCTAAATTCTGAGCTTTTACCTAACTTAATAAATGTATCATCAGAATCTTTTATGTTTTGTCCAGTAAATATTCTTTTAAAGCCATGCATTGTATGATATTTATTGTATGAGTACATTGTTAAACCTCCCAATGGTAGAGCAGAAATACAAGCAACACGGATTAAAACACATGTTCTATTGAGACTTGAGTCCGAAATGGTGGCACTGCCAGAGGTAGAAAGGAAATAATACTGCAGCGTATTGTGAATTCGTAGAAGTACTAATCAGCTTTGCTGTCTTGAGGACAATCAAGATTATACTGTGCAGACTGTGTGCGAGTTGGATATCTCCACCAATCGAGTACATTAAGGGGAAGGAGAATGCGATGTCTGGGGAAGAATATCTATTAGTGAAACATGTCACATCACAACAATGTGGTGAATGGAGCTCAACACAGGTCCTGAAACTAAACTCCATGAGCGAGCCCTGAACTTTTTGCATTAAGTGTGTTTGTGAGATCCAGCATATGCTGAGATTCCCAAATAGTTCTCAAGTAAACTGCTAGCATTTCATTGTTTTTTCTTTTGTATTTTAATAATCATTGTATCACTCGTTCTGATGCTTTGTGCTACAATGTAACTACATGACCCACCATTGTGACATGCTAAAAGAACTAAACTGGTTGCACCCTTCCTCTTTCCAGCCTTGTGTTTCAGAGTTTTTCTGGGAAGCTTCCACCCTACCAGAGTAGAATGCTCTCCTCAGCTGTTCTTACCCTCTATAGCCACCGATTCAGTACCAGCACTTTATTTAGTCTACCTCAATACAAATAGAAAGTGTCTCGATCCTCCTTTTCCTACAGAGCACCGCAATTATGGAACGACCTCCATCACACTTTAAAATCTTCCACAAGCCTAAAATCCTTTAAGAGATCCCTCTCTACAAATCTCAAATATCCCAGAATGCACGTGTCATGGTTGATTATTTACCGGTTCTATGTTGTACCCTATTTGTAACAATGCAATGTTTTGTGGACCCAGGACATACTTGGAAATCTCAATGTACCCTTCCTAGAAAAAATATTTTATAAATAAAAATAATAATAATAATAATTGTATATTTTACTTTATTGATGTGGATTTAGTTTCCATTTGAAGAGTATCAGCTGGAGAATAGAAGGGTGCCACCACTGTGCTGACATTTGAAACAGTATTTACTTGCTCATACTATGAGTCCATAATCTTTTATATTTCAAGGGGAATCTCCTTTAGCCCACTGTTTTTTTGTTTCTTATATGATAGCGATCATGGAAGGTTTTGGAGAAGATCGAGGAAGGATGAGCTTTATACAAACTTCAAGTGGTACCACCTCAAGGTATTTGGGACTGAGCACTAGTCTAGTCTTTCAAGCTCTCAACAGAGTAATTAAGATCCATATTAATTCACTTTTCAGATGTTTTTGAAAAGGTATTGCACTACATATTTGTTCTTTTTAAAAAAAAAAAAAAAAAAAACAAATGGGACCAACTATTAAAGGAAAATAATATTTTTCTGTATTTATGCATGAATTTCAACACCCAAAAGAATTTCTAGGAGCACACCACTTTGTTACATACGTTTTATTTTCTGCATGTTTCACCTATGTGGGGATGAAGCAAACACTTGTGATACTGCTATAATGTGTGTATATATATATATATATATATATTTATTTATTTTTTTCAAATAGCACCATTGTTCACAGTAATAAGTGACAGTCTGGAGTTTTTCTTTAATTTCTAAGATCACTTCATTAGTAAATTAATATTTGTGACAATAAGAGAGAAGCTATAACAAATTGCCCTTACAATGACGATTGGCTATCTTTGCATTAGTAAAGAAATGCCCTAATGCATTTTTAGAAAGAGCTAGCGAAATACTGTACGAAAATAACTGAAACGTAAATTGACAGCTGTTCCATAAGAAAACAATTTAGAAAATTGTGAGTTCCCCAAAAAATATTAAAATGAGTGTACACCTCCCAAAATCTCAAATGACCAATAAGTCTTAATTAGGAATAACATAAAGGAGTAACTGTTGAGTTAGATTTTATCGATTATTTTTGGTGACTTAAAGACTACTTTTAATTTTTTATGTGATTGACTTCATAATCTAATCATACTTTGGGTATATTGGGTGCTGCAACTAATTGCTTAACTGAGTGGCTTAGGCACTTAAAGGGTTAGTCATCAACCACAAGGCAATTCTTGCAATCTAACAGCAGGAAAACCATTTGTTTAGCTCAAACTCATTCTCTACTTAGTCTTTTTTTTTTTACCCAGAAATGTCTGTTTTTCTATAGCTTGTAGTAATGGATGGTGCAAGGCTTTATAATATTCCCGTTACATGAAATCACTGAGCATCTTAAAGATGCAAGAGGTGAGTGGTGGCAATTTATTGCTGCATACATTAAACCTGCAATGTCTCCAGTCTCAGGTACGTTGGCATGGATCACTCTTATTGTCAACAATTTAGAACATGAAATATATATTCTTGAGTATCAGAAAATCCAGTTTGTTTAATATCAACGATTTATATAGGCATAAATTATATGTCTCTAATTTGGGAAAAACTGTAAAATAACATATAAAATATCGAATGAAATAATTATATAAATATAAGCATTCATCTTAAAATATTATTACTTTTCCCAGAGGTATATTTATAGAAAAACATTTCTGCATGGATTACTAGCACAGTGTTGTAAATTATGTAGGTGAAAAAAATCTGAAATTGCAAAATCTACTTTTTGGGACCAATCGGTGTAAAACAAACAATTCAGTTTATTATTAATTGCAAGAAATGTTGGTGTATAGACTATGCCCCTGAGGTGTCAAATACTGAGCAAAACCCCTCTATGAAGGCACCAAGTGTTTTGCTCCCAATGTGTTTCCTTCACATCTATTCCATGCTTTGAGTTACACATTTTTGGACTTATTTCTCATGTCCAATTCTTTACACCTTTTTTTGATCTAGTCTGATTTTTCACGACTGAAATCATTTCTTCTTCCGGCTCTGTCTGTACATGAGAACACTGATCATGAACTATTACAATGGTCCTATTGCGATCTGGACCCTGATCTGTTAAAATTAGTTTTCTTGTAGAAATTGAATTGTTTTGCTTGTTCAGTTCTGCTTTGTCCTTGTATTACCTGATTTGTAGTGGAGTAAACATCTCATATGGCAACATTAGGCAGAAACAGATCCTCTGCTGTTGTAAAATGACAAAATCCATGGTGTATTGCTAGCCTTAATACCATGACATGGATATGAACATTCTTTCCCATTATCTGCAAAATACTATTTTTGTATGGTTTGACTAAGCTGGGTTCTGTCATGGGCCAATGGATACAGCTCTCGTTTTGGTTTACTCCTGCTGGAGAATCCAGTTAGCTCTACAGAGCTGAGCGCGGCCATGGAGGACTGTGCTCATTGGCTGAGAGTGTTATTTGAGTTCTCTGCTCTCAGCCATTGAGTGTGGTCCAATAAGGATTGTGCTGAACAGTGTCCAATCATATGCTTTGTCATACAGGGCCCTTGTAGACAGAGAGAGCATAAAATAACATATTGTAAACATTTATTTAGATAACAGTTTAATTACTTTTAGAAATTATAAAAAAAGATAAATATTCAAGATAGCATTATGGTGTCATACAACATGTTTCCTCGATGTTATCAAGTGGAGGTCTGCTGGCTTGAAAGATTTCCATTGAGATGTATTCTTTATATTATATTTGTCCAGTTTCTGACCAGATGTGGTGCGGGCACCAGTTAAGTTGTCCAATCATAATAAAACGTTTTGGTTACAACACCAGGCATTTTTGGCACCATAACCATTACATCAGATTGTAATTGTTATGGTTCATGCAATGTTACTTTAATACTAGCTACCAAACCTTTAATTAAAGGAGTTCAAACATGGGATCTCAAACCCAAATGTACAATGATTTCTGGATTTCAAGCTCTGGTAGGATGTGGCTAGGGCTCTAGCAGAGAACAAAGCAAAGGAGTTTTTAGCGCTTAGACTGATCCTTTCATCACATCAATGGTGTAGACACAGCAAAACCTGCATACTTGGTATAATGCTGTTGCTTGTCATATAAAGATCCTGTTGTTTTTATCCCAGTGCTGGACTGATCCTAAACAAAACATGTGCAGAGGACCAATATTTCCATTCAAGTCCTCACACGGTACTAGCACCAAAATAATGCCACAGGTAAGTAATGAAAAAGTTCACAATGTATGCTGAGAAAGTGCCAAGACAGGCATGAAACGCATCCAGGACTTCATTGAAGGTTTGCTGGGACCTTTTCCAGTGTCTCTTTTTCTCCCCCTCCCAGTAGATTTTGCCTTTTGCCTTTCCCTGCTCCCCTCCCCTTTTTTTACTTGGATGAACGGCAATTCATTTCCACCTATTTGAATGCTCACACGAGTTGCACATTGGCTTTTGGTGCACATATTGGAAGTAACATCTTATTAGGTGGGCTACTAGTTGCTGCCATTTTTCCCATCTTTTTTCCTCTACCTATTTTTTTATAAATTATGCACTTTTTAAATACTTACCTGTGGCATTATTTTGGAGCCTCTACCATGTGCAGACTTCAATGAAAATATTGGCATACTACAACAGTTTAGTTGAAGTCTGATATTTCCTCTTGGTCTTTACAAAAAATAAATACATCTCCAGTAGAATATCAGAGTAGCAGTGAAAGATAAAATATCGCGATCAGCTCATTTATAAAATAATTTGTCTGTTTTCTTCGAGAGAGCAATGCCTTTATTTAATGCGTAAAGTATACATTAAAATGGCAATTGAAGATAATATTATTGTCAAACTCAAATTAGAGTTTAATTTTTCAATGCTTTATTATTCTCATAAATGAAATGATTAAGGCTGAGTTGATGTACCAAAAGCATGTTAGAAATAATGGTTATAAGTGATTAGCTCTATTGTAACAAGGGCTACTATTATTACTCAAAGTGTGGTATTCATACTGGGCAGGCGAGCTGTTCAGGTTAGAAAGGGGAGGAAATTTTTCACAACTTCAGCTTAATCATAAGGTATTTATCCTCTAAAGAGAAAGGACAGATTGGTTATCATACATTGTTTACACGCATTTCGAACATAAGTTCGTATAGAATATTGTACATTTGTCTTTCTAATTATACTTTTTATTTCTCTTAGTGACGTTCCATAAATGCAGTAATATCTCATCCATTTAACAGATGAATTCACTATATTATTAGTTTACTGCCATAGGTATGCTTTTTCGCAGAAGCTTCCTACAGATTTCATAGTAAATATCAGAATCTGCAAATTTTGTTCTAAAATATTGTCAGCTGTTGTTTAGGCTTTGAAATCCCGGAACAGGTATTCCTTAAACGCCTTAACATAAAACGAGGGACTTGTGTTTCAGCATCACACAACATTCAAGACTCTGTTGGATGGACTCCATAATTGTGACAACTCATCAGCGCTGAATACAGAACACGATTTCAAGATTTCAAAAATTACAGCCGTAGTTTGTAGTTTCCGAAACACAGCAAAAATCTTGGGACGCTACAGTTTTTTGGCCTATGCGCAAGTACTGATTTTGATCATTGTTATGTGATGTGATTTTAGAATCAAATTGGCTGAGCTTGAAAACCAGCTGACGTGGACATTTTATCCAATACAGCTATTGAAACCTTTAATCTAAAATTCTCTATCCAGTTACAGACAATTCCTATTTTAGTGAGAAAGTGTTGTTCATGGCTATTCTATATACTGTAAAATTATGAATTCGTCAGGAATTGCTGGCCTACAATTTGGAATTCCTGTTGACTACCCAACATGTTTAGTTAATACAACTGTAAGCGTAGGATCATATGTAGGATCTATGATCTAGGGTTGAGGAAGAGGCGGAAGAGATCCTAATTTGAGAATTGTAGGTGATATCAAAGTATGAGGACAATGGAGCATCAAGTAATATGGAGTCCATCTCAAAAGTCAAACACATCTGAACATCCAGTCAGTATTTTTCTGAAATATGTGTTATTAACTATCGTGAAGTCAATCTTTAGACAGTCAATACCACTTTTAAAAAAAATAAATGTATTCAACAAACTGTAAATTGTTAGGAAGTAAATTAAATTTTTAGGCATACCTATCCAATTTGAAAAATATGTCCATGGCAGCTATGTTCTCATACTGACAATTTTTGCATTACATTTTAAATTCACAGAAATTACATAGTGTTGTGGAATTAATACACATTTGCCTTTGCATTGTGCTACTTAAATTGCTAGAAATGAAAATTGTATAAATTGTATAAACAAAAAGTTATTCCACTATGCATTTGTTTCACCTTCATATGACTTTTACGTTATGTCAACAGCAAAGATCTCACTTTCAGGTAAACTTGAAGACTTGAAGATTTGGCCAAATTTGTTTGTCAGAAATATACCATAGTGATGGACTGATTGAACTAAGCATTGCCAAACATGTTTGGGGAAGGGTCAATATTCTGAATTCTGTCTGTGACCCTCCAAAAAAAAGATGATTAAGGGCTAGGGGCTAGTCAATAAATGTTGATTTTATTTATAGTTTAAGTGAGCAATCAGGGGAAAAATAGGAAGAGCAGTAAAAAAGCTATTGCGTAGAAAATACATATATAATATACAAATATAGAAACTTGCATATACTTTTTTTTTTTTTACTTTTAGTTGACATGTGAACATATGACAAGAAAATGTTCCTATTGGTGTAAAATACACACTAATTAGCCATAACATTAAAACCACCTGCCTGATATCATGATACCCTTCATGCTGCCAAAACAGCTCTGATGTTTCAAGGCATGGTTTCCACAAGACACTGAATGTGTTCAGTGGTATCTGGCACCAGGACATTATCCACATGAATGCCAGGACTCAAGGTTTCCCCGCAGAACAATGCCCAGAGCATAACACTGCTTCCGCTGGCCTTCTTCCCAGAGTGCATCATGCTGCCATCTCTTCAACAGGCAAACAACACACAAGCCCCCCAGTCATCAACAATGATCTAAAAGAATCAATGATTCTTCTGACCAGGCAACCATCTTTCATTGCTTCAGGAACCAGTTTTGATGTTCACATCTCCACTGGAGTCACTTTCAGTGGTGGACAGGGGTCATCACTGGCACTCTAGCCGATTCATGACTATGCATCTCCATATACAGCAAACTGCAATGCACCGTGGGTTCTGAAACCTTTCTATCATGGCCAGCATTAAGATTTGCAGTGATTTGAGCTACAGTAGCTCTTCTGTATGATCAGACAAGGCTGGCTAGTCTCCTTTCTTTAACCACTTTTAGTAGGTACTAACCACTGCACATCGGGAACACCCAACAAGACTTGCCATTTTGGAGATGCTCTGAACCAGTTGTCTGACCATCACTATTTGGTATTTGTTAAAGTCACTCAAATCTTTTCGCTTGCCCATTTTTCCTGCTTCCAACACATGAAATTCAAGAAATGATTGTTCACTTGCTGCCTAATATATCCCACCCCTTGGCAGCTGCAATTTACTCCACTTGTCAGTGGTTTTAATGTTGTGGCTGATCAGTGTATATGCAATATTGTATTATGTATATACTTTGAAGTACACTGGTTGGCTCATTTTCGCACATTTTTTCTTCTGATTCGGTTCCGAAATCAACATTTGGTCAAGCTAAACTGAAATTCGACCCAATTTTGGGTGTCCCGAAAAAGGTTCTATCTTTGGAAAGAATTATTCTGCAAAACCGAAATTACTCACAAGTCTACTCTGTGATAGAACTAAAGTTCCCTAAAATAAGGGTGATTTGTGGCTCCAATATTGATCTTGAGGGAAGATAGGTAACTGCATTTAATTACACCTCTGGTTTGTCTATCTTAATTTTGTTTACTTAACATGGAAAGACAGGAGGATGAAAGTACATCTGCTCACATCAGCCATATGCCACACACGTCCGGTAATTATTTATTCTGATCTTTACATTTTCTGATGATTTCACTAACAAAAATTATAGATACAAATTGTACTGCTATCCTAACTACATCAACAGCACACATTTTTTTCCGTTTTAATACTGTGTTAAAAATACAAAAACGAAATGCGTATTTTATCAATAGCACAATAGCACGGCTGACAAATCTGAAGGAAGTTAAAAAAAAAGAATTCCCTGTTAATTGCACATTTAATAGAAAATCTACTTTTTTAACAGTACCACCGAAATACCATAATCAATAGAATGTCATATCTTACATTTAAAGCTCGTGTAGAAATGTGTATGTAAATGAGAATTAAAATGTATTTAATATTCTTTTACTGCAATATAATATATGCCTTTACCTAATGTGTTTGCCGAGATCTTAGACTTGTGCAGCTTTTCTGAGCCTATGATTAAGAACATAAAGCTCTGATAAAAAAATAAAAAAAAAATGTAAAACAGAACAGCCACACAGAGCTATATACGATGAGTTATATATTAGACATAAATGTATTTTTTATCCATTTGATTTCCATTGCATTTTCTTACAATAATAATTTTTTTCCCATTCGCTTTCATTAAACCTCGCACTAGGATTTGGAGGAGAGAATTTGTCATAATGGATTGATGTTTTACAAACTTCCCTGTTAAGAGTATATTATGCAGTATTTCACTGCACTACGATAGATGGCCTAATCAATATCTGATTTACAAATCATTGACTTCCCCGGGGAAATCAATTTCCAATCAGGTAGCAAAAAGCTGAATACATGATTAATATCTTCTAAGGTTTGTAATAGCAATGTTTGTGTTTAGACAAGGCTGCTGTGAACTAGTGCATATCATCTATAAAATGAAGAGATTGCAGCTTAACATAGCATGAAAACTTAACCAATTACTTTCCAGAAGACACCACTAGGACTGGCGGGAGTCTGATATGTATCTGCCGCATCACTAAGATCTTATGTTTGGCTTATATTCTGAAATTACTTCATCGATGAGGTGCTGTGGGAAAGGCTCCCATATTTAAAGGGATACCATAGTCACCAAACCAATTTTCTTTTAATTAAGCAGTTTTGGTGTATTGATCATGCTCCTGTAGTCTCACTGCTCAGTTTTCTGCCATTTAGGAGTGGAATCATCTTTGTTGATGCAGTCCTAGCCACACCTTCCTACATGTGACTTGCACAACCTTCCTAAACACTTCCTCCCTTCATTGCACAGTCTGTTTGATTTATAATTTCCTATCTCATGTTCTGCTAATAGCTTGCTAAGCCCTGCAGGAGCCTCCTGTGTGAGATTAAACTTCAATTTACAGAGCAGGAGATAACAAATTTTAAGTAAGTTACATCTGATGCAGGGTTTGTTAGTCACGGCCAGCAGAGGTGTGGCTAGGGCTGCATAAACAGAAACAATGTGATTTAACTCCTAAATGGCAGTGAATTGAGCAGTAGAATTTCAGAGGCATGATCTATACACCAAAACTGTTTCAATAAGCTAAAGTTGTTCAGGTGACAATATTGTACCTTTAAAGTACTATGATGCTTTTTTATGCAACCTGTCAATGTTTAAGTATATTATACCTGAAAACAATACCCTTTTTTGTTATATAAATTGAGAGTGATTTGCAAAAGTGAGCGGATACAATGACGGCCCTCTATTCTCTCCTCCTACACAGTAAGTAGAAAATGAAAATTAAAGTAGAATTTTAAAATAAATATTATTCCTGCTTTCTAATAGTGTATAAATGATAGTAGGGCTCTGAAATCATAAACAAAGTGCACATCAGATATTATTTGCAGGCTGCTATAGCAGCTTTCAAAACCCTGTAAAGAGCTAATACTTAGTGTTACTACACCTACTGCATGTGGTTATAGTGCCCATATATTAACATTTTTTTAACTAGACATGCAAAAATGTGTTTGAAGCAATTCGTCCAAATAAAATTTGATTCCAAATTGTTTTGCCTGAAGTTTTACCCGTGGAATCTACGGGTATGATCAATTTGAAATCAATTTGTTCTGGTAATTACTAACAGGAAATCTAGTCTATTCCTTCAAATTCATTTTTGCATATTTCATTTTTATTTTTATTTGGCATTGTTATTACGCGACATTACTAAAACTATCATCAAGTTCCTTCATTGGCAGCGGATGACACCATTTAAATTGATCTATTTATGTAAACTGTATATGACAAACATAGTATTTCTGCTTTTATGTTACAATTTCAAACCCTATGTAAAATATTGTAAGATAAGAGTTGACATATAATCCCTAAAACATATTAGTCCTTCAATGTTTATGCAAAGGATGAATGAATGAATGAATGAATGAATAACTAAAAAGTTTAAAATAATGTAAAAATACAATCTAATAGATGATGTGCTATCCAAATAGTTCTCACACAATGTATTGCGATGGATTTGAAGGCGTCATGGATCTATTTGACTATTACAGAAGCACAATGTCGAAATAATTAAAAAAATGCTTTTGTAATGCAGGACTAATGAATGTATTAATTAAACGGTGAATTACAGAGAATTGACAGCAAAATGGCAAGTTGTCTCCTGAAGGTAGCCAAGCTTGATAGATGAATTGGAAAGTTTTATAATTTTATATTGGTTCTGAAATTACCAATTCCTTTGTCAGTACTAATTTTAGTAATTTTTACATGATATTTTACAATACGTAAAGTGTTGGATAGATATTTTCTCTTTACACTTCAAACAGATTTCAAAACCCACTGCTTAAAAAAAAACAAAAAAAACTCTAAACATATCTACTTATTTTTAATACTTAAGTTAAATTATACCTGTGCTGCCTGCACAAGGAGACTAATTTGTGTTAAGCTGTTTATATTTATTGGAAATTCAATAAAATGATTTCTATACATGGAACAATATGAACAATTTTACCTTCTAACATCCGACATCCTGCGATACCTCGCTCCCTGAGAGATAAGCCCTTGGCTGAAAGCAGCATAGCTTTACAATTCTTTTAATATCTTTATTGTGCTGATCGGAACATGATTTCTGAGCTGGATTATACAAATCTACACTGAAATGTTAACACAATGATGGAAACTATAGTTATTAACCATTTTGCGGAGTGCTGTGAGTGAGTAAGAGAAGATGATATCATCCCTTAATGTTCTAGGGCCTCGCATACTGGACACATCTTCATACTCTGTTTAGTATTAATAGTTGAGATGTTATGTCCCCTGGTATTTGTAACCATATGGACTATAGGGATCTAGAGTAAACTAACAAGTTGAGTGTTAGGTGAAATGAAATAAATATGATTACATATGTCAACACACACAAGGTTACTGAGACCATCACTAGATCAGAATGATTAAATGAATGAGGTTTCACTAGACAATGTTACCCTACTGGTTCATAGGCAACCCGCCCTTCGCTTTCCAATCTAGGTTCAAGGGAATCAAAGATTTCTGGCCTTTCAAACAGTGCATCACATAATAGATTATAAGGTGTGCACCTGCTATTCAACCATACCTGCTATCCACAATCCATTTAAATGTATAATGCCACATACATTTTGTCACATACACTCTGTTCTTGATGTGGCAGGTGAGTTTACAATTTAATGGCCAGTTGAGTGATACTAAAAACCTTTAAAAATGTAAGACTATGCCCTCTTGTTGTGGTAGTTTTTCTTCCTTTACATATAGTCTCCACCTTTACTGTGTTGATTCCCTTTATGTACTTAAATGTTTCCATCATATCCCCCCGTCTCGTCTTTCCTCCAAGCTATACATGTTAAGTTCCATTAACCTTTCCTGGTAAGTTAAAATGGGAAAGAAGGTATTTTGAAAGGCTCCCTGGAGTCATGCCCCATTTTTTCATCCTCTATCTGGAATATGCGGCCTTAACCACCACATTATATAAACATGGATTATGTGCATTATACCAATGTAAAGCAAGCCAATGCCACATTCATCGAAAAGACTGTGGGGTGTAAATCATTTTTAAAAAGTCTATTGTATTTGCTTTCTCTTCTCAAGTAGGCTAACTGTGGAGCTAACTAATGATTTCTAATAGTTGTTGAGTCCTTGACACTTTCATTTTGACCTGTAGATAAGACCATAGACTGTATTCTATAAGAAAGAGTTATATTTAACTACATTTAATTAGCAGATCAGATTGAGGTCAATGTCAACCTGTTATTCAATTACCAGTAGTAAATGTATTGGTGATCATAATATTCAGATCCTTGATTACTAACATTTACTAACATTAAGAGAGATACTTCAGGTTATATGACAATGCATGAAAAATATGAAAGAAAAAATAAATTTCAAAAAAGAAAATAAATAAAATAAACTAGACTTGTGCATGGTGAGAAACTTTGGTTATGTTGTATAATTTTGTCCCCAAGATAGACTATTTTTTGAGACACATGAAATTTGGTCAGATGTAGGTTCGGCTTGGCCAAATGCCAATTTGGTAACCAAACATGGGCCAATCAGTGTGCTGCAAATTATATACATAATATAATATTATATTTTATTTTTACAGTACACTTATTGGAGCATTTTCCCACCATTTCACAGATCAAGTGACAAAATGTTACTATAAGTTACTTTAACAGGAAGAGCATTAAAATCAGTTATGTTTATATTTTATATTTGTATTAAATGTATAATATATAAATATAGTTTTTTATTTGTTTTTTTTACTTCTCCTCCTGTTTTTCCCTCTAGTGCTATTTTCTAATAATTAAAATTAATCAACATTTAATCTACCATTCATCTGTATTTTTTGCACAGTAGACAGAATTCAGAATAGTACCCCCTTTACCAATATGTTCGGCATTGCATGTTTTGGTTTCTACGTAATTTGGGTATATTATAATTTGGAATTCGGAAAAATTCTGGCAACCATCAGATCAGGCCAAAGTCGGCCAAATTGCTGTTCGGCATTAATTAATGAATCAAAGATACACTAAGGCACATAAGTATTTGGACAATGACACATGTTTTATAACTTTGGCTTTGAGCTCCATCAAAGTAGATTTGAAATGAAGCAACCAAGATTTGATGTAAGTGCAAACATTTTGCTTTCATTTGATTTTAATTTACATCTAAACCTGGTAAATGGTTTAGGAATAAGAGGACTTTTTATATGTAGTACACTCCTCTTCAATGGACCAAATGTAATTGGACAACTGACTGAGCTGTTTCACGGTCAGGTGATGGCCGTTCCCTCATTATTATATTAACACTGCAACAGTTAGAAGGTCTGGAGTTGATTTCAGATGTGGAATTCTGATACTCTCAATATGAGATATAAAGAACCGTCAAGGCAAATAAAACACTGGGCTGAAAAAACTAAATAAATACAACAAATCTGCCCGAAACAGCAGAAACATTAGCAGTGGCCAAATCAACAATCTGGTACATTCTTAAAAAGATAATACGAACTGGAGGGCTCCATATTACCGAAAGGCTGTGGTGAATGAGGACTAAGCACAGAATTCTTCCTTGGTGAACATTAACCTGTACCAGAATAATGGGATGAGAAGAGTATGGAGACAGGAATGAACAGCTAAATATAGCACCAATTAAGTATTTTTAGGGATATGGTTTAATATTTTTGGATACACTTAATAAATAATATTGTTAAAAATATTTAAATATTGAGAATATTTAGCGATATTTATTTTTAAAGGAGGATATTTTTTATATTTTAATATTTAGAAAAATCAATTAAAAAAGTTTATTTCAAAATATTCTATCATTTGAGCAGCTAATGAACTAACGAACAGCTTTCCATTTTGGTTTATGGGGTCTGATCTTAGTTTATAGTTCACAGAATGCATGCAACAGTGACAACTGGGAATAGGGAGACACTATGCACATGTTGGATGAATTTGGACAGCACCGGAAAGACATAAAAAGTCCTCCAGTGACATCTAACACAGAAAGATTGCTATTTTAGCAAATTACAGCAGTTATAACTATGTGTAAGCACACAATGACAGGCACTTTGTGTACCATAAAATAAGTCATAAACATAGGTTGTTATGATGCTTATAACATTCCTGAAAGAAAATGAAATATGTTTAAATTAGTAACCGTTAATCTATCACTTTGTGGGGTGATGAACATTGCTAATCTGACTTTATTCTGATGAGAACAGAGTTTTTAGTAAATAGGCTCCTGCGGGGAATACATAAGACCTCAAACTGCTGCCTACAACGGTTGCATCGTTTGTGCGCTGACTCATTTGGAAGTCAGGTCCTGGAGGCAGAATAAGCTTTGACCTTTTTTGCAGCTAATATCATTTTTAAATATTACCTCCCTTTGAGTTAAATAATACATCAAGTGTGAAGAACAAAAGGACTCTTCCCAGAGGCCTTTGCATTCACTGAAAACATGTTTGCAGAGGCTTTATATTTTTATGAGTTTTTGCCAACGTGCGAATGTAACATTAGAGAATGCACTGATGTACAAAGTTAGCTCAGTCACACTTCGGCTCGGGAATAACCCTTGCTGCTCTAAACCAAATGGCAAAAATGTTTACCAGCATTCATAGCTCACTGGTTGGGTAGCAGATGTTTCGAGTGACCTAAAGATTGAACACACAATTATGTTATATTGCACTTTGCAACCTTAAGGGGATAGTAAATCCTCTTAACAAATAAACTCTATATTGAAGGTTGTGCTGTTGCACAAGTAAATCTAATTCTGTTTTTTTTATTTTTTGATACAGAACAAACTGAAGACCAAAAGTAAAAACCCAAAAAAGAAATAAAACTAACGTGTTCAGACTGCAATCATGTATCTCTGTGAGTGAGCGATACATTAGGTAATTAATTTAAAATAGGAATTGCATTTCATGGAACAGTTTCTATGTAGCGATTTTGACAGGGTGATTGAAGTATGGATTCATGGGAATTCATTTTGAATTTCAAATTTTAAAATGGATCTGTCACAGACTGTGCACAATTTGCACAGAATCCAAATGATGATTTTGCTGGGGGTTCGATGATGGGGGTAAAGGAGGATGGCGTGGGGGACAAGGTGATGGGGGTGGTGGGTGAGTAAAATGGTGAGTTTTACTTATATGAACCTGTCTCTCACCGGTGCTGCCATACTCTTCTGTCTGCTCCTCGTTTGCTCTATGTCAACTTCCATGAGCCGTGATCGGTGCTATACTCTCGCACATGCGAGGCCGCGGTATGTTCCATGGAAAGAGCTTAATTTCCCTGTGGCCGTCACTGGTTAGGCTTATGGAAATGACAAGGCTTGATGGTGGTATCCTTGCCCAATGTCAAACTTTGTCAGACAGAGGAAACATTCTGAGATTAAATAAATATATCTCAGTATATCTATTGACTGGGTTGGAATTTCAGTGAAATTTCAAAACAATCAATTTATGTATTTAATAAATATTATATCTTTATGAAATACTCCTTGTGTGGTGTGTGTGTGTGTGTGTAAGTGTGTGGTGGGTGGAAGGTGGTGGTGACAGTTCTGTTTAATCCGAATTAGTTAAAATAGAGCATCGCTGCAAGCCAGCAAGGGACAGTGGAGGCATCAAATAATGTGGACACAATCTCAACAACCAGAACTCACTATACAGACAGTATTTCTCCAATTTGTGGAAGGTGTAATATTAATTGTTGTCTAGGTTTCAACAGTTAATATTATGCAGGTTTAATTCATACAATTTGAATTGTTAGGAAGTGAATTCATCATTTAGGACAATACAGCAGATTTCAAAAAATTCTAAAAGTGAACTTGGCTATTTGTGGTGGCTTCAAATATGAAATCAATCTTTGATTTCATAACAACTTCCCCTTTAGTAAATAACTTTGCTAGTTGTATTAAAATCACTGCTCATTTCGATTGTTGCCTTCTTTACAAGTTGCACTGCAAAGGCACTGAAGCTAAGCATTTAAACGTATGTTTAGCTGTTTTCAAAGAAAAAAAGAGTTGCATCCTTGTTTTGAAACAACAACAAAAAGTAAATGTTTGGGAGTCTGCTGGTAGTTTTGGAGATTCAGTTTCCCAAAAAGTCCACACATTGAAAAAAAAAATTTGTAAAAAAAAGAATTGTAAGTGAATTCAAAGGGAATTTCAACAAAATGGCCTGAGTATGCATACTGAAAGCATAGCTGACTTAGAGAATTTTTTTTTACCTTAAATTTAAAATTTAGTTTATTAAGTAGCGCTGTATATATGTGAATATGTGAATATTCCTCCCAAATAGTATATACATGGCTGGCTAAAATGGGCATCTGTAATTCAAAGGGTATTTTAGACTGCTACTGCAGTGTATGTGTGCCTCAATGTATACTTTGAGCCTTTACTAGAACCCTAAACAGAAAGGATGGAAGGTTTTATGATTGATTTTAAAACTGAAAGCCAAATAATAAAATAGAATATATCTGAAAATTTGTGGCTAGCATGTCATGTTACCTCACCCTACCTGTGTTTAGTAAATTAATTCTTAAATTAGATATAAAGGTGATTTAAAGGTCCTCCACCTTTAGTAGAGCCTTAATCTCAACAGTCATGCTGTGCTTAATATATTATCGTCTAGCAAACAGAAAAGGATTGATCTTGGAAGTGAAATTAGATAAAAGATATAGAGAGAAACAGACTGACAGACAGATAAATGCAGGAAAGTGCTAAGTGTAATCTGGACTCTCCTGTAACTGAGGTAAAACTGATGGATTGCTATATGCAAGGAGGTTGCCAAAACAGATCAAGCCAGTTACATTAAAACCTGTCATTTATCACTGTGACACAGTATCCTAGGAATTCTCGCTAGTGACATACATTGTCTTTATGTCAACGATGGCTGGGTTGCGAGTTAAACTCGGCAGTCACTTGGATTAGTGTAAAAACCCTGCCATTTTCTTAAAAAACCTTTAGGAGGTCAGAGACGCATTGAATAAAATTAAGACGGTTCACAAAATTTTAACCCATTCACAGACAAGTTGTTTCATAAATAAAAAATGACATATTTATTGAGAACGTGATACATTGCTAACATATAAATATAGAAATGAAGTTGAATATAAATTTCATTTTTGTTAGAGACCCTAGGCATGAAAAAATATTAATATACGTATCTGAAATATGGTATTCTTAGTTAGTACAATAACGTAGATAATTCACCGAACGTGAAAATGGTAGGATGCATAACGAGCACAAAAACATAAAATAAAGAGCCATTATTGTGAACTAATTGCTTTTCAGACAAGCATAAAAAAATAAAACTGTATACAGTATACAGTATAGTATCCTTTATCTCGCAATATTTCACGAGGGGCACGTTAGTATAAAAGCAAAAATATTTTTCTCACATACAGTATCTGTGATAAAAAATAAATAAAAAAAATTGGTAAATTTTCTGTTTACAGGTATTGGTAAGGACCCTTAAAGAAAGACCAGAAGTAAAGCTTATTAAAAAAAAAAAAAAAGCTTACTAGAAAACAGAAGCAAACAAATGAAAAAATCTAAAAAGTATATATACACGTTAATGACGAACACGCCATTGCAGCAATCACATCACCAGGGGGCGGAGCACGTACGCGCATGCGCGATCTGCACAAGGGGATACCGGTAACGTTCCTAGCACCTAAAGGTGAGTTTACTGTTAATATTATTTCCTTAATATTTCTCCTATGTATAGGCATTTAGAGTTAATATTTGTTTTTCAATTAATCCTGAAGAAAGTTGCAAACGAGGACAGAAACTTAATTTTCTTTTTTACTCATGACGGAATAAAATTAGAAATTGTTCTAATGAGAGCAGCCATTTATATATACTTTTTTTATGTACATATATATATGTATAATCCAAAAGTAAAGGGGAGCACTCATATGTCTTATTTAAATAATAAGTGTTTGAATAAACACTTGGATTAAGATCTATGAGTGCTCCCCTTTACTTCTGGATTATATATGGACGCGGGCTGCACTGAGGCAAGATTTATACTTGTAATACTCAAGGGGTGACAGCCAAGTTCCTCTAGTTAAATATCTATGTGTGTGTATATATATAAGGTAAAAGTATATTGTGCAAATGTGTTTCTCCACAGCTCTAGTCTTAAAGTCTTATAGAAAATGTAGACCACGCCAAAAACCAAATATCTTCATTTTAGTAGAATTGGATATTGTTTACTATTTTGCTTTTTTGGTCTCATTTTTTTAAGTAGGCTCTAAAGTCACCTCAATTCAATGCCCCGTGAATACACTTAGTCTCTCGGTTATTGTATGTATTGTAAAGACCTATATAATGTACCACACAGCCCTTTTAATCTACCTAATAACATTTCACAAAGTGCTTGTGAGGGCAAAACAAGTGAGTTTGTTTGGGGCGTATTTAAAGTGTTTTACTCTCAGATCTAAACACTTTTTCAAGTTTTTAAAGAAATAAAAAGAATATATTTGTTATAGGAATGTAAACAGAGCATCTACGTTGACCCACATTGTGCTGTCTTTAGCACCATTGCACCTCTATAATACATTTTTCATGTTCCTTATAATGTGACCGAACCAGGAATCGGCTTTATACTGATAGAAAATGAGTTACGACATCCAGAAATGTGAAATTTTAATAAGGTCTAGCTGCAAAAACATTAACCTTTGCAGAACATAGAACGATTTTATAGTGATGCAATCAGATCCAAATTTATTAGGCCTCTACCTACAATTAAGCTGCATTCGGAAGGACTAAATCTAACTAATAATAATATGTCTGTCCGGTCAACATCATTTAGAAATATTAAATCTAATTTAGATGACTTGCTTTCATTTAAAGATATCAGTTGGCCAGCACTCACTTTGATTCTTGAAAATGAAGAGATAATCTCACATGTCTCTTTTATGTAAGATTGGCTTTCTGAAATTAACAGAAACTGTTCGGGGAGAAAATAATGCCTTTCTACATGAATAGTTTATTTAAGTTCAAAGACTGACTTTTTTTTTTTTCTCGCGTGTGGTTAAATTAAAAGCCTACTTTTTCTCTGACCAATCTTCCAGGTATGAACTCTTTACTTACCCTAATCACTGGTGTGAAGAAAAATACACATTATTTTGTAATGCATGTCTGTCATCACTCAAAGAGTTAAAAGCTAAATTTTAACCATTTGCTAGTCAAGATGTTAGGCAAATATGTCAAAATGAATGCTATCTGATTTTGCAGATCAAATGATCATCAGACCGGCCTATGCAGGGTAGTGCCAGCAGGGCCAGACTGGCCTACCGGGATACCGGGAAATTTCCCATTGGGCCGTGGGACTTGGGGCTGTACAGTGCAGCAGCGCCTCCTCCCCCCCACCCAGTACACACACACTCACATTAGAAGCCTGAGGAGCAAAGGTCCCCTCTTACTTCTAGAAGGCACTTTACTTGATCCACTCGCGAGCAGCAAGTGCTGTAAAGTGAACTTTCAATGCTGCACAACCACTGCCTTTCCCCCCCCTGCCTCTCGCGAGATTGAGGGTGGCTATCTTGCTTCACCCATACACCGTGATTTCGGTGCTCGGGAGTAACTTAACTGATGCTGCCAGCTTAGCCCTAGCAGCTCTCACAGCTCAGGCGGCTCTGACACAGGCATCAGTTTGAATCCAGGTACAGGTAAGTATTCTTCTGTACTATAATTTCATGTTAATGTTGTGTTACATCAATTATATTGGAGATTTAAAGGGATATCACCCATTAACCTCAGATTGACTGTTTGAACACAGATTGGTGCTCTCTATCACGGCTGTGACCACGCTTGGCTAGGGCTGCATAAACAGAAACAAAGTGATTTAACTCCTAAATGACAGTGAATTGAGCAGTGAAATTGCAGGGGAATGATCTATACACTAAAACTGCTTTATTTAGCTAAAGTAATTTAGGGGACTATAGTGTTCCTTTAAGTGTGTTCATACCCTGTACACCTTCGGATTTTGATTTGTCTCTGAAAACATTTTGGTTGTTTGTGTGGAATTAATGGGAAAGTTAGCTCCTTCGGTTGTTGGATTTCGGAGTTATTGTTATGGCTTGTTATATAATTTGTTCTGCTTGATGTCGCTTTCTGAAAGAGGAAATGATGAAGTCACTATGCCTCATGTACATCCTACTCTCTTGTGATTGGTTATTTTTTTCTATGTGTTTCTTTGCTGCTGTGAAGCTAGTAAAGAGAGATTATGCAAAATACACGCCTCCTGTCATTACTAAAATTAAGATTATTAGTACACTAAGGCTAGCATAATCTTCAATCAACATTGAAAAGTAAGGCAACATCCATTAAGTATTGGGAGATCTGGCCAATGGACACCCATGTCTAACCCACTCCCCAGAATTACAGTAAAAATGATGGCCACTATGGATTTCAAATTATTTCAAAACTCTCTGTTTCATATTGCAGCTGTAAATTGAAAGAAATCTTCTATATACCTGGATGTTGGGCTAAGGTAACATCCCCAGGATGTACTTGAAAACCAGAGTAATCTGAATGTACCTTTCCTGGTTAAATACTTTGTTATTATTATTATTATTATTATTATTATTATTATTATTATTATTATTATTATTATATAGTAGTTGTGTTTTATTGTTATGGCCCTTAAAATAAATTTCATGATAAACTATAGCATTTCTTGATCTTGATCACATGATCTTTGCCAAATGACTTCCTTCAAACGTCCGTTGACAAGTGAGATTTCTTTAATAGATCCCTAGTTGTTTTATTCAAAACATTTTTCTTTATTTGTACAGAAGGTTTCACAATGTTATTATGGTACTCTATCAGAGCTCTTCATGTACAAATCCTGTTTAATGAGCTGGTAATCTCTAGCATTTGTGAATCAGGTACATAATATAACGAGAGAGGTATCCCACTGAGTTAGGTCGTAAATAACTGAACTGCTGAGCTTCTACTGGAGTAAAAGCTAATGCAGGAGAAAAACGCAATGATTTACAAAGGAACTGTGTAAAATAAAACTGAAATATTACAAATTAGTTCATTTTATTAGCAATACAAAGACACAAAATGAGCAGAAAGACACAAAAACATTTGTTGAGGATGTTATAGTGGCAAGTCTTTGGTTGTTTCACGACCGCAACCTCTACCACTCTTAAATAGCTTTTTGGTAAAAACAAATTGACAACATCTAGATGCATTGCCAGCATTATGGGTCATGTAGTTCACAACATCTGAAGTTCCGAAAGTTGCTAACCCCTGATCTAGAGGGTAATTAGTTATGTTATATACTCCCTTTGCCCATGCACTTTTTGGAATTGTATTGATTATTACCCAAAAATTGGTTTATCCAAAATAATTAGCATTCTAGTCTCTAAAAGAAAAGAAATAGGGACCCATCTCCGGTTGGCTATGTTGCTAATATAATGTACACAAAGAGTAAAATGTGCTATTAAAGCTTCAGAATTTCAATGATTTTTAATCATTTTGGCATTACAAGCCCATTTGAAGCAAACCACATGGCAAATGTTATGTATTTCTATTTTCTATTTTTTTCTTTTTAATTCTTTATTTTTGTAGTGCTTAGTTAATTTCACATATTAACAGAGACATCGCAAAACGTAACTTCAGAAAATATCAACTAGTAGAGTACATCACATGTCTAATTCACTGCACTTTTTTTTTTAAGTTATAATGTCAAGATGTATATTCATGCTTGTAAAACATAAGTAAATGATGGTAGACAGCCAGACACAAACTAAACATGCTGAGAGAGGTTAATAAAGCTTTAACAGCCCATGTGGGTAAGATATTTGCAAGATGTGTGTAAAACCACAGCTTTTGTGATGTTGATCTTCCCAAGACACCCTTAGTGGTAAGAATGAAGGGGATCAGTGGCTAAGAGACTGCAACATAATGTTAAGGAAATAAAACTCTTCATTGGATAGGCATGCTTTTAACCCCACGCCATCTCTTGTGGCTTGATGGGTCAGTCCATGGCTAAGGATGAGTAAGGGCCAGAAAAGAGTGTCGCCAAGCTGTGCGGAAGCCACCACATTCCATTTGCCAGCTCCTGGAACTCGATTAAAGTTTCACCTGTCACCGCATGTAGTGGAGGGCCCTCCTCTCCGCTGTTGCTATTGGGTGGCATGCCGCTGTGGCGTTATTGCCTCTCCAGCACCTTCCACCAACCTCTCTGGTACTCGCCTCCCAAATGCTGCACATAGCTGATCCAGGCGAACCAGTAGTCTGCCACTGTGATGTGTGGGATCGGCATTGTTTACAGGAGCCGTCGTAGCGCAGGCAGCCGCCATCTAGGTGAGTAGAGTTGTTTTGCTTTGTTCTGCCTGTGCTCATTCAGCAGGGTCTGTGTGTGTAGGTCCAGGCTGAGAGTTCCATAGGGTGGGTAAATAAGGTACTCAGTTAGCTCGGCTGTGGTGCATCGTATAGGGCTTAAAGTCGGCCCCTTGCTCAGAGCTCCGGTTGTATGCAACTTCTCCTCATGGCGGTCAAGAGGGTAGTTGAGGCTTTAATTTGTTTTTGTTTTTTTAAAGCACAATTGTGTGTTGCTGGCTGCAATGTCTTAGGAAGAGTGTGTGCTTTGTGTGAGTGAGAAGATGAAAGGATTTTACTATTTTTATTATTTGCAGTTGAATAGGTACTGGGGAGATATTCACAACAGGTTTTAGCACAACGGATAGTTACAGCATTATGTGGACGCAACTGCTTTTATTAATGAATTAATGGCTCCTATCAATGGTCAGCTAACGCTAGACGTTCATCGAGACATCTAGTTACATCATCCAACTCAGTTAAATTGCCTTTGCTATCACACAGAAAACAAAATGAATACATGAATAAATCACTATTTATTATTATTTTTCTTATTTTTTTTTAAAACACTTTTTCCATAAAAATTGTGATTGGCAAAGTTTGATTGGGGGTGTTTTTGTGACTGACTCTGTCCCTGCTTCTCACTAGATCTGGTATGCTTATTGTTATATATATTTATGTATATTTATGTCTATGTTTGTGGGGTTGGATTAGACCGTTATTTAATTTCTCTATTTTTTGTATATTGAGACTCTGTTATTCATTTAAGACGCTTTTGGCGTACATACATATATATTCAGAATTTTTCTGATCATTGCTGTATAGCGTGATATGATCCTATATTTTGGATCTTTGTGTTATGTGATATTTTTTATAGAGTATACCCACTTAATAAAGATTGTTTTATTACTATTGATGGTTGTGCTCCTTATTCCATTGTTATTTAAAGTTTAATTCAATATCATTATTTTTTTTTCATCATGGGTTCTTTCCAGGAAAGTGGAAACAAAACAAAACAAAATATGATTTCTCAAAAAACTTAATATGGAAATTTCTATAAGGAGAAATATGTGAACTTCATCCATGTCTGACTTTGCAATCTATCATGTTCTATGAGTGTTATTTTAAGTCTATTCTTAAAACATTGGGAACCTGGGATCCAAGAACTAACGTTAAAAATCTAGGCCACATTTTCCAGCTATACCTGGTTGAAGATTTTTTCTTCCCAACTTGGCTATTTCAGACTATTTTTTTGAATGTTGTTTGTCAACTCATCTCAACTCCCTATTTAGTAAATAGGCTGCAATGTGTTCCAATCGATTTGCGTCTCATTTTAAAGACTGTCATATCATCTTCCTTTTTTTTTTCTTTTAAGCCAAGTTCACGAGATGTGTTAAAAGCAACCTGACATTTACTGTATTTTGTGATTTAGAGGAAATCAATACTGGCTATACTTTCAACAATCTCTAGGTTGGCACCCAGTGTTTGCATTGGAAGCGATGACCATAATTTTTATTTAATCTATATAAACGGATCTAGGGCACAGATCTTTAGGAACAACTGAACACAACAGCAGGAGGCAAGTAAACAAGGCAGGACATGAGATTTTGCTGAGATGATGTCAGATAAGTAAGATCACTATAAAAAGTCAACAAATATAAAAGATGTTCAAGACAATAGGCATCGTTCATCAGTTAAAAATAATATTGTATAATGTATAGATTGTATAAAATAAGAACTATACATGATAAGGAATCTAGATAAAATTACTTGTGCAGAAGGGACCTGCCTGGTAAGTTGGTTCTGGACTCCCCCGGTCAGCACACCAAACGATACATATCTACCTATCTCAAATCCTCATAGATTGTAAGCTTGGTTGAGCAGGGCCTTCTGTACCATTTGGTAAGTCAATTACTAGTCATATATTCCATTTCTACAATTTTAAAGCACCGATGAATGGTGCTATATAAATACTATTAATAATAATAATGATAATTATCTGATTTGCTAATGTTATATGTCCATCGTGAATTGCCACAGGTGAACTAAACCTTGTTTGTGACCTCACCAGTAAGTACTACTCTGAGGACAAGTTATTAAGCTTTTCCTCATTCTCAATGAGTGTCATTCACAGAGTTTTTAATGTCATAATAATGTTACATATAACAATGATATAGGCATTAGCAAATAGAAAACAAGTATGCTATTTTATATGATTGGGGTTATTTAAATTTTTTTTTAATGAATTCTAGTTATCACTGTTGATAAATGCTGCAAAATTGTGAAGTGAGATGTGAGTATATTTCTGTCATACCTGGTGTCCCATGCCATCCCGGTCCCGCTGTCCATCCTCTCCTGTCGGGCAGTGTGGATCGCTGGCGGGCATGTGCGTCTGGGATGGCATCCGGGGACGTGCGCGCGAGCACAAGGTAACCGACAGGGGTGACGTAGAAATCCAATTTTAAAGAGATAGTAGCCTATTGCCACTATCTATTTATACCTCCCTCAATTCTGTCCCTGCCTATCAGTATTCATCTTGCCCTATATTAACCTCCTTCTGACATCACTTCCTTGCCCTGTCGTGGTTTATTATAGCCCGAGAGTGCGTTCTGAGTAGTTGTCTTTTCTCTGGTTCCTGACTTCGGCTTGTTTATCGGTTATTTTCTTTTCTGGCTCCCTGACCTTGGCTCTGTCTATTTCGCTTTCTCGTATCTCTGTATTCCTGACCTTGGCGTGTTTGACTATTCTTATCTCTCGTTCCTACGTTAAGTCCGGCCACTTTAAGGTAATACGTCTATCTGTGTTCGCCTTTATTGTTCCCTGGTTTGCGTGTTGGGGAGTATTAACCTTGACAATTTCTAAATTGATTTCTGATAAATGTAAGCATTGATTGATACAAATAAAGATTAGTCAGAATAAATCCTGCATTCAAAGATATATAATAGTTTTATACCATTACAACGTATGTGGTTTTTTCAGCACCTCTATTTTTGAGAGTGGGCTATAACAGCCAGGAGTTGCTATAACACAGCCCACAAGGCAATACCCTCATTTTCTCTTCTGCATGTACAATATCTAATATCTGCAGTACTCCATTTCCTCTCTCTGATCAACACCTCTTATCATTTGCTCTCGAGTACCCCCTCTCTCAACAACCTCTGCCTAACCCCCCTCAACTCGGGAGGAACCTTAGTTCTATTGACCTCCAACAGCTGTCAGCTGATATTGATTCACAACTCCTATCCATCCCCTCCCTCTCTTGGCCATCTCCACATATAACACTACCCTCACCTCTGCCTTGAACGCTGCAGCCCCATTTCAAACATGCACCTCGAGGAGGACACACCCCAACCATGGCTTACTAAATCAACACGCTACCTACAAAGATGCTCCCATTGTGCTGAACGCTCCTGGAGGAAGTCTCGCACCCAGTCAGACTCTTTCCTTCTTAGATTCATATTGTGTTCATACAGTGCTGCCCTTGTCCTTATCCTCATACTTTTCCTCTCTCATTAGTTCATGCTCCCGCAATCCCAGGTGTCTCTTTGACACCTTTAACTCTCTTCTTCGTTCTGCTGTGGCCACCCCCCAAACTAACCATACAGCCAATAGCTCTGCATGCTACTTTACCGACAAGATTGAACAGCTAAGGAAATAATTCTCCCCACCTTGCCATAATTATTATTATTATTATTATTTTTTTGTTAAGCTCTTAGACGTTCCTTCAGGGGTGGTGTTCTGAGGAGGATCCCTCCGTCTTGGTAAGAGGTGATTTCTCCCCATCTTTTCTTTAATTTGTGTTATATGTAGGGTTATGCCCTTTTTGCCACCCCTATAACTCCCTCTTCTGTACTTCCTGTTAGATTTTTCTTCTATGAAGTACTTTTTTCTATGTCAGTATGTGTGTCTATGTATCTATCTGTGTGTCTGCATGTAAGTCTGCATTTATCTGTGTGTATTCAAGGGTATATGTGTGTCAATTCAGACATCACTGCTACATACAAACACACCTCTACATTCAAAGACAAACACTACACATAAGTAAACCACTGATTTCAAATGGCAACAGTAAATAAAAACACACAACACAACACTAAACACAAATACATCCCTACATTCACACACACACATACATGCTTACATTCAGACATACAAACAAACATTGCTCAATGCTAAACACAACACTGCAAGGATGTGCAAATTGTAAATCCCCAGCTGGCAAAGCATTATGAGAGTTGTATGACAGACAGGGATCTACTTTTTTTTTCGTCCTTGCGGCAGGGGCTCCCAAACAATTTCTTGCACCAATTCCCTCTCTACTTTAGTTCTGCCACTGATTGCAGCACCATGCCATTAGTATCAGTGATGCAGATTTAAACTACTCAAACTATTATGCAATTAACAAACATATTATTCACTTTATAATTTTTTATTGCTGTTATAAATTGCAGTTCTATGTGCACACAAAGGTTTACAAAAAAATAAATGGGCCATCTTACAGCAAGTGGGAAATAAAAATGCAGTCTGGAAAATATTCACAACATGCCTGCTGTTTTTGTTTATTTGTTATTTTTTTTTATTTCTATTTTCTATTTTTGGTAGTTTGTGCTTATAAACCTCTTCCTTACCCAAGCAATTCTGGCTTGAAAAAACATTTGGATAACATTTATTGTATTGTGTTTATAGATCATAAACGTATGATAAAACAGTGATTAGTGAGAATAGTGGATTAAACAAGTAGTGGCTATGGCCATTTCAGCAGAATATTATTAGAAGATTAAATCCAGATGTTTTCTTTGCGTAATATGTTTCTGGTATAACAACCATCCTGTCCACCATAGTAGGTTGACACCTAACATCTTGGGTCATTAGATGGATTTGCACTGTGTTGAATGGTGCCTGGGCACTAGGACCACGCAGACACTTCTCCAACATCGCTCTCGGTCTTTCCAGAGTGGGACTACCAAAAGAGGCTAGACTTACACCCCTATTTCTAGTGAACCATAGATTAAGTGGATGTGCTTGGATCTCTGCCCCTTCCTGGCCCACCCACTCCTGTCCCAGATCCACCAGGCAAAGGTGATAAGTATACAATAAGGGTCCCTGGGAATGCTATTGTGGTTAGCAGTATGAATCCCTTTGAGTCGACATTTCTCTCATTATCTCAAGAGACAACAAAACTCAAGAGACAGCCATAGACAACATAACTTTCAATTCCCTGCTCCCATTCCAACACAGGCTGTTCAACACATAGGGGTATAATTTTATGACATTTTCCCCCAATCATGAAAAGAGGAAGCAGAGAAGAGAGTGCTATAATGACTAAGTCACAATAATTAATATACCTCCACGCTGATCGCCTAAGCGCTGATACTTTTTATTTTGAATCTTATTGTTATTGTTGTTCCTGATGTATTACCAAACTATCGAGTGAGTTCAAAATACTCCATAATATCGAGTTAACCAAACCTGCAAGTTTTCTATGTATAGAATATAATTCTAACCAATCAAAATCATAGAAACTTCAAATGGTTTAAAGATAGTGTTTACAGGCAATGAATTGTACAACATATGTGAAGAAACAGCTAAAGAGAGACCTTCTATATTTTGCGATATTAGTGTTGCATCAACAAAAACATCTGTTGTAGACGCATGGAGCTTCAAAAACAGTCAGACAACTGTAGGAAAGATCATTTGAGAAAATAAATTAGGAGTATTCAGTCCACAAGCTCCACAAATGTCAGTTTACCTCCAATAATTAACAATCTCCGGAGAGGTAAAAATGCATGGCATGTTTAGCAAACTATGGCATTATACATGTAAGGGATGACACTGTGACTTTTCATTCTTATCAGTAAAATTATAACAAATATCCCTGCTCAGCCATGGCCCATCAAGATGTCACTACAATTGTTATATAATGACGCACTCAGTTGGGAAATGTTAAATGAAATGCTAAAAGTTAAGTTTAAGTATTGCATTTACTGTATTTGATATAAGTAAAGTTATATAATTTTAACAAAGGTTTTTATACTTGGCCCCAGAATGTCCCCTTCTTAATTTAACATACAGTGAATTCATGTATGTATACGTATTACTGAATATAAAATGATGGTCTATGGAGAAGTAATAAGTATAACTGATTTATTATAATAATGAAGTGATTATGCATATAGAGGTCTGAAGATATAATGATTACTGAATAAGGTTAATATAATTAAATGACATGCTGAAGATCAAAAGTAGAATGGCTGGTAATGGGATAATAGGATTTGAACCTTGGATTCACAGGTCATTTATTTGATTGATAGGGAACCCCTTTGATCTCCATCCAGTGTATGAAATATATATTTAAATGCATTTCTCTAGCTATAAGAAATATTTTTGTGAGAAAAAAAGGCAATTTCATGTACTCTGCAAGTGGAAAAAAGTCTGTAACGATTTTACAAAATTTGCCTATCATAGGCATCACATCCTACTCAACTGGACTCTGTTTCCAGCTTAAATGGACACTCTGGACCCCTAAAGAACTTTAGTTTGATGATGTGCAGATTTCAATAGAAAGTGTATTTTATAAATTAACCTGGTTACACTCCCTTGGCTTTCAAAAAGACACCTGGCAATGTTACTTCCTGGTTTGTTTAGCTCAGTGGGAAGTCTGTGATTGGACAACCACAAAAAGTCTGCACAGGGTTAGAAGGGGAGGGCTTGCAGAGGCAGCAGACAAGAGAACTGCATGTTTTACAAGCAATTTTTAGATATAACCCCAATAAAAAACATGCATAATTAAATGTATGCATATTTTAAGTGGGAGTACATCTAAATAAAAACACTCAATTTAATTTTCTAATGTATTTGGGCAGTGTTTAAGTTCTCTATTTAATATTTTTGGATAAACTTGTCAAATGATCACCATCTGTTTGAAAAACTTTTCCCACAAACTATAATGGCAACTTTTGTAGATAAAACATTAGATTTTTTTTCTAACAGATTGCAATCCTTTGAAAAGTTTATCCAAAATAATGAAATTGAGGCTTAAGTCAGATTAATGAGATAACCATAAAAAAATAATACTTATCTTCAACACTATACCGTTATACAATAACACTCCTCCCTTATATTTTATCAGTGTTTCTATTTATATAATAAAACAGATATATAAAGTGAGAGCCTGACAGCTGATAAGAACAGTCTTGTCTGGCATCTAAAAGATCTTACAGCAGATTAAAATCTGTCAGTGGTGCCGCTGAGGATGGCTGACAAGTCCACTTTAATGTGGCTCTGAAAAGCCTGATGATAAGAATTTTTCACTTTCTACACAGAGAAAACACTAATTAGTATGAAAGGAGAATGAGCTCTGACAGTTTCCAAATGCAGAGGCAGGAGATGGAAACATGTTGTTATTATTAGTAAATTATAACTGGCAAATCTAACGTACAGTGACTCGGCTGAGGTCATCGAGGAGATGCCTGGTGCAGGAGCCATACACAAAATGATTTCAAACATTTCCATATTATGGGCACAGTTAACTGGAAGCAAGAAATTGGAGGTCAGCGAGAAGAGTTTGCCACTCTCAATTTGCAAGAGATAAATAAATTGATAGAGATAAGAATTAACTATTTCCACTACTGTACAGGGTCCGATGAGCTGAAAGTATGCAATACATGTGCAGAGAAATGCTATCAGGGATATTCAATAATTTATGAATTGTTAATAATTCAATGTGAATTTAAAGATAATTTAAAATTCAGCTAAACTGGGGGGTTTGGGAGGGTCCGACTCCCAAAGAAGATGGCTGCATGAACCTAGAGATCAGTGTGGCATCTGTGTTAATAAAGCATTTAGTTGTGCATGTCTTTGCTATGCGCCGAACGTAGTGACACTCTGACCCGCTCAACATTTCTTTGCACAAGTCTAATAACCACTACAGTTCACTATAGTCGTCATAATGCTAGGAGTACTATGGTGCTGTTCCGCGATAATGGGGCCAACCGTTTAACAATATTTTGCCCCCCACACGGGTCCCACCTGGTGCCTCAAATGCTGGGTGACGCACATCCAGCTTCTACTGGAATGATCTTGTTTGTAGAAATATGCTCAGAATTGACATTATTCAGCCCAGAACGCTTGTTCCAGGCTGACTAATAATGGCACTGGAGGTGTAGTTACACCCACAGCAGCAATGGTAATGAGGCTCTTTACTGAAGTTAGAATTCAAAGTGAATATTACATTTTAAGTCAAAACAGACAAACTGGAGAAATGATCAAAGTCCGCTATGCTTGCGGTCCGTCTAGTCTGACCTTCGATTTGAAATTCACTTTGAATTCTCACTTTAGTAAATAGTCCTGTAAATCTCTCAGTATGTTCAGCGTTCTCGAACTGAAATGCACACACAGCCTCCAAGCCCAATAAACACATCCAAACATTGAACCATTTAATGAAGAGCTGCCAAAAGTTCTGAATTTGTCTTGCATCATGGGGCATATCCTTAGCGAAAATAGATCCTGGTGACCTGCCCAGAATTTGGAAATCTGTTGCCAAAATGTCAAGAAGCAAGAGGGGACTGGGCACAAGGACCATGCACAGAGCACGTCAGCCGCACTCGGTGCATTGTCTGCCTTAAGGAGGAAGCCTGGCCATCCTCTTCAGGGTCAGATGACTTTTTGATGAGCAGACCTTGCACTTTGATGTGCAGACCCACCCCTTTGATGAGCAGATCTTCCCCTTTGATGAGCAGACCTTCCCCTTTGATGCACAGACCCGCCCCTTTGATGGGCGTTTTGAATTCACACATTGCAGTACAAGTTTGGAATCACATATTGCCGTCATAGCTGTTTGCAGACACCTTTTACAGTCATGGTTCCAACAATGGTGATGTGAAAAGTAATTTTGTATGGAATATGGTAATTATGCATTCTGAATTTTGTTACAAAACACAGGATTCCACTAATCAATAAGACTTTTCACTTCCTTCCTATACCTGAAATGTAGCAAATTTGAACTAATCCAGTAACTAAATGCTAATGTAACGTATATGCAACCCAATGGTCTCTCTGAATACACTGATATAAAATGATGACTTAGTAACAAAATAATAATTTGATGAATCTTCTAAGCAAAACCGATATTAAAATAGAGTCAGAATGCTTGTTTAAAACACTTTACTCTATTCAGTCTTTATCCATCCAGTTGCATTAGCAAATGACAAATATACCAACTTTAATTTAGTACTTTGTTGCTACAGTAAGCATTGGGAGGAATACTAAAATGCATTTATAAACGAGGATGTGATTAAGTAGGCTCATTTTCTTGTGTTGCTTTCTTCAAACGGTAAGACAGCTGCACCATCCTAATTAAATGTAATTAAGCTTTGGCAAATCTTCCAAGATAGTAAGTTGGATTAGTGCATTGCGTTCCTCTCTGCCATTCACACCTGTGCACTGTCACTCCTGCGGTTTACCTTTACACTGCCTTGTATTCCTCTGGCTGACTGATGTGTGGTATTGTGACTTGCTAAATGCTTAGTCCGTACATTTTAAACTGTGGGCCCACATGCTATTCTTAAATGCAATTAACCTCAATGCAGCATCTGCAGATAGATTGCATTTTGTTTGTTTGTTGAGAACTCACCCCCTTTTTGTTGCTAAATACCTGTCTCATGCTTCATGTAAAAATAGGATTTGTTGTGTAAATAAAAAATAAAAAATCTTGGCCGTGTTCTTCGGAATTTCTTGAAGATTGTAAGGAGAGTTTGATTAGATGAAGCTTAGGATTGGAAGTTCTGGGGTCACCATTTCCTTATGAAAACAAACAACATGTGGATCAGGCTTGACAGCTTCATGTTGTTTAGAAAACAACAGCATGTTTTATCAAGGATGATGTCAGATTTTAGGAGAGGAGCCAGTGTTGTAAACATATTTAAAGGTTAAGTATGCCTTTTCCAAGAAATTCCTCCTTCTGTTAGCTACCTTAAAATGCTATTTAAATAGTGCTAAAATGATTTGTGCCATTTATTCTATTTCTCCTTTAGAAAAATTCTTGAAGATGGGATTTAGGGTGGTAGGACGTTACCATTATTTGCCCACAAGAATGAGGCTGTATGACCTTTACAATAGGATAAAGGCATTTCTATGGACAGGAGTAAGGAACCAACCAAGTTTTGTCAATTTTAATTTTAGTATCGACTTGACCACAAGGGTGGTATATACTTTCTGATCTGCCATCAGCAGAAGAGTAGACAGCAGTCCGGATGGTACCAAAAAGTCATTTTTATCTTCTTTTCCCTTACTTGGGGAGAGGAGAGTCTGTCTCTTACAGCAAGATGTAGAAAATGTGAAAATATGACCATATCGCAAAATATGAATGTTAACTTTCAGGCATAGATGGTATTATATATTAGTTACATAGTTACATAGCTGAAAAGAGACTTGCGTCCATCAAGTTCAGCCTTCCTCACATATGTTTTTGCTGTTGATCCAAAAGAAGGCAAAAAACTTAGTCTGAAGCGCTTCTAATTTTAAATAAATGAACATGTTACTTTAATGCGGTGGCATGACAATGGTAGTCCGGCATTCGGCATGATGCTAATTCATTTGGTTCTTGAAATTACTTCCTACTTTTATTCTCTATATTAATATTTAATATCACAATAATACTTACTCACCCTTTACACAATGTGCAAGTATACAGGTTTTTTTTCAGATCAATGTAAAGTCCTTAGCTATTGGGTATCCTTGTCTGCATTGTGGTCCTGATAATTTGAGTTTTGTTTGGTGACTTTGTTTTTTATTTTATATTAAAAAAAATTGAATTAAATATATTCATGTGTAGTTAATCTAAGTCTGATTTGTCTGTCTATCTGTCACTATGATTTTTATTTGCAATCTAACTGAGTTCAGTATCCCTGCTTTGTAAATTCAATTTCCAGATTAGATTTATGTATTTAGCTCAGCTTCTTCTCCCTGGCAAGAGGACTGTCTCTTATAACTAAGGTTATGCAATTTAGTGTCATCCACCTCCCTGGGAGACCATCTATCACAGGCATTGATTTATCTTATTTGAATCAAAAATTATTCCAGCCAAGAAGTTGGCCCTTTGTAAAGCCATCTTGCCTACAGCACTGGGGGCCGACTGGCTAGTAGACTGGGCACATCTCGTGCCAAAACCCAAAATGCTTACAGTTGCAAAGAAAGTTTCCACTCTCTGGCATGTCCTTATTTATCAACCTCGTACCTCCACAATGGTGAGCAGAAGAAAATGTATCAATGTTACCAAGATACCACACAACCATCAAATTAGCTACAGATGAAGTTATCCTGCTAAACTGTTGGTGTGATGCAATGGGCGGCTTTTGCTGATGGCTTACTTTTGCAGAAAACATGGAAATTACTTGTGGATCCTACATTCTGTACATCCTGATTCGCCTTGCTTATCTTTTCTGCCAAAAGTGCAGTCAGAATGGAAGAAAGATTGTGCCAATACCTGAGAGAGAACATTTAGTCAATGGAAAGCATATATCCTTTTTTATGTTATATTTTTTTTGATTATCGTTTTTCTAAGAGTACAATTTTTCTTATGACTATTTTTCATTGTTGATTGTCAGATCTTAGTTCTCTGCCCACGTACGACATCTTAAGCTTAGAAGTGTGTAGAATAACTGATTTTTGGTATATGACAGTAATGTTCATGTATAAAGGCTACTAATACCCATAAAAAAACAAAAATATTAAAAAGGAAAAATTACAAAAGCAGTTGGGCAAAAGACAGGGTGGAAACAAAAGGAAAAAACAAGAAAAATGTTTGTTCCTACCCTTTCTGAAGCTTTACTCTGATTTCTTTACTCCCCCTTCCCCAGATGAGTGATATTTAATATTTTAGAATGCATTTCCAGTTATGGCTCTACCTGGACCAGGCAGGTTCTGTTCCCAACAGACAGATTTTGGACAACAACTTCAGAGTACTTATGCTCGTAGACATAATCAGATGCAAAAATATTGAAGTCTGCTGGTTTCTTTATATGCTCAAAAAGCATTTGATGGAATTAACTGGAAATATATGAAAGACTTGCCTTTTTAAGTTTGGATTTCCACATACTTTTATAACTGTGATCTTTGCTTTATACTCAGTACCCTCAACCAAAGTCTTGACCTCTGTTTAAAAAAAAAAAAAAAAAACATTTATCCCAACCCTTTTCCATGCTCATTTTTTTACTGGCATTAAAGCCATTAATTCTTAAAATGAAGCATTTAAAATAAATGGCATTTCTACCCAAGTGGGCACCAGTTCAACTCCCTTTTTTGCAGACAGCAGATTGGTCACCTTAAAGGACCACTATAGTGCCAGGAAAACATACTCATTTTCCTGGCACTATAGTGCCCTGAGGGTGCCTCCACCCTCAGGGACCCCCTCCCGCCCGGCTCTGGAGAGAGGAAAGGGTTAAAATTTACCTTTTTTCCAGCGCCGGGCGGGGAGCTCTCCTCCTCCTCTCCGCCTCCGATACTCCCTTTCGGCTGAATGCGCACGCGCGGCAAGAGCTGCGCACGCATTCAGCCGGTCTCTTAGGAAAGCATTTACAAGAGAATCACGCAAGTGCCTCTAGCGGCTGTCAATGAGACAGCCACTAGAAGATTTGGAGGCTGGATTAACCCATTTATAAAGATAGCAGTTTCTCTGAAACTGCTATGTTTATTAAAAAAAGGGTTAATCCTAGAGGGACCTGGCACCCAGACCACTTCATTAAGCTGAAGTTGTCTGGGTGCCTAGAGTGGTCCTTTAACTAATCCCTCCATCTCACTAACACACTGTTTTGCACATCTAGAAATGTTAAGGGCAATATCTTTCTATCACAAAAGCATAGCTAAAATGCAAGTATTGCCTATAAATGTATCTAAGCACCTTATTGCATCCCTATATACCCATTCGACTGGAGGACCCCTACCCTATCTTACCTAGATGTAAAGCTTACTAGTTCACACACTCTCTTACTATGGAGAATTACTCAAACATCTCACCAAATTACGCAATTTCTATGCTCAATATTCCAAGCTAGAAATCTCCTGGTTGCGTTGCATAAATACGGCCAAAATGAATGCCCATCCTTTAAGCTTCTTCCTATTCCATACACTGCCCTTCTGTGACTCAGAGATGTCAGACACAGATGAACACCTTCATCTGGAGAAAGTGTTTCCCTAGGGTCACATGCTACCATGCTAGCACCAGTCCCAGGAAAGCACGTGTGAGGGGTCCAGATAGCCTCTTTTATTACTGCATTTCCATCAATGCCCAAGTCTTACATTCCATTCCAACTGATGTATTCCCTTTGTGGGCAAGGTTAGAAAACACGTATTTTAAACCATATTTATTTCACAACCTTATGGTTAATCCTCATTATAGACCCAATCTTGTAAGTGCATTATTTACATTGCACTCATTTATTGTTTTGTGTGATTTTACTCTATTTGTGTTTTACAGTTATGTTTTCCAGTGTTATACATCCTTACATTAGATTTTCAGGACCTTTGTATTGATCCACTTGATTTGATATATTTATTTGTAAGTTTTGTTTTATCATTAGGCGAAGGGTATTTTTATTCACTCTTTTTCATAAGCATCCTCTAGTAAATGTATTCTTATCCCGATATTTATTCTTATCTTAGAGTTTACATTAGCAAGCAGATTAGATAACGGTCTGGTTTGCGGTTCTGTTAATGCACATACACAGCAGCTGTGAATAATTGTGTTTATACAAAACTCCCAGAATGCAAATCAAAATATGCAAATAAGCATGAAAAGCAGTTAGATATTCTGCCCTTGGTTCTTCCCTTCGCAACAGCCTGCATATATCACAAAGAATATCTCAATAATTGCGTTGAGATATTACTGCATTTCTGTCGCACAGTAGATTTTTGGTTTTCTTTCCTTTTTTTTTGTGTGCTTTATAATTAAATTTCTCTTATAAATCTGTCTGTTGTATAAGGATTACCATAGTCTTATAGATAGAACATTTTGATAAACAGATTCAATGGAGCAGCACCCATTACCAATGGAGATATAAAGAAAACAAGATACAGGCTTACTGATGGGGAAAAAATCTCTTATCCTGCCAATACCAGCCATTTTTCTTTGTGGGAAAGCTCTATTTAAAGTTTTCAATCCAACAATGTAAATGCCATTGAAATCTCGGTCTAGCACATCGTTTGTCAAAGCACGGCATTAATCGAATGTTTAAAAATCATGATGTCACTGCCATTAATCACTGGGTTTGGTTTCAAGCACCAGCACGATATATTAATCATTTCTGCACTAACTCTCAACTATGTAAAGAAGCTAAGTTTAGACACATAAAATATGATTTATTTTTTAAAAGTGGCATTATTAAAGATGAAATATCTGCAGCCTTTCGTTTCTGACTCCGTTGAAAAGGTCTACGTCGGTTGGGTGGTTGGGTGGTTAATTATGATTATACTCTTATGTTCTTTTTGGCTAATTATCTATTTTATAAATGGATTTACATTTCCATCTCAGCTGCCGGTTTAATAATATGTAAACACTGAGGAGGATGGCGTGCCTTTGGTGGTGTAAAATTAAATTGCAAAAACTAACATTATTTACTTACCTACCAGGGTTAAACTCATCTACACTAATGGATTAATCATGAATTAGTGGAGTATGGTGTCCTGACAGTCAATAGAAATAATTACAGTGACGTCCAATGAGTGCAAATTGTAAAACTAAAAAGCGGGTGTTTTACTCTAAATTTTGTCAACCCAACTGGATATCAACCCAGTTACAACTAGTGCTTGGTGCATCAATCCAGATATTTCTTATAACAAGTTGAAGAACGAACCAAACATATTGGTTTATACATTAAACTGACAGCTTGGTTTCTTCACGATTTACAGCAAAATAGAGTATTTGGAAAAAACACCAATTCTATTTATGGCTTACCTATTTTATCAATTGTTTTGCAAATTCATTGTTCATTGCAGTTCATTACTTAGCAGATATATGTTCGTGAAAGCTGTCATTAAAAGATTTGCTGGTTTATAGTTTTCTGTTAATTTATCCCACATCTTTGTAAATGGGCAAGGATAACAACAGGAGTAGTGAATAAAAACCACACAGTGCCTCCTCAAAAGACACAGGAACGTATACGGCAGAATTGTGTAGTAGATGTAAATGCTTACACTGTTTGTAAACCTTCCAACAATTAGGACAGGGTGGCGGGGCCCCGGGGAGGTGGCATCAGTGATGTGACTTGAGTCACTAGTGATGGCTATAAAGAAAGAGATGGGCCTGCCCACTGCCAGGCTGCTTTGCTCATCCCACCAACCAGAACTATGAAGAGAGCTCCCAGCATGGTCCTAGTGCCCACTGAACACTGTGAGTGTGTTTAATGATGCAGGACAGTGAGACAGCACCCAGAAATTTGGACTGCCCTCCCTTCCACCCCTCCCCCCCAAAAGAATTAGGGTTGATGGGAGGATTAAGAGAAAATATACATTCAGAGAGTGACAGTGAATTAATGATGAACAAGAAAAGAAGGCCATAACAAACAAATTGAAACACACTCAAACTATTTAGCTATTGCTCCAATTTCTGAATCAACCTAAAAATAAAAAAATATACATAGCATAATACTGTAACACATTAGCAGAATTAATCGGAGGTAATGGGTCACTCACGATCTGCAGAGCCTTGGAAAGCAGGCTCTTGCTGTAAAAGCTTGTGAATAATCAGCTTATTCTGGCTATCTCCAATGATGTTTGATAATCAGGTATTTTCTGAGTGAGTGACCCATTACCTCCGATTAATTCTGCTAATGTGTTACAGTATTATGCTATGTATATTTTTTTATTTTTAGGTTGATTCAGAGATCCACCTGATATAAGTATAATACTGGTTTATTTTATTCATTGCACCTCCCTATTTCTTTTCTGTGTTTTTATCAATGATATATGCTTAAAGTGCTGTTTGGTGATTCTTTGGCACTTGGGAGTTGTTGCACCGCTTGACCTTTAGATATAGCGCCAATCCACCTATATATTTCCCTGGCTTTCCAGGAAATCTATTCTGTTTCTATTGCTCCAATTTGGCTACTTTGATATGTCCACTTATTAACTCTTCATCAACTTACCTTTGTTATTTTAGGAGTAAAGGAGGATGTGCTAACTAAATAGACTATTTGTTTACATTTCACATATATAGTATATGTAACAGAGCTCTAGTACTCAGACCGAGTTCTTCCACCGAGTCTGCTTCCTCATAGCTATCAGGGACCCTGGAGCACTCCAGACCCAGTTGCCGAGGCTTGACTGGGATCACTAAGGGCCTTTTCCACCCTGGACCAGGCTACTGTGTTTAGAACTCTGGACACCCTTTTCATCAGCAGATTATATCCCTTTGCCCACACATCAGACAACACTTGGTGAAGGTTAAAACAGCAACTAACTTTACTAGACATAGTACACATATTTTATGCCCCCAACAGCCTCATTTACATACAATAGGGTACAAAGAGCACTATAGTACAAGGAAGGGTGGCGTCAGACAATAGCTAGGGGTGATGGGAGATTGAGGAGGGACAGGGCAGTTAGATTAAACTGGTCTGCAGTGTCCCTGGGACAATGTCCTGCTGGGGAAACAATAGGACAGGAAAAAGGGGGGGTGGAGGGGGTGGGAGAGGCACAAACAAGCATTACATTCAACATATCCTGCACCACTAATGGGCACAGGGTGACCAAAACACAAAACACAAACACAGTGTCTGTCTTCCATCACCAGAGATGGTGACCCACGGCACAGTATATAAAATCCACTACTAAAGGTCACTGGGGTAGATAAAATGATAGATAGGAGGAGAAAGAGAATGTCTATGTATGCACCTCCATTGTTCTATGTTTCTTGTTGGTATTTGTGTACCTCCTACAGAGTGTATGCAAGGTGGCAAACTTCCTATTCAAGATAAGGATTTTCTTGGACCCCTTAGAATGTCATATGTGGGCTGAATTGCATTCACACACCAGCTTTACTGAGTTATTATGAATTGTCATGAAGACCTACAGTATCTCCCTTATAGTTGCATATTTGTTTGTCATCTGTACATGTATAAGCTCGTGATCCACTAGATTAAACAAGAACATCACATTTTATATAACTGTCATGTTGGCTTGATGTATATAATATTAGTTTTGCACTTCTTCTTTAGCATAAAATAATGCACTAACTACATAATGTATTACAGAAATAAATTGCCTGTTGACAAAAGGTTCCAATCAAATCACATCAAAAGTTCAGGATTAGTCCATTCCCAATTCTGTTTCATTTTTGTATAGACAAAACCTAAGCCATTGTTGAGCCTCGAGAACTAGCTTGGGAAACACTATTGTAGACATCATCATAAACCACATGACTGAAGGACAAGTGATTTATAATCTGAGACCTTGCTGGCATATCAAGACACACATGGGCCATGGATCTCAACAAGATCATATGTAACAGGTTCTAGAGCTTGAGACCAGAATGCTTGGTTGTATAGAGAGAGTTTTAAGCAGCAGAAAGTGCTCATGCCATTGTACAGAACACTGGTGAGACCTCACTTGGAGTACTGTACGCAGTACTGAAGATCGTATCTCCAGAAGGATATTGATACCTTAGAGAGAGTTCAGAGAAGGGATACTAAACTGGTTCATGGATTGCAGGATAAAACTTACCAGGAAAGGTTAAAGGATCTTAACATGTATAGCTTGGAGGAAAGACGAGACAGGGGGGATATGATAGAAACATTTAAATACATAAAGGGAATCAACACAGTAAAGAAGGAGACTATATTTAAATGAAGAAAAACTGCCACAACAAGAGGACATAGTCTAAAATTAGAGGGGCAAAGGTTTAAAAATAATATCAGGAAATATTACTTTACCTAGAGGGTAGTGGATGCATAGAATAGCCTTCCAGCTGAAGTGGTAGAGGTTAACACAGTAAAGGAGTTAAAGCATGCGTGGGATAGGCATAAGGCTATCCTAACTATAAGATAAGGACAGGGACTAATGAAAGTATTTAGAAAACTGGGCAGACTAGATGGGCCGAATGGTTCTTATCTGCCGTCACATTCTACGTTTCTATGTTTCTATGTTCATTTACTAAGTCCTTGGTTTTAATGGACTCTTCTATGTTCAATTGTACGCAGTCTCATTTTCTAAATATCCTACATTTTTCATTACATACACACCAAAATGCTTTTATTTTTATGGTGTTATCAAAGATTTTTTTTATCAATCTTTATTTAGTAAGCGTACTTTACTTTGGAGAAAACATTATAAAAATATTTCTGCTCAGCTGAGTACACTCAGTCACCTTGAATGAGACAGACATGATCCCCATGATCCAACCCTGTACTACAGATTTTACCGACACATTGTCTTTCGTAGATTGTGTAGGTATTCTATATCAGTTAAAGTCAATATTTATCTGGCTAAAGAATATGGGAATTCTGATTCAACAGGAGCTTGAGAGCTGTCCGTTGACTAGCAGACTTAAGTGGCTAAATATTTCATTGCAAATGCCAATAACTTCAATGTTCTGCACAAGGGATTTGAGAGTCTTTGAGTCTTTGCTATAACAGAGATAAATGCATTATCCAGTTTTGAGAAAGTAATAAAACATATTTTTTCTCTGCAGTTCATTACGTGTAAAGGTGCAATCCTATTCTAGTGTGCACTTATTCATGGCTACTGACATGTATCACACTATATGTAATCCCAATAAAACTCTACATTTGTGCATCTAATGTACTTGCAGTGTCCCTTCTAAAAGATGCACATGTGTATATTCTTATATGTAAATGATCCTCTGTGATTACTGTGAATTCAGTTGCACAAAAATATGTGTGTATTTATCTACTAAAGGGAGATTTCGGAGTGAATCCAAACTGAATTTCACATTTAAAGTCGGAGTAGCTGAAAGGAAAGTTAGCGGACTTAGAGAATTCTTCCAGTGTGGGTAATTTCACCTTAAATTTTAAAATCACTTTGAATTTTCACTTCAATGAAACAACCCTGTACATCTTCCACATTGCATATAAATAGTCTAAATATGCGCACAATACCCACTTAAGAAACTTTTCCCTATGGATTTATATTTTCAGTTATAGAATTTAACCCTCTAAACATTGGTTTCATTTTTATTTTCACAGGGTTATCACCCATTTAGCTCGTGTTATTATGCTTTAATAGGTTAGCACAATAAAGGTGGATGACCCCAGAATATTAATCTTTAAAGGGAAAAAAGTAGCCGTACATGGCTAGTTATTTCACTCTATACACTTCTTGGGATTTTGATATGCGATCCCCTCCTTTATTTAGTACTGTATATACTTTAGGTACTTTGTACTTGCCAGCACTTACTATTAGTGATGTCCCGAACAGTTCGCCGAACGGTTCCCCGAACGGTTCGCGAACGGTTCGCGAACGGTTCGCCACGGTTTGCCACGAACGGTTCACTGTGGACTCCAGTCAGCAGACACATTCCAGCCAATCAGCAGCAGACCCTCCCTCCCAGACCCTCCCATCTCCTGGACAGCATCAATTTTGAATCTGCATTCTTAGTGAGCTGTCCAGGAGGTGGGAGAGTCTGGGAGGGAGGGTCTGCTGCTGATTGGCTGGAATGTGTCTGCTGACTGGAGTCCGTGGCGAACCGTTCGTGGCGAACCGCGGCAAACTGTTCGACGAACCGTTCGGGACATCACTACTTACTATTCATACTTTTCCTGTTCACACGTACCCACATCTAGTAAGCTAAGTGGGTATTCTGTGCATATTTAGATTTTAAGCTAGGGTTAAGCCCTCAGGACACCCCTGGAATGTCCAACTGGTGTACAGGACTCATGGACTTTTCCCTGATACCTGATTTATTATTTTCTTGTGGTTGCATGTATATGTTGTTTATTTATTCATTTTACTTTTTAATTTTTTGCATTTAGGTCAGATTATGGCTCCACAATTATAGAGACACATGAAAGAATGAAAAATGATTGACTTTGATCCATCTTTAATGCGAAGCTAGAACAAGATACACAATACTTACAGTTTTGCTCAAAGTAAAAAACGAAGACAAAATAAGTTGAAAAGCTGAACTTGGGGAATTTGAGTTTTTTTTTCAACCTAGATTACTATTTAACTAGATTACTATGACATTTTAGTTATTTTACTTGTGCAAAGAATCTTAAACACCATCAACTAAATCTGAAAATTGTTCATGCACATTTTATTTCACATCTTCATAATGTATTCTGCTTATTTCAGCTAGAACCCATGGATAAAACAAAAAGGACGCACCTGTGACGTCCAATCACTCTATACCATTATACCTCATAAAGTTGGATGTGAAGCTATTAAAAATATCTTAATAAAGGAAGATAGAATTCCGGAGCAACAAATCAATTTTATCTTAGAGGGTATAAATATTATTTTAACAAATAATTATTTTTGGTTTTTAGATTCCTTTTACCTCCAAAGAAGAGGAACTGCTATGGGTACCAGGTTTGCCCCAAACTATGTCAATCTGTTTATGGCAGATTGGGAATCTACAGCTATCTACAATGGAGATAACTTAAGGGCAAACCTGGTCTCATATTTTAGATATATTGATGATCTCTTTTTTATTTGGAATGGGTCAGAAGACAATCTTATCTCTTTTTTTAATGTTCTTAATACTAATAACAGGGGCATAATTATAACCCATGAATTTAGTAGAGAACAAATACACTTTTTAGATCTCAATATATTTATAACAAATGGTAAAATAAACACAAAAACCTTTTTTAAAGAAGTCTGTGTCAATACAGTAATCGATAAAAATAGTTGCCACTACAAACCGTGGCTTGATAGTGCTCCGAAAAGCCAATTTCTTAGATTACGCAGAAATTGCACAGAATTGGAAAATTTTGAAGAACAAGTGAATGCCCTCAAAAACAGATTTATAGAGAAAAACTACCAAGAAAAAGACCTACTCAAAAATATTAATGAGATTAAAAATAGAGATGAGCTTCTAAAGTATAAACCCAAAACCAAAAATGACTCAATATCTCTCCCTATCATTTTAAATTATACCAATAAAAGTAAAGAGATCAAAAAGATCATCCAAAAACAATGGCATATTTTAGAACATGATGAAAATCTTTCTAAAATTATACCAGAAAAACCGAGTATAATTTTTAGAGGGGCTCCAAACGTCAAATCTATCTTAACTACCAATTTCACCAAAGAAATCAAACCCAGTAATTTTGTAACCTTCTTTCCCCAATCTTTAGGCTTTCACAAATGTAAAAATTGTATTGTGTGCAAATCAGCTGATCCTACAATGCCACCAAAAATAATAGAATTTACCTCAAACAAAACCAAAATTACTTTTAAAATCAAAGAATTTATTACATGCAACACGAATGTTATCTACCTATTGGAATGCCCATGTGGCTTCCAATACGTTGGGATGACTACAAGATGTTTAAAAGTCAGATTAGGTGAGCATTGTAGGAATATAAAAAATGGTTATTTAAATCACTCTCTATCCAAGCACTTTTTAATTCACAATAAAGATCCTAAAATGCTAAAATATATGGAAATAAAAAAATGTTCCCTACCCTGGAGAGGAGGAGATATAAAAAACATCTTAGGCAAAACTGAGATGGAATGGGTTTATAAGCTACAGACCCTAACACCAAATGGACTTAATGCAGAATTTGATTTGCACATTTTTTTATGATATTCTTTTTATTTTATTTTATTAATTTTATGTAATCATATCACCATTTTAATTTTATGTTACAATTTTGATCTTATATTTCAATATCATTGTGTTATGCTTAGAAGATTATGTTTCTATTTATAATAATTTTTTTTATCACCATTCCTACCATTGTTTTTATTTTAATCTTTATGCAAAAATTTGTGGGGCATTTTAACAAATGCTTTTACTTTTAAAAGTGTGTTTTTTATGTTTATAATATGATTGGAAGCATGTATCCCTTAATAGGAGCACCCCGTGACTGGCAGGACTCTATTTCCCATAGAGCATTGTGTTTCTAGCCGGCCACTGGGCACTCAGTGTATACCAGGAAGTGTTTTCGCCTATTAGCCGATTTGCGCATGCGCGCAGCGTTCCGATCATGTGATCGGAACAAAATGTAATTTAATCCCCTTAAAAGCTTAGTTTCACATTTTTTTTTTATATATTGAGCTTTATTAGGCAATAACAAATATGGTTTTTACATTATTTTGAGATGTGTTATGTGATCGGGATTAATAATAATGAAACTCCTTCCAAACCCTGTTTAAAGCTTCGTTTTCAAAAAAAAAAAATTTTTAAGCCTATTAAGGCTCATATGAATATACCTATAAAGTTGTAATGTCATTTTGAAATGTATAGAAAGTTTGGTTTTAACACTTGTCTGTGACTGGTGCACAAAAAATTTTGGCGCCAAATTCAATTTCTATAAACTTATATATTCAGTTCCTTGCCAAGTGTACTGTTCTTTTACCATTTTGAGAAAACCCCAAAGGTGAAATGCGTAAATGGTTTTAATAAGTGTATTTTAATCAATAAAAGTTATTTTTGGTTACCTTTTATACTAGGACCAATTGTATACTTATTTTTATTGTATTTTATACACTTTCTTTTACCCCTGGCATTTTATATATAATTTTTTATATATATATTTTTCTGTATTATCACAAACTACTTTATAGTTTTATCTATCCCTTTTTTATTTTTATTTATTTTTAACTTGAAAGTATATTCCGTCCAAAGAAATCCTTAGGTGGGGATAATTCCACCAGCGCTGTGGCAATAGAGCAGTACCTATCTGCTCTATTCTTGTAAGTATAACTCACTTAAAGATATTCCTTTGTTGTTCATACTGAGAGCACTATTTGCTGTTTCATATATACTCCGTGGACACTTATTATCCGATACTGGAAAGGCGGACCTATCTTCCAAGCATTAAGGAATTAACGCACATCTGAAGTAGATCCTAGCCGATACCACAGGAATTCCAAGCCGGACAGACGGACCATCCGAGCATATCCGTTAGTGGGGATCAAACCAGAGCTGGGAAAAAGCTCCACCAAATGTTAGTGTAATATATTTCCTTTGAATATATACCACATCAGGATATACAATATTTCACCATTGGCAGCTTTTTCTTTTGTTTTTTATCTTCACATATATGGACCAACTACTACACGGACAGAGCCATACTTGAGGATTATTATCGTGTTACTGCATACCAGTGAGACTGTTTTTATTTATAATTTTTATTTATACTTTTCACAAATCCGGATGAACTTTATTTGATTTTATTATCACTGATTATTTTATTAACATACGATTTTATACACTTTTTATTTTCTTACTCAAGCGCAGCCCTTGACCCCCTTTTTTCTTGCATTAGAACCCATGGATGCCTGCTTGTTTATCATACAATAAGCCACAAAGGATAAAAAAAGAATTACAGGTCCCATAAGAGCAGTTGCCACACAAAAGTGAACTTTGTTACATTCTTACAAACTGGGGCGAGTGTTGAGAATTCCATATCACCTGCACTTGACATTTTGCACAACTGATTTCCGGCACTGTTTGACATAGAGTGTTTTAAGCTCTGTTCGCCACTTTGACTCTTGTTAGACTCTGCAGACCATTGCAGACATCTTTAAAGACGCCTTTGCAATAGACTAAAGCAGAGAGCACAGAAGGATGGAGTGTGACAGACACGATTATTGTCAGAGATGAACAAAGCATGTAAAAAGAAAGCATTGTGCTCCTGCTTATTCAAGTCTCATCGCTGTTCTTCTTCCTTATAGAATTAATCTTATCATTGCTCCATTTTTATTTTAAGCCTGTTACAAGTATTGATATTTTTTAAGCCAGAAGGGCAGGATAAAAGGATCCCATTTTTCATACTCCAATAATTTCACACTTCTTCAACAGTGATCTCAACTTCAAAATAGATTTTTCTTTGTTGGAAGCTAAAGTCTGAAGCAAGTATTTCTGTTTTCTTATTCACAGACACTAAACTACAAGTAAACATGGTTATTTGGAGTAGATAAACTATTTAAAGTCTGTTTAACTCAAAATGTAGTCAATATAACCATAACCTTACTCCCCCATCCCAAAAAAATGGTATTGAAGTGTTTCCAAGTGTGAGTAAATTAAAACAAGACAATTTGTTGTTTTGTGTATTTGCTAAAACATGCTGTAAAAGTTAATGGTATTTGAATGCTTGGGTACTTCTACTAATGTGATGTATGCGCAAATAAGCCCTCACACCACTAATGCTCACACCACCATGGAGTTAGGTCAAAGGGAAACTATAGTCACCTCTATGAGGAGAGACTGATTGTCCTTGCCCCACCCCTGCCCACTTCCTTGACAATCTCAGCCAATCCACTGCTTTCCCTATGGGGGCGGTGCAGGACCGTAAGGTATTAACATAAGGTAATGTGGTAGTGTAGTTTTAACCCTTTCTAAAGGATGCTGAGGGGGGTAAGCCACTTAAATGGTGGTTCTAACACTATAGGGTCAGGAATATGTGTGTTCCTGACCCTATAGTGTTCCTTTAATATACCTTGCATTCTAGGGCAACAATATCCAGTTTGCTCCAATTAAATATTTAGTAAATAATGCTGTAAAGTGTGAATTGTTATTAATTCAAAGTGAATTTCATAATTAAAGGCAAAATATTCAAATTGGAAAATGTTTTATTTTGACGGTTTGGGAAAAATATTTGAGATTCAGTAGAACGGACAATGAGGTTAATTTCTACGTGTAAAATGAATTTCTCTCTTATATTTGGATATAGGCTTAATAATGTGTTAGTAATATTTAGTTTAAATTAACTTTATTTATTTTTTGTTAGATAAATCTATTTTTTTCTTCATTCAAATTTTTTTTTTAAATAGTAATTGTTTAACATATATCATATATCAACATTCACTTAACCATCCATACTCCATAGGTGATCTTCATTTGACCTTCTGTTGACGTGCCATGGCTATAACCTGCTGTTTTTTTTGTTTTGTTTTAAGATGAATATAGTCTTCCATAAATTTGGCCACTTATTTGTATCTGTTGTTCATGCCCTTGATGGGTCTAACCTTGAGCTATATAAATATGTCTTAGTCAATTAGAAGAAGTCTCACTGGTTCCTTAGACACAAGAAAAGGTCATATCATGCTTTCTATCTTGCCTGTATGTTATGCATTCCAAAACTAGAGCTTCATGCATGTCCCCCAGGCATATCTGCCAGTGGCAGTATTATTTGTTCTTCTGTATCACCCAGGAGAAGGGTGAAGGCATACATGATTTCGGGAGATCAGCAGATGTGTTACAGCAAAATGGGAATATTAGCAGGACAATAAAGGAATACTAGATTTAAATTGAGAATGATGTTTTTAAAGTATCGAGTATTGCCAGCTCAATTTTTTTACATAATTGTTGATCGTATTATCAGAGTAGACCCTGGTACCTGGAATATTTACGTCACAAAAGTACTCCAGGTCATTTAAATTCTGTACTTGGAAAGGTTGTATTTGCAGATTTATAGGTCTATCCAATAAATTGCAAGTTGTGGTGAATTCCAAAATGGGAATCAAACTGCATGTAATAAAATAACCAATGTGGCTAAATTTGAGTTTTTATCTAACTTTGTCGTTGATTTAATATTTTTGGATAAACATTTAACCTTTTTTTTTTTACATTTTAAAATATAAAAACATACATCACATACAAAAAAGTTAATACATTTATAAAAACACATCAAAATATTACAAATTAAATAAAAATTTTAAATATATTTTAGAGTATCAAATTATTTTAAAAGTTTACCCAAAACTATCAATTTTTGCAAAGCTTCTTCGATATTGTTAAATCAAGGCCTTAGATAGGTATTCTGTAATGGATCACTTGGCACCCCGACTGGGTACCTCCGTTGATGGATGCTCCTAGTGCTTCCCGAGGGCTCCAAGCACTCCACTTGACACCATAATCACTGCAGACCCCATGAACCGCCGCAGCTTGTTTGGCTCCAGGCTCCAGTGGGTGAACCTCTCTTCCTTCAGAGAGCGAAGCAGGAACAAGCTCTTAAAAGAGCTTGGTGACTATAGCCAGGGGAGTATACAGCGTATAGCAATCCCCAGTGTAGATGCAGCCTTTTCCCCCACACATGAGACGAGACTCTATGTTGAGGGTAAAACAGGAACTCAGCAGTCTGTCTCTTATATACAGGTTTTTCCCACGAGGTTACCACCCACGTGGACCTTGTGGAACACAGGATACAAAGTTACAAAGCCAATCAAAACAGGTTTGTATAGATAGACATTCCCAGATAATGTACACAAACTCTCCCCTCTGCCTGTGATACAATTAACAAACATAATGGACTAACTCAATAACCCACAGGCAAAAAACACACATTTTTCACAAAACACAGAAAACACCCCAAAACACCACATATCCCCACAAGTTATACATCCTGGATAGCCCTGATCTGGGTGAACAACATATCCAAAAATTACCCAGATCAGAGCAGGGGTTCAAAAGTTTTCTGGAAGTCTCTTTTGACCGACCGCAAGCATGGCTTTCATGTCCAAAATAGTTCCACAGATTTAGGCTGTGCGGCCAGTTTATCTTCTCCTCTATCCTGGAGATAATTGGCTTAAGTGGCTGTGGTAACTTAATTATCTCCAGGTACAGGAAATATCTCTAATTCAAAAACTGTTACAAAAACCACATAAAAATACATAACTCTTATAATACAATGTTTAACCTATATGCCCAACATATCCCCAGATAACTTGGATCTGAGCGCTGAATATGTCCGAAAAGCGCTCAGATCTCACTAATACAGTTGGATCGCCATGGGGTTAAACAATAGCAAGGGCTGATGGGAGATTGTGGAGGGACAAGGCAGCCAATTTAACCTGGTCTGGCAGTGTCCCTGGGACAACGCCCTGCTGGAGAAACAATAGGACAGGAAAAGGGGGAGAGGAAGAGGCACATTTTCCCATGGGAGTCACTTTTTAGCATGTCTTTTTGCAGGGCCCATAGCCTTTGGGCAAAAGGCTGGCCATTAGTCCTCTCCAAAAACCAGTGGTGAAATTGCTTTCGTCACATATTCCAAAACAGTTCTTAACTTATATTCAAAATGAGGTTGAGCAGAAGGACGTTTAAATAATTCCAAACAACGGATTATGGAAACAATGTGCTGTGTTAATCAATGTGAAAAGGGCTATGAGTTAATGTGATAAAAATATGATTTTGCAGCTTTATAAATAAATGGTCAACTTAATTATGTTTTAAGTAGGACATTGTGGAATCAGAAAACATGGAGTACAATACAACCAATTTATGGTGACATGTTCTAAACAGAACTGTACAGAAGACACGTTATCCACTCTAAATTGAGGAACTTAGAGTTTCTGTTCAACAGAGAACTGGATTCTTTACAGTAATAAATGCTCACATTGATATATAAAGAAGGCTGTGGAACCTATTATCTAGAGAGGAGTTTTTGTCCAATTCAGTAAATGTGTTAAACAACTGGTATCTGTAATTTTTAGCAAAGAAGTAAACTCAGGGTTGTAATAGTTGTAATATGATTGTAATATGGGCATCATTAACAGTTTGTTGATTTGAGGAAAAATCTAATAGAAACTTTGAATTAAGCAGGATTTTCTTTAGCCTTAAGGCTTGCTCAGAATCATGGGAAATTAGTAGACATCTGGGGTTCAATAATTCACTAGCACTATCCAATGTCGTAATCCAGGTGTTCTCACATGCGAGAAATAAATAAATTCCCTCAATCTCCCATAATGATTGTGATTTAAGATAAAACAGTACTTTTTATATTCTTGCAGATCACAATTTCTCAATGTTTTCAGATAAGCTAAACCCCAGTTGCATATGTTATTGCCACATAATTCAACACAGTCTTGTTCTTTTTTCCTTTACTCAAATTATTATCTTTACAAGGAATGTGGCATCTGGGAAGTTCTCACAATGTCAGAGGAATATAATGTATTTCTGAAATCGCTGCTAGGTGATTTTTTACTGTAGGCTGTTTTCTGTTTTGTTTATTTATTTATTTATTTTTCTTCTTTGACTCGTCGAGTTTTCTGCCAGCCTTCTAGAAATCCAACCAAACTTTACGGGAAAGCTTACAGATATTGCAACAGCAATAACATAAAGATAAAGAAAAAATAAAAATAAAATAAAAACCTTAACTGCCAGACATTCCAGCAAGTAAAGTCACTGATTCTGATTTGCTGGGAAAGTATAATTGAATTTAGAAATGTTTGGAGGACGTTTTGTCCCAACTTCTTGTGTAACTCACCTACCTTACCCTCATCTCCAGTGTGACTACAAATGTAATAATCCTGCCTATCTTCTTTGTACAGGGGCTCCTATGGCTTTGTACATTAGCTGAAGCCAGCATTGAGGGGTAATGGAAGGAGTGTTCCAAGAACACTGTAGTGCTTCCTTGCAGGTTGCAAACATGACTGTGTATTATAAAAATGTTATTCATAAATCGACAAGAATATTTACTAAACAAAAAAAAATATAGAGGATCGCAAAGTGATTACAAATCATATTATTATTATTATTGGTTTTTATATAGCGCAAACTAATTCCGCAGTGCTTTATAATATTATGAAATAATTTTTTTTACAATAAATGAGACAATTACATAGTAACACAGGAACAAAAGATAGATGAGGGCCCTGCTCAAACAAGCTTACAGTCTAGAGGAGGTTGGGTATAAATACACAACAGGGCAGGAAAGGTGACAGCCACCAAACAACGTGGAAACGTAGCAGAGCTGGAGGTGAGAGTGGAGTGTGGCTGTTTTAGGAGAGCGAGAGACAGATTTGGATAAGTATAGATAAGTTACTCTGGGAGCCCATAAGCATTTTGCGGAGGGGTTAAAGAAAGTAGAGAATTCATTAAAGAGTGAGTTTCAGTGAATCTGGAATTATTATTTGCCAAACTAGCAGAGCTGTAAAAATCTCCAGTTTTCCAAAATTGAAGGAATTTTAAAACTTGCCTATTTTGACTTTAGTTATGTAAAAGTTATGCATTAAGTTTACTAAAAAGATCCCACTGAGATTATAAGCTTCTGGTGACTAGTATACCATCTAAAATGGAATTTCCCTCCCATCCTTTTGGAAGAGTATAGAAATGTACCTCATCTTTATCCCCAGAGTGTTGAACGTAAGCTCCTCACTGCACACCACCAGCAGAGCATTAATGAAGGAATTATTGATACATTGATCAATAAGGGTGATCGGACTTTCTGTTTTTGTCTTCCTTAAGTAAGACTTGGTGAGCAGAGTAAATACACCTTCATTCAGAGCTAATTTCCTGAACATTTATAAGACCCAGTAAAACCATAATTTGGATGAGAAGCCATTAACTTTGCGGCACACATCATTAGTTTTTATTGTGTTAATGAAACAATGGATGCCTTGGCTTTCTTTCTTGCTGCTTTCCCTGCAGTTTTTTTTTATGTGTCTGGACCAATAGTTGTCTTTCTCGCTAAGGTAAACGAACCCTGTACACTGCACGCAAATGCCATTGAGGAGAGAGGGCACGTCAGATGCTAGGACCATAAAAGATTCTGGACACAGCTTCTCCCATTATTACTGCCCATTAACTTTAATTAGATTCTTTTAATGCGCTGAGGATCACACATGGTAAAAAAACATAACTCATAACCTATGGCCTCAAAAACGGCCACACAAACTATACCATAAAATCTGTAGACTGTTTTCTTCTTCGCTGTCTTTATGGTACTTGTATGGTGACCTAATTGTCACAATATGTTGCTTATCTAGTACTTGAATTATTCATTTAAATTAGGGAGAGCTAGTGCACCATTGTCTGTTCTCAGTTCCCTAAACTATGACGCTCGCTTTCTCATTTGTATTCCCAGCACTATTTTGATTTGCTCTCAGCAGAAGAAGAATATTTGGTATTTTATACGTATTGATGATATGCTCATTGTTGGCTTCTATGAGATTGAAATGATAAAGAAACGATGGTGAATATGTTTACTCTTTTGAGTGCAATAAAGATGTCAACATTAACCTCTTAAGTAGACAAAAAAAAAAGGAAATTTGAGTTCCATAAGTGACAGTATGTGCGCATATTGCCTCGTTGGACGGATGATAAGACAACATGGTAACAATCTAAATGGACTATGGAAGAGTATTGTAATTTCATTGTGGGTCTAAGAGTGTGCATTTTAACTCCTTAGGTCGAATAAAGATGTCTATTTTAATACCTTTGGTTGACTAAGATATTTTAGAGCATTGATTGACTGAATTTGTTAACAGAACCCCTTGAATAGACTATGTGAGGGTATTGTAACTTTCTGAGTGGACTATAAGTATGTAGAAAGCGTGTATAGCATAAAAAACTGTCAATGTTAAGCTCTTAATTGCACAAAAAAGTTAAATATTACCATTAAATATTACCTGCTTAACCTGACAATTGGTGGACTAGAGTGGACTAGAAGAAGAGGTCCATTTAACGATTTGAGTAGACTATTCATGAACATTATCCCTTCTTGAAGTGATACGGGTGTGTTAACCCTTTTAATAATAATGGTCTAAATCCCATTCCCTTGAGTATATTGGAAGGATCTTGCCACTTTGAAAGCTGTAAAAGTGACTATTTAGAATCTAGATACAGAAAGTCCCATTTGCAAATTATTGCAAATGTAACTGGTCCACTTACCAACAAAGGATTTTCCGAAACTTACCAGGAGACATAACATAATAATTTATAGTCTAAATGGGGGGAACAAGCCTGGCAAAAGGCTCTAAGTGAACCTAAAATTGTTTAGAACTGACAAGGGAATCACTGGATTATTTTCTTTTAATTTTACAGTTATTCTGTTTTGATTTAAAATTTGCATTTCTGATTTTTATTTTCTACAATTCAATGAATAATTGTAAGAGTGACATGTTTTGCTTTTTGTTCTTTTCAGAATGTGGAATGCAAAATACACCCCAGAACAATTGGTATAGATCCGTTATAGGGTCTTAAGAAACAAATATCTAGCAAATAGTTATAAATATACTTTCAGTTTCAGAGGTATTTGCAACATAACACAAAGTTGCATTTTCCTTGTGGAGCACAAAAAGTCTTCTCGAATCCTTCGTAAAAGAGTACTTGTTACTCTGCATTCAATCTAATGTAGCTGAAAATAATCTGTACTCCAGCCGTGCCCCTCCATGGATCCCAGAAAGGATTTACAAATTTCCACAGGTCTCACGTATTGTTGTCTTTTAATTTCCTGTTTTATTTTTCCTTCCATCTGTTTTTACATATTTGAGCAATTTTAAAAGTCCTAAGGATTTCACAGCATCTGTTTCTCTCTGATTGTACACAGACCAAAATCTGTGCAATGCCTGGAAGTGTTTGAAATCTAATTTTAAAATGTCTTGATCAAAAAAGAACTTTAACAGTTTCCAACGTACGTTACTCTATATAAATATTTTACTCAGTATATATTTATTTGCATGCATTATTACACACACGCATATGTATACGAGAACGCGGCAAGACAGAAATTCTGTGCCGATGTCGGCATGCCAAAACAGAGAGTATATCAGCCAAGCACAACAGGTAGTCACCCTGTCCACCCACTTGCCATCCATTGGCTTTGCACAAGACAATCACTTTGAATAGGTTTTTAGTGAACACCAGAGACAAACAGGGGTTTCCAATCAGGCCAGATAGGACATATTACATAAGTTGTTCAATGTAAAACATTGCAGTTATATAGGAATGGAAATGTTTTTAATTCAGGATTAAACACTCATCTAGTAGCTGTCGTTTCAGCAGCAACAACTGATTAACACGCTGCCATGTGACAATATTGAAAATATTGAATAAATGCTTTCCTATGAGAAGTATCTTGATGTGCATTACATGCACATCAGTCCCCAACGCTTCTATGTGTTCAGAATTGGATTGGCCAGAGAGACATATAACGTATTAGGGGAGATGCTGGAGGTAGTGCTGAGGGAGTTTTGATCCTGGAGAAAAATATAAGTGAAACTTTTTTTTACAGCTTTTTACTGCCGATGAGGGGGTCTAGAACTAATCTGGCACTAGCACCCTCTAGTGTTAGGAATACCGGTTTACATGTCTAATGCTGTAGCGTTACTTTAAAATTTGCAGATGTTCCCATTGTATAAAGAGATCCATAGATTACGAAATACATTGTTCAGTTATTGATGGGAGCTATGTTGCAGTGTTAGTGAATGTGCAGGATTGTTTAATTTAACAGTACAGCAGTTTACTTTCTAGAGGGATATATTTGCTTAGAACGCCTTTAGTAAATGTATGAGTACGTGTTAGTATTCCTGATACAATGTGATAGTTTCATTATGCCAGCATGTCAGTCTGTTCTGGGTAAAATGCCCTGAGTACATTGAAAACTATCTAATTCCATGGATCCATACACGCAGTGATCCTGTATCACAATACACACGGGCTGTATGAAATTCCTCAGACAGATGACCTGCGTTTGTTTTGTCTTACTGCGCACTGATGGTGAAAGTTAAATTTGACACCTTTTGCACGAAAGCAAAAGCAATTTGCTGCATATATGAAACATATGGAAATGTGTCAACTGGGATTGACTTCAAAGAGCAAAATATAATGCTCGTTATCCATCCACAGACATTGAGGTAAAACATTTATTCCGATTTTGATACAAAATGCAGGATTACAGATATCTGCACAATGAAGTTTAAACATATGGCAGTCTATCTCTTCGAAGAGAATAAACGCTTTGTTCACTAAAGAGTGATTAGGGTCATCGCCAAAGGTTGCAATGTTTAGGCTAACATAGCGTAATTGGGGAAAAAAAGGCTACGTGTGAAACTAAAGTTATTGATGAAAGAAATTTTATTTCTAAGAAGACACACAAAGAATGAAGTTTGCTAAACATGCAGATAATATTAACATTTCATGCTATGAGAAGCTTGTCATATTGACTTTACATATTTTATTTTACCTAAAATACTTTTCTGGATTTTGCCTCTGTCATTGAAACCCTCTGTTGTCCTAATTAACGTGTGAGTCTACAAAACATTTTAAAGAAAGCGTCTTATTTAAAATATTGTCTGGGAGGCTGCAAAGGAAATTTAAATGAAGAAAAAAACATGACAGCACTATATTATATTAAATATTATATAAAATAAAGTGTGCACCAAAACATAGAGTACAGATTGTATATATGGAATTGTAAAGGGCAGCCCTTGAATTTGGTGAAGGCTGTAGGTCTACGAATCTGCAAAACGCGGACTGCAAGAGAGTCAGATATTTTAAGGTAGACTTGTTATCCCCCCAAAAAAATCTCCATTAATTAACACAGCATTAATTAATAGCATTTTCTAAGAGAATCAGCAGTTTGTAAGACGATCTGATGAATGTATTCATGTTCACAGTATTGTCATTTGTGCTGAACACATTACATAACCAAGTATGTACACTTTCCTAGTAGTTTTGTAACGTTTTCCTATATTGTAATGTAATTTAGAACTAGTACATAATCGGGAAAGATAAACATTTCATAGAGAGATCTTTGTGGTTTATGATTGTAACGCGCTATATGAAATTTAATAAAGTTATTTCCTTGCACAAAATATTCCCAACACCTGGCAAGCTATATGGCTACCATCATACGTAGCCATTTTTACACACTATTAAGTATGTGATATTGTTTAAAGAGAGACTCTGTTAGGTAGAATATTGCTAAGATTGCTCAAATATTCCACTATTAGCTGTATTCACATATTCTCATTCATTGACTGTAACAGACAGCCTAAAATAAACACGACACGGAAGCATTAAACACTTGTTTGGCCTGACACTGGGTGTTTCACACACATAGGGTGTCCATGAAATTGAAGGCAGCTCAAAAAAATTACCTTTGTCTGCAAAGGCTCCTATAAAAAATGTTTAAACCAATCTATTAAACACAAGACATGACTTTAAAGTATCAATGGTCTCTTATTTGGTATTATTCTCTCATTTGTAGTGTATACAATAGGTTTTCTTTGGTTTTCTACACTATTGTAGCTCTCTCAGGATATGTGGGGTTGGTTCTTGCTTTGGGATCACTGTCAACCTTTTTACACAATCTATGCTCTCTCATTAGTGCCGAAGGATTCTCTTGTGCCAACATGACCTAAATAATTTACAATAAATAGAAATTAATACCTTAATCTAGAATGGGTCTCCAGGCACATGTAGATCAAACTTTTATTTTTGCTTAACCATCTTTTTCTGTAGATGTCTCTGCCTGAGTTATATCACCCTCAAGATAATCTGCCCTGTCACATATCCAAACACTCCTCTGAGCTCCCTGTTTGCTAATATCTAAACTTAGCAATAACCATTTCATTCTTAACCAGGCATTTATAACACTTCAGAAGAAATAGGGTAACTGCAGGACAGTTTTAAAACTCAGCTTTTTAAGCCAATGAATGGGCTAGTACCTATGTTAAAGGGACACTGTAGGCACCCAGACCACTTCAGCTTATTGAAGGGTGCTGTGACCCTTTTGCACTTTTTGTTTACATTGCAGCACTAAATCTGACCTCTGTGGCTGTCTAACAGACATCCACTAAAGAACTTCCAGAACTCAAATGGACTTTCGATCCGTTATCTCTGACGTGGATATCCTCACACTATGCATAAGGACCTGCAGCGTCAGATTTCCCCATAGGAAAGCATTGAATAATGCTTTCCTATGTGGAGGTCTAATGTGCGCGGCCATTGCACGGCATGGGCGGAGCGTGGGCGGAGCATGGGCGGAGCCTGACCCAGTGCCGAGGGACATCGGCACTGGATTCATATAAGTGACTGAAGGGGGGCCCTGAGGGAGGGGGGAGGACCTATTAACCATATAAACAGGGTTTGATTTCCTGGCACTATAGGATCCCTTTAACTATTTTCTAGCCATTTGCTGTTTTTCCCTTTCAAAGCTCGCTAGCATGTTACCAATTTTGACAGTGTTAGCTATGCATTAAATGAGACAAAAACATTTTTTTTTTAAATCCTGCTGTTTTAAAACTAAGCTTTCTATCAAAATTAAATGGCTATGATGAATTCTGCAAAGCTAACACACTGCATAGCACTAAGCACAGTATGCAACATATATGGCAAATTGATCAAACCTGAAAATACCTGGTGTATTTCTTTTGATTAGTTCATGCATTTCACAACCTTCTGAAAGTACAGCTCCCTCCACCTTAGCACACCACCCAACATCCACATTCAGCATACAGTCCTGATTTTGGACTTCTGTCCCACCATCATGGGTTTTATCTCTGGTGTAATGCTTTGGAGGTCATCAAAGACCAATTTCTCAGAAAATGCGAATTCTTAATTAGACATATTCAAACAGTGCATACTGAGCCCCTTTAACTGATCAAGAGCTGCAACTGTTCCTAAAGGCGCTGCACACAGTGCACACAGTGTCACTAGCACACCCATGGCTGCGTTTATTGTTCGGCAACGCTGAATACTGCAGTCTAGACATTCAGTAACAAACAAACTGGGACTTGTTTGAATTTTGGGCAATCGACGGGTCATCCAAATTCTGTAACTCCAAAACACAATATGGTCGTATCAAGAACAAATGAACCAGGCAACAAATAAAACATGTTCGTTCGTTTCGTGATTCAAAGTTTCCTCCATGGCACCAAAAAAACAACAACAACAACAACAGATTGATGGTAAAAAAAAAACAGATGATTGATGGTTAGGGGACATCAACTAAATGTTGATTAAATTCACAGATAAAGTTAGAAGTGACCAATAGAAAGAAAACAAAAAATGAGTAGTAAAATATGTATATATTCTTATAAATATACATTTTAATATACATATAATATTTCCCTTCTATAGCTTACTTTTCTCACTTGATCTTTGAATCAAACTGCGTATGAAAATGTGTCTATCAATGTAGTGCAAAATGTATAAATAATATATTTATAATCCGCTTTCCTGAATTATTTGCATGGACAATAAGCGTCCAAAACTATCCGCCCATTGGACAATTTTCGGACTACCGAACCAATTATTATTTTTTTATATATATACAAATTGTTTTGACGGAACCAACTTTTTCTGCCACGCAGAAGTCTGCTTCAATCCGTTCAGCAATCCAAGCATGCTGCGATTGTTAATTTAGGCCTAATATGTGAGCTGTATGTATATATTCAGAATTGATTTTATCTCAATAAAGCAGAGCTTTTTCGACTCTCTCCGAGCTGAGAGTTTGTAAGAGAGCCAAGCCACGTGTTTATGTCAGAAAGCTTTAGAATTCTCTGATTGTAATTTATGTAAAGCAGCCAAGTGCATTATAGAAAGTCACAACTCAAACAAAGCCTTATAGATATTACTAAAATAAGCCCAGTAATTGAAGTGTTTTGAAGGTTTTTTTTAAAGCATGTGTCAGAATATCCACCCACCTCTTTCTCATATCTCATTATCTAACTGTGTATAACATTGTACTGATGATTTAAAATAAAATCCTTTAAAATAAAATGTGTTGAACACTAAATTTAATCACTTGGTCAAGTCATTTGTATCAAATAATTAAAAAGCTTTCTTGGGTTTACTAATTAATTATGACATTTATTTATAATGCTAGGTGACCTTAAATAGACCATCTTGTTCTATATAAACCCCCACAAACAAACTGAAAGCACCATAATCGTATAATATGTAAAGATGTGACCTGTGTGTTGAATGGGTCACTCTACATAGCTTTAGGGGTCACCTGGCACCATCCCACATTAAGGAGTCAAACCTTCTATGAGTGGTTAGACATTTACTTGAAACCGTTACATATCTGTGGTCTTATTGGTCTTCTTATGATACTTCTAAGGTGAAATACTAATTCTGCTTAAGCAAATACATTTTGTTTCTCTTTAGACTTAAAATTAGGAAAATAAAATCAGGTGCCTGAGTGACGCATGTAAGTGTTGAAACATTCAAAAAGCTTAGACTGCCTGACTGGGGCTTACAATGCAGACATTTACTAAGACAAGCTGTGACCTGTGTGATTAAGTAAGGCATTTTCTCGAAGGTTTATAGTATGAAATATGTGAAACCATGATTTGTATGTAATATGTAAAGCTGTGACCCTTGTATTTAAGTATTGCTTTATAGGCTTTCAGACACATTAAGGCAATTAATAGATGTGTGCATCGCACAACAATTCAGTTTGTCCAAATCAGTTAATCTGAAAAGCATTTTTAGTTTGGGTGGTCCAAAATGTATATATATTGCATTTCGGTTGCTTGATTTTTGTCCCTTTCAGAAAAACTTTTTGGACAAATCAAAATGGTCTTAAAATGGGCCAATCAGTGTACTGCAAAATATAATTAATATGCCATTTGGTTCACAGATCAAGTGAGAATATGTAACCAATAAAGAAAAAAAAAGAAGCAGGAATTTAAATCTATATTTACAGTATCTTACAAAAGTGAGTACACCCCTCACATTTTTGTAAATATTTTATTATATCTTTTCTTGTGATAACACTGAAGAAATGACACTCTGCTACAATGTGAAGTAGTAAGTGTACAGCCTGTATAACAGTGTGAATTTGCTGTTCCCTCCAAATTACTCAGCCATTAAATGGACACGCCAGGCACCCAGACCACTTCTGCCCATTGGAGTGGTCTGGGTGCCAACTCCCACTACTCTTAACCCTGCAACTGTAATTATTGTAGGTTTTTTATAAACTGCAATAATTACCTTGCAGGGTTAACTCCAACTCTAGTGGCTGTCTACTAGATAGCCACTAGAGGGCACTTCCTGTATTATAGCACAGAAAACTTGTGCTAGAGCGTCGCTCGTGAGGACCTCCAGCGTCGCTCAGTTCCCCATAGGAAAGCATTGAAAAGCATTTTCAATGCTTTCCTATGGAGAGCTCTAATGTGCATGCACAGCATTGCTGCACATGCGCATTAGGTCTCCCTGGCAGGTGGGTGGGATCAGTCTCGCCCACCGGCAGACGTAATGCAGAGGAGGAGTGGCGGCGGAGGAAGAAGCAGCGATGTGGGACATGTCGCTGCCTCTGGTAAATGACTGAAGGGGTTTTCACCCCTTTAGCAACCGGGGATTGTTTTCCTGGCACTGGAGTTTCCCTTTAATGTCTAAACTGTTGGCAACAAAAGTGAGTACACCCCTAAGTGGAAATGTCCAAATTGGCCCTTTTAGCCATTTTCCCTCCCCGGTGTTATGTGACTCGTTAGTGTTACAAGGTCTCAGGTGTGAATGGGAAGCAGGTGTGTTAAATTTGGGGTTATCGCTCTAACACTCTCTCATCCTGGTCACTGGAAGTTCAACATGGCACATCATGGCAAAGAACTCTCTGAGGATCTTAAAAAGGAATTGTTGCTCTACATAAAGATGTCCTAGGCTATAAGAAGATTGCCAAGACCCTGAAACTGAGCTGCAGCAAGGTGGGCAAGACCATACAGTGGTTTCATAGGACAGGTTCCACTCACCAAAGCACTTGAGTGCACGTGCTCAGCTTCATATCCAGAGGTTTTCTTTGGGAAATAGACATATGACTGCTGCCAGCATTGCTGCAGAGGTTGAAGGTTGTCATCCTTTCAGTGCTCAGACCATACACTGCACACTGCATTTAAATGGTCTGCATGGCTGTCATCCCAGAAGGAAGCCTCTTTTAAAGATGATGCACAAGAAAGCCCACAGTTTGCTGAAGGCAAGCAGACTAAGGACATGTTCTGTGGTCCAATGATACAGAGAAAAACTTGTGTCACCTGGCAACCAGGTGAGGTCAAGCATGGTGGTGGGAGTGTCATGTTCTGGGCCTGCATGAGTGCTGATGGCACTAAGGAGCTACAGTTCATTGAGGGAACCATGAATGCCAACATGTACTGTGACATACTGAAGCAGAGCATGATCAGAGACTGTGCCGCAGGGCAGTATTCCAACATGATAACGACCTCAAACACACCTCCAAGAAGACCACTGCCTTGCTAAAGAAGCTGAAGGTAAAGGTGATGGACTGGCAAAAGCATGTCTCCAGACCTAAACCCTATTGCGCATCTGTGGGGCATCCTCAAACGGAAGGTGGGGGAGCGCAAGGTCTCATCCACCTGCTCTGTGATGTCATCATGGAGGAGTGGAAGAGGACTTTAGTGGCAACGTTTGAAGCTCTGGTGAAGTCCATGCCCATGAGGGTTAAGGTAGTGCTGGAAAATAATGACACTTTGGGCCCAATTTGGACATTTTCACTTAGGGGTGTACTTACTTTTGTTGCCAACGGTTTAGACATTAATGGCTGTGTGTTGAGTTATTTTGAGGGGACAGCAAATGTACTGTTATACAGGCTGGACACTTACTACAGTACATTGTAGCAGAGTGTCATTTCTTCAGTGTTGTCACATGAAAAGATATAATAAAATATTTACAAAAATGTGAGGGGTGTACTCACTTTTGTGAGATACTGTACATATTCTAGGTGTTTTAAATATACAAAAATATAAACACAGATTGTTTCCACTGTTTCTTCATTGTTTACTTCTCGTTTGATCTGTGAGCAGTGCGGACATACAGTGATTCAGAGTTACGAAATTCAGACAACTCGGCAATCGCCTAAAATTCTGTCAAATTTGCTTATAGTTTGAAAGTGAATGCACAAGTCTAGCAGTTCGTATGTAATATATGAAGCTGTGACCTGTGTGCTTCAGATGGGGATACACGCATACAGACATTTTTTTGTTTTGACCAGTTCTAGTTATGAACACAGTCCCAATGTACTGTTTGTCTGATGGGTATTGCAGCCACAAATCCCTGCCTGGCATAGTATCGTCTGCAGACAAATTTTCTCTTTATAATTTTACAAGGAGGTTTCCACGTCAGGCTTTTATCTTGTTTAAACCTAACACACTCCCACTCACCAAATCACTACTAAGGAAACCCCTAGTTATGTGTGAAGGGATGTTAGACATTGGACAGCACAGCATTTAGCAGAGCAACCTTTGGCTCAAAATTGTGATCCTGATTACAGGGTTGTAAACAAAAATGATTTAATTCTGCTTGCATGTACAAAGTAGCATTTACCCTCTTAGCCTCAAAGCTTTGTGTAAACAAAAAGTAACGCTATGTTCAATCTTGCATGCTCGATACAATGTTTCCGGTCGTTCACATTGGCGACTGGATATTGCATTCCGCTCACAGCATCCTTATAAAAGAGAAATATGAGTGTATCAATTATACTATGAGAATATATTTCAATTCAATTTGAAAGGTGTTTATTTTTTGATTTAAAATAAATCTAATTCTGCCGACTTTCTTTTTTTTTTTATCACCACTGGAGATTGAAGAAATTAAATGATTGTGGATTATGCTGTCATCCTAAAAAGAGAAATTAAATTGTGCCCTTTTTACAGCACGGTTTAACACCGTTAGGAAAATTCACGAATGTTGCAATCATTTCACTCCAGATGCTTTTTTGTTCGTTGCTTTATAGGTCCATATATCGGACAAATGTAGATACATACACTAAAAAGTTATAGGATGATTAATGAGGAATTTCTTGGGCCCAAAAGAATAAAATGCTAAACTGGTCACTTTTAGACTCCATATTCAGCAAAAAATATCCACGATAAAAAAAAAATAGTTTCCTGATATTTCTTTTTACCTTTTTCACAACTCTAAAATTTACCTAAATAACCTTCAAAGTAAGAGTGAAAAAGTAGTTTCTTCATTAACGTTCTTTGATGAGGAACACAATCATGTTATTAAATTGTTACTTTAAGCACCATGACCACTGCAGTGATTAGAAGTTTTCAAGTTGCGTGGAGTCTGATATACGGCATTTCTCTGCGGAAGGTGTAGCTCTACCTCTGGCCGTGTCATTTAACTATCTGCTTATTAAATGACATTACTCCATGCTAATACTTCCAGCGGCTGTCTGAAATAATGCAGGATAATGGAGATTGTATAATCTTTAAAATGAATATTTATGAAGAGGATAGTGAAACAAATCAATCCATTTTATATGATTATTTTTTACATTTAAATAAACAGAAAATTATACATACATTTTTTTATCCTAAATTAATGTAATAGCTTTTCATGCCAGATTTCCAAATGCTACTCTGAGTTTTTCAAATTATTTGCATCCACCCAAGCCAATTGATAAGCAGATATCTGTCCATTTACCCTTCAACTCCCATTAACAAGACCATCATTTAGTCAGTTGGATTAAGTTTGCCAATGCTTGGATGTTCATATTAACCATTAAGTTACAAGGTAAAGATTGTGTATTTTCTATCAATCTATGGGTTAAACATAAAACCTGGCCATTTATAACTCTCATAGACATTGTGGCCAATATGTTTTATTTTTTCCTTTTAAGATATTGAGTCACAAAATGCCAATTTAAAGTCACACAATGCCATTGCTCTGTAAGATACCTTATTGTGAATCTCACACCTTTGCCCTCTGCAGTCCAGACAGCTTATAATGCAGGAGTGTTTGATGGTACAATGTCTGTCAATCTGTTTGATAGACACTCTTACTTCTACTCTAAAATATCCAAATAAATATTTTCTATAGATTTAGGCAGTGATGTATGGGGTCCAACAGTTTTAGGGACCCCAAAAGCAAATGACAAAGGAAACAATGTTATGACACAAAGTTAAAAGCCTGGGTGACTGCACCTTATTTTATTCAGAAGTTCAATGGGAAACCCATGAGCAGAGAGAAAGATATGTTCACTGGAGAAATACACACACATCACACAAAAGATCAAGGTACACTGTCAGGGCAAAAGGGGGGCAAATATAGGGAAATTATGATGAGAGAGCAATGTGATATAACCCCACAAATATGTGTAGCCCTGGGCAAAGCAACGGACGGCCTTTCTATATCTACTCAGTATCCTAGTTATACAACGTTGCAATGTTTCTCTTACAGAAAATTCATAGCTTTTTTAAGCTCGAGCCCTTGAAATGATATGGAGAAATAGGAATAAACCATTCTTCAAAAATATTTTCTCCTGGCAACATTGTTCTATAGCCCTTTTATATCACTGGGAAATAAGAAAAGAGAAAATGTATAGGTTTACTGTGCTAAAAATTAATTATTCTCCAAATGGATTTGCTTTTAAAAAAAATCCTATTGAAAGTGTGAGCATAAGATTGTGATAGTAAGTGAACTTCATTTCTAATGATGTGTGTAGCAGTGTATTCCACATTGGAATGTCACATTTTTAGGCACTATGATGTAAAGCATTGTACCCCCTAACTTTGTGGGCAGTTGGAATGCAGTGAATTTTAACTTTCATAATTCTCAGGACCAATGATTTACAATGCAGTTACTGCCTGATGCTATGTACACCCTAACCCTAACTGTAAGTACTCCATGCACTGAAATATTAAAAATGAACAGCATGGTAAAGTATGTATGATAGAGTCCTAACCTCAAGATCTGAGGAAAGGGACACTGAAATAGAGCAGCATGAAATGCTAGCAGAATGATTGGTTGTATAGGGAGAGGTATTAGCATTGTACAGAACACTGGTGAGACCTCACTTGGAGTATTGTACGCAGTACTGGAGACCGTATCTTCAGAAGGATATTGATACTTTAGAGAGAATTCAGAGAAGGGCTACTAAACTGGTTCATGGATTGCGGGATAAAACTTACCAGGAAAGGTTAAAGGATCTTAACATGTATAGCTTGGAGGAAAGACGAGACAGGGGGGATATGATAGAAACAATTAAATACATAAAGGGAATCAACACAGTAAAGGAGGAGACTATATTTAAAAGAAGAAAAACTACCACAACAAGAGGACATAGTCTTAAATTAGAGCGGCAAAGGTTTAAAAATAATACCAGGAAGTATTACTTTACTGAGTGGGTAGTGGATGCATGGAATAGCCTTTCAGCTAAAGTGATAGAGGTTAACACAGTCAAGGAGTTTAAGCATGCGTGGGATAGGCATAAGGCTATCCCAGCTATAAGATAAGGCCAGGGACTAATAAAAGTATTTATAAAATTGGGCAGACTAGATGGGCCAAATGCTTCCTATCTGCCGTCACATTCTATGTTTCTATGGTAGTTCACTCTGTAAAGACAAATTGAAATATTAAGTACAACAAACCTTAACTTTACCTAAATCAATTTCTATTAACCTGTCAGTATATTTATAGTTTCAGACATTTTGTGTTAAGATAGAAATTAAAAGTGTATGCCATACGTCACCCTCAGAACAAAGTCATGTGTTAACTGCCCTCCACTTCAACACAATTCCTTGTTTAGGAAATTAATCCCTAAATTTGGATCAAAAATAAAATTAAACCCAATACCTCAGTGATATCAATCTGTTGCTCTGGGACACAAGTACAGTAGGAAAACATTGTGGTGATACTTGAACCCATTCAAATCGCTCCCCACTGTGTGTTCAAGGCTGTTCCTTGAGAGGCACTTATTATCACATTTGGTAGCAGTGTAATAAAATAATAGCATTTGGAAGAAGGTATTTGCACTCCTTACCCCCTTTCTTTGGAGGGACTTTAGGGCCCGACCTCTTGCTGGCCCTGTTGAACATTGTTCCACCATCTCCACAGTTATCTACTTTAGCAGTTAGACTGTCTCATAAGATTTGTACTGCAGCTTTAAATTTTTTGGAAACATTTTTATTGTCTGATACGTTGGACATCATAATAAGATTTGGTCTTCGTGGACAGAGTATTTAGTCTTAGCCAAGAAACAGGGGTGTGGAACTGGTGATATGAATCTGGGTGCAACCAATAACAAGAACCAAATACTTGATGAGGCAAAAAATAGAAAGAGGTCCATGCATTCCAGAATACAAAAAAGGTAAATTTATTGAACCTACCGCCAATCACAACATTTTGACCTGTCAGCTTGACAAAGACAATTCAGGTTGAAACGTTGTGATTGGCGGTGGGTTAAAAAAAAAGGGCAAATTTATTGAACCCACCGCCTATCACAACGTTTCTACCTGAACGGCCTTTGTCAGCTTGACAAAGACCGTTCAGGTCGAAATGTTGTGATTGGCGGTGAGTTCAATAAATTTGCCTTTTTTTGTATTCTGGAGTGCCTAGACCTCTTTCTATTTTTTGCCTCATAGAGTATTTAGTCTTGTCATATTGTGCCAGAATTGTTTTGACTGCGATTGTTTGGAATTGTGTTGAATTGACTTTCTAAATTGATCATCCTACTCATCCCTTTTTTTCCTTCAAGCCTCCTAGTTTTCTCTTACTTCTTTTTGCCTTCCAACCCTCTCCTGTTTTAAGTATCCTAATGCTTTCTATTTCTTTAAAATGTTCAAGTTCCTCTATTTATGTTTTTCTTACGTCTTTTGTTGTTGTAGTTGTAATTTATATTGTCTATTTATAAAAGTTCTGAGCTTTTTCTTTTTTCACAACTTTTTCATATCTCATCATTTCTTTTGTTATTGTGTCTCTTATTGTCTCACCTGGCATATTGTCTAAATGGTGTATGAATTTTGTTTTGTTTGTTTTTTTTGTTTACTCAGTTCCAAATGTTAAATGATTATTCTATTTGACTTTATTTATTTTTTGTTTGTTTTATTCACAACAGTGTTATGGCAATGAAGTTTTACACAAAATGAAAAAAAGGAGCAAGCTTGGGTGTAGTTTGGTTGTAGTTATGCAACGGACTCTATGGATTAGAGTTTTTGTGTTGTGTTTATATGGAAATCTATAGATTGTTGTTACTGCTATATTTGTCTACATTCCCATGACTATAGTGCTTGCCTTCTTTATTCTCATTCTCCAAATAAAAGTAGAATGTTGTTTGCTTTTTCTTACTTTGTTTATCAAAGGTCCTAGTAACTTAAACTTTGCTACTTGTGGGTAGCAGAAATAATGCCACCTGGGCCACCTGTGTTTCCTGCTGGAGAACATGTGATTATTATTTACCCAGTATAAATGATGGCCCTGAACTGGCCAGTGACTTGTTTTTTACTCAGATACAGATGTTGTATTGCTTGCTCAGTCTGTACAGAAAGGGAAAGATTATTTGATTTGGAATCATCTGTTTTTGTTAAGATTGCCTTTCATTCTTTTGTTGACAGCAGTACCACGGAGCAGCGTTACAATGTACGTAAACTGACAGTCAAACACATGAAAACTGACATTTTTCATAAAAGCAAAGCTAGCATTAGTAATTAGCAGGATCTGTAATTATTCAGCCCAGTTTGTTGCTGATTGATGTCTTCAAATAAAGACTTTTCTTATATATGTTTTTTTCCTCTATTTCTTAATCGGAGAGTAATTAGATTCAACATAAAACCTCAAGGCTATGCTTAATGTAGAGAAGTGTAAAAAAAAAAAAAAAAAAGTATTTTATATCCCTTTTCATATGCTTTTAAATGGAAATTAATTAAATATCTTCACATTAAAATGGAAATGTATTTCTGTCATTTCTAGTCAGTAAGTGGGTTAACTAGCCTACTGAAGCATACAAGTTTAGTTCTTTTATATTCACGAATGTCATATTCTGCAAATATAACATGCCGCATCATTAAATAAATAATAAAAAGGCAATGATCATCAAAAATATTCCATTACTTTCCATGACGACTGCACCAGGTAAGAGATCTTGGTTCTGTCGAATAATTTTTTTAGAAGATTTTTTGGGGAACAACTGACATTCAGATGGATGTCAGTTTGGCCCAGCCGAATGTCGATTCCGGAAATCAGAACAACAAACCAAAAAGGTGTAAATATAGGGCAATCGGTGTGGTGTAAATGTTTTCCTTGTCTGATCTTTACTTAGATCCAGATTTTATCAATTCTAATAAAGGTTATATTTTATCTTATTAGTCTATTTAGACTGGTTCACACCAATTGTTTTTTTGTTTTGTTTTGTTTTGTTAAGGTTTAATTTACCATTTAGGGGTTATCCCCCATTTTCTTAGTGTGCTTCTGTTTGATACACTAGCTCGTCTTCTCCTCTGCAAAACATGTACATACAATATTATGTACCTTATTTAGAAAATACCGGCACTCCTGGCTTTATAATCAATGTTGTTCTTTTATTGCCAGAGACGTCAACTTTTCAGTTTCTCAATAGAGATGTCGCGAACCGTTCTCGAACTTCCCGCGAACGGCTCGCCACGGTTCGCCACGAACCGTTTGCGGCGAGCTCCGGTCAGCTGACACATCCCGGCCAATCTCCAGCAGACCCTCCCTCCCAGACCCTCCCACCTCCTGGACAGCATCCATGTTGAAAGCTGCCTTCAACATGGATGCTGTCCAGGAGGTGGGAGGGTCTGGGAGGGAGGGTCTGCTAGAGATTGGCCGGGATGTGTCAGCTGACCGGAGCTCGCCACGAGCCGTTCGCGGGAAGTTCGTGAACGGTTCGCGACATCTCTATTTCTCAACAGAACTTTAATCAGGACATGATATTCTGATGAAAGTTCCATGGAGGAACTGAAACGTTGATGTCTCTGACAATAAAAACCAACGCTGATTATGAAGCCAGGAATGCTGGTATTTTCTAAATAAGGTATTTACAGCGTTACTTGGCACCGGGTTTATTTTTCTGACTGGAGGTTGGAGTGCAAAAGTTTGGATTTACTTATAATATTATGTAAATATTTTGCAGTACCGTGATAGAATCATTTTCCTGTCATTTGACTCACAGATCTCCTGAGAAAAAGTAATCAATAGAGGGATCACTTAGTTTTATTTAAGATCATGCCTTGGCGTACATCTGTCTTCATTTGACCAATTCCCCATTCAGTGCCAAGTATTTGTCTTTTTTTGCTGGCACTATTTACTACAGTGTAATAAGACACTGCTTCTCTCCGTAGAATCTTGGCATTTAAGAGAACTGTGAACCACTCAATGTATGTATGCTGGCAGCTGTTATGATTGAGCACTGCCCACAACCTACGTAACACTCATTGTTCTCCCACAACCTAAGTAAGATTTTTTTTTACATTCCCTCCTAAACTATAGAAGACTCATTGGCATGTATGTACCCCTCTCAGCAACCTTCCAATCTTAGAAAAGAATTATAATAAACATTGATTAAACATTTTGGCTAATGTTGCTGCAAGAGCAACTCTTGGGTTTGTGATATTTTGTCTCATAAATCTAGCTTTAATTTAATGCTATCTTATGTTCACTATATAGCTGTACATTAAACCCTTTCATTTAAAAGATCTTTCTCTTGACCTGTGTTCCCTCCTTCACAATGATCTCTAAAAATTGAGCATGGACACGGATAACTCATATACACATATGCACCAAACACTCATATTACTAGGACAGATAAAAAAAAAACAATACTGTTACTATAAACAAACATGAAATAGGCATAAAGTGATAAAGATGTAAAACTGAACCCATTCCCTCCCACCCCAGTGCACATGCAATGCAGAATGTTGTAAAACCCGACTGCAATAACCAGGGCCGGTGCAATGATTTTTGTCGCCCTAGGCAAAAAAAATATTTGCCGCCCCCATGTACTGACATCACAATGTCCTACCCATATGATCTGCCTATGTCATGACATCACATATGCCCAATCCCTGAGGCACTGCTTCTGCAGCAGTCTGACCATCTGGCCAATATTAACGCTCTTTGCTGGGCCTGGGCAGGTCATTTGCCCAGACTCCAGTAAAGACGTCAGATGTGCGCATAGGCATGCGCAGCCCATTTTATTAGGGTGTACCAGGAAATTTTTTTATTGTTATGTAATGTGAATATTTTAAAAATGTTGAGTAGATGTATAGGGTGGCTGAAAGTGTTGTAACTATGTGTGAAGTGTTGATGTTGTGGCTTTCTGTGCCTGATGTATAAGGCTGTGTAATGTGTGTGTGGCGGTCAGTATCTGAGTGTGGGTAGCTGGGAGTGGTATGTGTGGCAGTGTGAGAAGCTGCAAGTGATATGTTTGGGCTGCTGTGAGTGTTATGTGTGGGTAATTTATGTAGGAAATAGCGGAATTTTCATTTAGTACAAGATGGGAAGGGAGATTTAAGTTGGCTCGCCTTCAGCCCAATATAGCTGGGGTAGGGGATTTAAAGTCAGCAGTCAGGGTAAGGGGCTGTAGTGATGTATGGGGGGGGTGGATGTTATGGGCAGTGGGGGATAGGGGCTGTAGTGGGGGTGTAGTGTGGAGTTAGGTGTGTAGTTGGGAGTTAGGGGATTAAAGGGGGTTAAAGGATTAAATAACGGGTTAGAAGCTGTAGTGTAGGGTTAAGGGCTGAAGTGAGGGGTTGAGGATAAAGTGGTAGGTTAGGACCTGCAGTGGGGGGGTCAGGGGAAGTAGTAGGAGGTAAAGGGAAGTAGTAGAAAGTAATGGGAAGTAGCAGGGGGCAGGGGTGGTGGTAGGGGGGCAGTGGTAGTGGTAAGAAGTCAGGACCTGTAGTGGGGGTTAGGACCTGTGGTGGGGGGTAAGGGGCAATAGTAGGAGGTTTGTGGCAGTAGTAGAGAGTTAGGCCCCAAAGTGTTGGGTTAGGTGCAATAGCAGGTGATTAGGAGCATTAGTAAAGGGTTAGGGACATTAGTAGGGAGTTAGGGTTAGTTGTGGGTGATTAGGGGCAGTAGTGGGTGCTTAGGTTAATTAGTAGAGGTTAGGGGTAGTGGTAGGGGGGAAGGGGCAGTAGTAAGAGGTTATGATCCATAGTGGGGGAGTTAGGATCTGCAATGGGTGATTAGGGGCAGTAGTGGGTGGTTCAGGACATTAGTAGGGGGTTAGGGGCTCTAGTGGGTGGTTAGGGGCAATAGTAGGAGGTAGTAGTGGGTAGCTGGGACATTAGTAGGGGGCTAGGAGCAATAGTAATGGATTAGGGGAAGTAGTGGTGGTTAGGGGCATTAATAAGGGGTGAGGGGCAATAGTAGGGGTGAGCGGCAGTAGTGGGTGATTAGGGATAATAGTAGGTGGTAAGAGGTAGTAGTGGGTGTTAGGGGCATTAGTAGGAGGTGACAGGAATTAATGGGTGGTTAGGGGCAGTAGTGGGGGGTTAGGGGTAGTAGGAGGCACTGGTAGGGAGTTAGGGGCAGTAGTGAGGGTTAGGACTTTAGGGGGTAAAAAAGGGACTAAGGGGAATGTTAAAAAATATATATACAAAATGTTTTTTGTTTTTTTTATGTTTCTTTCCCTCTCCTTGAGGCTTACCTTGGGCTAGGGATGGGGATCCGGTTCCAAGTCTGCACTCCCAGGATGTTGCACTGCAAATTGTAGGCGCTCCTGGCGCCCATGCCTCTCTCCATCGGGCCGCACACCGCACTTTCCATGTAGTATGGAAAATGTACTTATTGTAGGGGCAATTATGATCACAATCAGGCATTATTTTTAATATATTCCAATAGGGATTTTGTTTGGGGGGGAAGGCGTTGGTTAGGGCTCTACATCAAAAAAAAACAATTCATCTCTGTGTGCAGGGTAATTGTTCATGTCAGTACACTTTGTTTTGTCACAGTTATAGTTTTTCTGGTATTTTATTTTCTTGCTTAAATAGTTTGGCATTGAAAGGGTTAACATCAAAACCAAATATAATCAAACAGAGATGCATTGCGAAAGAAAAATATTTTTTGAATGAAACATGAAATGTATCCCCCTTGACATTTCTGATTAAACATTTGTTTTAATTAAGTTTAACTGAAAACATTAGCTGCTGGCTAGAAACTCGATGTACAAATCAAAGAGTGTCTCAGTTAGATGGTATGTATTGCGCTAGTCATAATATTTAAATTCTGTACTTTTAACTAATCTTTATTGCATCTACAGAATACGTCCACAATTGTGAACTATTCAGCAAAATCTGTTTTCTTTCCTTGTTCTTGAGGATTCCCTGGGGTATATTTTTGGCAAACGGCAACCCCATATCCTATTATTTTTTCCCCAACGCTTGCCTGACTTCCTACACTGTGGTACTAAATAAAGACACATCGATTTTCTATCTCTGTCATGCTCTAGTCGCTGGCAATGCTGCTGAGTTATTGTATATAAAAGAGTACTGGCCAAGTCAAGTTTCATTTGAAGCCATAATGCCTATCAGACCGCAAAAACAGAGGGGGGAATTTTGAGTCTCAGACCACTTGTTAACTCATCACAGAGTTGCTGAGGATTTCTGGAAAATTTAATTTATACATAAAACTTAGTAAAAATGAAGAACAAGTAAAATTGTTTTTAATTCGGATTTTTTTTTTTTAGTAAAGCAAATCTAAAAAAATTATTTATTTTGACAGGGAACTATGTTACATTAGCTTGGTAACCTAGCCAAATTGAAAATATCTTAATAACTAGTTCTTCAAACTCTTATGTGAAAATACAAAATTAATTCTGCATAACATCTTTATTCGACTCCTGTCGGTGTCCAAGAGGTCTCTGTTGCCTTCAGGAAGGTGTCTCTACCACACTAACCAATTTATTGAGAGCAGTTGCTTGGGGACTGATGAAAAGGATGTTCCTGTTTTAACCAGAGTGGAACACCAAAAGGCGTGACCCAATTTTGAATAGACAGAAACAACTCTATCAATGCAGCCAGGAAATTAAATTTAACAAGGTACAGTATTGCTAGTCAGGTCCTTCACATTTGCTTTGGGTTGGGATTCCGACAGTGAGTTAACTCTAACCCTACACTCCCTTAGCCCTAAACCCAATCTCACCTGAACAATAAATACACTTTTTACTTGACCAGAGGTGTGAAATAAAAAAAATGACATCAATATAAACAGCACTTTAATGCTGCGCTGTCATAAAGGGACATTTATCACAGCATCAGTAGAAAGTCGCTCAACATTTTTAAAAAGCACTGTTATGATTGCGGTATTTGAAATGCGTAGCAAATAGTTCAGTATTGTTTAAAATCAAATGCAATACTTGGGATTACAATGGTTAGGACATTCACATGTTACATATGGATGTATTTGAATTTCAAAAGCCATACAATTATCCACCCCACAGATATCCCCTCTGTGCTTTAAAGTCCATACATTGTGGCCCCAGAAATCCCACTGGTGAATGTAATTTTCATTTTCTTTGTTGAGCTTGAATATCATTTTGCAGAGCGTCAACCAAGACTGCTAAACATATGTGCCCGGATACACTGTAAACAGACAAAATCGCAGCTGACTGCTATGTTGGGCAAAATAACCTTAATGAGGATATTTTAGCAAACAAACAGGTCCCGAGGTGGTCTGGAATTAGATGGCGTGTAACCGGGAAACTGGAAAACAGAATATACCTCCAAACTATTCTTTCCGTCAAATCCTAGGCAAACACAATGTACAACGCTGCCAGCCTCAAATGTCCTTTGATTGAAGCTGAGATTGCACTGTAATTTTCAAGCAGGGATCCTTCCAGCATGACTCAGTTCAGAATGAGCTGTAACTCATTTTGTATGTGCAGCAGGAAGATCGCAAGGCTCGGGAACAAGAAAAGAGCCTGATCCTGCCCATTACTTTTCATCAGAAATACTGTAATTGTAACCTAGATTTTCTGTGCTTTACATACAGCGTTACCAGCAGACAATGGCACATAGAGGTCGAATGATAACTGCAATTTCCATCTAGGCATGGCAAGGTTCACACTTTGACATGGAAAGGTTAATGGACTTACTAACAGTCGTGTTTTACTTTTCCTTAAGAGTCATATAATAAAATTTCTAGACTTGTATATGGTAAGAAATTATGGTTTAGTTGAAAAAAGTGTGTATAGTGTCTACTTTTAACACAAGTAAAACAATAGAATAAATAATTAAATAAGTCTCATGCTT
>OW240912.1:12462777-12562937 GCA_933207985.1 Pelobates cultripes
ACTGAGAAGGTGCATACCTGTTGATCTGTGAAGAGATATAGGAGGGGCTAGAATTGGTCAATGCTTTCAACTGACTCCTATAGGATACAGGAAGCGGTAGCAATCATTACAGACTGTAGCGGGGCAATATAAGACCAATTAGGAGAGGGTTACAGTAATCCATGCAGGAAATTACTAGAGCATAGACAAGCTCTTTAGTAGCATCTTGTGTAAGAAAGGGATGGATGTAGGTATGTTTTTAAGATGGAATCTACAGGATTTGGTAACATGCTGGATGTGAGGATCAAAGGTGAGGCCAGAATCAAGTATCACGCCGAGACAGTGCGCTTGCAAGGTTGGACTGATGTGGATACCACTGACTTCAAGGGAGAGCAAAAGAAGAGAATCAGTATTAGGAGGAGGAAAGACAAGGACTTCAGTTTTAGAGATATTTAGTTTTAGAAAGCGGGAGGACATCAAGGATAATGCTAAAATACTAAAAAAATAATAGTTGCCTCTTTCCATAAAAAATAAATATAATTGGGCTTCGAGGCTTACAGTTATCTTCTCTTTTACCAAAGCTACGGATATTTGCACAGATGAGATAAAATAGGTAAATTAAGTTAGGCATTTCCAGCAATACATGCTTTGATGGTTTATGAAAATCAGCATGGAAATGTCTTAATATCTTTGAGGATTAAAAGTTGTATCAAAATTTAAGGTATACGCCCAATAAAATCCCAAAACTGCTATCCACTTCAATAGAGAGCACAACATATGGAATATATGACATCAGCTGAGAAGCAAGATACGTTTCTACAGCTGGAATCTCAGCAAGCGCCGGGAATAAGGGTTTTGAACCTCATTAAAACAGCAAATGAACCATCATTATGTTTCGTTTAAATCCTGCTGTGTCTGTAGACAATGCCGTCTTAAGGCTGGGACTTTATAACTCCAGGAACTAAGATGAGGAATACACCAATTATACATAAGTGTAGCAAAAGGGCAGAAAACCATGAATCCGAGGTAAGAAGCAGAGACGACACGTTTAAAGCAATCACACTTCTCAATTGCTTTGGAATAATTCCCACCACCAAACTCCATTCATTCATACTGTCCTCATGGAATCAACTGTCCATTTCTTATTGGTGTCTGTATCTTAACATTTGCATTGATGGGTGATTTGGGTATTTAACTCATAACAACTTACAATAACCAGGTCAGATTTAGTATAATCAGGTAACTAGCAGAGGTATGTGGGATGAAAAATGAATTCTACTGAGTTTATTGACCAGATGAAAGCATAATGTGGTGATAATAGTACCCTCTATATTGGGATTAACTTGTTAAGAAAACATTTGATAAATTATTGCATACAAATTGGATTTGTATTCTTTTTCTACATAGTGTCTTGATCAAGGAACCTTCTGACTGCTGTCTACAGCTCTCACTGGAGGGGGCAAATAACCAAAACCCCTAGTGTCTTTTTTTAAACTAAAGGGATACAAACAACTTAACTACTGTCTGTAGAATACTCAGGGAACACAGCAGCTCACATAGAAGGGAGACCAATTAACCCCGACCAAAATACCTCAATACAGGCTTTACAAAGTATTATTTGGAAAAATACCCTGTGAACATATATGGAACTTGTTAAAGGTTAATTTTAATTGTTCCTCTTATAGTAGTATTTAAGAGAATATGAATATGGTAAAAGGAGGGGGTAGCACCTTCTTGTCATCTCAGAGATAGAAGTAGTCTCAGTTGTAGTTGAATATATAAAAGAGAAAGAATACAACAATATATAGTGTAGTATATTCTGTATAAATCTTTCAGAGTAAGAAGTGCACTTACTGAATATAGAGCTCAAAGTGTCTGGGCGGTATGATTACTGCCTACTGAGGGCTGGTCTCTTCTTCAATAAAGTGCTTAGGTGAGTGGTGACATCAGGTATGAAGGTTAACTCATGGTAGTATATGTCCCAGCTGAAAACCTTATGAACTTGTAATCAAATGCTGTGATGGTTAATGTAGATAAAAACTAAAATAAAAATATAGTGTACGCCACTAAAAGCCATAAAATAATAAAACAAGGTAGGTAGGGGACAGGAGGGGTACTCACAGAGGGAGAACAAAAAACATGTGTATTTTTTTTGTTTTTTATCTGCATTAACCATCACAACGTTTGATTACAAGTTTATATGGTCGTCCGCTGGGACATATACCACCATGAGGTCACTACGCACTTAAGCAACTTACTGAAGAAGTGGCGAGCCATCCTTAGGTTGCGATTATACCCCCCAGGTGCCACATAGTAGAGCTACTCAAGCCCTACACACAGTAAGCACACTTCTTCTTATTCTGAACTATTTTATACAGAATATACTACACTATATTTTGTTGTATTCTTTCTCATTTATATATTTTCTACTACCACTGAGACTACTTCTACCTCTGAGGTCACACCAAGGTGTTACCCCCTTCTTCTACCATATGGACTGGAACAGAGAGACTCTGGTTTGGGTGTTTGAGCTGCCTTCAACTTAATGTGCTAGAAATCTTTATGGTAATCTTTAAAAGAATATATTGGCATTGGCATTCGGTTAGTCCATAATTTGGTTATAATTTTGCTCAGAATTTGGGAATTTTGTCGAACTCCCAATTGACTCAAATTTGGGAAAATTACAGTTTGGTCAAAGATGAATCTCCAAATCTACTATCTAAGTAAATGCATCTGGCACCAATATGCTTTACAAGATGATTGTCCCACAAATGGTTTCTCAGCAATAGAAGAAAGATGATATAAAGCGTACAGTTAATTCCCTGTGCTTCCTTTAAATACATTCCTTTGGTTTAAGTAACAACCCTGAGCCAACTTTAACTGTCTTGTTTGTTCTATGTGATTGTATATAATAGTCACATTCCCTACAGCGATGGATCAAAGCATCAAGGTATAGTAATAGACACATAAAAATTCTGGTCCACTCCTGTGCTGTCATTTCTGAGCTAACGTGATTGAAACCATGATATGTCTCCCATGGTAGCTCAGAGTTTGATAAATGCAAGAGTTCACAACATTTTCATTAATTCCCATTAAAACCACAATGCACTTTTCATCTAAAAAGCTCAAAAAGTGACAAGAAAACATTTGATGCTGTCTGAATTCTTCTCATCCATACAGTATTGTTTTATGTAAAATTATAAGACATGAACAAATTTCTTCCTGCAAATAGGGCAATAGTTTGTCATGATGACATGGTATTAGGGTCGTGCATAACCTGAGGGTACAAAAGAAAATCAAGACAGTATTTTACCAACCACAAATGTGCAGTGCGTCCTTCAAAATGTCATTCAAACAGTGCCACAATCAGGAAATCAATATTGTATTCCAACAAACCTCTGAAGCTCCGTTATCGGAGAAACCACCAATCATTTATTATAATATCCACTTGACCAACCAAAACAGGCATGCATGAAAGATGTATTAATGGTAGACTTTCATTAAGAGTAACATTATTATACATTATTAATACCAGTGGACTGAAACATAATATTTTTTTTAAGTGGGTATGTTTGTCCTTTTAAAACTAATTTTGTCGTCAATTCAACTGCACAGAAATTGCCTACTTTATTTGGTGTTTTTTTCAAAACCTTTATTTGGTGTAGACATCAGAACTATGTGATGGGAGCATTAAATATGATCTCTTCCTTAATACAGGGACAGACAATGGGGTTCAACTTCAATACTAGTTGGATAATATAAGTAGGGAATAGTTTACCAAGAAACAAAAATGTGAACTAAAACACTGTTTATGAGCAATACTGCTGCAAAATGCTACATTTAGAGCAAGAATCATGAAATTCTTCTCAAAGAAAAGTAAACTGAAAAGCTCTTTTTTTTCCATTAGAAATGAGCCTAAGACCAAACCTCTTAAAACCGCATTCTTAAATTCAATAAATTGTGGAGAATAGACAAGGAAACTGCATATCCAAATTAGTTAAGTTGAAGATTTGCTTTAAATTCCGTACAACGTACACAATGCAAGAAATATAAAATCTTAAATTATTGTTTATTGTCCGACAGCTTGCTGATAATTCTAAGAGGTGAAGTTCAGCTGAAGGGTAGGGTTTTTTCGAGTTAAAACAGCTAGGAATACAAAGAGAATGCTTTTCTCAGGAGAATGATAGATAGATATGTCCCTATCAATAGGTATCGCACCCTGATATGACAGCCTCCTCATTTGTTACAGTGGCTGTTATAGGAAACGGCTATTTATTCACCTTCTGAAAAACAATTAGACTTTAGAGCTAGTGCCGCATTTATCTTTATTAATCTGCATGTAAAATGAAATCTTGGTACTTGTTATTATTGAGTAAACACGTCCAGTTATCTAGTTGTTTTATGAATAGGCACTGTAGCTTTATTATAGATTCTATCACCCGATGTTGCACCAATGAACAATTCTAGTACAATACCAGAAGTAGAGAATCGAGTCAATCTTCATAAACTTTCATCTGGTTCAGTAGGGAAAATGACCAACTGCCCAGTTTGGTGACTTCAACGATAAACATAGGGACATCAATTGAAGCCATTTGTTCAACTTTATCTAACCTAATAATATTGGAAAGTATGAATTCAGGACGAGGGTGAGAATGTCCACCTGTAATAGGGGCAGGTTCACCTGCTAAAGAGGCTTGCCAACCAGGGATCAAATCTGGCAAGCCCCCAAACTACAGGACCACACAGAGAGTGCTGTTTCTTTTCTGCATGGTTCTAGAGCATGTGTCATATTGTGAGAAAGTGTAATAATGGCATGCATTGTGCTGCCCGAGGACAGAACATTTGGAAGGTGGGACAGGACCTTAAAACAGAGACTATCTTGCTGAAATCAGGCCTGTTCCTGTACTTTTTGACATCTCAACTAATGTTAAAAGCATGGACATTAATTACTCCAAACTTGTCAAAATTTTGTATCTGTGATGCTCGATACACCAAAAATCTGACAAAGCGCATGTGACAACTACGAAATGTAGCTACTGTCAGAGGGGTGTAGACAAAAAAATACACATCTAAAGTAGCATAAATAGCAGACAAAAGTCCCAACTGGTGGTACTTGGGAGATATTCCATACATTGTACATTTATACTAATCTACTTGTTCTTGTACAATCTTTTTACACAAACATTGATGTACAGCATCTAACAGCAGAAAGCAACAGAGTATCCAATATTATCTCTGACATCCCCCAGGCTAAACCTGTGTGTCTCTCTGTGAGTTGGAAGGTATGAATAAAGTTATGGAAGGTATAATATGTAGCATTTTTACTGAGCTACTAATGATTTTATCTTTATATTGCAACATTCCCTGTATGATTATCTTTCTGCTTGGTTATCATATTGACCAACGTATATCGCTATCTTAAATGGATAGGTACACAATTGACACATCTGTTTGCAAAATATGCCCATAATGTAGATGTGCTGCTCACTCACCAGCGCCAGCAGAACCAGATAGATAGATAGATAGATAGACACATAGATAGATAGAATCCATATATCACATTTTCCACACCTGTTGCGCCCACAAATTATGTTATTCCCCCATAGGTAATGTACCAATATGTTATAATATTGTCCAGACTTTACTCCCATATTTTGTCAATTTGTTTCACATGCATTACCCCCAACACACACATACACATCCATGGGAAGAGTAGACACTCAAGCAGGATAAGTGCTACAGAAATAAAATCTATCTATCTGTCTATTGGGTTCTGCTGTAGCATGTGAGTAAGGTGTCCATTTGCATTATGGGCATATTTTGCAAACCAAATATTGCAAACAAATTGCATTTGCAGATGTGTCAATCATCGATATAGAATGCTAATAGTAAAGGGGTTAAATAGCTTTTAGCAGGTACCAACTTACCATCTTCTTTAATCTCAGAACTCCCTTCAGTAATTTTTATTAAATATGTAAGGAGCTCAGACACAAGTCTATGCAATACATTTGCAATGAACAGGTGTCATTAAACATCGAACGCCAGAGAAGTGAACGAGCGGGTTTCTAACAAACACAGGAAAATGCTTGCTGTTCAGATCGGTCTAGTTTATGAACGTCAAAGGCTGTATGCCTTCCATTTGGATGCATGTAGCAAAGAAAAAGAAATGAATTTCATTGTGTGTTTTTTTAAGGAGTGCTTAGAGGCAACACATTTATTTTATGATAAATGCGGTTGGGGAGCAGTGCAGCCTATAATCAGGCTAATACAGTTTTAATAATATGCAACACTTTTTGTAGCTACATGAATCATGAATTTCAAGCAAGTCACAGCAGATTTGCATTCAACCCGTTGTTTATAATTTATGAAGCAAACATTGCTCCCGTGTTTAAGTTACGGGAGCAGACGTGAGGAATAGCGAGTGTAGGCGGAAGGGTTATACTGTTTTATGGTCTCTCTACAGGGACTGATTTACTGTGTATATTAAAAGGTATACAGCGCTTGGACATTGCCGATTAGTGGGAATATTACCTATTCAGCACAGTCAGACTGCATTACAACCAAGATAATATAACAGGTATCAAGCTGTAAGACCCAATGTATCACACAGCTGCCTGGCTAAGAACATTTAAATATTTGGGGGGTGGGGGAGGGTTAAGTGAGGCAGACTATGCATGATGGGAAATTTTGGGAAACTTTACAAGGGAAGTTTAAACCATATGTGATGTAAAGTTTAGCTATAACTGCAGGGGTATACATTATGGATTACACAGATATACATGCTGCTGTCCTCTCTCGCCTTGACTACTGTAATCAGCTTCTCAATGCTCTTACGTGTTCCCAACTTGCCCGTTTACAGTCTACAATGAATGCGGCGGGGAGGTTCATCTTCCTCTCCGCCCACACCTCCAACGCCTCCTCCTTCTGTCAGTCCCTTCATTGGCTTCCCGTGAGATATAGTGCTCAATATAAGATCCTGATACTTTCTTACAAATCTCTACAAAATGCTGCTCCCATCTATTTATCCTCACTAATACACAAATATGTCCCAACTAGGCCCCTACGCTCTGCTGGAGACCTACGTCTAACCTCTGTACGTACCCCTACCTCTGATGCTCTCCTTAAAGACTTCTCTAGGGCTGCACCGTTCATATGGAATGCCCTTCCCCTCTCTGTTAGACTTTTACCCAATCTCCACTCCTTTAAAAAAATCTATGAAAATTTACTTCTTAGGAAAGCATATCAATTAAACTGATTCCTTTCCTGAAACGGTCATCAAAACAAAACACTAAGCACTCAATGAATACTATCCTAACAACCTACTTTTCTACCCTACCCTTACCTTTTTTGTCACTATACCCCATTCCCTCTAGCATCTCAGCTTATTGAGCAGGGCCCTCAATCCCTCTGTTCCTGTGCGTCCAACTTGTCTGGTTAGAAATACATGTCTGTTAGTCCACCCGTTGTACAACGCTACAGAACTTGTTGGCGCTTTATAATTAATAATAATAGTAATTAAATGTAACAGTCCCTCTGCATATCCTCTCCTGTATTTTAGCATAAAGTGTTCTAGATGTAAGTCTATTTGAGATAATAGTTTTTGGGGTATACACTTTTTTCCAATTTTCAGTGGAACTATAATTACATGTTACATTGAAAAAAGGTTGCTCCAAAACACATTTTTTTGTACAGTAGAGGAGAAAAACAATGAACTCAAAGTAGCTGAACTGGAAGCATAGCTGATTAAAGTAACTCTACAGTAAAGTTAGCCATACCACTTAATCTCAAAGAAGTGATTTGGTTGCCATTCCCCACCTCCCTCCAACCTCTTAAAAACATTACCTTTCTGCAGGACCAGCAATATTTCAATATTTTCAATATTTTCACTAGAGGTGCTTCCTGCACTATTTATATCAGATGGTAGCATTTTGCCGCGCATGCATACTAGCGTCTCAATGCTTTCCTATGCCTGGCCCCCCTCTTAGGGGTGGCATGCCTTCTTTCCAGATGGACCTGCTTCTGCCCAGTGCACTGTGCAGCATCATCAATCTCGGAAGGTGGCCAGGGAAGATTAGCAGGTATTGGGTCTTTTTAAACTGTAAAATTCTCTAATGGTCCAAATCACCAAATCACCAACAAAAAAAATTATAATTTGCTCTATTAGAGCACTGGTCCTTGTCTGAATTCAGTATTGCAATGAGAAACATTTGCTTTCTACTAAATTTGACCCATGATGAATTCCTTCATTTTTTCTCCCTCTGATCACACACAGTGGACAGTCTGAGATGTCCTTGGAAAGACATGCACTATTCTCACCTCTGTATTGGGATCACTGCAGGCCCGGGTTAAATTAACACCTCATCATGGCAGTCCAGGGGTCTATAGAAATAATGGAACAGGCAGTGTAATGCTTAACAAGGTCTGGGTTGCATTCTACCTGCATAGCTTTGATAAGCTCCTTATGTGCACACTAAGAACTTTGTAAATTTACTGTCTAGAAAATGTAGACAACACCAGGATTTATTGTAACCTGGTAGTGGGGCTGATATGACTACAACATGATTAATAGCATTCCCTGCTACAACAGATTTAGGCTCTGTCACAGAGTCAATTATTTATTACACCTCTGTATGCATTTAAAATGTTTCCATTAAATATATGTATTTGGAAAAGTCAGTGATAAATGGCGATGCAGTAATGTCAGGAGTTGTAGAGGGTGATGGTTAGTTAAGATACGAGATGTGTGTTTTAAGTTTAGGGTAGTACTTTAGGGTTAAGATGTAAAGGTGAAGGTTAACATAAGAAGGGCTTATGTTTATGAAAGACTTATGGTTGGGGTGGTTCCTATCCCTATGTTCCTCTTAAATCTAAGTGCCCCTAACTCTAAATCAACACTAACACTAAACATTACACTTGTGCATGGAGAGAAACATTGTGCATTCTTCTTAACCGATTAAATTTTTCCGAAAGTAGACATTTTATTTGAGACATCCACAATTCAGCTGGACATCGTTTCAGCTCGGAACCAAGATTCTAATTCAAAACTAGAATCAGAAGAACAATCAAGATGCAAAAATTGGCCAGCCAGTGTGTTACAAACATTTACAAAATATTTTCCTGACATTTGACTCCTAGACCAAATGAGAAAAAGTAACCAATAGTAGTAAAAACAGGAGGAGCAGGAAAAAAAACCCTCTATATTCATATATTATATTTTTATATTTATTATATATAATATATAAATATATTAAAATAGACTTTTTACTGCTCTTTTTTTCTCTATTACTCATTTTTCACTTAAACGGTCAAATGGTCTTTCTAAAGATACCATTATTTTAATCATATCATATAATTTACTATAAACAAAATTATAAAATATGATGAAAAAAAACCCCACACTTTTTCTAACTTTGACCGCCAAAATCACCCGTGTTAAATGAAAACTGCCAAAAAACACCCGTCTTAAATAGTTTCTAAATTATGTCGTCAGTTTAGAAATACCCAATGTTAACATGTTCTTAACTTTGCAAGTTATAGGGCTATAAGTACAAGTAGGACATTGCTGTTTCAAATTATATATTTTTAAAATGTATCAATAGTGACATTGTAACGCCGTTATCTGTCATAAATCTCTGAATCACACCTCACATTTCGTTGGGAGAACGGCGGCGATCAGGTAAGTAATAAGGAATACCTAGTACGTCCGCGGTCCTTAAGGACCATTTTTTTGTCGGACGTACCTAGTACGTTCTTGGTCCTTAAGGAGTTAAGCATGAATAAAAATCAACATTTAGTGACTGTACCCACATATTTTTTTCTTATCAATTATCTCTTTTTTGGTGCCATGGATAGAATTCAGAATCACAAGCAAATCTGAACATTTTTGACACTGAGCATTCCAGGTTGTCCTTAATTTGGCCACATGTCAGCACACAATTAGCACAAATTCTGATGAATTGCAATTCAGTCTGAGACCAATCTCCAAGTCTACTAAAAACAAATAGCATCTTTCTAGCACTATGCATCCTATACTAGGTGTATCTGGGGCAAGTCAGGTATTTTTAAATGATAAACAAGAATATCTCTAGGATTGCAGCACACACGTGAAGAAGAACCACTGTTTAGTTTTAGAATGATTATCTTCAAAAATCTGAGGATCCAATACAGATAAAGTCGTTACTGTTACTCTAATGATTCTCATCAAAGTTACCACAGCTGCTTAAGCATAATTAATTGTATAATACTTTTACAATGTAACTGCTTTAGATATTCAGAAATCAGTATTCCTGATTTATAAAAAATAAAAAAAATAAAATTAATATTATAACTCCAAAATACCTTTAATACTTAAGCAAATTAAAATCAGGGGTTTATCATCATTTTGCAGACTGTGTCAAGAAGAAAATTATATGAGATCATTCTGTTGTGGTAAAGCTATACAGCGCTTACAGTAATTAAACTTTATTGTTAAGCTGAAATACCGATGGAACTATACACACTAATGATATCAGCTCACTATTGTTTCGTAGTAGAAGAAATGCTGCCCTGTGCAAATTAACTTCTCCAAACGTTTTCTGTGATGACCTCCTGTGGTCTTAGAGGAGTAAAGGCTATTGAAAAGGTGGTACAGGGTTATCCACGTGCCTTTAACAGCAATACTTTTTTTTTTCATTTCCAACCATTTTAGTTAATATTTAAACATGATGGTTTTGCTGTGTGAGTTTGTGTATTTTCATGATATGCTCGTTTTTCTTGCAGATGTCCTGTTTAAGCCATTTCCCACGTTTTCCTTGTTTTTCCCCATGATATGAGTTTTATTTGTTTTAATTAAAGATTTAGACTGTTTTTTAAAAATGGGCTAATGTTCCTTTTACATCTTGCACATACGAACCTTTAGTGATAAATCATACTCCCTTCCACTTTGTACCTGATGCTGTCTTTACCCAGCAATGACAATCAGCCAGGGATCTATTTAGCCCATCTGTATCTATGCAGAGTACTGTAGGAAGCAGCCCCCAATCTTCTCTGACACTAAGCAGTACAGAAGTCTTTGAAGGACAAACTACATGGTTGCATTCCAACTGCCAGGAGAAGAAGTCTGAGTACACTACATGAGCATGTGTGCAGGTCCTCCAGATGCTTGTTCTTAGCCAAAAAGCAATATTAACTTACTGTATGTGGGCATATTTGTTCATTATTTTCAAATACCTCAATGTAGGACATTGGAACAGTGGCAATAAGCAAAGGACGGTTACTGCATGAATTGAACGTGAACATTTATTGATATTTAGGGTGTATTCGAAGAGCAGTAAGTTGTCTTGGCTTGATAACTGACTTGAAAAATGTAGACCACATGAAATATTTTTGCTTAATTTCCAAGGGCGTTATAAAGGCTTGAAAAAGTGACTAATACCTGTATTCACCAGCAGTTTAAACTCTAGAATACAAACATGAGAAGCCAGTCTAAGCAGTTGCAATTTCTGTTTCACTGAAGAAGCCAAAAGTTTGTTTAAAAATTCAACAGATGTTTAATTGCTTGGCAAACTTCAGCCCCAAAGCTCTAAACCGAAAAACGAGATCCATAAATATAACAGAATATACAATGCATGTTTCAGTTGTTAGAGGCTAGTTAGAGACCCATATATCTGAGAAAATGCTGCACATATGTAGACATTATTTTGTTGTTTATGTTTTCAGACTTAATACGCAAGATAATTTCTCCTGAAACAAAAAATTCAATATTAATTTTTTTTAAAAACAGTTATATACAAGTTTCTCATTTTAAAAAAAAAATAGCAGTCTGTCTCCTATAAACAAAAATATCTTGAAAACCGTTCCAGAATTACAGCAGCAGAAGTCGAGCTTCACTGGTCATGTGAAAGCGAACAATCATTGAAATTGATAGTAAAGGTCGTACCTGAATTGTTGCCACTGTCAGGTAAGTGGACGGTGCATTAATCATCAGATGGGAAAGTTTCTTTGAGCTCTGCCTAAACTAAACTTTATTAGAACATGCCCCAGCTCTGTCCCTTTACTTTGGTCAAATTTTAAAGAAAGTTTCACGGAGGTGACTAAATAGTTTTCCCAGATATGTAGAAGGTTTTATGACTGTTGCTTTAGAGGGGAGCAGGTTGCATCATTCAAACCCGGCACACAAAATAGCTAAGCATGTTTAAAATACACATGGATTTCACCCCACATACAACTGTCTCACAGAGTGATTGATATATAAAGCACACAACCAGGGTTATTTACTAAATTCAAGGTGAATTCTAAATTTAAAGGGACACTGTAGGCATCCAGACCATTCCAGCTCATTAAAGTGGTCTGGGTGCAATGTCCCAGGTCCCTTAATCCTGAGCATGTAATTATTGCAGTTTTTACAAACTGCAATAATTACCTGCTAGGGTTAATTCCTCCTCTAGTGGCTGTCTACCAGACAGCCACTAGAGGGACTTCCGGGCCTGAAGGTGACTTTTGGTCACCTAAATGACGCTGGACGTCCTCATGCATAGCATCACCGGAATCCCCATAGGAAAGCATTGAGTAATGGTTTCCTATGGGGAAATCCTTATGCAAGCGCGGCCATTGCCAAGCATGCACATTAGGTCTCCTCCGCCGGCTAACCTAAGTGGGGGAGGATCATGGGCGAAGCCAAGCTAGCACCGAGGGACATCAGCGCTGGACCCAGGTAATTGATACAAGAGTTTATTAGCCCCTTCTGCATCAGTGGAGACCATGACAGAGGGGCAAGCTATGGTGCCAGGAAAACAAATTTGTTTTCCTGGCGCTATAGTTTCCCTTTAAGGATAGAGTAGCCAAACTAAAAGCATAGCTGACTTAGAGAATTTGTCCAGTTTGGCTGTATTGTCATGAAGCAGAAACTCACTTTGAATTATCACTATATGGTAAATAGCCCTGAAAGAATCCACTGATGTTTAAATGCTGCTCAAAGACTTATCGGTTCAATCATGGTGGTGTAATGTATAATTATAACGAAAGTAAAAGTGTTATCTGCTACTTGAGATTATCCCAGGCACTGCATATTACAGGGCAAGGATCTTCTCTGGGGAATAAAAAGTTTCTGATTATTAATTAAAAGATCTCCCCATAACTCATTTAATTCCAGGAGACTCCAGATAGTTAGAGGTGGGCATTTACAATTAACATGTGAGAAACCCATTTTATTGTAGGCACCTTAATAGAGCAGATGGGTGCCATTGGCAACATTCAAATCTTAAACTTCTTAATCCTAATTCCATATAATACACCACAATGATAGATGACTTTGTTTATGTGGAAGAATAATATATGGCACACTGTACTGAAAAATCACATTACTGGGAATTATTAACAGACAAATTCACTTTAATTCTTACATGATTTTCCCTAATTAAGATGGATTTAGCTGTCTGTCCTTAATCTCAAGTAAATTGGTGCCAAATTTCTGGCTGATTCGTTATCGATAGCAAGTCTATAATATTATACACAGAAAGCTGATGTACATATATGCAAATTGCTGAAAACAAGTAAGTCTACATTGTACTCAGTCAGCGTATAATATGGAGTGTAGCTAAAGTGATACTTATTACGGCTAAAATCCACACAATGTCTTACACGTCTCCCTTCTGGAATATTAAATGGACAACAAGTATACACAGAACCTTAAAGCAATACACAGTTAAAGAGATAGAAAATGTATCTTAGAGCTTTGGAGAAAGGTAGGGATAGAGTTATCATATAAGCCTTGATTTAATATGTTTTGAATACATTTTAAAATGATTCAGCATTATGAAAACTATTTTAATATTGTAATATTTTGATATTTGTTTGATATATTGATATATTTTTATATCTATTTTATTTTTAATATATGATAGTTTTTTTAAAAAAATTGGTCATTTGAAAGGCTTATCCAAAAATATTATATTATTTTGAAAATGTATCCAAAAATATTAAATCATTTGGACATCTTTTCCAGTAATATTAAATCAAGGCCATATTTGGGACAGTCTCAAAAAAAGAGAAAATGAACCATTGGAGATGGTCAGTAAATAGGCAGAGCTACAGGGCTGTCACCTTATTGAATGTGAATAGCCTTTATTCCACAGAAATCCCACAGATCTCTGACATAATATAGAGGTTGCATAATATATCTTTGCATGATCCATTAATAGAAGCTGTGCCGCATGCTCTGGACTTTATAAAGATATATGCATGCATTAGTAGTAATAAATCTGCTACCTGAGTCTCTGTTGCCACCACTAAAAAACAGAATATGTGATGAATGTATTGAGCACTTTCTCATTTTGCTTCACAGCCACTTGCACATCCAGTCACACCATACACACTTATCATCTGGCAGACCATGAAACCTGTGCTTGTGCATGGTTGAAAACATCTGGTTCAGCCAAACCAATTAATCTAAAAAAAAAAAAAATTGTGTCAGTCAATTCAGAATTCATCGATGTGATATTTTTGGCCTCAGGGTTGGAATTACAAATCACACAACAAATGCAACTGCTCATCCATTGCCATTTTGAAATTTGACTATACAATGTTTTGGAGTTACATAATTCAGAAGAGCCACGTATTGCCGAAAATTAAGACAAATCCCAATTCATGTGGACCCAAAAGATACTTCTATCACCATGATAAACCAAAAGGGCCAGTCCAGGCATTGTAGAGCAGAGAGGTTGCAGGCCACCAGACCAAGCTCAAAATTGAGACAAATACTGAACTAGCAAAGGTCTTCACAAATCCTGCCTGTTGCTTTATGCCTGCAGTATTTTGCCGACAGGCAGCACAATAACCTATTGATTTTAACTAGCAGTAAAATGGCGCTTTGATGCTGTAGCTCACAACTTCCGGATATTAGTGGTTCATGTGTCAACCGTCACACTTACCAGCCCTTGTCTGACTTCAAACTACTTTTCACACCCCCACACCCAAAGGTAAGCAACAATGGTTGATAAGTAGAATGAGAACCTGAATGGGGACATAGCACAAATGTACAGTTAGGTCTACTTCTTTGTTATAATCCTGGATCCACATGGTGTTTGCCTTTAAACATGCTGGTTACAGGTAGCTACTAATAATATATTGTTGCATTCATTTAGATGAGTGATGTAGAATTTAGTGTAAAACACTATATATTTGGTTTTATGGTCATAAAGTCTATAAGACATTACATTTGTTTCAAGGAGATAATTATATCACCATAAAGGCAAACTCAACAGGTGCCATCATTTTGGAAAGCACCTTAAGAGGCTTAGACCAGGGTCTCAGGAGATCTAGACTGAAACCGGAGAAGCACGAGACTCCAATACATCTCACTGATTTGATGCTGTTCAGCTTCACAGCTCGAGGTTTGCAGCTGATGTTGAATGTTAAGTAGTCTAAGTGCTATTATAATTTAGCTTTCAAGATAAAAAGAAACCTGTTTTATATAAAAAAAAATAGAAAAGATAATTTTCATTGCAGCACAACTGCTTGAGGACAACAATTAAATTCAAATAAGGCTTTTTGTATGTTGATGAGAATTCTCCTTTAATTCATTAGTCATTACGTGCTCTCTAAGTTACTGGCTTCTATGCCATCGGATAAATTAGGCGTAAGAAAAGGAAAAAAAAAGGTGAGAGAGAATTAGTAGAATTAGTTTATCGCTGGATCCGATGGCAGTCAAATAGGCAACTGTTTGTATTTTGCTATAATTATTGCAACAAGTAAAGTGTGCCGCTAGTCCAACAAATTGCAATCTCATCATTTAAATACTTTATTCCTTTAGTTAAAAAGTTCTGATATGGACCATGCTATCAACAATTGCTGTCTCCTCTTCATCTTTCTGGCAAGAATTACAAAGTCATTATAGCCATCACTTTTGGTAAATTAACAAAACACTATTACACCATTATGGGTTTCAACTCTAGTTATTCACATTTCTCTAAAACACTTCCTAATAGGTTTAAGAAGACAATTTAAAGTAGTTCTAAACAATGCTGTTCTAGACCAAAAGCCTTCTAAGTATTATATCAACTAAGCTCACATACTAGGAAATTATTATAATTGCCAATTTCTGTTTGTATCTCTTCATTGGAAAAAACCTTTTTACTGTTAGGGATTTTTGTTTTGTTTTTTACTTTGAGATAATGCTGTTCCCTTGATTATTACGAGGAGTTGGGACATTTCTTTAGTGCTGGATAAGAGTAAGTAAAATAAGAGTCCATATATAGTCAGCTAGCAGTGGAAAACTCTTGAAGTGAGTTGGAAACTCGCGTAGAACAACACAGAAAAAGTGACGGGGAATAGAAGTTATTAGATAGATGAATCACATTATGTATGGGAATTGGATACAGTTACACCAAAAAATTGTACGACAGGCATAAGGCTGTTGAATATTCATACCTTTTCTCACTACTTTGAATCGGCCATCCCTTGCTTTCAAAATTAGCTGTCTTTACTTTTAGTAAGTAGTGATTATTTAACCTCTGCCAATTCCAAAAGTTCCCAATAGCTTCCATTTTTCTCTATGTGAAGAACAGAATGACCATTTTCAACCCTGTTGCCACTTTTACTGGCTACTGGCTGCTGTTATGTCTCCAAATTGACTAATTGCTAACATGTGTGTAATCACACATTTGGAAAAGGTCGACAGGAAAATTTTAATTTTCCCTTTGATGAACACAAAGCTGGTCTGTATCTCATAATGTCACAATCATAAACAAAAAAGATGTCCAGCACTCCTTAATTAATGTAAAAAAAGATGATATTCCTGTATTGGCAAACCAGCAACGTTTCAACTGTGTGTCTTTATCAAGCAGTGTGTGATGTGATGTGTGTGGTCACACTGCTTGGTAAAGACACACAGTCGAAACGTTGCTGGGTTGCCAATAGAAGGATATCATCTTTTCACAATAAGTAATGCTGGACATCTATTTTGTTTATCCGTTGATACGTAGTCATTGCACCTTTAAGAAAGGTTACTTATAGCGTCACAAGCATGTATATATATTTTTTCCATACTTGCACTGGTTTTACGTGCACTAATAAATTAACTCACATGTATCACTATGTATGGTTTTGCAATTAAAAGGTTAAAAGTATTAAATAGCAGTAACCCAGCTATGCACATGTTCTATTTTAGTATGTTAAAATGATACCTACGTAATCATTTGTTGTGTTTTAACTTTAAAACCTACTCTTTGCACCTTATTTACTTAATTAGTATGTGTTCTCTAAAATCGCTGACCTTGTTGACCATGGCCATTGTTCAGTGGAGGCTTTAAATGCTGACACCCTAAATATTGGCATGATCATCCCCATTATATCAGCATGCTTTTCCCAAGCTGAATCACTGAGAAACGTGTGGATCATGAGCTTGTCCAGCTGCAATCTCATCACTGCCAACTTACAAATCCAGAATGATGGGGAGTTGTAGTGCCCACCACGTTTCCTAACATTTCAAAAGACGTGCTAGATGTGCTGCGTTATTGGTTTATTTCTTTGCCACTACAAGAAATTTAAATTTTTCCAAATTTAATAAAACCCAGCATGGGCCGTTATATCAGAGTAGCCCTGAAGCAGGTTAGATGTAAATGTACATTTAGAACAATCAGTACTAATACTACATTGACCTTTATTGCGATCGCTCAAGTTGTACGTGCTGCCCAGTATATGTCGGAACTTTGCCTTGCTAAATAAGGTCGATAATACGTGTTAAGATAAAACACCTATTTTTCTATGATAAAGCAATCCTAAAATTATTCAGTAGAATTTTAATCCCCTTATCAACGAGGAGCTAGAAACAGTTTTCAGTTGATTCCAACAGTGTTCTAAACTCCATTCTATCATAAAACTCAGATGATGTTGTTATAATTTATATATTTTATTGCTGCAAGATTGGAGATTGCAGTTTGATGTCAAGTAAGTAGTGATGTCCCGAACGGTTGGCCGAACGGTTCGCAAATGGTTCACCACGAACGGTTCGCCACGGACTCATCATTGAGTAAACTTTGACCCTGTACCTCACAGTCAGCAGACAAATTCCAGCCAATCATCAGCAGACCCTCCCTCCCAGACCCTCCCACCTCCTGGACAGCATCCATTTTGAAGCTGCATTCTTAGTGAGCTGTCCAGGAGGTCGGAGGGTCTGGGAGGGAGGGTCTGCTGATGATTGGCTGGAATGTGTCTGCTGACTGTGAGGTACAGGGTCAAAGTTTACTCAATGATGAGTCCGCAGCGAACCGTTCGTGGCGAACCATTCGTGGCGAACCGTTCGCGAACCGTTCGCGAACCGTTCGCTGCGAACCGTTTGGGACATCACTACAAGTAAGGCAGATACACTTATCAGAAAACCGATTCCTTCAACCTATCCTAGTACTTGGACTGTTGTATATATTTTGTATACTTGGTTTGAAGTACCACAAATGAATGGACAACTTCAAAAGTGGGCAGCAAGGGCCATAGTTCATTAACACTGTTAAAAGCATTATCTGAATCCCTTGTGTTAACCATTTTATCTCTGTTTCATTCACAGCATTTTTTATTTTCCCCAATTTTCATTTCCACGTTCTTTCCACGAGTCTTTCCCACTTGCTTCCACATAAATCACCCAATGGAGAGGTGGCAGGTGTGTGGATCAATGGACTGTGATCAAGAATGCAATACATATCAGATTCAGCTCCTAACTATAATGTTTGTATATGAAATGACATATTTGTTACAGTTTCCAGAGAGACTTGCATATGATTATTCTTTGTCTACTAAGGAATGAAATATTAATTGATTTCACTCAGGTTTGGTATTATTCATTTTTCTTAGATTACAAGTTTTTTTTCTTATTTTCTATTTTAGGTATATTTTTTATATATGTGGCCCCAGTGGTAACTGGGATATTTAGGTATCACTTTATGTTCTATTTATACATTTTATTATTATTATTATTATTATTATTATTATTATTAATATCATCACTATATATCAATCAAGGATTGAATAAACATCTGTGTAATACATTTATATTGAGACCATTTTAATTATGTTTGCTTCTAAACATACCTATTAAAACACATGCACAAGCATATATATTTATATATGTATACACAATACATCATTACACATCATGTATACACATCATTATTGCTAGAAGCATACACAAATACAAATTCTACACAATAGAACTCTGATTCCTTACATAGGCACCCAATGGGTCAAGGAGGATTCACCAATATACATCATGTATACACATAATTATTGCTAGAATCATACACAAATGCAAATTCCACACAATAGAACTCTGATTCCTTACATAGGCACCCAATGGGTCAAGGAGGATTCACCAATATACATCATGTATACACATAATTATTGCTAGAATCATACACAAATGCAAATTCCACACAATAGAACTCTGAATCCTTACATAGGCTCCCAATGGGTCAAGGAGGATTCATCAATATGTGTTTTCCAAATGTATTGAATAAATAGGATGCCAACAATAGCCTCTACTGTTCTAAAATGAGAAAAGTAAAAAAAAAATATATGTTTGTATCTCTTTAAGAGATGTAGAAATACATATTACTTGATATTCTGTTATTTTAATGAGTAGATTATGTTTTAGAATCCTGTACTGCGGTGATATCTGTACAATTATGTACTACAGTAGGAAATAAGGCCTGGATCTCCTCAGCTTGGTGACTTGGGACTGCTAATCTCTTTAGTACAGGAATATACATGGGTCTGTCCAGGATACGTAGGACTTACACTATGAAGTATCAATTGCCTCCATTTAAATGCTGAAAAACCACCTGAATGCCCCAGTGCTGCCCTAACATTAACATTATCCATTTAACCCCTACAGTACACTGCAAAGACCAAGTCATGGACCTGTACACTACATTACAATAAACATTAACCCCTAGACTATACAATGCTACCCATTAAGCCTTGAACCCTAAACTTCCCTAACACGTTTAGTAACATTATCTTAACAAGCCTTAATCTCACAAGACCCTAACATGTATGTAACTACTACTGTTGTGGATTAAACCAAGTGTTTGATTATCTGAATATCTGCCCCCTGTCCAAATGGTTTAAAATAGAAAGCGTGCACGCTCTGAAGTAAATCACACTGAGACACAGGTTTCAGGTTGATGAAAAACTTCGGAATGTTTAATTAGGGGTGGGGAGACCCCTATAAAGGCAGAAATACATCATATGCAGAAAGCAAGATAACAGAGAGAATACATCTTTAATTGGTCGAGTGTTAAGTGTCTTATCTAATGCCCTTCCTACAAGGCATGATGTCACCAGCATTCTAGGTGAGGCTCTCTGGAGGAGATGCCATCTTAGCACATTACATTCCTCACATTCTTTACACGATGGGAGGGGGTGTATCTAGCAGCCATTTTGAGCAGTTAATGAACACAGGATGGGAGGGGGTGCTCCAACAGCAATTCTAAGTAAATAGACATTTTACTAACATTAATTTACGTCTGCAACACTACCTGTCTAGGTATATATTTTTATGATTATTATTAGTTTGTTTATAAGTTTATTAAAAACATTTGTTTCTTAAAGTTTTTGTATGTGTGCATATGCATTGTCTTCCATGTGTGTATAAAACTAATATCCCCATGAATGTGTAATAGATTGTATGCTTGTCTAAACACTGTATCCCTGGGAGTGTTTACAAACATTTTATCTCTGTGAGTGTGTACATACACTGTATCCATGTGAGTGTGTACATACATTGTATCCCTGGAAGTGTTTATGTACATTGTGACTCTTGGAGTGTTTACATACATTGTATCAATGTAAGTGTGTACATACATTGTATCTCTGGGAATTTTTATATACATTGTATCTCTGTGAGTGTGTTCATGCATTATATCCATGTGAGTATGTACATAGATTGTATCCCTGGGAGTGTTTACATACATTGTATCTCTGTGAGTGTGTGCATGCATTGTATCTCTGTAAGTGTGTACATACATTGTATCCCTGGGAGTGTTTCTACACATTTTATCCATGCAAGTGTGTACACACATTGTATAACTGGGAGTGCTTATATACATTTTATCCCTGGGAGTGTTCATATACATTGTATCTCTGGGATTGTTTATATACATTGTATCTCTGTGAGTATGTACACACATTGTATCCCTGGGAGTTTTACTATACATTGTGTTCATGCAAGTGTGTACATACATTGTATCCCTGGGAGTGTTTATATAAATTGTATCTCTGTGAGTGTGCACTTACATTGTATCCCTGGGACTGTTTATATACATTGTACCTCTGTGAATGTATTCATATATTGTATCCATGCACGTTTGTACATGCATTGTATCCCTGTAAGTGTTTATACACATTGTATCTCTGTAAGTGTGCACATACATTGTATGCATGCAAGTGTGTACATATATTGTATCCCTGGGAGTGTTTATATTCAGTGTATCTCTGGGAGTGTTTATATACATTGTATCCATGTGAGTGTGTACATACATTGTATCTCTGGGAGTGTTTATATACATTGTATCATTGGGAGTGTTTGTATAGATACAATAGCATTCATTTTATAACTGTGTGTGTGTGTCCATACATTGTATCCCTGTGAGTGTGTACATATAGTGTATCTATGAGTTTGAGCATTCATTTTATAACTGTGTGTGTGTGTGCACATACATTGTATGCATGCAAGTGTGTACATATATTGTATCCCTGGGAGTGTTTATATTCAGTGTATCTCTGGGAGTGTTTATATTCAATGTATCATTATGAGTGTTTGAATAGATACAATACCATTCATTTTATAACTGTGTGTGTGTGTGTCCATACATTGTATCCCTGTGAGTGTGTACATATAGTATATCTCTGAGTTTGAGCATTCATTTTATAACTGTGTGTGTGTACATACATTATATCTTTATGAGTGTGTACATACTGACACAGATCCTTGCGAGTGTTTACGTACATGTCTGCGTGCATTTCTAGCCTTTGTCTACTGATCTCCAGTAAGCAGGTATGCGCCATCATTATAGGGGAGATGAGCAAATTGCTGAATCAAGTGTATTAGTGAGTTAAAGCCCAGAGGCATCGACAGTGAAGTGATACATGGCAAGCCTGCAGTCTATGTAACTAATCAGCTCCTGTGATAGTGTAAGTGCCTATAGCGAGCCCAGAGAGACACTGTGTGCGCGCCAGGGACAGATCAGAGTAACTGTCACCGGTTTTATCCTTTCCTATCTTTCTATTGATCTCCATTTCAGTCAGGTTCACTTTCAAAAGCGATAATCTGTCAAAGAAACCAACATTCTTTTTTAACCATAAAAATGACACAGATGCCTCGGCATTGCTGTTGCAGTGCATTGGGGAGAGTCTAATGAAGGTATTGTACAGAATGTATTTTGCCAGGTAAAATCTTACCATCGAAGAATGGATCACCAAACAACCTTTACTCTTTAATAATTAGTCATCAAGCTAATTTGAATTCCTATCACAAATTGTTTAATGGGATCTGTCACATCTCTGGAAACCATTACACCATGGAATAAAACATTAGAAATCACCTATAACGTGTATTAACCTTTCACTAGATGTTATGATTTTTATATTAAAGATTGAGCAAATTAGATCACATTCCAGTTTAGTCAAGGCACGTGCAAGGCACAGGTGTTGATTTCATTCGTTATACTTAATATGTATGATGTATTGCTTGTTATCTTTGCTGTTTTACCTATCAGTGATATAAAATGTAATAAATGCCTCATCAATCAAATGGGAAGATAATCAATATCTATCGGTGGAGGAACATGGTCTATTCTATTTGGCAAAGTTTGGTGGATCCTAAATATCAATCAAACTTTTTTGTATTCTGACTATAAAGGCCTAGCCATTGCTATTGCGAAGGCTAACATTTGAGATAGGCGTTCGTTTTACAGAACAAATATTTTTTATTCTTCTGACAAGACCATGTTGGATGACACATATCTTGTTGTCAGTAGACAATGAGGAGCTGGCAGCTTGCAGTTGATGTGAATAGGCCTTATCCCCATGCAGGAAGTTAATAATGTATGGTTATATTGCTCTCGAATATAAAGCAGTCTTTGCTAGGTTTCATTGAGGAGCCATTCCTAGAATCCATGTATTATGGGTTCTTGTGATAAATATTTTATGAGGACCCACAGGGCTTTTTAGAAAATCAAGTTTAAAAATCCTATGAAAGGAACCTAAACGGACAAGAGAAAAACAGAGAGAAAAGTGTGGATCCTTCAATAGCGACTTTTCCATTGGATCTTTTAATGAGATTAACATATTGGCTGAACATCTCTTGCAGCTGCAGTTAACTCTTTCCATGTAAAAGGAGTGAGAAATGATTTGTTCAAACACTATTTTTGTATATATTATGTAATAGTTGACAAAAATGCCGTTTTGCATTCATATATAACCAGCAAGTAGTCAAATAGCTTCTATAAGTAGTGAATAAAGAATAAGCACTGACAAATAATTAAAAGAGACATAATTGTCCCAATTATCTGCCATTTAGGAGTTAAATCCCTTTGTTTATGCAGTCCATCACACCTGCGTGCATGTGACTTACAGAGCCTTCCTAAACACTTTTAGGAAGTGAACAGTATTTTTACTTTACAATGTATTATCTCCTACACTGTTCTTAGCACACTAGACCTTGCCTGAGCTTCCAATGTGTGATTAAAGTTCAAGTTACCGTTCAGGAGATACAAACTTCTAAAATAAGTTAACATCTGATTGAAACGGAAACAATTTTTTCATGCAAGTTGTGTCAGTCACAACCAGGGGAGGTGTGGCTAGGGCTGCATAAACAGAGACAAAAGTGAATTAAAGGGATACTATAGTCCCCAGAACAACTACAGCTTAATGTAATTGTTCTGGTGAGTATAATAGCTCCCTTCAGGCATTTTCATGTAAACACTGTCTTTCCAGAGAAAAGGTAATGTTTACATTGCCCCTAAGGACACCTCCAAGGGGCCACTCCTTATATGGCCACTGGAGGGGCTTCCTGACTCAGGGCTGCACAGTAAGCATGGAGACGCTGAATTTTCCTCATAGAGATGCATTGGTTCAGTGCATCACTATGAGGAGGTCCTGATTGTCCAAAATGGCATTTGGACCCGCCCCGTGCAGATTTTAGCCAATTCATTGCTTTCACTATGGGAAAGCATTGGATTGGCAAAAAATACAGCCATTTTGATGATGTCACAAAGGGGGCAAAGCCAGCACCGGTGGACCTGCGCGGCGCAGGAAATAAGGTGAGTTTTAAACTTTTATAGGGAGGCTAAAGGGGGACAAGCCACCTAAATGGTTGTTTTAGCACTAAAGTGACCCTATAGTGATAATTTAACGTCTAAATTATGTTATTATTTATATTAAATGGCAGAGAATTGAGCAGTCAGACTTCAGAGGGATCATCTATACACAAAAAAATGCTTAATTAAGCTAACGTTGTTTTGCTGACTATAGTGTCCCTTTACATTTATGTATTTTTTATTTTTGTTATGTAGGTGAGCCACATACCTATATAAATAAGAGAATAAAATATATTACATTTTGCTATCTATAAAGTAAACCAGCTTAGCTCTCTTCAGTAGGGTTATCAATTGACAGGACTCCCTCCCCTGGAGGGTGAACTGATAGCTCTAACACTAAATACAACAGGCTTAAGCCAAGTGGCTAGATACATTGCCAGCTATGGAAGGTTATCTCAGCAGGCTGGCCTTTTTCAGACTATCTAAAGATCTGGAAAAGCAGATGTCTTTGTCCTCAATATCAGTTTAGGGAACACAAGCTTCCAGACCTCTTGGACAACGTCCAAAAGGTTGACCAGTTGAACTAATGGATCCACAGACTGACATAAGGTTCCCTTAGTTAATTCTTTCTTTTTATATGCTTCAAACAGTGAGAAATCATTACGTGCCAAGACACCTGTGGGTTTTTTTGTTTTTTTTATCATTTTCCAACAGGCAGCTGTATGAAGACAAAGAAGGAAATATTGGCCTTTTTCCATGGAGCTTGTTGGATGTAGATTTACAGAGTAGCATTTAAGTGAAGAATCTGGTGTAAGAGTAAGAATCCTGTTTTTTCAGAAAAGAAAAGACTGGTATGATCTGAATTAACCTTTCAGTACTAAAGGAGTACATTTCGAATTCAGGACTTTGCACGAACAGACAGACAATTCTGCCATTTATGCAAGATCTTTACAATTCATTATTTTCCCATTTTTCACTAACGTGAAAGCATAACTTTTGGTAACAACTATATATAGACCTCACAATTATATTGTCTTAGCTCCAACACAACAGACTTACAATGAACAATTTTACAGTTTGAACGTTCTGTAATATAAAATGTCATTTCGATGATGAGGAATTAAAATTATTATTAAATCTAAATAAATTGAGGCAGGCATTTCAAACAACCAGGTTTGAATCATTCATTAAATCTCCAATACACATTGGAATGACATTATTTGCACAATCACAGAAATTACATGCTTATAATGGATGTGGAACAAAATCAAGAATCTTCATCATGCACAGTCCTCAGAAAGGGGATATGCGATTATGAATGTTTAACTAGACTTGCGTGATGCGTGACGGCTGATTGATTCAGGGACGAGAAGACCTCGTAGGAGTCAATGGATTGAGAAAATTTGGTGTCCAACAAATTAGAAGGGAAAGGATCATAACAAAGATATAATGATTGTGGAAAATTGCATGATATTATAAATATATTTTAATGATACTTAATATTGCATCAGTATTGGTTATTGCAACAATAATGGTATTTTTATTAAGTTCAAATTAAGTAAAAATATTCTTTATATTCAGCTTCTGACAGAAGATGCTCTAGTTTTATTGACCTGTCAATTATTAATACGTTGTCTTGTTTGCTATAACATGAAGAGGTATCTTCCACTTTAAGTAGGTGTTTTAGGGCTAGCTAAAATTTTAGAAGACGGAGATATATTAAAATGTATAGTGCAATTATTATTATTTAAAAAAAACAAAAAACCTAACCTATGCAAAAATAATGAAGGTTTACTTACAGTATATGATCAAACATTGCATAAGCCTGCAACAATGCCAATGTACTCCATTTGTGGCAGGTTCTACTCTAACAAGCTCATATATATATATATATATATATATATATATATATATATATAAATATATATATATATCCCAGCAATCTAATGCCTATATGAGTTTGTCATATATATATATATATATATATATATATATATATCCTAGCAATCTAATATATATGAGTTTGTTAGAGTAGGACCAGCCACAAATGGAGTACATTGGCATTGTTGCAGGCTTATGCAATGTTTGATCATATACTGTAACTAAATATATATATATATATATATATATATATATTTGTGTAAGGGGCAAATAGCCGTATATGGAGTAAGGTTCCAGCATAAGCGTAGGATAGTATAAAGGGAGCAAGTCGGTTGTGGTGTGCCGAGACCGACGATACGGTTGTCCTGTAAATAAAGAGGGCCCACCAAGGAGTAAGAAAGTAAAGTAAATGGAAAGAAAATAGAAAGTGTTGAAATGAGGAGTGGGTGGGAGGGTCATTCTGATGCTGACCTCAAGTGATATGGAGTCAGGTAAGGGGTGTCCCTTATATAGGGGAGTGAATTAATTTAAGCCCCTCCCACAAATACAGGACAAACGGCCTTAATACTTGTGTAAGGGGCAAATAGCTGTATATGGAGTAAGGTTCCAGTATAAGCGTAGGATAGTATTAAGGGAGCACGTCGGTTGTGGTGTGCCGAGACCGACGATACGGTAGGCCTGTAAATAAAAAGGGCAAAAATGAATAATCAAAGATTTAATACAGTCAACAAATATATACAAATTAACCAGACATTTCCTTAAATGCATTACGGTATTTAATTCCTGGAAGGATTTTGAAGGTAGGAATCTAGGACCGCAACTGGACACCATTTGTTGTGGGTAGGATAGTATGTTATCTCTACTGTTGGTGCATGTTGACTCGTTTCAGAATGTGGTAGAGCCAATAGGTAATGATATATGTGTTTACGTACGTGGGATCATTGAAGACAATGATCTGTCTGAGTGGTGGTGATGGTAGTGGATTCTCTGGCCTGAGAAAGCCATATAAGGCAGTGTGCATGGCTGGTAATGGCAGACTTGGTAGTATAATTGAATGGTTGTAGATCTAATAGGTCCGATAAGGATGGAAAAGTTGGATGGCTATTGGTAATCTCTTAGAGGAACGTGGGGGAATGGATTCCTGAAAACCTCTGAGTATATTCTTGTCTGGTATGATAGCTTTGGCCATAGGTTATCCTGTGATGTTGAATGCCTGTAAAATATATAATTAATGGTGTGTGAGATAGTTTTAGTTTAAGGTGGCAAAAAGAAGCAAAATCTAGGAGAAATGTTATGACACAGGTTGAGCTATGTCGTGTTCCAATGAGATTCTTTAAGCCAGGTGAAAAGCTGTGTTATGCATTCTACAAGTATGAGACGAAAGTGCTAGGTGGGATAGTGCATGCTATGCTGCATGAGTATGACTAATCCATGATTTTGTCTCTGGAACGAAAGAGTGGCCATGACTGTATGGGTGGCTGATCAACAAGAAGTCTTCTAGATAGTGTACGACTGTAAGGCCTCTGGATATGTTATCATAACCAGCACAGAGTATCTGCGAATATCGATAGTAGGCTAATCAGTAGCCCGAAAGTTGAGCGGGGAAAGGATTGCCCATTTTATGCCATGTAAGTGACAATGTGTAGGGTAGATGGTAGCCGTTTACTGCGTAGATGATATTGGTCTTACTTAACCAAGCTTCAACCCATGCTTGAGTGATAGCTGTAAAGGTAGATCAATGGTGTTGTATAGTAAGGAAACTCCTTGGAGGGTATGAGGGAGTTGAGACTTGGGGTAGCGGAGGTGTGTGGTGCCAATAAGTCTATGGTGTGTCTTTGTTTAAGGGAAGATTTCCTTGTGACAATACCAATGTGTTTGTGTTTGGTGCCATGCTGTAAATGGTGGAAATTGATAAACCCAAGTAAAACCCCTATGAGTGTGTTTACAGCCGATGGTTCTGTTGTGCTGACTGTAAGTGAGGGCATGCTATATTCCTTGAAGGTGTATTTATGATACCTGTATGGGAGCCCTTTGAAGCTCCAGAGCTTTAGTAAATCTACTGCAAGTCTGGAAGGGTGATGAGTCAGTAGTGTTGAAAATGCATTGGTGTGTACAGATGGTGAGTACGTTTTTTGTAAGTTGTATTGGGACACATGGTTTGTCATGTGCCCTGAACCATTTGAACATATATGCAACAGTCTATATGCAATGCAACTACTCATACCAATTGTCTCTGGTAGTTCAGAGGTGCTGGTACCTGGAGCCTGAGAGTGATCGTCCGTTTGTTTGGGACAAAATCCCTTTTGTATGGGTACCTGCACAAATAAACATCTCTACATATTCCAAATGCACACACAAACAAGGGATGGTCAGTTCCTGATTTACCTGGAATCCCTGGATCTGACCATCACAGATACATCGTAATACATATATATGCCTTGTTTCCCCAATGTGCTGGGATCATATGTGCAGGGTTAACGTCTTGTGTGTCATAAGAATTGATTGTACCAGGTAACTGAGTTTTGTTTTGAGCTGGTTGTACAGCAGCGTGAGGTCCAGCCTTGTGAGGGCCAGTCTGTTGTAAATTTTTTGGCTCATGAGTTTATGAGTGAGGCTAGCATGGCCTGGGTGTCACCTGAGTTGGTGTTGCTGGGCCTTCCCCTGCCTCTGTGTTGTCCGTTGATGTATGGAGGAGTTTGAATAACTCTGCTTTCCTTGCTGTGGCAGGGTAGGGGATTTGTCGCCTCCTTAGGTCGGTGGTAATGTGTGGGATCGTCCAGGATCTGATTGCTGCTTGAAGGTGTATCAATTCCAGCTAGGAAGAGGTGATTCTTCACCATTTTTCTGAGAAATACTTAAATAACAATAAAGATTGCAATTATTATTTGTACCCAGGGGTTTTGTACTGGCTTGCTAGCTAAGCCGTAAGGCGAAACAATTAAGCTTGGTGTTTTTTGGTGAGTAGTGAGGTCCTGCTAGTTGCCAAGTGGCTTGAGAGGCTCTATCTATTTTTTGTGGCCACTGAACGTTGTGGCAGGATGTTGGCCTCTCGGTGACTGTAACCAGAAAATAGGAAGGGGAGTGACAGGTGAGGCCCTCTCTATGATACAATGCGAGGCGGCTAGCTCACGAGTGGCCCGAGGGGTGTATGCCTTTGAGTGTAAGGCGGGGTGTTGACCTCGCGGGACCACTAACCGAAGCGTAATGCAGCGAACAAAAGGGGGTAATACCGATTGGGCCCTAGAATCCTAATTGCCAGTACGCTATTACTGTTCCAGGGAAGGTAAGAGATGGATAACTACGTGAGCAGGTGTATTTACCTGGTAGTATGGTATTGAACCTGACAATCTGTATAGGTTTTTTAGTAGTAACTGTAACCTGAATGGATAAAACCATATGGCATAAGGAAATATGGCATAGACCAAGCTTATCTTAATACGTACAGTATATGTGAAAAGTAAAGTGCCGTGATGTGTAAATATTAAACATCGTAGCCATACTGGCTAAATATGTATCAATCTTAACCCATTAAGTGCCGTATGTACAAGTGAAAAAGTAGTCTGTCCCCACCTTGTATGTTGTATGTCCCCTTGCTAGGGGAAAGTCTGTTGAATGGTAGGGGTCAGTATTGCAAAAAGCGAGTGCACTGGAGATCTGCCGAGTGCCCTATAGGTAGCAGTGTAGTTGGATACTGATTGGTATGTGAAATGTTGTTTGTCTGTTGACATATAGGGGTCAGTGTTTTGGTGTTTGTAAAACCCCATGAAAATTGTCAATGTACTTGACAGACCTGTAGGTGGCAGTAATGGTAGCACCACTGTTGGTCTTGATATGAAATGTAAATTATTGTGAATTAAATATACATACTTACAAATACATTTACATTTACATACCAAAAACAACAGTCATTAAGACAAGTTATTTCTATGTCCATGTCTTGAAAGATGGAGTTAGACATGCAATGTTTTATTTTCATGAATTGCTCTGTTTTCTTTTAAATTTATCTTAAAGAATGAGCTATTTATCTAATGCCCCTTAAATCCAGTTTAGACAAGGTAAATCAAAGGCAAACGTTGCTAATTAAGAGTAAAATTAGAAACATTGCTTAATGACTCCTCTTGTCTGTGTGAATGTCAGGTACACAGGGCAGAGGTTATAACAATGATTGTCAGGAAGCTACGATGGAGGTATCCTGTTGCAAGATAAAGAGGTGTAGATTTATATATTTAATGTTATTTTCACATCACACACATACATATTTATTAAATATAGTTATAGGTAACCATGATATTAAAAAACTCCCTATTAAAAAGGGAGTGACAGTTCCCCTCTAATTACACTCAACTAAGGTCATGGTAATACCTTTGAATGTAAACAACTTGCTAGTTTGTCTCTTTACAGGACCTTTAGCCTACGTCTTGGCACAAGGGCTATGTTACTTCCAAAATTATTGTTTTGCTACGTGTGTAATTAATGGTATATCTTGAGCTACTTTTATAATTCTAGGAACTCATATTTATTATTTCTTTGGTCTGGTACATTTAAATCCCAGGTAATTTAAAATGATTTTATTGTGTTTGCATGCAACAAGGCTTTTCAAAGACTTCCAATATATTTTATATAAAATAAAGTAAAATTCATTTATTTATATTGCGCTTTACAATTTAGTACTTTTGTGATTTCTTTTATCTGTAAAAAGTTCACCTTGCATAGAATAGTTACGGTGAAATGTGGACATTAATATGGATTATTTAATTTACTTTACTGCTTTAGGATCTTTATAAGACATTTTTAACTCAATCTGCAATAAATACATTGATGGTTTATGTATTTTTATAGTTTTATGGATTTATTTTATTATTGTACTTATTCTGAAAGTTAGCTTACTGTAGTGCAGTAATATTTTTCTGCTGTGTGCATTACGTTCGATCAGGTCTTTTCACTATATTGCGAATTAGACTTGTGCAAAAAATGTTATTTGTCCAAATAAAATGCTTTTTAATCCATAATGGAACCTATTACTTCCGAATCTCCCAATGGATCTTACCTGTGCAGGTAAAACCACAGGTAAAATAATTTGCAAATTATTTTTTTGACCAGCAGAGCAGAGTTTATCTCATTTTGTATTATTGTGTTATCAGCGTGCCTTTGTCTAGGTGTGAGATTTTTGCAAAATGCAAAAACCACAAATTTAAACCAGACAACATATGCATCTGGCCGACTGGTGCAGATCCGTCCAGATTGACCATATTCTGACCAGAATTAGCTTTAGTAAATATGAGATTTGGCATTCCAGTTAGAAGTCGGTCAGTTTCACTGGATTTGGTCCATTCAGCCACAATACAATGTTTAGCAAATCACCCTGTTCTGGTTCACACTTGCTGTCATTGGTCAAGGTGTAGTTGGTCTTTCCAATCCAAACAAATGTGGTGTGGGTAGCCTTAATAATAAATATAACATCTTGATATGATTTGGATGGGTGATGAGCTTTAAAATCATCAGAAGTACTACTTTGAAAGAGTTCTGGCTTGTTCTTGCTACTATTATGGAAAAAAAAACAGACGTTACTTAAATATCTGAGTATTCCACCAAATAACAGTCTATCCAGTGCAGAGTGCATATCCAATGTGTAGGTAACCTTTAAGGTACTATAGACAAATTCCACCTTGACACAGGAATATTCTCATTGGAACTACTGAAAATCAATGTGCAGAAGTACTGCTGATACAGGTGATATCTACACATACAGGATGAAACATACAGGTGATATCTACACATACAAAATACAGGTGATATCTACACATACAGGATGAAACATACAGGTGATATCTACACATACAGGATGAAAAACATTTACTAGACAAAACAATTTTTTCCAAAAACAGAAAAATAATTTGGACACCCAAATTACGGCTGAATATTGTTTTTGCTTGGTAGAATTTCAGAACCAAGATTCCAATTTGGGAGCAAATCATAATAACAGAAACAGCATTAAAATTGGCCAGACAGTCCACATTAAAATATAAATATATATATTGCAGTAAAATGATTGTAGCAGTTTTCCCCAATCTGATTCACTAATCAAGTGATAAAACGTAAACAAGAGCATTACAAAAATCTAAATCTATATATTATATTTGTATATATAAATATAAGAAAAATATAAAAATAGAAATTTTTTTCATACTCCTTATTTTTCCCCTCTGCTGCTTACTTCCCACTTGATCTGTGAATAAAATCAACATTTAATGACTGTCCCCAGCTATCAATCTTTTTTTCAAAACAATCCTCTTTTTTAGCCACATGTGGAGAATTCAGAATCACGACTCCAAACCAAACACATTCAGCATTGTACTGTTTGGTTGGGTTATGGTTCAGGTATATTTTGGCTCAGAGATTGATAATTTGGCTGATCACCCAATCTCCCTAAGTTTGACAAGTTTCAGTTTCGACAAACCTCCAAGTCTAGTGATATCATAGTAGAAGATATTGCTTAAGTAGGAGACCTGCAGAGTGTAACCTCTCTCACATAGTGCCATTGTGGTATTTGAACCTAGTTGGGTTTCTTAGTACAATTATCAAGACATATAGCTGAGCTTCATGTTTACATTATGTATGCACTTGGAACAGTTCCTGTGATACATTAGTATTAAAGGAACACTATAGTCACCTAAACAACTTTAGCTTAATGAAGCTGTTTTAGTGTATAGATCATGCCTCTCAGGTGTTACTGCTCAATTCACTGCCATTTAGGAGTTAAATCACTTTGTTTATGTTTATGCAGCCCTTGCCACATCTCCTCTGGTTATGATTGACACAGCCTGCATGAAAAAAAATCTGGTTTCACTTTCAATCAGATGTAATTTACCATAACATTTTTTTTTTTTTATCTCTTGTTCTGTAAATTGAACTTTAATCACATACAGGAGGCTCTTGCAGGGTTTAGCAAGTTATTAACATAGCAGGGGATAAGAAAATCTAAATTAAAAAGAACTTGCAATAAAGGAAGGATAAACTTTAGAGGACTCTTTACAGGAAGTGTTTAGGAAGGCTGAGCAAGTCACATTTAGGGAGGTGTGACTAGCGTTCATAAACAAAGTGATTTAACTCCTAAATGGCAGAGAATTGAGCAGTGCGACTGCAGGGGCATGTTCTATACACCAAAACTGCTTCATTAAGCTAAAGTTATTTTGGTGACTATAGTGTCACTTTAAGTAGCTTGAATGGCTAACAGCTAAGCTATGTAGTTTTCACTAAGCATTGCATTTACTAATTCATCTCCCAATCTAAGAACTGCCTTTGGGATAAAATATTGTGACTTTTTCATTTTTTATACGTTTTTGACTAATGTTCAACCGTCTGTGGCTGTATCCAATTTCCAGGCTTATCAGCCATGCCTATCAGAACAATCTTAACACACATCTCTTTTATAATAGTCACGTTTTGAAAAAGCTTACAAATATAACACATCACCTGGCTAGAAGACAAAAATGTTGGCCGAGTTACAGTTTATTTTATTTTGTGGTTTATATTTATTGTCTGCCCGTATTTGCTGCCTGGTGATTTACTGTTTCCTTTGCTGGTTACTCAACTGTCTGGAGAATTAACACACTTGGCACATGTTTCAAGATTCTTTTATTTTTCAATAACACAATAGCTCATTGCCTATTGGATTTTTTATTTTTCCAAGTTCGTAAGAGTTTAAGTTTTAAAGTATGCACACAATGGGGAGGTTCATAATAAAACTGAATTCTGATGCAGCCCTCAACGAAGACATCACCTGGAGAAAAGCAAAATGTTCCTGCTGATTGTTCCACTTTTAAAATATTGTACCAGTAGAATTATTTGCAAATAAGCCCCGATTTTGTTTACCGCATGATAACTTAGCATTCAATTATTGATATTGTCTAACTGTGAAATAAACTCTGGTGTATTTGGTGCTCATTATTTTGAAACAAACACATATGTCTAGTTTAAATAGAAAGAGGTTTTGTTGGGAATCGTGTCCCTTGAATACCATATAGTGGATTAGATACAGCTTTATCTACATATCAGATGGTTTTATATTGCTCATTCAGGCCATGGCTTTATCACCTTATGATGATTCTTTCTATTTTCTCTTAATCTCTTTATATTAAACTGATGGCAACCTGTTCAGGAAACTGCAACGTAATTAATTTGAGCTTCATATACCCTTACCAATTGTCTACAAATAACAGTGATTCCACCAGTCCTGTATCATTGAATACAAGCTTTGAGGTGATCCAGCCACCAACAGAGACATGTACCAAAATGGCAGTATGAAAGTAGTCGTATTTGGTGTATCAGTGGTTCTCAACTCAGTCCTACAAGAAGACCAACAGTCCAGGTTTTGGTCATGTTCTAAAGGTACTGAAAAAACTTGCATCATTAATGTCTCTTGGTAGCTGTATTGGGAATGACTGCTCTAAATAAAAGTTCTGTTATATTGAAGAAGTGCTGTATATCGTGGTAAGTCTAAGAAATCTTATCATCTTTGCATCCAGAGACTCAATATGTATGGTCACATTAACTAATAGGAAATGTTTTTTTTCGCATGATCAAAGTTGATATGACACATGTGAAAGGTTGAGATTAAAGAAACACATTTAGTTTCTGCTCAAATGAATTTTCTTTTATGTGCAGCCAAGCTGCATTGGGTTTGATGAATAGAACCACGTGAACAATACGATATGTAAAGCAAGGGATTCGTCTTTTTATTAGAACAACACACAAGTGCTTCAAAGATGATATTCTATGTGCTTTTACAGCTCCTAATTAGCCATTTTCTATTGTTAGGTCAAAATAAAGGAAGACTGCGTTTTCTCTCTTCATAGCATAACTGTATAATTTATCTCAACTGAATTCAAACAAGTCCAGGTAAACACACACTTTATGGAGTATTTAATTTATTTATTGGGGGATCTACAGTTTGCATGTGGAGTAATAAAAAAATATTTGTTTTTAATCCAATGCTTATTAATTAACAAAAAACAATGGTCTGATGGTTTAAACAGAGTCTACTTATGTATCAAAAGCCTCCATGCTGCTTATAAAGGTTTATCTCTGTTCCAAGTGAATAAAGTAGGATAATTGATTGACTGGCATCTTCATTCCCTTTTCCATATGCATTACTGGAATAGGAATAGGCCCTCTTTACCTTCTCTAATAGTTTGCTTATAGCAAAGTACTCTGTATAAAATATCTCTCGGGGCTAGAACTCCACTCATAGGCCCTCTTTACCTTTGTATGGTGTGTTTATAGCAAAGTACTCTGTGTAAAATATCTCCTGGGCTAGCACTCCACTCATAGGCCCTCTTTACCTTCTGTAATGGTTTGTTTATAGCATAGTGCTCTGTATAAAATATCTCTGGGGGCTAGAACTCCACTCATAGGCCCTCTTTACCTTCTGTAATGGTTTGTTTATAGCAAAGTACTCTGTATAAAATATCTGCTGGGGCTAGAACTCCACTCATGGGCCCTCTTTACCTTCTGTAATGGTTTGTTTATAGCAAAGTACTCTGTATAAAATATCTCCAGACGCTAGAACTCCACTCATAGGCCCTCTTTACCTTCTGCATTGGTTTGTTTATAGCAAAGTACTCTGTATAAAATATCTCTGGAGGCTAGAACTCCACTCATGGCCCCTCTTTACCTTCTGTAATGGTTTGTTTATAGCAAAGTACTCTGTATAAAATATCTCCGGGGCTAGAACTCCACTCATGGGCCCTCTTTACCTTCTGTAATGGTTTGTTTGTAGCAAAGTACTCTGTATAAAATATCTCTGGAGGCTAGAACTCCAATCATAGGCCCTCTTTACCTTCTGTAATGGTTTGTTTATAGCAAAGTACTCTGTATAAAATATCTCTGGGGGCTAGAACTCCAATCATAGGCCCTCTTTACCTTCTGTAATGGTTTGTTTATAGCAAAGTACTCTGTATAAAATATCTCCGGGGCTAGAACTCCACTCATGGGCCCTCTTTACCTTCTGTAATGGTTTGTTTGTAGCAAAGTACTCTGTATAAAATATCTCTGGAGGCTAGAACTCCAATCATAGGCCCTCTTTACCTTCTGTAATGGTTTGTTTATAGCAAAGTACTCTGTATAAAATATCTCTGGGGGCTAGAACTCCAATCATAGGCCCTCTTTACCTTCTGTAATGGTTTGTTTATAGCAAAGTACTCTGTATAAAATATCTCCGGGGCTAGAACTTCCACTCATGGCCCCTCTTTACCTTCTGTAATGGTTTGTTTGTAGCAAAGTACTCTGTATAAAATATCTCCAGATGCTAGAACTCTCTCATGGCTCCTCTTTACCTTCTGTAATGGTTTGTTTGTAGCAAAGTACTCTGTATAAAATATCTCCAGATGCTAGAACTCCACTCATATGCCCTCTTTACCTTTCATATTGGTTTGTTTGTTGCAAAGTACTCTGTATAAACTATCTCCGGGGGCTAGAACTCCACTCATAGGCCCTCTTTACCTTCTGTATTGGTTTATTTACAGCAAAGTACTCTGTATAAAATATCTCCGGGGGCTAGAACTCCACTCATAGGCCCTCTTTACCTTCTGTAATGGTTTGTTTATAGCAAAGTACTCTGTATAAAATATCTCTGGAGGCTAGAACTCCACTCATGGGCCCTCTTTACCTTCTGTAATGGTTTGTTTATAGCAAAGTACTCTGTATAAAGTATCTCCAGACGCTAGAACTCCACTCATAGGCCCTCTTTACCTTCTGCATTGGTTTGTTTATAGCAAAGTACTCTGTATAAAATATCTCTGGAGGCTAGAACTCCACTCATGGCCCCTCTTTACCTTCTGTAATGGTTTGTTTATAGCAAAGTACTCTGTATAAAATATCTCCGGGGCTAGAACTCCACTCATGGGCCCTCTTTACCTTCTGTAATGGTTTGTTTGTAGCAAAGTATTCTGTATAAAATATCTCCAGATGCTGGAACTCCACTCATGGGCCCTCTTTACCTTCTGTAATGGTTTGTTTGTAGCAAAGTACTCTGTATAAAATATCTCCAGATGCTAGAACTCCTCTCATGGCCCCTCTTTACCTTCTGTAATGGTTTGTTTGTAGCAAAGTACTCTGTATAAAATATCTCCAGATGCTAGAACTCCTCTCATGGCCCCTCTTTACCTTCTGTAATGGTTTGTTTGTAGCAAAGTACTCTGTATAAAATATCTCCGGGGGCTAGAACTCCACTCATAGGCCCTCTTTACCGTCTGTAATGGTTTGTTTATAGCAAAGTACTCTGTATAAAATATCTCCAGATGCTAGAACTCCACTCATATGCCCTCTTTACCTTTCATATTGGTTTGTTTGTTGCAAAGTACTCTGTATAAAATATCTCCGGGGGCTAGAACTCCACTCATGGGCCCTCTTTACCTTTTGTATTGGTTTATTTACAGCAAAGTACTCTGTATAAAATATCTCCGGGGGCTAGAACTCCACTCATGGGCCCTCTTTACCTTCTGTAATGGTTTGTTTATAGCAAAGTACTCTGTATAAAATATCTCTGGAGGCTAGAACTCCACTCATGGGCCCTCTTTACCTTCTGTAATGGTTTGTTTATCGCAAAGTACTCTGTATAAAATATCTCCAGACGCTAGAACTCCACTCATAGGCCCTCTTTACCTTCTGTATTGGTTTGTTTACAGCATAGTACTCTGTATAAAATATCTCCGGGGGCTAGAACTCCACTCATGGGCAGGGTCTCTTTGCCTTTTGTATTGGTCTGTTTATATATTGTACTGTCCTTTTCGCTATCGTAGAGCACTGTGAAACATGTTGGCACTTTAAACATATCAGTAACAAATAAATAATGAAATAAACAAATACATACAATTTGTCAAATGACAAACCATAGTTAAATAAGTATTTTTATACAAAAAAATGACATGTTGGAAAGGTAGAAAACAATTTGTTACGTATCCTTGAATGTGATTTTAGTTTATCAACGAAATAAATTAAATTTGTTTTGCTATCTACATAACAACATTGTGTCATGGCAAAAGGTTAACATTATCATTTTCCCATTTTTAGTAGCCGGGTAGTGCTAAAATAGTTCTGAAATTGATGTTTAAATAGGGCAAGCAAAAACTGAAAAATTAGTTTAACAGAAAGGCAACAATGCTTAGCAGTTAACAGGTTAAAATAGGTATTTCTCACTGGTTACAAAAAAAAAAAAAAACCCTTAGCTATCTCCTATAAAAAGCTTGTTATTATCTTTTGAAAACGGTTTTTGCAACAACCAATTCAACTAATGGGACTTACATAAACCCTTAATTAACAATTCAGATGGAGAACTTAATTCTAGCACATTAAATGCTTAATACTGAAAATGGATTTTTTTTTCCTTTTAGTTTCACTGTCTAAATGTAGTGTACACATTTTCTGATTGCCTTACCAGCGTTCTGCCATACTGCTTCTAGATCCACTGTGTTTGCTATGTGTTGATAAATTTAGATACTTCGTAGGATATTTTTAAAATGCTGGATGGAATTTGCCAACAAGCCTAGATATAATTTGACATTTATACAAAAGCACTGTATATTTGTAAAACATTTTTAAAATCAAGCTTTTTGTTTGTTCATTGTTGTCCCTTTGTAAACAAATGACATTGTTATTTTATAATCATTTATCTTTGTGACAGCTATTGCTACTATAATTAAATGGGTAAAGAGTATTCGGAGAGAGCGAGATATCTTGCTGCAGGACTGGCTGTTCCTGTTAGAAGACCACAGGATGGTGAGGAGTAACACAGCACATTATTATTACAGCTGCAAGGGGACAAAAGGGGCTCCACCCTCACATGCGTTTAGCATTCAATCAAAAAGGATGCTAAGCTTCTCACCTGTGGATGGGAGATAAGTAAAAATTTTCTACAGGTATTGGGGCTCTGAAAATAATAAAACTACATAACATTCCAGCATTATAAATAAATGTATATATTTATTTATATCACTGGAGAGTTCCTTTAATGCAGTGCTAGCATTAAATAGGAACTACAGAGGATCGATGGCTTATTTTGAGTCTCGGGACAGAATTCAGAATGTGCCATTGATTTTATTTTTCAGCAAATTGATTCTCTTATTGTTGAACCAGATCTAGCCATCCGCATGCCACCATATTACCTTGACTATTCTTACTAATTCATCCTACACAGATTATTATCAACTGCTTACAGCTCTTCCTATCTTTTATATGGAACAATCGGATCAAAGCAACAACAAAAAAAATATACCAGTTCATAATATTAATGATACATTGCCATTTATAAACTGTTAATGTTCTACAGGAAATGACATGACTTTAATCGACATTAAAAAGTGCCACCAATTTCTGTTCACAATTCAACAGGATTACAAAGATACTCTAATACAGAGAAACAACCTATACAATGAACATGATTGGTTTGTAGCTCGTAATTGCATGAGATTGACAACTTGCTGCATATAGACCTAATTTGCCAGAATTTCAAGCCTCAGCTGCATTTCCAAATTATTTGGTCCACAACTTGAACTACAATACATAAAGCAGGAGAGATTGGTCTACAATAGGAGGTTAATGTCAACAACGCTGTTACGCCTACCATCTACTCATACATCATTTGTATGTATGCCTTCCTCTTTACAACATCCTGGGATGTTTGCCCAAGCTATACAAATTTAAAGAGTCATCCTCCCCTTTTCAACGAAAAGATAGTGTTCCAAAGAGATTCTCGCTTGTTATATGCCACGTTTCTATAATGAATGCATTCACGATGTCGACTCGCATTTGTAATAATGGTTTCAATTTCACGGCTATCATCTGTGTCATTTTTATTTTTTTTCCTATTTCTTTTTTTTTTTTAATTTGTCAAATATTACCTGTGCCAAATGCAATTATCTGTCAGGCCAGAATTTAAAATCTATTATTTTAGTATGGTGTTCTTGATATCCGTGATGCATTACAATTGGATTCCTAGCGTGCTGGCTCTTGTAATAAGGCAATAAATTAGCACTTACTGAGGTTCTACGAGGTTCTAAAGGACTTAAAATACATGGATTAAACTCATTCACAGTTAATGTTTTGCAAGGCATTTTAAGAATATTGCACATTTAGAAATATGTTCAAATGTATTATTTGTTAAATGTTGATAAGATTGGCAGCTTACAATTTTCCCCCATTGTGATTTTTCAGCCATCATTAGAAATAGTCCATTAGCTCGTATAGTTGTATTATTACTTTTAATAATAAATTAAAAAGGACACGTTTATCTTAAAGTAGTCAATATACTTACCTAAATATTATTGCTAATGTAAGCGAGCCTAGATGCCTGATTATTATAGGACATAGAGGTGGAAGATACAATTTTTTCGTTACATTATTTCGGTGTACTTTTTTTTTCACATTTCAAGCAGTGCTATAGATTATGAGATAAAAGATAATTAATTTGTGACATTTAATTTTCCATTACTCTGTCTAAAGCCTTTTTGAGCATAGTTATTTAGTCATCTGCCCTAGGACATATAAGCTTCCATTTAAAGCGAGACATTTGAGTAAAACAAAAATAATCATGAAAATAAAGGCAAGAAGATCTGCACTTACATTGGAAATCCCAGCTATGACAACTAATCGAGCTACTGGTGAATGGAATGAATCTGAGGAGAAGTCATACGTGTTCCACTTCCAAAAAGTAGCAACCCATGAATTTTCACAGTTTACTAACCTAAGGACAGTTTTACTCTATCAAACCAAACATCATTTGGGATATTCTTCAGACAAAGTGCTAAATCTTTTCACTTTAAAGTCACTTTACTTTTGACATGGCAAATATTTGAACAATTTTACTGAACAATAGATTCTCTCTTTTTCTTATGAAATACAGCAATTATATGTTACTGAATGCTGAAATCCTTTGATGTGAGCAATGTTTTGAAGTTACAATGAGCCTTGTATATATAAAGACAGGCATAAAGACTGTTTGTAAAAATTGTCCCTTTATGCAAGCTATTACCTGAATAATTTCAATAGCACCCTTTTTTTGTTTGTTTAAGTAATGCGATTAAAGGGACATTACTGTTTAGAAGGTATACTCCAGTGAAAACATACATATATTTAATTATGCATTTTGTCATTGGGATATATCAAAAAACAGTTTGCAAAAGCTGCAGATTTCTTGTTTGCAGCCTTTGCAAACCCTTTCCTTCTAACCCCTCCCAGAGTATTTGTGGCTGTCCAATCACAGACTTGCAGTTCAATAAGTCTTTGCAAGACATGTGCTCTGAGGAAGTGTTACCTCTTGAGTTTAGCTTCACTGAGCTAAACAAACCAGGAAGTAACAGGACGGGTTGGTGGATTGACTGCAGGGGGGTGTTACAAGATTCATACAAAAGTACCACTTTCGATTGAAATCTGCACTTTTTTAATGTGAAAAAAAGCGGACACACTCTTCACACACAAAACATTTTCAGAAAGTTAAAATGCCTTAGGGATCTGGAGTGTCCCTTTAAGTATTTTTTTTTTTTTTTTAATATCATATGATATATTATTTTTTTTCTAGACTTATACACAGTGGAAAAATTCAGTTCAGCTGAATAATTTTATTTGAAAAATGTTTTAGTTCAGGTAATCCAAAAGTCATTCATGTGGTGTTTCCGCTCATATGAATATAATTCTGGCAAAATTATAAGGGAAAATGATTCGGACAAACATAGGATAGAATAAAAATAATGCATTTTTTGTATTCTCTTCCGTGCCATTTGGTTCACAGATCAAGTGAGAAAAGTAACCATAAGAAAGAAAAACCGGAGGAGCCGTAAACAATAATCTTTATTATATATTTATTTGTTTACTACTACTCATTTTTTCTCTCTATTGCTATATCTCACATTTAGTGGCTGTACCCCAGCAATCTTTTTACAGATTGTATGTATATATACGTATTATATAATAGCTAATAAGCAGTTGATTATAAGAATGACTGTCGTCTAGACTTGAGGGATTGTTTAGTTTGGTTGAATAATTTTTCATGAAAATTAATTTTTGGGGGGAATGTTAAACACTCATTTTTTTTAGCTTGGCCAAATGTAGTTAATGAAAATTTCTTTAGGGAAACATTTGTGCAAACAAAAAATGGGCCAATCAGTGTGCTGCAAAATCTAAACATGATATAAAATATTATCTAAATATTTTGCAGCACAGTGATTGGCCAATTTTTGTGCTGTTTTTGTTTGCTCTTCTGATTTGGGGAACCTGAAAAATTTTCTATCTTCGGAAATTATTATTCAGCAGAACCGAAATTTCTTGCATGCACAAGTCCAGTATTTATTAAAATTCTCCCAATTTGTACTTGAACAGAGATAGATTTTCAACTACTGTTTTTTTTTTCAATGTATATTTTGCTTGGTTCTGTACTGTTTGAAAATAGATTTACCTTCCTAAACACTGTGCGTTCCCAGGACACCTTTTAAGTTCTGCTTTTGTCTTTTGATAATAAATTGTTGCAATTGCAGCATAATTATCATTGTGCTACATAGACGTTTATCACAATAACACAGTGTTTTTAAGTTTTAAAGTGGTGGTTTTTAAAGAAAAATTATAAAATGTAAAAAAAAATCACAGATCAAAGGGAGCAGTTACATACCCATTTAAGTGTTAAAAGCAGAAAAAAAAGCTCACTGCTCAGTCCCTTTGGGACTTATTTGCTTAGTCCCAGGGACACATCCCAGTAAATTATTAATCTTAAGGTGAATTTGTCATGACAATACAACTTAATATTGCCTGCAAATATTGTCTAGATGCTAGATAAGAAGGCATTTCTTAATTTCTCTGCATTTCTGTTAGCAGGAAAACCCTCCTTTGTGCGCCTCTCCTGCTTAATGAATGCAAAACCTGCAAGAGAAAGTAGGGAGAAGAGTCAAGCTTTGTGTGAGAGCAGCAGCACAGAGAAAGGAGAAAAACAGCCAAAATTAATTTATACAGATGTTTTCAACAGGCAGTCTGAGAATAGAGAAAGAGAGAGAACAGATTCATTTAGAGAAAGCCAACATAAAGTGTTGGGGACTTTTACCTTTTATGGAAAGCAATTCTCTGCTTCACCAAACAGGGGTATGAAGGAGAGGTGTGTCTTGCAACAGGTATAACACCCCCTGAAAACATGACTGAATCTCTTAGAAGAAGATGGGGTAATATAAATTATTGAAATTTGAGAGATTTAAGGGAAGAAACACTTAATTGTATACAATATAACATGAGTCAAGCCAGATGTTTAGAAAACTGCAAGCTTCTATCTGTCATTATAGGTTCACCTTAAAATATCTTTATGCAGTTATTAAATATTTTAACATAGTGATAAAATATATATTTTATTGCTTTAGTGTCACTGTCTTCTTTACCATGTGAGCATCATACAACACTTCCACCTCTTAACACCAAGAATTGACTGACAGGTAATGGGAAGAATTACTAGTGCATTGTATAAATGCATTTTCACCTCTAATATTTAAAATAAAGCTGTATACATTATGACACAGGTGCATTTCAAGTAAAGCAAACTGCAAAAAAATATACAATGTTTCCCTATTAAATATTTGCGGATTGATAAGTAATGTATTGTTGATTAATAGTAACATTTTTATTACACTGTAACCCACTTGAGATCGAAGAGCTTTACCTCATATATCTAAATATTAATAACTTAGTGTTGAAGGAGAAAGATCTGTAGATCGTACGCTTACCCCAGATAATGGATTACATCAGGTGAGATTAATTGATTTTGACCCATTCTTTATGACATAAAAACAGCGTGAGCTAAGACTGAACTTAAACACACATTGTAGTTGACACTATGAAGACTGGGGAAAATGGACTGAGGTCATATGTTTTCATTCTAGTGTCAGGTTAAATTGCATTGTGGTTTTTTTAATAGCTTGATCAAAACACAAATCAGAAGAGAAAAACTATAAAGGAGTATAAAACAAAAAACTTGCAAACAGACAAAACCCCCTAAAGGCAAACAAAGAGCAACACAGCCACAAGCCTCAGCTGCTGACTGGAGAATGACATTTTTATTTGTCAATTGATCTGTCCCTTTCATTTGTAGCCGTGACTAGAAATTAATTAGAATGCTAATTACACAGAGGGGACAAAGCTTGCAAAAGGGATATTCTGCTTCAGAGAATCAAAAATGGAAAGTTCTTCAACTTACTTCTTGACATAAATTAGTTAGGATACAAGTTATTCAGAAAAAAAAAAAGAAAAATCACATTAGCAAACAATATGGAAGAAAAATAAGGGTAATCTATGTTATTGTACCATGCAATTAATTAAAATAAAATTATCATTTTCATTTGCAAACCCTGATGGAAAGGAAAAGGGCACTGAATACAATTTAGCGCACTAGTATACATATAAGACAATATTCTAAAACTCTGTTTACAGATTACGGAAGTAGGAATTTATCTATCTATCTATCTGTCTTTCTATCTATCTATTTATCTATCTATCGATCTATCTATCTATCTATTTATCTTTCTATCTATTTATCTTTCTATCTGTCTATCTACCTATCTATCTATCTATCTATCTATCTATCTATCTATCTATCTATCTATTATCTACCTACCCATCTGTCTGTCTATCCATCTTTCTATCTGTCTGTCTATCTATCCGTCTGTCTGCCTATCTATCTATCCGTCTGTCTATCTCTCTGTCTATCTATCTCTCATTATTCAATTCCATTACCCTCATTCATTCTCATGATTATACTTAAAGGAACACTGTAGTCACTATAACCACTTTGTCTCTTTGAATTGGTTATAGTGCCTAGAGTGCCCTGGCACTGTCCCTCCATTCAGTGTTGCACCATGTTTGTGCAATATGCCACAAAATAAGAGTCCCTGGCTGTTAAGACACCCCTTGTGTCTTTAAATGTTTAGTCAACCTTCCTCTTCTGCAGTACCAATAATCACTGTTCGCATAACCGTAGTGCACGAACCAAACTCAGGGGAAGCGGCAATCTCCCGACCGGGATCCGTGAACGGCTCCAACCTCCCGAACGGAACTCCACAAACTCCTTCTAGCCGCCGAACAATAATATCCACCAAGCGGCTTTCGGTTCCATCCAGCAGTCTCTAAGCGCAAATAATAAATCCCCCCAATAACGAGACAGAAGCTCCGCATTGAGGGTCAAACAGGATCTGGCTTTACTGTGGGCTACCTGCCCGTATTTATGCAGGTCTCCCACCTGGTGGACACTCCCCTAGGGGACCAAATGGGAGACTGAAATGACAGACAGATATGGGGACATTCCAGACATACACTCACAGCTTTTACCTCCCGGCTGCCCTGGAGATAATTAATAAGTAACTCAATTATCTCCAGGACAAAGCCAGTCGCCATTTTAAATATAAAATCAGAAAAGACATAAAAATACATAACTTCACAAAAACCGAACATTTCCCATTCGTATCACATATCCCCAGATAGCCTGGATCTGAGTGCATATTATTAGCGAATAGCGCTCCGATCCCACACACATAGTTCAATCGCCATGGAGTCAAAGTTCTTACAGTCCTTCGGTATACGAATGACTCCATGGGAAGGCTATCTGGGTTAAGACTTTTCATATGCTTCAAAGCTCCCGAACGGCCGGTATTCGTATGCTTTCGTGGAGGCAGCCAGGTGTTCCGTTTTTTCAGCGGTGTTCGGCAGAAAAAGTGTCCATTTTTAGTTCCATAGAAATAGAGCCAAACACCGCTGGGCTTTCGCGTGGTTTAAAATGGCCGCTGCCTCGTGGTCGACATACGAACGACGACCAACCTGAACTCGGTTTAATTGAGAAGTGTCTGCGGTTAACCACAACGTTCTAATTGGGATCAATAGGTTAACCAGCAGCACACTTCTCTCCTGGGTGGCCGTCCGTTCGGTAGGTTTGTTCGGGAAAAGCAGTCATTCGTATGGCTGGGCTATAGGAAACAGCCATTTACACGAACAGGATAGAAACAGACGAATACACCTGAAATTACCAAACAGATGGTTCTGTCACACTGGCCACCCACAGTCCGGCCCCTTCAGTATGTGTAGCTAAGGCAGAGATTACACACTTCCTTGTTGTCATACCCACTCATACCGTCAGTTGGAACTCTGACAGGCTAAAAGCAGTCAGCTGACACTCTCAGCCAATCACAGCTGCCTATTGCTGCTCAGGCTAATACTTCCTTATTAGCCAAAGCAGCACAGAGGGGATGGATTGCCAGGGACTCTTGTTTAGCATTAAAACATTAAAAGTTTAAAAACTGTTTAATGCTGAAAGAAATGATGGTACCGGAGGACTCCATACACTATAACCAGTTTAATGAGATGAAGCAGATACAGTGCCTACGGTGTCCCTTTAACTTAACATGAAATGTTAGAACTGTGTATTGCGATAAGTGTGTACAGGGTTCTAGAGCAGCACATCATTATATGTTATTATCTATATTTTGTTTTTCAGTAATTATGAATTATCAAATAATTCAGCAAGTTCAGAAATGCATACAGGCCAGTGGGTTGAGTCATTCTGTAAATGTGTTTTTATTGTGTTTTAAATAGTCACACATTAATGATATTTTAAGATGAGGACTTACATGTGACATACACAGACTTTCTTGTACAGATCAAATATAGGGCCTTCAATTTCAATTCTCTGGGATTTCTGCCTGGGTTGACAGACAGATCCCCAATATATAATTAATAAAATTATATAATTTCATATAAATAATATATATAATATATTTAAAATTACATTTTTATTTATGAATATATATATATAAATATAAAATTTCATTCTAAGTGCAAAGTGTAAATAGTGCACTTGAAATTAAATTATTGCTTCCTTTTTCAGTGATAAAATAAATGTTTGACACAATCACATGATGTGGTTGTAAGGCAGACCACTGCTCATAATCAGCAACATGGATGAGTATCCGGATGGGGGGAAGGTTCTGATTGTTTTTAAGATGGTATAGCACACGTTAACATTATGAAGGGGTTAAGCATTTGATGACTTGAAACTGCTAAAAAAAAAATTAATAATGATAATTAAAATCTATTATTCTGTCTAGTCATTACTTTTGGCAGTTACTGATGAGGTCAAGATATGGTAAAAAAAAAAAAAAGAGGTTCTGGACAGAAATTAGAAGATTGAGTCACTAAAATGGATACCCTGTTGATTGTTTAATTAAACAAATTCAACCAAATCTATCTGTCCATCTATCTATCTATCTGTCTATGTTTTTTATGTTTTCATATGTGACATAATGCAACAAATCTAGTTATTCTCACCTTTACTGATATTCATTTTTCTATTTTCTAACATGGCCTTTAAATGCTCTAGTGCCAAAAATGTATTGCCTGGCTCCAAGTTTGGTAATAAACCTTTAAGTATTCAATAAAAACTGCTATCCTACTTCTGGAAGCATATTAAAGAAGGGAAATAAAATGTATTTTCTTAGAAGCCTACTAAAAAGGTCCATTTCCACCTAGGATTTAAATGAAATAAATGTGTTATTGTACTGGGTCATCTTATAAGAACAGCTTCTGTTTGAAAAATGAGCAATAATTAACTTAGTTGAAAGGAAACATAAGCTAATGCAGCCCTCTCAACATCTGAGGAATGCTATCAACTGTTTATCACATCAATTGCTAGAGGAGAATGTGTCGCACTATGGGGTAAATTCCTCTATTTCTTCATGACTTGCTGTCAGCCATCCGCGAGGTTTATATACATATGAATTTGTAACAACTCAAAATTTCACAAAATTCCATCAATTCTCTATACATCTACAAATGGAGATTTTAGTACAAAAATATATATTAGATTTTAAATTATAGAAAATAGCAAATTATAGAAACAGATATCTACATTTTGAATGCAGGACTGGATTGGATGGGTGATGGAGAGGCTGTGCCTTTTTGACATATTTTCTGTACCGCCATAATTTTATGGAGTTAAATTTAAAATATCCTAAAGAAGAATTCACTTGTTCACTATTCGGTAAGTAGATTGTGTGAAAATAAGTAAATGTATGTTACTGCACTTTAAGGTCCACAGAATGAAATGTTAGCTGAAACTTCTCACTATTACGTAGAATTGCCATTTAGAATTATATTGCATCTACATGTAACTACCCACATTAGAATGTAGACATCTAATATTATCGCTTACTGTCAGCATTAACTCTTTCCATGCCTTTACACAATGCCAAAAATAAAAATCTTAAAAAACCCCAAAAAGATTCCACACTGAACAATAACGATTTGTAGTTTAATCCATAATGGGAAAAATCAAAGCATAGCCTATTACATTCCACACTCTCAAAGGTCCTCACTCGTAGGTATAAATTCACTAAATAGGCCTGAAGTGAGGATCATTGTTGGTTACAGAGTATCTCTATACCTGTTAGTCTAAGTCTTCATAGGTCAAGGGAACGACTTCACACGTGCATTTCAGATTTGGCCTCTTTTACTCATTACTTTTATACACTGATATAATGTATCAATATATCACCCTCGGTAAGTAGGCTTTGTTTATATCAACTGCATCCGTTACCAGAGCATATTTCCCAAGTTTAGGCAAAATGGTGACCAGTGAACTTATGCATTCAGTTTCCATTGCACACAATAAAATTTGTCAGAGTTCTGGATGATCAGCGGGTCATCTGAATTCTGTACCATTGAAGTGCCATATATAAACAACCAAACAACTTGCACAATGGACGAGTATGTTTGTTTGATTCTTGCAAAAAGAGATGATTGATGGGAAAAAAGCTGAATGATAGGGGACATCCACTAAATGTTACAGATCGAGTAAGAAGTGACCAACAGAGGAACACAATGGAGGAGTAGTAAAAGAAATCTATATATACCTATACACTGATCAGCCACAATATGAAAACCACTGACAGGTGAAAGGAATAATATTGATTATATCATTACAATGGCACCTGAAAAGGAATTGAATAAATTGGGCTGCAAGTGGACAGTCAGTTCTTGAATTTCATGTACTGGAAACAGGAATAAATGGCAAACGAAAAGAAAAGGTCAAGGGCCCAATAGTGATGGCTAGATGACTTGATCAGAGCATTTCCAAAATGGCAAGTCTTGTGGGGTGTTTCCAGTAAGCAGGGGTTAGTACCTACCTAAAGTGGTTCAAGAAAAAAAACTAGGAACTGGCATTGGTGCCATGGGTGCCCAGGGTTAATTGATGCATGTATGGAGTCAAGACTAGCCCGTCTGGTCCAATCACACATAAGAGTTACTTTAGCTCAAATTGCTGAAAAAAATTAATGCTGAAGTTCCAGAAGTGCCTTCGATGGGGATGCAAGCATAGAACTAGACCATGGAGCAACAAAAGCCTGTCGGATGAATCACATTTTCTTTTAAATCAGGTTGATGGCTGGGTGTGTGAGCTTTATTTACCTGGGGAAGAGATGGCAGCAAGATGCACTATGGAAGAAGGCAGGCCAGCAGAGGTATTGTTCTACTCTGAGAAATGTTCTGTTGGATCCTGGCATTCAGGTGGTTGTTACTTTGACATGTACCGCCTACCTATAGATTGTTGCAGACCACCGATACCTCTTCATGGCACTGCAGTGACCTCGTTCAGCAGGATAATGCACCATGCCACACTACAAAAATTGTTCAGGAATGCTTTGAGGAACATGACAAACAGTTCAAGGTGTTGCCTTTTCCTCCAAATTACCCAGATCTCAATCCAAATGAGCATCTGTGTGATGTGCTAGAAAACAAATACGATCCAGCGAGGTCCATCATGTAACTTCCAGGACTTTAAGGATCTGCTGCTAATGTCTTAGTCCGAGATACCACAAGACACGTTCAGAGATCTGTGGAGTCCATGTCACAATGCATCACAAGTGTTTTGGCAGCAAGAGGGGGTCCTACATGATGTTAGGCAGGTGGTTTTATTTATGTGGCTGATCATTGTATATTATATATTAATTTAATATATAATGTATAAGCATACAAATATATCTTTTTTGCTCTGCCTCTTTTGTCCTCTATTGATGACATTTTCCAGCTTGATCTATGAACCAAATGGAACAAAAATGGTTTAGATTTTGTAGTACAACCATTTTCACTCATTTTTTGTTTGTCCAAATTGTTTTCCTCAATATGATTGCATGGGAAATATTCAGATGAGCCACATCACCACATGGATAACTAACACACTACTAAAACTGTGTGCATAATTCTAGTGACAAGGGTGTTGCTAGGTTCCAGAAACAACTGGGGCTCGAGCCCAAAGGAATCCTGCAAAACAACAATAGCTTACAAATATATAACCTTCTTGGATAAGTGAATTTAAAAAAAAGCACATGTATCCCTTTAAAGTGCAATCACTAAGTGCAAAACAAACAATATCTTGTGACGCACAAAATATGGTGCACATTTTCACATATATAGAAAGAGACATACCTACTAACATACAAACAAATATCCCCTTAAATTATAGTCCAACCAAATGTTGGTGAGCAAAAAAGTTTCCAGACAACGACAATAAGTGCAATAAAGTCAACTTATAAATAAATAAACTTATTAGATGAGCGAAGTAATAAATGTGGGAAAATCAAACTTCACTTTATTCTAAATACAAAGATGGACATATTTAGAGCTGCCCTCACTTCTAAACAAAGAAAAACTTGTTGACCTTTTCGCTGTAAGGTGATAATGTGCTTCACGTATCTGTGCTATGTTCCTTCCTCTCTACCCATGACCAGCGTGCTGCTGCTGATCCCTGGGATCTCAACGGGTAGCAGGAAACACAGACATTCTACATAGCCAGTTATTCAATGTGACCCAGCCATGCTACCTAACTTAAAGAAGGGTGTTCAGCAAGTTCTGTTCTCCAGGATCCCTTCTCGGCAGTAATCTGGGGGGTACCTCCCCTTTCCCTAAGTAGACTGACAAAACACTACACTACACTGTTTTCTTATTATAACAGGTGTCTGCTTTAAGAAGTAACTGTTTGATGTAAAATTGAAAATTGAAAACCACTAATATTGAGGGTTAAAGAGCCCCACTAAGTAAGAATATTTACACATCACATGTCCAGGTGGACAGGAACATTCTTCATTGAGCACTGCTTGGGAATCTGTGTACCTGACTTGATTTTTTTTTTATTAATAATTTTATTTAATCGATTATGTCAAATAATGTCTTTCATATAGTATGCTACGGGTGCTTCATTACATGGTTATATTTCCTCTGTACAGCAATAATATACTATTGAATTAAAGATCTGTTATGTCGCTGCTCACTTAAGGGGTTTGCAAGTCAAAATAAATAGTGTGTCGTTGCTTATTTTTGAAATCCCTGCTGGATAAACTGAAGCTATGTATTTAATGTAGGACATAAAAATACAGTTGAATGTCTAGCTATTAGTACTGCGCTCCTGGCTTCAGGACCAGCTGTGATGGAACTGCAGCTGCTGTTTAACTTGCCTCCAGTAATGAGTGGCATTTTAGATTAACTATGCTCATCAAACAGTCGTAGATGACTTTAGTCCATCATTTTTTTTTTCTGGTGTGAAATAGGTCCTAACAAGATTTCAGTTTGCATCACTATTTACAGTTAGTCTAAAATCCTTAGTAAACACTTAGTGGGACTGAAAGCAGAAGTGTGTGTGTGTGTGTGTGTGTGTGTGTGTGTGTGTGTGTATATATATATAAAATAAAATGGAAAATGAAAAGTAACAGACATCAAGCTTAAGAAACTTTGTAGCACAGAAATTATACATTGAATGGAAGTAAAATTAGGAAAAACCTAAACCTGGTTCTTACCTTCAGCTGGTGTTGCTTCTCCCACAAAACAATTAATCCCCTAAAATATGCCTTTTGTGTTTTTTTGTGGGGTTTTTTTTGTAAGTGAAATATTAGTGGTAGATTCTAAATCTCTATGACTTCTTTTATACTTATACCCCATTGTAAGATTGCAAATCTTTCTGAAAATATTAATAATGGCAACTTCAATGCTGCTACTAATAATAATTTGGTAAAAATTGGTAATCAATGAGTCTATTTCCAGATGTGGATAAAGGTATCAAAAAGGAAATGTGATCAAGTGATGTAATAAAAAAGAACCATAAGAGGGAAATCAAATATTGCTACTTTTTCATCAAAGAGTTTCGAGTATTACTGCATTTGCTGTTGCGCATGTCACACCTAAACAAATTTGAGGAGGTGGTTGCTATTAAATGTAAATATATATTTACAGGCCATCTCACTCTTAATCCTTCTCACTATACAACATTCCCACACACTTTTTTTTCATCATTAGAACCACCTATGAAACATTGGGGGTTCTGTCAAAAATGTGTCTGTTCTGCAAAGTGTTGAAAAGGGACAATGTTTTAAAAAAGTCATAAACTCAATGTGCTGCTTAGATTGGTTTCCAGGACTATTTCCCCACTTTTAATACTTTACTACACTCTTCAAAAAACAACACTTTTATACATAACTCCTGTTGTTCTTTCTTTTAGAAGATCATTGTCAACATCTTGTTAATATATCTTCTACTTGTCAACTAATTTGTCTTACTATATTCAACTGTGCAACACTGCACAATAAAGTTTTAATCAAAATTCAAGTACGCGCCTTACTGCGTCAGGTCTCTTGCAGTTACTCATGAGTTTTCACAGCCTGCCTTTTCATAAATCTGGTTGCAGCCATTGATAGCTTCCTATTTCTGCCCCTTTCTGATAGTGTTACTGCTGTTCCTTCAATTTTGCACTTGCAAACTATGCTTTTAATTATATCTCTAGGAACATTCAGTGCCTTTGCTATCTTTTTGTATCCTGTTCCTTGTTTGTGAAGGGTTGATGATCTCTTCTCTTAATTTTGTGGACCATTCCTTTGACTTAGCCTTATTTCTAACATGTAGTCAAATGTGATGCTCAACAAACCCCTAGCCAGTTCACACATTTCAAGTGTTAAAGTTAGTTGCATCAGGTGTTTTTGAGACAACACTTGTTTTGCATATTTGTGCTGTTGTATGGGATTCTATTCAGGAGTTGAACAATTTTGAAACTGGCGAAGTCATCATAAGTTGCATTTTCAGCTGAATTTGGGAAATCCCCTTGAAGTATTTGTTGTGTTAATCTATTTTAATTGCTTGTGTTTGATTTGTTTATTGCAAACAGAAGAAAGTCTGTACATATTGACAATAAACCTGACTTCCAATAGGGGCTGAATAATTTGATTATAGCTGTATGTTGGCACTTTTATAATAATGATAATTGCATTTATGATTTGATAATTATAATATAATAATAATAATAATAATAATAATAATAATAATTATTATTATTATTATTATTTTTATTATTACTATTAATATTTGTATTATTATTTTGTCTATATTATGTTTATATTATTTTACAGTGTTATTAAAAAAAAATAGAAGTTTAAATACCCAACTTGGTATAACACAGGATAAGCAAATTTGGTACAATTTGTAATTTTCTAAACTATCAGAATTGGAGGGAAAACAATGTATACATTTTTTCTGTAATCATTTATTAACCCTTCACTACCTAGCACTTTTTATTAGGTAGCATAACATTTATTTGAAGCCAGGGATGCATAATTAGCCTATCTATCTATCTATCTATCTATCTATCTATCTATCTATCTATCTATCTATCTATCTATCTATCTATCTATCTGTCTATCTGTCTGTCTGTCTGTCTGTCTGTCTGTCTGTCTATCTGTCTGTCTGTCTGTCTATCTATCTATCTATCTATCTATTTGTCTATCTATCTATCTGTCTATCTATCTATCTATCTATCTATCTGTCTGTCTATCTGTCTGTCTGTCTGTCTGTCTATCTATCTATCTGTTTGTCTGTCTGTCTGTCTGTCTATCCTTCGGCCTTCACATTAAAAACTCTCTTAAAGACTTTATCCAAAACTAGATGCCCTGTACACAAATAAATCCTGGCTAAGCCCAATTGTCAGGAAATACTAATGCCAGTCATTGAATATGGGGATGTAGTGTATGCACCTGCACCACAAATCCACTTCCATAAACTTATTCTGCTACTTTGTGCTTCGATGTTATTACATGTCCCACCATTGTGACACATTGTTAAAAGAACAAAAGTGACTGTCCCTAGAATCCTTCCCCCTTATCTTTCCAGCCTTGTGCATATGAGCATTTCTGGGAAGCTCCCACCCTACCTGAGTAGAATTCTTTCCACAGCTGTTCCCACCTCCTATAACCTCTGATCGAGTACTAGCACGATATTTAGCATACCGCAATACAAAAATAAAGTGGCTCGATCCTCCATTTCCTACAGAGCTCCGCAATTATGGAATAACCTCAGGGACCCAGTCAAATCTTCATTTAGTCTAAAATCTTTTAAGAGATCTATGGCACAATACCTCAGCATAGAATGTACCAGTCATGGTTGAATATATTTATCACGTGTTATGTATTAAATTTTTATATGTGTGTATGTATATATAGTTTGTATATTGTATTTTTGTAATATTGTAACCTATTGTATCAATGCAATGTTTTGTGGACTCAGGACATACTTGAAAACGAGAGAAATCTCAATGTATCCATCCTGGTAAAATATTTTATAAATAAATAAATAATGCAGTATGTTGTGTTTAGATTGCTGTTCCCTGGTGTCCCGCATTCGCTTTAACAGTAGTCTCTGCAATTTCTTTTTAATGTGGGGGCCAGCAAGTCAGGTTCTTTCAGTGGGCAGATCTGCCCCTATTCCTGGTGGGCAAGCCCATTATGGACATCATCAGTAATGCGAGTTGCATCACTGGCCACCCCACCATCCTGGTCTTGTACCTCGTAATGTTCGGAGGTTTGATATAGGTAGATGGTCAGTTGCAACCCAACTATAATAAATATCTAGCTTGCTTTAAAAGACAAACAAAATAGACTTATTTTCACTGTGATATTGACGGCTGTTGTACATTGCAATATTTCAAAAGTATATTCCTCAAATAATGATATAGAAGCAGAATACATCTCCACCAGCAAACCATGCCCTTTGCCATTACTAGTGAGATATATCCAGTTATTAGCCTGACCAGTTTCACTCACATGAACCAACAACAAAGGGAGGCCTGTTAGTGCAAAGAACAGAGTCAGTGCAGGCAGGAGTACATTGTATGCAGCTCTCAGCTTACAGAACAGCTATATTGTTCAAACCAATTATAAGCACAGTGTGACCTGGTTTTTATAGATTCTAATGCTTACTGTGTTAAGTCAGAATTTCAAGCTTCCATGGTTGATCAAATTTAAAACAAATGTAATTACCTGACAATAAATTGCATTTGTAATGTGTTGAAGGGTGAGGTCATGTTTAGATATGTTTTGATTTTCAGATCGTTAAAATAATATATATTAGATTTCTTTATTAAGATTTCGCCTTAGGCTATTTGAAAATGTTCACAAAAATAATAACCGTTAAAAAAGGCAGACAATAGGACTCTCTAGTCTGTATATTTTTGCTAAAAAATGGCTTGTGCTAATATCATTACTGTTAATATTGTTATTTAAATAAAACAAAAACATATAATAAAAACAGATAGATATTTATAAAGTAGCTGATTTTTTTTTTACAAACATCTGTATAAATTAAATGTAAACACAAAATGCATAGTGTAATACTAGATATATTGCATTGATCATATTGCACATGCTGCTCTTTGAATTTTGGTAATAATTTACCAAGTGAGGAGTGGTATAGCTGAGTACTCCTTATTACCAAAGGCTATTTACTAAAATCCAAATGATCTGAGTCCATATTAGCAAACAAAATCCAGAACCCTCTAGGTGCACTGACACTACAACACCCAGAACCCTCTGGGTGCATTGACACTACACAATCCAGAACCATGTGGGTGCATTGACACAACAACCCCCAGAACCCTCTGGGTGCACTGATACGACAACATCCAGAACTCTCTGGGGGCACTGATACGACAACATCCAGAACCCTTTGGGTGCACTGACACTACAACATCCAGAACCCTTTGGGTGCACTGACACTACAACACCCAGAACCATCTGGGTGCACTGACACGACAACACCCAGAACCCTCTGGGTGCATTGACACTACAAAATCCAGAACCATGTGGGTGCATTGACACAACAACCTCCAGAACCATCTGGGTGCACTGACACTACACAAATCCAGAACCATCTGGGTGCACTGACACTACAACATCCAGAACCCTTTGGGTGCACTGACACTACAACACCCAGAACCATCTGGGTGCACTGACACGACAACATCCAGAACAATATGGGTGCACTGACACTACAACATCCAGAACCCTCTGGGTGCACTGACACTACAAAATCCAGAACCATCTGGGTGCACTGACACTAAATAAATCCAGAACCATCTGGGTGCACTGGCACTTCAACATCCAGAACAATCAGGGTGCATTGACACGACAAATTCCAGACAATTTTCACAAGATTTATCAGTGCCCAGATTTTACAAGGCAGCCCTTGAATAACAAAAGATAAAACATACAGGCCCACATTTTTATTTAATCCTGGAAACTGAATTTTAGCCCATCACCACTATAACATGTGCAAAAATAATAATAATAATAATAATAATAATAATACAAATCCAACAGCAACTCGACATATACCAAATACTTAAATACTTCACTCCTCATTCTTATTATGTACTAATTGTCTGCCATTGGAAATGGCCATAAAAAAATGTGCCTTAAAGCAAACAAATAAGGCCTTGGGGTATGGACCACCGGCTGGTTCCCCTCAGCATGTGGGTAGTTCTGCCGCTGCCTTGCAACATCCAGACAGGGGGAGAAGAGAGAGTCTGATCAGTGTGATCATGCAGAGTAGGCTCCATTGTCAGTTTCTTTCTCATGGTGCTGCACAATGATGCCCTGTTTCTTCATTAGTGGACTACTCTGAAACTAAGTGAATGGTTAAAAGGCAAGGGGGGAGGCTAAAGAAACTCCAGTAGATGAGAGGCGTGCCCAACAATGCAGTCTGACCCAGTTTATAGCAAGTTTATACATGTTTATTACATACTTTATGAAGTTGTTCCTGCTTTATTTTGGTTTGTATATTTGTTTTAAAGTGGTTTCTTGCGATTAAAAAAGATAATTGTCAGGTGACGATTGTCATTTTTAATTCAGATAAGGAATGTTTCCATTTCATACTTTCTGTGCTTTATGTGTCTACCTTACATCTGTAAATATATCTGTCTGTCTGTCTGTCTGTCTGTCTGTCTGTCTGATCTATCTATCTGTCTGTCTGTCTGTCTGTCTGTCTGTCTGTCTGTCTGTCTGATCTATCTATCTGTCTGTCTGTCTGTCTGTCTGTCCTATCTATCTGTCTATCCATCTATCTATCAACATATCTATCTATCTATCTGCCTGTTCTATCTATCTATCTATCTATCTATCTATCTATCTATCTATCTATCTATCTATCTATCTGTCTATCTATCTATCTGTCTATCTATCTGTCTATCTGTCTGTCTGTCTGTCTGTCTGTCTGTCTGTCTGTCTGTCCTATCTATCTATCTATCTATCTATCTATCTGTCTGTCTGTCTGTCTGTCTGTCTATAATACCATGTGTGGGCAATGTACAGGTATTCTAGCCTCTGCATAATATGAGAGATTGGAAAACAAAGGATACCTCCATTCAGTGACCGAGATACTAGGCTCCCCTACATGCAGTAATCACAGATACAGATTTAAGATGCAAGTTAATTATCTAACTAGCTAAGATAAAGAAAATGTAGGTTTACATTATATTTTCCTTTGAAAATCTAGACTGTTTCTATTCTGTTCATGTTTAATTAGAGTTGAGACCAATTTTACTTGTGCCATAAGATTATTGCAATAATTATACAAACAATTTAAATCAGCAACTAAATTTAATTAAACCTCAATATATTTGAATGTAATGTTCTCTAGCTGCTTTTAGAAATCAATTACATTACAATATTCAAATTTGCATAAAACAGAGCTTTTTTTACAGATTTGGATATTCTGGCATTATCGTTTTGTATGTAGGACTTATAGTGTATATATTTAATGCTGGAGTCACCGTGTAATAAAATCATGGCTCTATGAGGAGGAAAATATTTCAAATTATTCAGTACAGCATGCTTGAAAATCTTAAAATATTCATATAAGAAAACCACAACCTACTGGATATCCCGAGAATGTAGAACCTTTCTATGTCATCTTCCATAATACTTTCCTGACGTCATGTCTTCTGCCTTCATGACTTAAATGAGGGTAGATCAGTCCTTTCTATGGCCTTTTCACTAATAAGTTGCTGTCTAGAGGCCAGTAAACATTGCAGGACTAAGGGGGACAGGGATACCGCACCCAGATCACTTCAGTCAGATGAATTGGTCTGGGTGCGTATAATGTTCCTTTAAGAATCCATTCTCTATTAAGTGTGTCTGTGTAGATTGTTTTCTTGTCTTATGAGTCTATTGTGTCCACTCTTCCCTTTAATGCTTTTCAGTTCCTCTTGTCGCTTCCTCATTTTCTCCCCGAATTTTATTTTCCTTTTCATTTCCTTATCAATGTCCTATTCCATAGCTGCTCCACTGATTGGCCACATTACCAAAAATCACTGCGTCAAGCACTCAGCGGAGTAGTTTGAGTGGGTGCTCTTGCTTGGCTATGGATATGACATGTCAAGACCTAATCCAGACTTTACAGTGACCAGGCACCCTTGCTCCAGTACGGAATGCATGCTTTTTTGGTGACCCTGTGTTCTTAGTATAGTGCTACCTTCAGATATGCTGTGTTCATTTTATTATTATCCATATATTGTTAGACTTCCAGTAAATGGTTTTATTTTACAGAGATTCAATCTATGCATTAATAATTGGACCATAAAATGTAATTGTTGGCGGAAACAAAGTCCAGAATGTTTTAAAAGAACTGACCAAAGTGTGGAGATTACTCCAGAAATGTCCCAGATGTGTAATCTGAAAATACATTAATGATAAAAATCCAAGATTTGTTTTTTGTAGTTAATATGCAAGATCAGCAAACAATGGCTCAGTAGAATTCAATAGAGATTTATTTATTTATTTATAAAATATTTTATTGATAAAATATTTTTACCAGGAAAGATACATTGAGATTTCAAGTATGTCCTGGGTACATACATATGTTAATATCAAGCTTTTGAGTGTTGAGAACATTTTGTTCTACATTTATTTGGTCTAAAAGAGAAATGTTGAACCCAAAAATTATATTATAGACCTTTATTTTTTTCTACATATCTAAATAATCACTACACTTACAGTAATCATGTATCTTGTAAGAGTATATTGAAAACAGTTTGATCTGAGCTTTCATAACCTACTCTGTGGTAAATGTTGGACATAGGGTCTCATACGAGCCCTCTTTATTAGATGTTTGTTTTTTTCCCCATTTTAAAGGACCACTATAGGCACCCAGATCACTTCAGCTCAATGAAGTTCAAAGAAACTGTTATGTTTCACTGAGGGTTAATCCAACCTTTAGTGGCTGTCTCACTGACAGCCACTAGAGGCCGCTTCCGCAATTCTCACTGTTAAAATCACAGTGAGAAGACGCTGATGTCCATAGGAAAGCATTGAGTAATGCTTTCCTATGGGCGGTTTGAATGAGCGCGCAGGTCCAGCCGCGCATGCGCATTTGGCGCTGAGGGAGCCCAGCGCTGGAGAAAGGTAAGTAGCTGAAGGGGTTTTAACCTCTTCAGCCAAGCGGGAGGGGGCTATGAGGGTGGGGGAGGAGGGACCTAATGACCCTCTAGTGCCAGGAAAACGAGTTTGTTTTCCTAACACTATAGTGCTCCTTTAACCATATGGGAAACTCATTTGAGGCAATTCAGGAATAAAAACAAGAACATGGAAAACTCATTGTAAACAAAAGTGAACATCCTGCCCCATTGAGAGGTCCCATTCTTTGGTCCGTGTCCACAGCATTGAGAATAGAAGGATACCCTCTATAGTTGATGCACTAAAGTTAACATTAGAAAACAAATGGCAGTGATGGCTATTAGACAATCATCTTTATTATGGGATCAACTTCACTATTTCTGGACTGAGTGCGAAAACAAAAAATAAATCTTATCGTTTATAATTCAAGATATTGAAATGGTAAACTATTTGTTGTACAAACTTGTTTTATTTGTTTTACATAGATATATTACAATTGTTTTATTATCATCAATAGACATAGACATATTAATGTTATACGAAGATATTGTAAATTTGGATGGATACTTCCCCGAAGTTCCCCCTGCCCAATGTGTTACTATTGTTCATTTTAATTATTGTTATTGGTATTTTACTATAATCTAGATTACCTAATACAAACTATTTGAAAATAATATAAGTATGATTAATTGGCATTAACCGAGGCACAACAATGTTCAAGACTTGTATCCCAGGGGTAAACAGAGAAATACAAGCATGAGAACCACCACGACTCCATCAGTTGGACTTGTATAGCAAGTAAGTCAATGGTTTGTCATAGCTGCTACATTCCAAGGTTGGACATGTTGGAAATCTTGGACAGATGGACAAATACAATAATACTTAGAATTGGAGCCCCACTATATCATCTCGGACAAAATTAAAATAATGTGAGGAGTCAGGAAAGAAGAAAAGAAAATAGTCATGAGTGTCCTTTTATAATCAATGCATCCATTTGATTTGTGTTTGTCCATTCAGTGCAAGGTATTCAGGCCACTTTGCAGGTAAATAATTTAATATTCCGAGCCACTAAACAATGTGCCAGCATGTTAATGAATCTTTTTGACCATGTGATAATGTTCCAAAAAACTCAGATGACTGAATCTCTTGACCATATTATGGTACCAATAGATCAGTGAATCTTTTTAACCACATGCTAATGTGCCAGGAACTCAGATAACTGAATCTTGTCAATTGCAATATGACAATAATTGCCTTTTTTTGTATAAGAAAAAATCAACCGTCTGATTGGTTCTAGGTATTTGCAACCAACTGCCTTTTTTGTGCTATTAACTTTAAAGTTAGGGGGTCTATTATTTGAAACCACCCAGGATGATATATAATGTTAGAGAATTATAAACTGTAATATTATAAGATGCGTGTCCTATGCAAAGAATTTTACCATAATTTGACTTTTTCTTTTTTTTAATTTATGAATACATTTATTCAAATCTCCCATTTTATGGAAGGAATTACCTTTGGCTGTCCTTAAAACAGGTCACATTAAAAAAAAATTAAAATACATAGCAAAATGCCTGACACGTTTTGGCTTCTGCTCCCCTCGTGAACTGTGGTTAAAGGATAAATGAGCTAAATTAAACGTGCGTCCGCTGGCATTTAAACATCCATCCGAAAGCACATTAAAGTCCAATTGCTTAAACCTCTCTAACAAAATAATCTGTAGCAGAGGAAAATGTGACAAGCAAATGTCCGGCACTCTCACAAAAAGGCACAGTAGTGTGTTTTCACGGATTAAAGTTCAGCTTGGTAACGATTTCATTTTTTGTCAATCATTGTGATCTGTCCTCATTTCATTTATAGACCGAAAAAAAGCATGAAAATGAAAGCTACAGAAATTGTATTCGCTAAACTGGCAATTTGTAAATCTTATGCCAAGTAGCCAAGCTGCTAAACTAGTTTAAGAAAAATTTAGAGAATGTTCCAATTTTGGCTTTTTGAAACTTAAATTAGCAATTATCTCGTCAATTCCCCCCAATAACTGATTTAATGATTATGTCCCCTCCTGTTTAAGTGTAATATGCTATAACATACCCATGTATACACAATGATTGGACATAATTTGAGATAAAAAGATAATTAATAGCAATATTAAAAATCTACTTATTTTATTTTTATTAGTATTTATTACATTACTAACTCTTGATTCATTTGAATTAAAAGCATACATTTTTTCCAAATTTGTCGCTACATTTGGACATGCCTATGTTTATCTGGCATACACCTTGTGCATGTCTGTTAGGGTACCTAGCGGCACAGGTTTGGCAACTATAATTGAGGTTCACCCTATTAAGATTTCATGTAATTTCAGATTCAAATTCAGACATTTTTCAGTTTATTGAAAAAATCTACAACTAAATTGTAGTGAAAACTAAATTCCAAAATAGGATGACATTAATTAGTCAATATAGCTGAAATGGGGAAATTCACAATTCACTTGAAAAGTTATCACAATTTGGCATTTAGTGAATACATCAATTTACACCAAGTTTAAGACAGGTACTCTAAATCGACCCTCTGAGGTTTGCTTAGAAAACTGGGAATTAGGGCAAATTAAGAACGAACTTCTTAACGCCAAACTACGCAATTATCAAATGTCTCTAACTTAGGTATTTTTCCAGTTCTGCTACATTTGACCTAAACATTTAAACTCTGCTCTCAATACTTGAGAATCCAATGTTTACAGAAAAATCTAAGTAAACTTTGTGAATTGAGGTAAGGTGTAAATAGACTATACAGACACTTATACGGTTATTTACTATAATGAAAATTGGCAGGAATTCTATCTAGGTTATTGACCAAAGTCCGAATGGCACTGTACTGAATGGAAGAAAACTATTTGGCTATATATTGGACCATTAGGCCAAATCGGTCCACTGTTCATGCAACTTAATTATGTCCAGATTTTGTAATTCAGGCCCTGAACAGGTTTGAATTTGATCTGGACTTCAACTAGACTCTTACTGCTGCTAGACGTCTGAAACCAGGACCAAATTAATTAAATATGGGCCCGCATTAAAAAATTGAATATTTTGCCCCCTATCCTTGCCAGCAGCACCGGGAGGACTTAATGTCCTTTACTCTTTTAAAAACATTGCATTTTAAATGTTTAGTAAATATGCCCTCACTTGGTAGGTGGGGGTAGAGGGGACCTCAAAACTCCCTAAAAGTAATATATGGTTATTATTTTTTACTTTAACTTGGCAGTTGGCAAGCAAAAGCTGGCCATCTGCCATATAATTAACCCTCACTTTCCCAAATATAAAATACATTAAAAAAATCACAGCTTAGAACATATACTTATTCTGTCTGTGTTATTAGCTTCATAAGATATTATTTTCTTAAAACTAATCACTTTCCAAAAATCATCTTGCTTTGCCATTTTCCTTGAAGGAGTACTACAAACCCCAAAATAAAACTTGCTTTTTTTAATTATGCATTTTTTCATTCGGGTTATATCTAAAAACAGCTTGCAAAAGCTGCATATCTCTTGTGTGCTGCCTTTGCAAGCCCTCCCCTTGAAACCCCGCCCAGACTGTTTGTGGCTGTCCAATCACCGACTTCCAAATGAGGCTCAATGAGAAATCTTTGCAAGGCAGATTCTTTGTGCAAATTTAACTCCACTGAGTTGGAATCTGCATTTTTTGTAAAGTGAAAAAAAGAGAACACGCTTTTCTCTTCAGTAAGCTATTTACTATTTAACTATTTGCTATCTATTATTGCTGCCAGCGGGCACACGGTGCTTCAAATGACCATTTCATTTGCATAAAAGCAAGTGAATGATAATTTGAAAATGTGCATCCTATTGGATGCATTAATTCCAGAATGAATTATATTAAAATTGGCGCTTTGTGAATCTTCCAAATTCTATACTTTGTGTAGGATTCAGATGTGAAAGCACCGATTTTAATCAGGACACAGAATAAATCTGGGCAATTGCTGCTGATTAGCTGGCGTCAGAATTTGGTCATTATGGTGTTTAGTGAGTAATCCTAATATTAAAAACCCTATAAGTGAATTCAAAGTGAATTTCAAATTTAAGGCCAAATTAGTCAAACTGAGAATTACATTTTTCTAATTTGTCTATTTTTACCTAAATTTTTAACCTGACTTTGAAAATCACTCAGATTTCACAATGTTCACTTAAGTGAATAACCCTTAATGTTAATATCCTTAACTTATTGGAAGACATTTTATAAATGCATTTCAAGCTGTCTGTTCTAGAACTCGTAATTTAACACTTTTATATTGTATATATCGCGTGTTTGAATGTTTTTATTGTATTTATTTTTATTCTGCAATCCATGTAAATGTATATGTATTTCTATGTATGGAATTATGTAAAATCTATGATATATTGAATACATAAATTGCAATTTAAAAGGGAATGTATGTAAAGAAATAAGAAAATTATATGAAAAATAAAATATATAAAACAAAATATTGTATATATCTAATACTAATTTCTCCAATCTTAAAAAAAAAAAAATCATACATTTCAAATCACTAAATCACTAAATTGCAAAATGTAGCATAAAATACCCAAGCTGTGACTAAAGCTGAGGTCGGTAATCTTTTCAAATGATAAGATTAAGATTTGCTATTGAGAGTTATTGGGAATTTGAAAATTCCATTCCCACAACCTTTATTCTAAGAGAATTCTTATAGTATTAATACAATATGGTATATCTTTGTGGGTCTTTCTATTGTTTTATAAGTAATTAAGTTATATTTTATTTATCTTTTCTTGTTTTCCATAGTAATAATTCATGTTTTGCTTTCTAGTTTATTAGAATTACTCTTTTATTTCTATGGAGTGACGTCCCTTCATTTCCTATAGCTCAACCTTTCTGTCTCAACAGGCAATAAAGAGGAACCGGCCCGATTTTCTCAGTCATTAAATATATAATAGATTTTAAAAAAGTATGCAAAAGAATAAAGCCAAAAAAATAAATAAAAAGAAAATATATTTACTGTTTGTACAGGCAAGTGGAGTTGCTACCAGTCAGTAGCCTTTCATTCTGATCCATGTGATGTGAATCAATTCAATAAACTCCTGTACAGCGAAATTGGAAAATGTTTACAATTATTTTGGTCTAACTTGTTCAATCCCGTAGTCAGTTCTCTACAGTTCCCTGTTTAGTATATAACCATAAGAATGCAAGGCTTGTAAGTATAAAATATTTTTAAGAATGCTTTAAAAAAATGTGTTCGGATTTTTTATACAGAACAGGAGGAATGCTCTGCAAATAATAAAATATCTGCGGTTTTAACATTCATGACGTCCTCCGATCCATAAATCTCGATAATGCATTGCCATCAATACAACATTAAAAATGGATATATGTGTATCAAAAGCACAAAATGAAAAAATTAAAATAGCCCGCATCTGACAGCCGGGAGACTCAGAAATGCACCTTTAATGTGAAGCATTGAGGGATTTATAAAGTCTAAACTCTATGTCCCAGAGGATCTAGTTAAAACTGTTTGCAAGCAGTGGAGAGAATTTATAGTCTAGATAAATGTAGATATACTGTACGAGTGCTGCATTGGGTAATCAGTAGAAGCCAAGCTGTCTTTATGCAACTCCCGATATGTTCAGTCTGTCCAAGAATGATCATGAATGATAGGAATTGAAGTCAATAAACATTTGAAGATCAGGATCTTGGTGTAGCTTGCTCTTGGGAAAACCAAAATAATACTCCTTCACCCAAATCACAAAAACAGAAACATTAAAGCGGTTTGATTGAAAACTCACCAACAGAGCTCATCACTGATCGAATGGCAAAAAAATTGAAGAAATTACCTTTTTGGTTGTAAAAAGTAATATTTTATGAAGAAATCTTTTGTAACTTGTTGACGTGCATGTACATTATAAGAAAAAAAAAGAATGATTTGCTATCAAAACAAAAAAACTATCCTATTTTTGTAGATTATTTTTTCATGTGTTACGTAATGTGTATTAAATATTGAACACTATCAATTATTTTTCAAAAAAGAGAATTTTTGTAGGACTAGAGTAGCCAAATTTCACATTAATTTCTTCATGGAGGGAAGGTTTAACCAATTGTTTGCCATTTGTCGGGGTTTTGAGACTTTAGACAATCCGTCCATTCCAAGGCACCTTGAGCATGACAGGATAGTGTTTGCAGAATATAGCTCATACTTGAAACGAGAGTTTGGAAATGTTATGATTATTTGCAGTAGTGGTTATAGTGCTAGGAGTTCCCTGGCAAAGCCCCAGTTTAGAATGGTTTGAAATCTTACCTGGGTTCCACCCGGTAAAGCTCCCCACATCCGCTATTTCCTGTAGACAGCCAGATACTATCTATCTGGGCTGAGTAGGCTATATTGCACAGCCAAGATCAGAAGAGCTAACTGAAGTCATGCTTACGATCAAGGTGGGGAGTCAAACTTTTGTAAAATGTTTTTTTACAATTGGGGGCAGGGGGTGCCAGTGTGATGTAGTGGTTATGATACTAAGAGTGTTTGTAATAGACATTTAGAGAATTGAAGGGTGATTTCAACCCTACAATGAACACATATTACTCATTTAATAGTAAGTATTAATCACTTTATAAACCATGAGAATGAACCATGCTTCATCTCAAGCAACTGAATCTATCATGAATATAAGGATTTATTACTTTTAATGTGTTGAAAGTTAATTTAGTCCAGAGGTATAACACATATAAATTCTGCCTTTTTTTCTTTTGAATTGTTTTATTGATCTGCAATGTGATTACTCTACATTTATCATACAAAAAGGTTTCATAGAATTTAATGTAATGTTCACGTTATGTATTTTTTTTTCTTTTTAATGGGTTTTTTACAGATCAATAAAAAGAAATCATTATGAGCATGATCCGTTATTTACAACTCTATCACAGAAGTTTAATGTTTAGAAACACTAAAACATTACCATTGATTGTATAGGGCTGAACAGATCCATACTGCAAAGTCTGCTACATGTAACCATCAAGACTTAAAAGCTTAAAAGTCTGTGAATCCGACTTTATTTTATTGACTTGAATCAATTGGGGATATAAAAAAATCAGAAAAAGTGGTCATTCAGATCTGCCAATATTGTGATTGTGTATCTTAAAGTGCTGTTTTTCTTTATGTCAAACTCAGTACATTTTTTGCAGAAATTTACATTTTAATAAACTTAGAGATTTATAGTGGTATAGTGGCAGAAATATTCACAATTCTGTTGCATCAGTAACAAAATAGAACATATTCTATATAGATGGTTAGGGTGTAAAAAAATCTGAAGAATTGAACTAATTGAGCCAAAAATGAGCACATATTTATTTCTCATTAAAGTTATCTCCCTTTTAACAAGAGGTGTTTTTTTTATATATATATCTAAAAGCTACAGAAAGACTATATCTCTGAAATATTTCAAGCAGATTTACTTTAATTACAGTTATCTCCCTAAATCAAATCTCCTGCTTTGGCCTGTTCAACTTTCAGTTGACTTTCAGAAGTGAATTCAAGGACATGTTGTACAATAACAGTTGGAGTTCGAGAGATAGAACGTGCTCTGATAATGGTATGCACTATGCAGAGGTACAAAACAGCCAGATCTCAGCTTTTTATCATGCAAAGCAACCCTTCATACAGAATGCATCATTCCATTAAGGAATCTGAACAACTTTCACCACCGTTTCAGAGCAGCGCACAAGCAATGGAAACATGTCTTTACGTATATATATATATATATATATATATAGCCTTTCATTGACCCTTACATCGGAGATTACAAAGTGATCCCAAGAATCGTCTGTGCAAGAACACGCAGTTAGTTAATATTCTACTTACTACTAGTAATGTCCCGAACGGTTCGCCACGAACGGTTCACCACGGACTCATTCCAGCCAATCAGCAGCAGACCCTTCCTCCCAGACCCTCCCACCTCCTGGAGAGCATCCATTCTGAAGCTGCATTCTTAGTGAGCTGTCCAGGAGGTGGGAGGGTCTGGGAGGGAGGGTCTGCTGCTGATTGGCTGTAATGTGTCTGCTGACTGTGAGGTACAGGGTCAAAGTTTAGTCAATGATGAGTCCGCGGCGAAACCGTTCGTGGCGAACCGTTCGCGAACCGTTCGCGAACGGTTCGGCGAACAGTTCGGGACATCACTACCCACCACTGGTCACATTCACACCTTTAAAAATGTCCCTCTTTGCCCATTTAAAATGTTGTAAGGTATGTAATGAGTCTACCAGAGTTCTCAAGCAAAGTAGTGGGTTCCATTAACTTTTAATCCCAATGCAGAACTTATCTTGACTCATACTGCACTTTTCAGTAATGCAGTATTTATTGAGAATATGAATTTTCAATATTACATTTCTGCATATGAGATCCAATAGATTAGCTGAGAAAGGCCTCAATTTAATATTTTTTTGGTTAAACTTTTAAAATGATTTAATATGTTTGGATAACCTTTTAAAATGATTTAATATTATGAAAAACATTTTAATATTTTTATATTTTTATACATATTAATATTTTTTTTAAATCTATTTACAATCTTTGATTATCTAGATATATATATATATATACATAAAACCATGTATAATCAGGGCCACAATCACAAGAGATCCACAGTTCTCCACAGATGAAAGATGAAAAACATGCACATCAGTCAAATGGAATTGCCACGAGTTGAATACATTAGAGAGCGTATGTTTTAATACTCGGTCATTCTTGATTTCAACGGCTAAATTTTACCATAAAAAAGAAAGAGTAACAAAACAATATATATCAAGAAAAGGCATGGCCACATAATAACTCAAATGAAAATTAACAGAGAAAGAAGAATCGGAAGGTTTAAATAAACTAAGAATAGTCTTTGTAACCATATACACATATAGATGAAATTAAGCAGGCAGATTGGATACTACAGTGGTTACTCAAAAATATATAGTACACAATAAACTGGATACCACAAGCCCTCATCCCATCCTCTGGGGTTGTAACCTCATAGACCCGATTTCCTTCGATTACAGCAAATTGACCTAATGATACCATAACTGTGACACTTTTTCTGACTTTTTCAGCTAGTGAGCCTATCATCAAATCTATAAAGTGCATGGAAGGACGGGTAATTTATCTCCAGTACAAGGGTATGAGAGCATTCAATGCATTTATTAAATGGCGAGCAAATTAATGCTTATAAGACTTGAAGGAAAGTGATGTATTTTTTTATATTTTATAATTAAAAAAAAACCACTTCAACAGTTTATCCAAAATATTAAATCATTCGAAGAGTTTATTTAAAAACATTAAACCAAGTTGTAATAATTATTTATAGACTTGTCTAGTATGGTTTTATTAGTGAGAATGACCCTGCACTCAAACTCTCATTCCATTCTCACTCTTGACTCATTCTGGCAAAAGTAATTAAATTTATAAACAAAACAAACCATTAAAGCTATCTGGGCACTGTCCCAAACCCCATTTATAACCTTAATGTGAAAGCAGAACATTCTCAGTGTTATTTACTAAGGTGAATACGTCCAGTACAGCAAAGACCCTGATCTGACCCCTTATAAATGATCTCCTGTCACTCTTTGCATGTATGTGTGTTTGAAAGTCTTAATTTAGAATCCACCCATTTAGAATCCACAGTAGGTTACATGTTCTGGCAGAACTTCTTCGCCTTGGTTTATCCGTTTCCATGAAAGGCATAGAATAATATTGCTATGCTTCTGCTATGTGTTGGAATTTCACAAAAATGGATGACATGGATAACATAAAAAATGCAATAATTCATGTATCATATAAAGAGGGGTTTTCCATCCAGCTAATGATGTGACAACAATGTGACATAACAGATGGACATCAGATGGATGAAAATGATTTGTCTGACTTATTTGAATTTTATTTCGATCCCTCTTTTTTTTTTACTAATGTTACCATTTAGAACTCAAGCACACTGTATTATTTTAAACTCTCAGCCAGTTACTGAGCGTAAACCACAATTTTATCTGTTCCAAACATCCTGTGTAAGCAGGACAAGGAGAAAGCAAAGGAAAAGTATTCTTCAGTAACTCGTCTCCTGCTGGGAAATCCAAAAGGGTCATTAGAACTTTCAAAGAAAGATTTCTGCACAACTTGATTTTACTTTATGTTAGGCAATCAGGAGATCTGGATTTGAATTCTATCAAACAATAACTAAGGTGTTTATACACACAATGGTTGATTGTGGTCAATGAGCATCCACACTGCATAACAGAGACCAGATTATTTTTGGAAAAAAGTAATAGAAATGTTTCAATGCTGCTATTCTGGGTTAAATGTTGCAGTTTGGTTCCTAATGTTTTATTCCAGGCTGGTGTAACAGAACTTTTATTATTAATTCCCCTTTTTAAAGAATCAGTTCTCAGGTTTGACCTTCATTGAGTTGGCCAGTTAGTAATCCATCATTTTTTTGGTGACCTTTCCCTAAAGTAGATGTAGTTTATAAAAAAGGATGAGTTCCTGATCTAGGACTGCAGAGGTTAATAAAACACCTGTTTAATGGCAGAATGCATTTCCTCAGTTAAATCCCTGGCAGCCTTTTTTCCCAGCGTACCGCTCTGTGTTCTAATTATGTGAAGGGAAATGAATGGTTCCGTGTTGTACAGTGACGCTCGGCCAAGTAAACTCATGAAACATCAGCCAATAACATGATTGATAGAGTGCAGTATTTTCCAATGTCGCTGCGGCAGATGGTGGGTTTAGGTAATTAGACGCGAGGGGTGTAAATGGTTATGACATTCCACTCACTCCCGAAAAGCTTTCAGCCATTGTTAGACTTCCTGGGAGCATGCATACAGTGCAATAGCTATTCACATCCCATTGTGTTGCATTTTGATTAAAATATTGTTTTTATCTTTCTCATCAGTTTTTTGTCCTTGCCCAGCAGTGAAATATGAAAACTGGTTCATATTCGTTAGAATCTGCAAAAACTGGAAAATTCCAAGCTTTCTACTGGGCCGAAAATGGCTGATTGACCATTCTAACATGGGAGAATGATTTCTTTGTCATTTCTACACATACATGTGCAAACCTAAAATAACCTTACTTAAATTTATTGAACAAAAGTTAAAACCAGCTTTAAAATATCAGCACAATGTATTGGTAGATTTCAAATACTATTAGAGAGATGTATCAAGCCAAACACATGAGAAGGGCTGGTATTGTTTGGCCAAGGAGAAAAGTAAAAACATAAATGGAAACTCGGGGATCCCATCGTGGAAGGTCCTATGCATACAGAGAATGCAATATATGGGTTTACAGAGATGTATGCATGCCAACGCGTTCCTTGGGCCTAGTGCTACCAATGACAACTAATTATGAATAGTGAAACAAAGAAAAATGGTGTACACTGAAAAAAATCCAAAAGCAACTGGTGCTCTGTCTCTGAGAACCCTAATCCTAAAATAGCAGATCAAACTAATTAAAGATGGGCTACACATTATGCCAAAGGAAGGGCATTATTTATTGAGGAAAAGCACAGCCCACAGATTATGTTTCAGATCTTTAGCCCTTAATCATGTAGTAACGCTTGGCGAACTGAAACATATTTTGTTACTGTTTTTCCTCAATAAACTGCAGCCTTACTTTGACAGAACATGAAGACTTTGTTTATTTCGTTGCATAAGCTAGTTGTAAATGTCACGAACACTGCCTTATCTCACCCTACAGTAATTTCCACCACCATGAATACTACATAATCTGCTCAGCCCCAGCTACTACACTTCTCTGGGTAATAATGCTACAGGCCCTACCCTGGAAAATATTGAGAAACTGAGCCACCAGTCCAAGCGCAAACACATGCAATGCTGAGCTAGCAAAGGCTCGACCCAACTCCTCCCTGCTGTATCACTCCTGTAGTACTGTGCCAATAGACATCCCAGGGCACCTCCTGCTGTCTGTTACTCACAGCCTTTGTATGCTTGTGACCTATAATGTATTCTGAGGAAATGTGCTAAACAAGGTGCAATCACAATGGAAACCAATAAAGCATCTTTAAAGGAACACTATAGTCACCTAAATTACTTTAGCTAAATAAAGCTGTGTTAGTGTATAGATCATTCTCCTGCAATTTCACTGCTCAATTCACTGTCATTTAGGAGTTAAATCACTTTGTTTCTGTTTATGCAGCCCTAGCGACACCTCCCCTGGCTATGATTGACAGAGGCTGCATGAAAAGAAAAACTGGTTTCACTTTCAAACAGATGTAATTTACCTTAAATTATTGTACCTCAATCTCTAAATTGAACTTTAATCACATACAGGAGGCTCTTGCAGGGTCTAGCAAGCTATTAACATATCAGGGGATAAGAAAATCTTAATTAAACAGAACTTGCAATAAAGAAAGCCTAAATAGGGCTCTCTTTACAGGAAGTGTTTATGGAAGGCTGTGCAAGTCACATGCAGGGAGGTGTGACTAGGGTTCATAAACAAAGGGATTTAACTCCTAAATGGCAGAGGATTGAGCAGTGAGGCTGCAGGGGCATGTTCTATACACCAAAACTGCTTCATTAAGCTAAAGTTGTTCAGGTGACTAAAGTGTCCCTTTAAACATTGGGTTTAATATAATAACTATTAAATATTTACATTACTCCTCGATTCTAGTTTCCAGTTCTTCTTATTTAATAAACATAGCGTGGTTTATTCTTTAAACAGGTTTTTATCGAGACCTTTTTTACTATTTGACTTATTTAGAGAACTACAATTTACAAATAGGACTTTTTAACTCAGTAAATGGCTCCAAAGTGGCTGGTATTTTATTTTTTTGTTAATGCTAAAGCTTTCATGTTTTTGAATTGTTAGAGGGAAATCAGTTACCCCCAAAGAAGGGCAAACTGATTGTCCTCGATTGCTGTATCTTTAATGCAAATGGAAACCTACCGGCGTTTCAGATCTGGACTGCCCTTGTGGTTGGGATCAGTCTGAAATGGTATAGGTTCATTGTTTTGAGATTTGAGATTTTTTGAATGGAGAAACTATTACATTTCTTCTGTCTGTTCTCAGAAATCTCATACAATTTATGATAATATTCTGCCTGGACAATATTATATTTAAAGACACAGCCTTGGACTGTGACTTGTTTCTGTACATCCTCTAAAATTAAGAACATTCTAAGAACCATAGCTATTCCATTTTAATATAGTTGTAATGTTGATGAGACATTCGATGCCACCATCTGGTTTTTGTCAAATCATGATTTAACAGTTGCACACCAGGTTAATTGGCTGAATACTGACCAGCTTCAAGGGCCACCTATGAGCAAAGCACTATTTTATGGGCAAATTGATCTGCATTAGTTTAATGCAGTGTACATGTGTTTAAAGATGAGATAACTCTGTATTCTTTCAGGACACAAGCTGGAGGTCAGAGGTACAAACAGATGATTAACAGAGTCTAAGGGAAGAGAGAATGAATATAGTTCACAAAGAAAATTGGACAATACAATACAATTCAAAACTATAATATTACCCCAAAAATGCATACAGTAAAATACTATTGTGTAAGATCAACATGCAATTTGACCTATTTCCTTCGTGTGACCCAGATATAGTCAGAATGTGCAATAACGCTAGTCTACCGATATGTCACTAGAAGGGTGTAACCTCGATCCATGGTATAAATGGTCAATATATTGTGACTAATCCCATTTCTACAGTTTAAAGCTGTTCCAAACGTTTTATTCAGAAAGCATGACTGACAGCACACCTGGTCTGGGAAGACAGAAAGCTTGTCTCTGGGGAGATCTCTGCTAACCCTGGCCGGCAGGTGCAAACAGACAAACCTAGGAACTCGACAGCAGCTTAAAGTCAGAGACAGAGGGTGCAGCTGTAACCACAATCTTAGTACATAGACAATTGGTGCACTAACCAGTCAAACTGTCATTAGCTATTCTATTATTTTTGAGATCCCTGTCACTAAACAGACACAGGGAATGCAGTAAGACATTTAGCATCTCACATTCCAGCAGTTATTCACGAAACCATCTGAATTTGGTCCAGATTTTAGCAAGAATGAACGCCACCAGACTGTTGAAATATGGTGCGAATGAATTCAATCCCAGCCCATTGACTTCAAACCCCGGCCCAGATTTAAAACCTAAAAAAAAAAAACTATTTTGAGATGGTTAATTGTGGTGCCTGGCCAATGTTTGCTAATAACCACATTAAAAGTAAAATAATAACATAAAAAAACAACCCTGTGGGGGGTCAATAAGGTCCCCTTATTAATGTAAGGGAGGTTTTAAACCTCCCCATGCCCCCAGCTACCATGCGGAAGGTTGGGGAGTGTCTGCTAAATATTTAAAATTAGCGACTGTGCAACCATTGCAGCCCAATCGCTAGAAAGACCCCATCCCATAAAAAACAACAGCTGGGCATTGTGTGGGGATTAGTTAACCAAAGGGCAGGGTATGCTTTGTTTCCCCCAACTATGCTTAGCGGGTGAGGGCTATTCTAATATTCAGAGGGGTGGACCTACTGTCCCCCCTGGCCTCACTCTTTGTTGATGTGTGGCGGTCCTTATTATAAAAATAATTAAAATATTAAATGGGAGTGGTTGGCGGCTCTTACTAATTCAGTTAGGGTTGGAGCTTTACCTAATTAAATAATAGAGGGTGGGCTTGCTATTGACAGGCTCCTCCACACACAACATAGAAACATAGAATGTGACGGCAGATAAGAACCATTCGTCCCACACTCAACCAACACACACACAGGTACACTCTGTCTGCCCTTCAACGTACTACTCTCAGCCTCCTCTATACATGTAAAACTGAGTGGCTATACACACTCTCACAAATACAACTCTCAGCCACACACATACAATACCACCACACACACCACTCAAAGTAACAGAGTCCAGGGCTGTATGAGGGGCCTACATCTGGCATTCTGCCTGGAGCCTTTGACTTTCTGAATCCATGTCCGCGCTCCTGGATCTCATGCTTGCTGGTTACAAGTTTTAATGAGGTTTTGAAATGATTAAATTCTGAGGCAACAAAATATTTGTCTATTTACAAAACAAATAAACAAAAAAACCTAGGAAAGTGGACATAAAAGCTTTGCATTCAGTAAAAATAATAATCTGAGAATAGAAGCCATTTCAAGTCAGTTTTTTTTAAAGGTGTTTTATGTATTTAAGCAGTAATTGAACATAACTTAAAACAGCAGCAACATGCACAGTTCCAAAAACCCACAAACATTTATCTAGAATGGGCAATTCTGGGCTCCTGGGAATGAAAGCAAAATTTATACAGTTAAAATTGGCAAGAATATCAGACGTTAAAAGACAACAATAATTCTTTTTGTGAGTAGAATATACTGAACCTGTTTTTTTGTTTTTTTTTACCCACAAGCAAAACTTGTGATAATCAAAGAAAATATATGTGGATCGACTCAAAATAAGTGAATTGATTCTCTCTAGTTCTATGATGGGGTTTCACAAAATCCAGAAATGAATTAAATAAGACAATTTTAACTCACAGTGCCATAGGTGCCACTGTGCTGATCTTTGCTACAGTACTGAAAGGGTTAAAGGAATGCTGTACATGTCTGTAGTCCTAACGCTACATTCCTGGTTCTCCTAAAAAAAAAGACCCCCTCCCATGTAATGAGTAAAATAAAAAGGAAATAAATTAAAATAAAACAAAAACTCAACCTTTTCCAGTGCCGAGTCTCCCTTGACGCTGCCGTGACATCATCCTTGAGGTATGTTTTTTGGATGACGAGTCAATTCAATGCTCTTCATTGAGTAGCATTAGGCACCTTAGGCGCATGTACCTAAGATTCTGCTATAGAAAGTCATTAAACACAATGATTCTCTTTGGCCAACCATGATGGCACTGCGCATGCTCTCTGACATCAAGATTTGCTCCGATATGTGAACCGGGTGGTAAGATTACCAACTTTCATATCCAGATGGCTTGAGACCGTGCTCCTAACCTCTCTTATTAGTTAACTAGAAGGCTTTGGGGGGTTAGTTGAAGGGGACAGCACTGCTGGCCTTATGACAACTTCATTAATATGAAGTTGCTACTGTGTCCCTTTAATTTTACTGGCAGAACTTTCCATATTTGAGCATATGCCTGATCACTAGGTACAGCTATTATGGTTTAGCAAAACAAGACAAACATTTATGCCACAAAAAGCCCAACTTTGGCTCTGCAGCTTCTTTTTGGAAAGTCTTACTAGTTTTCATTGAATCAGAGTTACAGCAGTTGTGAATAGTGTACAACAGTACCACTCAGCACAGTGTCCGGCTCTGGTAAATCAACGTGATTAAATTCAACATAATACCATATCGCATTCCCCAGAATACGTCAGATTCCACAGAAAAACCATACACAGGGTATTTCTCAGTTTTTATTATTGCGTATCATCTGTTACAAGATAATGGATGCTATGCAGCCTCAAACAATGTATTCAGCATTTTATACAAATCGCTCCACTTCTCTAAGTGCATTAAGTGTTTGATGAAAAGTGGAGAAGAAAAATCAATAAAAAACATGAAATTCCATACATGGCAAAGAAGACAGAGAAACCAAAATTCATCAACACGCTCTAAAACAACATGAACATTGATATATTGGTCAAGGATGATGACGCAGCTTGAGAAATGACAGATGGAGGAAACAACGGCAGACGGTCACACAATGCTTGCTAAAGGAACCGAGGCTCTCCCAGCCAGTAATCAGATTATTATCCTCACGTGTAGTCATTTCACTGAACATATGGTGGAGAGAGGAATGATGTCTTCTTTAAAACTGTCTATATGTTAAAGCAGGCCTTCCACTTGCCAATTTTCAATAAATACATTTTTTTTTTTATTAAAAACAGCCTGTTAATTATGTGAAAAACAATGCCTAGTCTCAAACTAACACTTATTACAAAGTAAAGGCTATTTTTTTAGATAGAGATTAAAACAAAGTTAAGATGGGTTTGAAGGAACACTAAAGTGTTAGGAATACAAACCTGTATTTCTAACGCATTTGGGGCTCGATCCCAAGTTATACAGGTCTCACCCTTGTGTGCGATTAAAAATAATAAATTTTTACCTCTCGTTTTTACCTCTTCTCCCACTACGTCATGGCCTCCTTCGGTGTGTTCCAATGCATTGCTCCTCAAAGAGATGCATTGGGGACATGAGGTGCATGAACAGCAAGTGCCATGCGTGCATCCAAGCTTCCACATCACATAACCAAGTTTTACTCAGTCAGTGTTATGGAAGCACCTCTAGTTGGTGTCAGGAAGACGACCACTAGAGGTGGACTTAACCCTGTAATATAAACATGGCAGTTTCTAAAAAACTTGCAGGGTTAAAAAGATAGGGGCACTTCATTGAGATTAAGTGGCTTGGGTGACTTTAGTCATCCTTTAGGTCAGTTTTCTGAAAATTAGAATGACTTTGTCCTTAATTAATATTGCAATTAGTTCTTGCATCTGACAAAGTGATATGATGTCACTAAACATATAGGCCTTGCAAAGGCAGGCGTGAGCCTCATGCCATTGAACCACCACTGTGCGCTTGTACTGAGATTCTACTTCTTCGATGTCAAGCTTGGACTTTATCTTCATTGTACAAAGTTGAAAAACACCGGCTTCTGCTCCTTAACCTGAACCAGCTGATGACCAGACAGATTTTATTGTTTGGTAGCTTTACCCACCGATTTTCCTGTTTCTACTGCTATACTGCACATGTTTTAATTAATTTTTAAATAAATATTTAAATAGAGATCACAGTCAGTTTTTTCTATTAACCAGTCTACGTTTTCATTGCATTTGAAGACAACCCATATGGTGTAAACTTAAACCACTGCTGTTCCAGAACTGATTCTACCCAATCATAGAGACTTTTATTTTAGTTCTATGTTCAACATCATTTTATTATCCTTTCATTGTTTTATTTTCCATCTGACAATGGAAGCATTTTTTTTATTTACTGTTTTTAATTAACTGTATTCATAAAAAAAAAAAAATGTAAGGCATCCCTGTAAGCTACGTTTCTCAATAATTCACTGGGTGGAGCAATTCCTTTGGAATAATGCATTGTTTTAATAAAAGTACCTCTAGAATTGATCTCATTCTTGAAGAAACTGAGTGCTTCTGACCCACTTATCTCAGGTATAACCAAATTTCCAGATGCTGGAAACCGAAATCAGAATTCTGCAGGTAGTTCTCACCATTGATAACAGTCATTAACGACGGTATGTCTTATAGGTTCTGGATCAATATGTGAATTCAGAATGAAGAAGACTTCACTGATGTAAGACACCAGACATGTTGCCTCTATACACACTATAGAACAACACACATAATAGTTTCTGCTTCTTTGGGCCTCACCATTGAGGTGTAGATGATACCACTCTTGACACAGTGAATAAGGAGTCCATGTCTGGATTACCTGTTACACTTAAAACAACTTAGTGGAAATAGGCCAATAATGATCTATGGCAGGGTTAGGCAATAGTGATGTCCCGAACGGTTTGCCGAATGGTTCGCAAACGGTTCGCCATGTATGGTTCGCCGTGGACTCATCATTGAGTAAACTTTGACCCTGTACCTCACAGTCAGCAGACACATTCCAGCCAATCAGCAGCAGACCCTCCCTCCCAGACCCTCCCACCTCCTGGACAGCTCACCATTCACAATGAATGAAAATGGATGCTGTCCAGGAGGTGGGAGGGTCTGGGAGGGAGGGTCTGCTGCTGATTGGCTGGAATGTGTCTGCTGACTGTGAGGTACAGGGTCAAAGTTTACTCAATGATGAGTCCGTTCGGGACATCACTATTAGGCTACCTTTTAGTAGTACTGTGACAAAACAATATATTTAAGTCCCTTTTGTGCTTGTGCTATTTATGGGTTCTGCAGCTGCTGCGTAACATTCTATTTGTGTGTATTTGGGCTGTTATATCATATTATATTGGCGAGTAGTTTGTGGTATTAATTATGGATTATACCTATGAATGTTGGATGTTTATGGGGGAATTGTGTGTGTGTGTGTGTGTGTGTGTATGATATGTCATATTGTGTTTGGTGGTGTGTATATGTGTGGGGCTGCTTGTGCTATTGCATGTGAGAGGCTGCTTATTGGGTTGTGAGAGTGGATTGCCAGTGCTGTTGTGTTTGTGGGGACTGTGTTTGTTTGTGTGTGGGCTCTTTGTATTATTTGTATGAGGGTGAAGTTTGTTCTGCAGCTCTATGTATATCTTGCAGTGTGAGTGGCTTTCCTGGACCACCTCGAGTGCCATGCATGACACAAATACCATGATCTATGAGAAGTTTTATCTGGCCAGTAAAAGTAAGATCTGTCCTACTTACCTTCTATAAAGGCTTTCCTTATATGTTATAACCCAGTGACTGTAATTATTTTATATATTCTTAATATCTGGATGACTGCAAAATATAATAATTAGCATCAAAGACAGTGTTAGGGGTTTTATAAATTATAGCTCATTACTGCTAAATACTCTTAGCTTGTATGCATTTTATGTATGCCAGTAATATGCAAAGATTCTTGTAAGTGAGACGTTTTCTAATAATGATTAAATGTGTACAATCCATATGCAAATAATCAAAGAAAAGTCAATTAACTAATATCCGTTATGGCTCGAGTTACCATATAATTTTAAGTCACTGTAAAGAGTATAAAAACTACACATAAATAGCACGATTTTTAAAAAAAACTTTGTTTACTTTTCTTAAACTTATCAGATTGGAAATCGTGAGCATTGAGAAACTGTAACAAAATCAACTATTTTCCTGTTACACAATAATTGCTGAGGAGAATCAATCCCAACTAAAAATACTGAAGAACCATTTTTAATGTTTGTTTGGGTGAAGAGATGTTGACTATTTTCCCATAACCCAGAGAGACAGTATAAACTATATGCTAATAGATATAAAATATATATAACTAACTTATAGAAAAAAAAACTGCATCTTAGATATTGTCTGCACTAAACTAGTAGGCAAACAGTTTGCAAATGTTAGGCGTAAATAAACAAGACAAAATATCCTTTATTTTTTCCATTTTGGAAAAAAAAGGCAAAAACTAAAGTGACTGAATGTTTTTCAATCACATGTGAGTGTATACCGACTTTTTAAAACCAGTTTTTGAACGTTGAGATAGCTCAGTGGACTAATGCATCATACGTAGAATCTGTTTAACCATTGGTTGCAGGTTTGAATCCCAGCAGTGTTGACTCAGCCATTCATCCTTCTGCAGTAGATAAAATAAGTACCATTAAATTGGTAACAACCCCTGGATGTTGGGCTAATGTAACATCCCCCCCAGGATGTACTTGAAAACCAAATTAATCTGAATGTACCTTTCCTGGTTAAATACTTTGTTATTATTGTTGAATAAATGTTAGGAAATTACTTCTTTAAGCAATATACCATCGGGACTTTGGGTATTTGACTGATACAAAATTCTGAAAGACTTAGGAGCTGTTTCTTGTTAATCTGTGTATTGCATAGGCACAACACAAATGGACTGTTGGTAAGATTAGAAAGGAGAAACACAATCTCAACAGCCCTGCCTCTACCTGAATTTTGTAAGGAAGAAGCAAACTTACCGAGTTTAGACTTATAAGAATGAGAGAAGAGGTGTATGGGGTCATGTCAATAACACAAACAGAATTTCTGGTAATGTTTTTGTTAATAAAGAGGAAATGTCACACTGGTGGGTGGCCATGTGCACCAAAATAGTGGCTGCCCAGGAGGAAGCGACTGATACCCAGAACATTGTTGAATTACTTATACATGAGCATCTATGAGCTGGACACCACAGCATAAGCCACTTAAACATTTGTCAGAGCTGTATTTGGTAGTCCTCCAAACACTGTGTGACAAAGTCACACTATCAAGAGGAATGTTTCTTGTGTCACGTGTCACATGACACAATGGTATAAATTGACAAGATGCCAATATTTCAGCACCCAAAAACTTCCTGCGTGGTGAATAGGTTGCTTGGGAAAACAATGAGTGTGATGAATTCTATTCTCATTTTGCAGTGACGGAAGCCTTTTGATACTGAATGAAATTACAATATTTTACATAAAGAAACGGAAACAATGAACACTTGTATCAGTCAGAGGTAAAAGGAGGAATTGTTTTAAACACAAGTCTTGTAACCAGAAGTTAAATGTTGATATATTCCACCCCCTGGAAATGCTGATATAGGAGGATTTTCCGTTTGTTCTGGCTGCTGATTTATTATGTGAAGACAACATTAAAGCGATAAATTATGACAGAATGCAGCAGGCTTCATGTGCGTGTGTGTTTTTTAAGATTCCCGAGCCTTTCTTTCTTAGCATGCTAATAAAACACATTTCTGTCCCACTGAACAACAAGATCCATTAACAGCCCTCAGTCCCCAGCCAGGAATATGAATACAATGCGTCTGTATAGTCTGTCTCATGATTCAGCACTTCTTATGGATGTAATTAAGGGGTAGCCTGGGGCGATGGTGCTTTACGAGGTAATAACCATTTGTAGCTAAATCTACACTCTGGGTAAATTCTGCACTCATTCCAAACTTTGGAGAACATTTGCGATTACTCGAATAGGATGTACGGCAGCGGTTAATGAGAAACTATAACCAAAGTGCTAAAATATACCTTATCTTATTTGCATTTTACAATGTTTAATGTTTATTATATATGGGTGCCTTTCTTTTATACATATAAAAACATATATATATATATACAGTGAGGGAAAAAAGGATTTGATCCCCTGTTGATTTTGAATGTTTGCCCACTGACAAAGAAATGATCGGTCTTTAATTTTAATGGTAGGTGTATTTTAACAGTGAGAGACAGAATAACAAAAAAAAAAATCCAGAAAAGTAATACATTGATTTGCATGTCAATGAGTGAAATAAGTATTTGATCACCTATCAATCAGTGAGATTTCTGGCTCCCAGGTGTCTTTTATACAGGTAACGAACTGAAATTAGGAGCACACCCTTAAAGTGCTCCTAATCTCAGCTTGTTACCTGTATAAAATACACCTGTCCACAGAAGCAATCAATCAATCAGATTCCAAGCTCTCCACCATGACCAAGACCAAAGAGCTGTCCAAGGATGTCAGGAACAAGATTGTAAACCTACACAAGGCTAGAATGGGCTACAAGACCATCACCAAGTAGCTTGGTGAGAAAGTGACAACAGTTGGTGTGATTATTCATTATTGACAAATGGAGGAAACACAAAATAACTGTCAGTCTCCCTCACTCTGGTGCTCCATGCAGGATCTCAGTGATCATGAGAACAGTGAGGAATCAGCCCAGAATTACATGGGAGAATCTTGTTAATGATCTCAAGGCAGCTGGGACCATAGTCACCAAGAAAACAATTGGTAACACACTATGCCTTAAAGGACTGAAATCCTGCAGCACCCGCAGGGTCCCCCTGCTCAAGAAAGCACATGTACAGGCCCATCTGAAGTTTGCCAATGAACATCTGAATGATTCAGAGGAGAAGTGGGTGAAAGTGTTGTGGTCAGATGAGACCACAATCAAGCTCTTTGGCATCAACTCAACTCACCCTGTTTGGAGGAGGAGAAATGCTGCCTATGACCCCAAGAACACCATCCCCACCATTAAACATGGAGGTGGAAACATTATGCTTTGGGGGTGTTTTTCTGCTAAGGGGACAGGACAACTGCAACACATCAAAGGGATGATGAATGGGGCCATGTACCATCAAATCTTGGGTGAGAACCTCCTTCCCTCAGCCACAGCATTAAATATGGGTTGTGGATGGGTATTCCAGCATGACAATGGCACAAAACACACAGCCAAGGCAACAAAGAAGTGGCTCAAGAAGAAGCACATTAAGGTTCTGGAGTGGCCTAGCCAGTCTCCAGACCTTAATAACATAGAACATCTGTGGTGGGAGCTTAAGGTTCAAGTTGCCAAATGTCAGCCTTGAAACCTTAATGACTTGGAGAGGATCTGCAAAGAGGAGTGGGACAAAATCCCTCCTGAGATGTGTGCAAAACTGCTGGCCAGCTACAAGAAACATCTGACCTCTGTGATTGCCAACAATGGTTTTGCCACCAAGTACTAAATCGAAGGGGTAAATTACTTATTTCACTCAATGACATGCAAATCAATTTATAACTTTTTTTAAAATGTATTTTTCTAGATTTTTTATTTTGTCTCACTGTTAAAATACACTTGCTATTAAAATTATAGACTGATAATTTCTTTTACAGTGTGCAAACATTCAAAATCAGCAGGGGGATCAAATACTTTTCCCCTCACTGTATATTCAGGATTTACTGTTATGCTTAATCTTCATTTATCAATTAGTTTGTTTAATTAGGAAAAGTCCACCTTAGTTACGAAACAGACAAACAAAAAGGCAGTGAAAATGGATCTCAGATCATCTGAGAAAAAGTAACCAATGAAGGGAAAAATATATAAATATAGATTTGTTTACGGCATCAACTGTTGTTCACTTCTCACTTGATCGATTAATAGTATCAACATCTCTTTTTTTGGTTTCCAGAATTCCAAATGACAACGAACATGCTCATCCATTGCATGATTTGATTGGTTCGTGATTCGGCTACATTATGGCTTCGAATTTGCGAATTTGTACGATAACTTCAAATTAAGACAAAATGCAGTCTGTAACAAAACAAATCTTCAATGACCAAAAACCAACCATGTACTTTAGAATTTTAACCATTTTGTTCCCATTAGCATGGTGCTGGTACTGATCTGTGAGAAGTTCTATCATATCTGACCAAATTATTTTGTACCTAGCGATATGCAGGCAGAAAAATGTCACCTTATTATGTACATATATTAAAAATGGAATTTCTACCTATGTAGCACTCTTTGATTGAAGGGTGGAGCTCAGTGCCGTATTTGAATGCAGTATACCATTATTACATTGAACCATAAAGCATTTATCAGGAATGGCTGGTTAGTGAAAAGACCCCTGAATATTTTTTTTTCTGTACAATAACACCTTTACTATTCATTTATTCCTAACACATTTTTAACAGCAGGTTCAGCACATGCCAGGAAGGAATATGTTATTTTAGAACACTCACAAAATGTTGGGTGTTACAGAAATATAACATTTCAATAATATCTAAAATAGAGTACAGAATATTATGATTTATTTTATGTTCACACTTTTAATCAAGCTTCAAGTGTTTTTAATATTTGTTCCTCCAGCTTTAACCCCTTAAGGACTGAGCCAAATGAACATGTTGTGAACAAAACAAAAATTTTGTTATTTTCTTAGTTCTACATGACATTTTAACTGTCAATGTCATAATACTGTTTGCTTTTACTGCAAACAAATACACATATTTGTATTCAAAAGTCTCACGTGTAAAACAGTACCCCCTATGTACATGTGTTATGGTGTTTTGGGAAGTTACAGGGTCAAATATTGCACGTTACATTTGAAATTGAAATTCGCCAGATTGGTTACGTTGCCTTTGAGACTGTATAGTAGCCCAGGAATGAAATTTACACCCATAATGGCATACCATTTGCAATAGTAGATAACCCAAGGTATTGCAAACGGGGTATGTCCAGTCTTTTTTAGTTGCCATTTGGTTACAAACTGTTTATATATATATATATCACAATACAGTTAGAATGAAATAACACACATCTATATATTTTTTAATTATTTATTTTTAATTAATTTTTATTTTTTTTACCTATTTACATTTTTTTTATATTATATATAAATGTATATATATATATATATATATATATATATATATATATAAAACAATAATTATATATATTTAATCAGTATCAGTCTATGTGTAATTTGATATTAATATATATATAATTATAAATATATTAATAGTAAAATACACCTAGACAGTGTATGTGTGTGTATGTATATGTGTGTAAATATATATATATATATATATATATATATATATATATACTTAGATCATATATATATATATTTTTACACTGATTTTAGCTTTATTTTATTTGATTTCCAGCCAGCAGGGGGACTAACTGTCATTACAGGCAGCCCCCCTGCTGGCAATGCAGCAGCCAGCTAACCCGGCCATGTGATTGTGAGGTCCTCGCAAGGACCTCACTCTCACATGGCCAGGGGGGGCCGGAGGAGGCAGGATCCGCCGCGGGGGACTCCTTGGGATCCCCGGTGAGTCCCCCGACCATGATTGCCGGCATGGGATTACCGGCGACCGGGTAAGTAAGAAAAAACGGAGAGCATACTATTATGCCCTGCGGCATTTAGAGCCGCTTAGAATAGGGCGTAATAGTATGCCCTCTGGTTTTAAGGGGTTAAAGAAACACTATAACATTAGAAATACAAACCTGTATTCCTAGCGCCACTATGTTCCTGTCCCTATCTTCACGTCCAGGGATGAAAGGATTAAAACCACTTTTTTTTACCTACCTCCACCTAGCTACGTCTCCTCCTCCCATGACATCATGGTGATGATGGGACCTAATGTGCATGCACAGTGCTCAGTACACATGCAATACATCTTCTCCATAGGAAAACATTGAATCAGGTTATGAGATTTCCTCATGTAAAGAGTGAGGACGCCCAATGTCATTTAAGGCAGTGAAGCTCTGTTGGGGACCCAGAAGTGCCTATAGTGGCTTGTTTTACGTTTTCTGGGCTAGATTTCACAGGTTTACATTTACCACCACAATGCGCCTTTATAATTAATGTGGACCCTCATATTTGCAAACTGTGTAGCTGGCAAGTTACTTATAGATACGAGGGTTATTTACTAAAGTGAAAATTCAAAGCAAATCTAAAATGTAAGGTTTGAATAAAAGAACTGGAAAAATTTCTAATCCAGCTTTGCTTTCAGTTCTAATACTCTAGCTTTAAATTTAAATTCTCAATTTAGTTACTAACCCTGATAATCTACATACTGGAATGGAACATGCAGAACATAGTTTGTTTTCTTGTCCTATAGATTGTCCTCCTTGAAATCACAGGGTGTGTGTATGCTCAGAAATCCTGCCCTAAAGTGACATGTGGGTCATCCCAAAATCTCTGTAACGTTGTTTGTTGTGGAATGTCACCTGATAACTAGGAGAAAGTGTGAGTGTTGCCCTCATGCATTTGAAACACAAATGAATATCCTTTATTCTGAGACGCTATTGTGGGCTAAGGTTTATTCTGAAATATGGTGGAGGTGACAAAATAAGCTAAAACCAGTTTGAGAACTAAGCAGGGACCTGCTGTTACTCATACAGAGTAATCACAAAAGAAATGACTCACATAATAGACAAACGTTCATTTTGATTCATGATTTGGAGTTTTGCCCATGGCACCAAAAAAAGAGATAATTGATAGGAAAAATAAATTATGGTTATGGGACAGTCAGTAAATGTTTATTTTATTCACAGATAAAGTTAGAAGTGATCAATAGAGGTAAACATGTATACTTCTTTTGTTCTGAATGATTCATTTTTCTGAATCTTTTTCAGTGGATGACATTTTGATGAGTTGAACTACGACATGCATGAAATTCGGCCATCCCAACAATGTGGTTGGGTTGAAATGAATATTTCTGGCATGCACGAGTCTAGTTTATAATTAGTATTTAATCTTTGATTTAAAAAAATCATCTTAAATTTTATCAAACATTTGATGAAGGAAAGAAACTCAGTTCTTGTTCGAGGAAGAGACTTGATTGCAACTTTTAACTTAAATGGAGAATAAGCCAGAGCAAATGTAAACCAGATTGATATCTAACTGCCATTTTTGAGTTGAGAAATATTATTTCAGATGTTATAGTAAAATTAAAAATTCTCAATAAAAATATTTTAGTATATGTATTTTTTTTAATTTAGGACTTAATCCATGAAAACAAACTGCATCATGTGTTCATTCATGGCTGGTTGGTGCATTCAATCTTCTGTTAATATTTGTGTCTACATTTATCAAATTTTACATTAGCATGAACCTGTTCTGTAATATATTTTATCTTCTGATTGAGTGCTGACCATTTTCCCCAGGTATCTTTATTTTTGTCTATCAAGAACTACTGCTGTGTTGTATTATATTAAAATTAATATTAATTGCATTTATGGAAGATTAAAATGAATTGTTCCAACATAATAACTCTAAAAACAAATGCTAAGCAAAAATATACTCTGTGTAAATAGTTATTTTAAAATCTGCCCTCTGCACGTTCCTTGATTTATGGACATAATATATTCTATTTTTTCATTTCCTATTTCCTACAGTTGTGTTGTCCAGCTGTAGATGTCTAGGCGTTGAGGCACCTGTCATTCTGCGGCTGATATGCCCATTGAGCTGTATCGATTTGCCAAGTTCTCTCAATGTCTGATGCTTCAGCACAAATTGTCCCTGTGGAGCTACATGTGTTAATTATAAAAGACATTTATTCTGAATTATTATTCCTGAGATATTATCATTTCCATTTTTTCCATCTATCTCCCCCTCCCTTCCTACACATTGTTCCCAATCACTTTTTATCCTGCCAGATTAAGTCCCCTTGGAAGATGTTAAAATATCAACGCAGCCGGCATAATCACCCTTAAAAAAAGAAGTATTGACAATTGTCTACTCTGCACATCTCCTGCTTCCTAATAGACATCCAGGAATGGGTTTCATTTCCATACTAAAAAATTATAATAAATATATATACATGGTAGTGAATCTCATATGAGCCATATGTCGTGATATATGGTTTGCAATTAAGACTAAATAAATAAATAAACATTGTCTCTTTTCCCCCGCTGCAAATGCTGACAGTAGGGAAAAAAGGCAACAACACTAGAAAGACTGGCATTTCCGGATGAGCCCTATGGCTCCGCAGTCATGGCTGATGCTGCAGTGTGCTTTCAACCTTCTAAATAAAACAAACAAAAAAGATACTCAAAGGAGTAAAAATATGAGAGAGAAAAGTCTTTCTTGTTCCCTTTTCAGTATGAAACAGACTATCGATGGCACGCAACTTTTTTCAGAAGCTCCTGGGGCAAGCTCTCATTGGATCTGCAATATTTCATTTATTGTTCCTGCTGACAACTGCTAAAATAGCATAAAGATGTAAAAGGCTCTGATGAGTGAAAACCTCAGTTAGTGAATGCGCATCCTAGCTTGGCACTCAGAGGGTTTTCTAAGTAATGAAAAATAATTAGGAAAGCCTCGGAAGCAGCAACGAGAGAGACCTAACTGTGCAATCTGCTCTTGAGACAGACTAACAGTTTTTAACTTTTCTTTTGCACTTTTAATAATTGATTGGTTTGAGTTATGCTGTGGTTGAGTGCTCTCCATGATATTTTAACATACCCCATGTCTCCGAGGAGAAAGAGAATTAATCAGAACTATAATAACAATAAGCTTCTGTAAAGACTGTAGGATTCCTCCTGTTTATTGATGAGCGTTTCTTTAAAAAGTGGATCCTAAAGTACTTGATAAACAAGTTACATATGATAATCACATGATCCATAACAGAAATTGGCGATTTAGTCCCAGACGTTTAACGTGAAACATGTTTTTATTTTTTTTCATCGAAATAAAACAGCTAAAAAACAATAATTATATTGTCTGGGTGAATTTTCCATCTTGTTGTGGATAAAAGGTTTAAATTATTTCCTTATAGGTCTGATTTTTTTAGTAGAAGTATTGTTACACATGCGCATCTTCTCATAATGACAAATATCTAGACGATTGTTCGTTATGAGAACACCAGGGGATGAATGTCTGCTACAGTGATATATTAATTTTTTTTGTTCAGGATATGCACTTTCTCACTCTTATCTGAAGATGAAAATCAGAAAGTTCCAAAGTATGAGTAATATTGTTACAGTCCACATCATATAGGGCATAGAAGAAAATAAAATCTGCTATCAAAAATATTTTAAGTAACAATTTTTCAGTAATTAATCATTCAATTTCGTTAAAGAATCATCAACAGATGAAAAAGGAAGTGAATAAACAGAATCATTATAACTAATTATAAGTATATTCTGCTGTTACCCTTGACATTTTCCAGCTATTTTGCCTGCATCCCACAAGAGGCAGCTTGAGTACGAGATACCAGATGATACAACATGAAACTTGGGTTTATAATATCCCAAAACGCAGATTTTATGTAAACAGAATATATCCAAAAGTTATCTTGGAGTGACTAATGTGAAATGACCATAAGATATGTTAACTACTTAAAGTTTTTTGTTTTTTTTAAACTAAAATGAATAACACACATATCTATATTACAATGATGGATATATAGATTAACCCCGAAGAGGGATCATTGTAATATAGATATGTGTGTTGTTCAATTTAGTTTAAAAAAAATAAAAAATCTTTAAATAGTTAACATATCTTATGGTCATTTCACATTAGTCACTCCAAGATAACTTTTGGGTATAAATGAGATATTTGCATAAAATTGTAAATGGTACAAGTATTCATTGTGGTGTATTATCAGCTTATTCTACTTTGTTGCTGCCGATACCAATGTCTTTTGTCTTAGTAGATACAATTCTGTCTCATCATTATTATGGTGATTTGATCATTTCTTCTGGCGACCACCAGAGGGCTGCATTTCCCCATAATACCACCATCCTCGTTGGAACGCAAAACACAATGGAACGCGGAAGTGTTTGGCCGCAAGCACTTCCGGTTCAGGTTTTCGGCTGGCCATGACCGCGGGATTTTTTGATTAGGAAGAGATGGATGATCAGAAAAGAAGTACATACAGCTGAATCAATTGAGGACTGCACCAATGAGGACAAGCAAGTAGGAAAGACGCCCACAACTTCAATTAAGAACTTAGGGAATAGCCCTATTTAACGGGACTGAGGGGATTGGGCATTAGACTGCTTTTTATACTTGTTACTGCTTTGTACAATTTGTTTTAAATTTTGGTCCCTGAGGAAGTTCATATTCTATGAACGAAACGCGTAGGACCTTGCTGTTTTATACTTTATATTATATTTTATAATTTATGGGTGATTTTTCATCCTGAATAAAGCTGCTGAATTTTTCCTGACATCCTTGGAGTCCTGTGTGGTATCTACATTATCGGAGCAATAGGAGGGACATTTTAGCCCCCCACTGCTAAAGGGGGGGGGAGGTGTCGGGGGAGACACCCTTGAGCGCTATTTCCTACGTTACCTTGTGAGTGCATTTCATTAACACCAAATCATATTTAAAACTGTATTACACTATATACACTTTTTTGTTTCCTATTTTGTTCTAGACTTTCAGCCGTATCCCAAATATATCTGGTTGTTCTATATTCCGTTGTGTAAAGGTCATTTATGCTGGGTAATGACCTGGGAGACTGTCATTTGAATTTTGAGATAAGTATTTTTCACTGATTGTATCCATTGCCACATGTGTATAAAATCAAGTACCTAGCCATGGAGTCTGCATTTAATAATATTTGTGGAAAAAATTGATCGTTCTGAAGAGCTCAGTGAATTCAAGCATGGTGCTGTGATAGGATGCCACCTTGTAAGTCAGTTCATGAAATTCCCTTCATGCTAGATTATTGAAAAGTGGAACTCTTTAGTAACACCAGCAACCATCAACGAAGACCATGTGAAGTTACAGTCTGGGGTCACTGAGTTTCGAGGCGCATGGTGCATACAAGTCTCACCAAGGCATTAATTTTAAACTGTGCAGTGGGAACTTCATTAACTGAGTTTCCATGGATGAGCAGCTGCATACAAGTCTCATCAAGTACAATGCTAAGCATCGGATCGAGTGGTGTAAAGCCTGCTGCCACTGGTCTCTCAAGCAGAAGAAACATGTTCTATGGAGTGACGAATCATGCTTCTTTGTATGGCAGTTTGATGGGAGGACTGAGTTTGCCAGGAGAATGTTACCTGACTGATTGCATTGTGCCAACTGTAACGTTTGGTGGAGGAAGGATAATGGTATGGGGCTGTTTTTACAGGCGTTGGGCTAGGTCCCTTGCTTCTAGTAAAGGGAAAACTTAATGCTTAAGTATATTAATACTTTTTGGACAATGCTATGCTTCAAACTTTGTGAAAACAGTTTGGGAAAGGCCCTTTTCTATTTCAGCATGGCTGTGTCTCAGTGCACAAAGAGAGGTTCATAAAGAGATGGTTGGATGAGTTTGATGTGGAAAAACATGACTGGCCCTGACAGAGCCCTGACCTCAACCCCATCAAACATCTTTGGGATGAACTGGAACAGAGATTGCAAACCAGGTCTTCTTGTCCAATATCAGTGCCTGACCTCACAAATGTTCTACTGAATGAATGGGCAAAAATACCCACTGAAACACCCTAAAATCTTGTGGTAAGTCTTCCCAGAAGAGTGGAAGTTGTTATACCTGGAAACGGGGACCAACTACAAGTTAATGTATTAATGTATTTAGAGTGCAATGTCATAAAATTCCCTGTTGACATAATGACCAGGTGTCCCAATACCTTAGTCCTTAGAATGTATGAAAGTTGAGTCAATCAGAGGTTTCATTTTTTTTTTAAATTACAAAATATTTAAACCTCTCTATTTGAATTTGCATGTACAACTAACATAAAGCTTGCTTTAGAACCAGTAGCAAAACCTATGGATTGCACTCAGATTTAAAGTTGTAAAGTTGAATTGATAGCTGAGATAACGAGGGACTTAAACTCCTGGGACAAACCCCATTTCAGGTGGATGGGGCGAATCAACATCATAACAATGAACATACTCCCTAGAATCCTCTACCTCTTAAACACGATCCCAATACATATACCATCAAACTTCTTTCACACAATACAAACACTATTCACATCCTTCATCTGGGCCAAGAAGCGACCACGCATAGCCTTCCAACTACTAACGAAATCTAAAGAGAAGGGAGGACTAGGGTGTCCAAACATACAGAACTATCATAAAGCAATACACTTGGGGAGGATACTGGAATGGTCCAAAACGAACTCCAAAAAAGCATGGGTTAATATCGAACAAACGCAAACTCAAACTCCTCTAAAAGCCTTACCATGGATGATATCCACACCCGGAGGTAAGAAAATGAACGACCTCCCCACAATAGCTGCTACCCTACAGACATGGAAAAAGATGCACCAATACCCAGAACTTACACCTACCCCATCCCCCAAATACCCGATATCCCACAACCCCCTACTCCCAATGGGAAAAGGAGGTATATTAACTCCTTCAGGACGGGTGACGGACGAGGTCCGTCACAGAGGGGAGACCCTTAACGACGGGTGATGGACCTCGTCCGTCACGCGGTAAAATTAACCCCGGATCGCCGCTATCGCGGCGATCGCGGGGTTAATGGTGCTCCCGGTATGACTCTGCATTAGAGGCATACCGGGAGCACCCGGTCAGGCTGCCCAGCACATGTGCTCGCTCTGACCGCAAGTCTGAGCGAGCACATGTGCTCTGTATACTCACCTACCGGCTCCCTGCACTTCCGGGTTCTGTGTGAAGTGCAGGGAGCCGGATCAGTGATGATCCTGCCCCCTGCTGGAAAAAAAAATAAAGTTAATTTAAAGTGTCCCCCCCCTTACCCATTTTAATTAAAAATTAACCCATTCCCTGCCAATTGATCACTGACTACAGTGATCAATTGGCAGGGATTACATTTTACTATGATCTGATTTTTTTTTTAACCCCTGAGGGTTAATTCTTTTTTTTTAACCCTCAGGGGTTAAATTAATTAAATTAATTAATTAAATTATTTTTAAATTATATATTTAGATAGCTGGGGTGGGTGGAAGTTAGTGGGGAATTGGGGGATTTGGCGTTAGGCTAACTAGGGGTTAACGTTAAAAAAAAGTTTTAAAAGAAACTTTAAAAAGTTAAAAATTAAGCTTAAAAAATGTTTTAATAACATTTAAGTAAAAAAAACAAAAAAAACACACTTTACCTAGTCCAAATAAAAATTAACCCCTTCCCTGCCAGTCGATCACTGCCTACAGCGATCAAATAGAGATCACAGTATTATACTGTGATCTAATTTTTTTTAACCCTGAGGATTAACTTTTATTTATTTTTTTAACCCTCAGGGGTTCAATTTATTTAATTAATTAATTTAAATATTTTATAACTATATATTTTGCTAGCTGGGGTGGGTGGGAGTTATGGGAAAATGGGGAATTTACTGTTAGTGCTGCGTACTGCTAGTTAGGGGTTAACGGTAAAAAAAAAAGCTTAGAAAAATGTTAAATCTGTAAAAAAGTTTTAAGAAAGTTTAGGAAAGTTTAAAAAAAATTTATAAGCAAAACAAAAGTTTAAAAACTAGTTTTTAAAAGTAAAAAAGTTATAAAAAGTAAAAAAATACATTTTAAAAACGCTCATTACCACTACACCTGGAACAAACTAGAGAAAAAATTATCCCACGCCAAGGTTCAAAATATGCCTTTTGAATTACCCCAGGGTGTATTCTTTAATAAATAGTATGTGTTTGTGGGGAAGTTTCAATAACCAACCGTCTAAACTACTCCAAATTGGAACATGGACACAGCGTAAAACTTCAAAGTTAGAAAAAAACTGAATGGCTGCGTCTCAAATGCGCCCCTTCAACATCCACATATACCTGGCAAAGGTACATACGGGGGTATTGCTGTACTCAGCCGACATAGCTGAGCAACATATGAAGTATTATACAGTCGTAGCACACATAAGGTTTGCAAAATATGCTGCGCAAACTCACTTTGTATGTCAAAAAGGCAGAAAAAATGCTTATTACCACTACATCTGGTACAAGCTAGCGGAAAAATGATCCCACGCTAAGGTTCAAAATATGCCTTTTGAAATACCCTGGGATGTCTTCTTTAAGAAATGGTATGGCTTTATGGGGAATTTGGATTATATAGCCTGGTAAAATACTCTAAAATGGGACATAGGCACAGCATAAAAATTCAAAGTTTGAAAAAAACTGGAATGGCTGTGTCCCAAATGTGCCCCTCCGATGTCCACACATACCTGGCAAAGGTACATACGGGGGTATTGCTGTACTCAGCCGACATAGCTGAGCAACATATGAAGTATTATACAGTCGTGGCACACATAAGGTTTGCAAAATATGCTGTGCAAACTCACTTTGTATGTCAAAAAGGCAGAAAAAACGCTTATTACCACTACATCTGGTACAAGCTAGCGGAAAAATGATCCCACGCTAAGGTTCAAACTATACCTTTTGAAACACCCTGGGGTGTCTACTTTAAGAAATGGTAGGCCTTTGTGGGGTAGTTTGAATTTAAAACCTGCGAAGATGCTTGGAAATTGCACATAGGCACAGCGTCAAAATTCAAAGTTTGGTAAAAACGGATATGGCTTGGTCTCCTATATGGCACTGTAGCTTCACAAAATAGTGACAAAGACATTCATTGGGGGTGTATTTTTACTCAAAAGACTTAGCTGAGCATAATTTGGGAGGTTTGAACTTAGTGGCACATATGAAATATACAAAACGCCCAGCAAAAATGCAATCCGTATGTAAAAAATGCACAAAATAATTTTTTTACCACATACTTTGGCATATATTGGTGAAAAAATGGGGGTATGTTAAGGCACAATATGCACCTTATGAGATACCCTGGAGTGTCTACTTTTACAAATGGTAGGCCTTTGTGGGTTTTTTTTGAACAGTCAAACTGTTATAATACCCCAAATGGAAGCTAAGGCTCATTAAATCCATCTCTCAAAATTCTACTGTGAATACTGTAAAGGACAGGTTCCTATATGGCACTGTAGCTTCACGAAATAGTGCCAAAGACATTCATATGGGGTGTCATTTTACTCAGCAGATGTAACTGAACACAAAATAAAACTTTGTACAGGAATAGCACACACCAACTTTACAAAATATACACGAGAATTTCTCTGTTATAAGTTTGTGTGCCAAAAACCAAAAAGAACACAATTTTACTCCAATATTTAGCAGAGGTTGGCGGTGAAATGGCTACGTAGAAAGTGTCAAAACAACCTTAGGTAAATAGCCCGTGATGTCTACTTTATATAAATATATACTTTTGTGTGGCAATTTTGTTTTCTTTTATGGCTATTAAGCTTACAAGACAAACATAACAAATTCTAAAATCGTTCCACATTAAAAGTTTATTTTACTCCTTGTGCTTTGTGACCTGTAACTACCAAAAAAAACTTAAAATCCCAGACACATTATATATTCTGTAAATCAGAACAAATAAATAAATTTATTTTTAATTACTTTCCTTAACCTGCACTAATTATGCACACATTATTATTGCAAAAACTGTAAAAAAAAACAATATTTTTCATTTTTTTTGCATTTTTCTGTATTTTTTTTATAATAAGTAAGCATATATATATATATATATGTTATATCAAATTAAAGCCCTTTCTGTCCTTTAAAAAACAGTATATAATATGTGTCGGTGCAATAAATGAGAGAGATGCAAATTGCAGTTGAACGCAAACAGCAAGAAAATGCAAAAATTGCTTGTGTCCTTAAGGGGTTAAAAAAAACACAATCCTCCCAAACCACAAACAGTTACACGACATTAGGTGACTTAATAACTGACGGGTAACTAAAATCTTTAGGAGTGATTACAGGACTGACACAAAACCCAATAACTTTGACGCACACCTTCCAATATCACCAACTTAAACACTTCCTGAGCAAAGAAGGACTCCTTCATTGGAAGCCCAGAGAGGAAACGCTCTTTGAGAAATGGTGCTCAAACCCACTCACACAAAAAATAGTGGCCAAATGCTATAATATGATGCAAACAATAACGGGCAAACACCTACCGTTATATACCAGAGCTGGAAGCCGATGGTTCTCAGCACAAATGAATGCGGATGCATGGACTGCAATTTTTATCAAAATGATGAAAACAAATCCTAGCATACCCCTACAAGAAATGAATTACAAATTCCTTTCACACTGGTACACCACGCCAGTAGACATTCACAAATATGACACCCAACACTCACCTACTTGCTGGAGGTGCGAGGAAGAGCAGGGCACCTACCATCACTTCTGGTGGTCCTGTAGGAGGATAGAGGCTTTTTGGAAGGAGGTAACAAAAACCACAGAGCACATATGTAGGGTCCCTATGCCATTTAAACTGGAGATAATACTTTTCTTCAACATTCCCATGTCCATGAATAAATTCAAACACTCTCTGATATACTACCTACTAACAGCAGCTAAGTCGGTCATAGCAGGAAATTGGAAAAACAATAAGAGACCTTCCAGAAGGGAATGGTAGCAAAAAGTTGACTACATATATAAGAAGAATTAAGACTCTCCGCAATGTGCAAATTCAATCAATTTAAGAATAGATGGGCCCCATGGAACGACTTCTTAACAACCAGAGGTCAGGGATGAGCAAGGGATAGGAATAAGAGAAGGATAAGAGGGGAAATAGGATTGTAGTAAGTGCACAAACTAGTGGGAGTAGAGACGATATATACCCGCGATCGTCTATAATATATTGTAAAGCGCTACGGAATCCGTTGGCGCTATATAAATGGCAATAATAATAATAATAATAATAATTAAAATTCCTGGAAGTAATAGTATTATAGACACAAGATTAAACACTATGGAGCCCATGTAGTCTATATAAATGCACCAGAACAGAAATGTAAAACCTGTCAAGCACCTAACCACAACCGATTTTATACATTCTGCCAATGTAATGCCAAGTTTGCTCTGTATAAAATCTATTCACAATTTCTGTTTCAACACTGTCTGTTAAGTGACAATTTGTAACTGTATTAACATGTTCATAGCATATACTTTGCTTAGTACTTATTGTTTTTTGTTCTCATATAAATTTGTGAACTTGTTCTTTCACAGTCAAAGAAAATGAATAAAAATAAAATATGTAAAAAAAAAAAAAAAAGTTGTAAAGTTGAGCATTATTTTAGGAGAACCTATTTCTTATGGCATTTTACCCAAAAAGTGTGCCATGCTTTTTGAAATCATACCAATATGTTTGTTCGTCTCTGGCCTACGCTACCTAGGTCTTCTCAACTGCTTTGTTTTTCAGAGATCCCACTGTTGTATTGCAATATATTCATTCTCACTACCCCACACAACATGTAGTAACCATGTCACAAGGTGCAAAGCAACAGTTCTACATTACTGCAATACACAAAATCCACATATTTTGATAGAAAAAGTGTTGGGCAAACCTCTCCAAGGATTTCTCATGGTAAAGGCATGGATATGTACTCAACAAAATGAAGCTTAAATCACATGTAAAGTAGTAAATGCAAACTCAATGCTTCTCACCACTGACTGTGAATTCTAGTGGCATAAAAGCTTGGTGTTCCAAAATTGTACAGTAAGACGGCAGATAAGAGAGTCTCCTTGTCTCGTAATTTCTGGTCCTGATTTCCTAAACCACATGGAGATGTCAGATTTCCTCCCACTTCTTTGATAAACATTAAGCTTTATTATATCCACTTGTAATTCTCATCTATTTAATATTATACAATCCAATTCACTCATCAACTTATACCTACACTAAAACTCTATACCTCATTATTACACTTCACATCACAACTCAACATCTTTTTTATTGGAATATATAGTTATATATAGTTAATACAATGTTAAACAAAAATCTGCACACCAGTCAAGCCATAAGACTTGCTTTTCCCACAGAAATCAATAATCTGCAGCGATGTTACTACCGCAAAGGATTCTGGGTGGGCATATGCAAATTAGTTTAACAAAGAATCACATTTTTGCCTCATTCCATTTTAAACATGGATTCCTTTAAGTTTGTGTTTGCTGTATGCAACAGCTTTGAAACACAATTTAGGAAAAGATGCAAAACCAGTGAACCACTCATGGACAGCTGTTTCGTTGTTAATGCAAATCATCAGCATGAGGTTGGTTACTGTTTTGCTTATTGAGTCTTGGCAGTGCTTGGGAAGCAAAAATCACTTACTTGGGAACTACTTCCTCCTGGGACTCTCTGCAGGTCATTTATATATTTGGGAGTCCAGGCCAACTCCTTGGTTTTGCACCCCTCCCTGTCACAGGTGCCTCATTCCAGGATCCTATTTAGCCTTGACCTGCAGAGAGTCCCAGGAGGAAGTATTTCTCAAGTCAGTTGGTTAATCTCTTAAGAGCTGGCATTAGGCTGCTAGAGTGGGACCTGCCAAGAATGGGGGTTCATTGACGTTGTGGCAGGCTTATGCTATATATGATCATATATTGTAACTAAACCCCCATTATTTTTTTGCCGAGGTGAGGTGTTTTTAGTGTTGTTGTTGTTTAGTGAATAAGCGAGTGTGCTGGATTGTGTATTTTTCATGTTGTGTATATATATATATATATATATATATATACAGGGAGTGCAGAATTATTAGGCAAATGAGTATTTTGACCACATCATCCTCTTTATGCATGTTGTCTTACTCCAAGCTGTATAGGCTCGAAAGCCTACTACCAATTAAGCATATTAGGTGATGTGCATCTCTGTAATGAGAAGGGGTGTGGTCTAATGACATCAACACCCTATATCAGGTGTGCATAATTATTAGGCAACTTCCTTTCCTTTGGCAAAATGGGTCAAAAGAAGGACTTGACAGGCTCAGAAAAGTCAAAAATAGTGAGATATCTTGCAGAGGGATGCAGCACTCTTAAAATTGCAAAGCTTCTGAAGCGTGATCATCGAACAATCAAGCCGTTTCATTCAAAATAGTCAACAGGGTCGCAAGAAGCGTGTGGAAAAACCAAGGCGCAAAATAACTGCCCATGAACTGAGAAAAGTCAAGCGTGCAGCTGCCACGATGCCACTTGCCACCAGTTTGGCCATATTTCAGAGCTGCAACATCACTGGAGTGCCCAAAAGCACAAGGTGTGCAATACTCAGAGACATGGCCAAGGTAAGAAAGGCTGAAAGACGACCACCACTGAACAAGACACACAAGCTGAAACGTCAAGACTGGGCCAAGAAATATCTCAAGACTGATTTTTCTAAGGTTTTATGGACTGATGAAATGAGAGTGAGTCTTGATGGGCCAGATGGATGGGCCCGTGGCTGGATTGGTAAAGGGCAGAGAGCTCCAGTCCGACTCAGACGCCAGCAAGGTGGAGGTGGAGTACTGGTTTGGGCTGGTATCATCAAAGATGAGCTTGTGGGGCCTTTTCGGGTTGAGGATGGAGTCAAGCTCAACTCCCAGTCCTACTGCCAGTTCCTGGAAGACACCTTCTTCAAGCAGTGGTACAGGAAGAAGTCTGCATCCTTCAAGAAAAACATGATTTTCATGCAGGACAATGCTCCATCACACGCGTCCAAGTACTCCACAGCGTGGCTGGCAAGAAAGGGTATAAAAGAAGAAAATCTAATGACATGGCCTCCTTGTTCACCTGATCTGAACCCCATTGAGAACCTGTGGTCCATCATCAAATGTGAGATTTACAAGGAGGGAAAACAGTACACCTCTCTGAACAGTGTCTGGGAGGCTGTGGTTGCTGCTGCACGCAATGTTGATGGTGAACAGATCAAAACACTGACAGAATCCATGGATGGCAGGCTTTTGAGTGTCCTTGCAAAGAAAGGTGGCTATATTGGTCACTGATTTGTTTTTGTTTTGTTTTGAATGTCAGAAATGTATATTTGTGAATGTTGAGATGTTATATTGGTTTCACTGGTAATAATAAATAATTGAAATGGGTATATATTTGTTTTTTGTTAAGTTGCCTAATAATTATGCACAGTAATAGTCACCTGCACACAGATATCCCCCTAACATAGCTAAAACTAAAAACAAACTAAAAACTACTTCCAAAAATATTCAGCTTTGATTTTAATGAGTTTTTTGGGTTCATTGAGAACATGGTTGTTGTTCAATAATAAAATTAATCCTCAAAAATACAACTTGCCTAATAATTCTGCACTCCCTGTAGTTGTGTATACATACCGTGTTTCCCCGAAAATAAGACCTACCCCGAAAATAAGCCCTAGCTGGATTATCGGGGTGGGCTGCAATATAAGCCCTACCCCGAAAATAAGACCTAGGCAGGGCCGGCGCAGTGCCTCACCTCCCCTTCCCTGTAGCGTGGCCGAGCTCCTCTCCGGTCCGCGACCCGCCCGGACTGACAGGAAGTGCACACTGGGTGTGCACTTCCTGTCAGTCCGGCCGGGTCGCGGACCGGAGAGGAGCTCGGCCACGCTACAGGGGAGGTGAGGAGAAGATTGGAGGGAGGGGGGGGAGTATTAC
>OW240912.1:12563037-12628037 GCA_933207985.1 Pelobates cultripes
TTAAACTCGGTTACAGGCATGTACACACACACTCAGTTAAAGGCAGTCACACATACAGGCACAGGCACAGGCACAAACAATGGCACAGCGACACACACAGACAGACAGTCACATAGGCAGTCACACACACAGACAGACACACAGTAACACACACATAGACAGTTATACACACAGGCAGGCAGTCACACAGATAGAAAGTCACACACACAGGCAGGCAGTCACACACAGACAGATAGTTACAGACAGACACACACAGGCAGGCAGGCAGTCACATACAGGCAGACACACACACAGGCAGTCACACACACAGACAGACAGTCACACACACAGACAGTCACACAGACAGACAGTCTCACACACACAGGCAGTCACACACACGGGCAGTCACACACACGGGCAGTCACACAGACAGACAGTCACACAGACAGACAGTCACACAGACAGACAGTCACACACACAGGCAGTCACATACATGGGCAGTCACACAGACAGACAGTCACACACACAGACAGTCACACACAGGCAGGCAGTCACACACAGAGACAGTCACACACAGAGACAGTCACACACACACACAGAGACAGACAGTCACACACACACACACACACAAGGACAGGCAGTCACACAGACAGACAGTCACACACACACACAGACAGACAGTCACACAAACAGGCAAACAGTCACACACACACACTTACCTCTTTCCAGTGGATGCAGTTGGCTGATGGGAAGCATCTTTCCCTCTTCCTGTACAGCAGGGGCTTCGGGAGGTATTAGCCCCGTCTCCGCCTCTCGATAAGCCCCGCCTCCGCCGCTCGGTAAACCCCGCCCCCTCTGCCGCGATTTTTTTTTTTTTTTTTTAAATAGACCCGGGTGGAGAACAATTAATCCTCCAGCCAGGTACCTCTTTTAGCTCCCCTGCACTCCGGCCATGAGGTAGCTGTGTCGGCCACAGGGCGCCCCCTGTTCCATGGCGCCCTGTGCGGTCGCACAGCTCGCACACCCCTAAGGCCGGCCCTGGGCACAACACAAATGGACTGTTGGTAAGATTAGAAAGGAGAAACACAATCTCAACAGCCCTGCCTCTACCTGAATTTTGTAAGGAAGAAGCAAACTTACCGAGTTTAGACTTATAAGAATGAGAGAAGAGGTGTATGGGGTCATGTCAATAACACAAACAGAATTTCTGGTAATGTTATTGTTAATAAAGAGGAAATGTCACACTGGTGGGTGGCCATGTGCACCAAAATAGTGGCTGCCCAGGAGGAAGCGACTGATACCCAGAACATTGCTGAATTACTTATACATGAGCATCTATGAGCTGGACACCACAGCATAAGCCACTTAAACATTTGTCAGAGCTGTATTTGGTAGTCCTCCAAACACTGTGTGACAAAGTCACACTATCAGGAGGACTGTTTCTTGTGTCACGTGTCACATGACACAATGGTATAAATTGACAAGATGCCAATATTTCAGCACCCAAAAACTTCCTGCGTGGTGAATAGGTTGCTTGGGAAAACAATGAGTGTGATGAATTCTATTCTCATTTTGCAGTGACGGAAGCCTTTTGATACTGAATGAAATTACAATATTTTACATAAAGAAACGGAAACAATGAACACTTGTATCAGTCAGAGGTAAAAGGAGGAATTGTTTTAAACACAAGTCTTGTAACCAGAAGTTAAATGTTGATATATTCCACCCCCTGGAAATGCTGATATAGGAGGATTTTCCGTTTGTTCTGGCTGCTGATTTATTATGTGAAGACAACATTAAAGCGATAAATTATGACAGAATGCAGCAGGCTTCATGTGCGTGTGTGTTTTTTAAGATTCCCGAGCCTTTCTTTCTTAGCATGCTAATAAAACACATTTCTGTCCCACTGAACAACAAGATCCATTAACAGCCCTCAGTCCCCAGCCAGGAATATGAATACAATGCGTCTGTATAGTCTGTCTCATGATTCAGCACTTCTTATGGATGTAATTAAGGGGTAGCCTGGGGCGATGGTGCTTTACGAGGTAATAACCATTTGTAGCTAAATCTACACTCTGGGTAAATTCTGCACTCATTCCAAACTTTGGAGAACATTTGCGATTACTCGAATAGGATGTACGGCAGCGGTTAATGAGAAACTATAACCAAAGTGCTAAAATATACCTTATCTTATTTGCATTTTACAATGTTTAATGTTTATTATATATGGGTGCCTTTCTTTTATACATATAAAAACATATATATATATATACAGTGAGGGAAAAAAGGATTTGATCCCCTGTTGATTTTGAATGTTTGCCCACTGACAAAGAAATGATCGGTCTTTAATTTTAATGGTAGGTGTATTTTAACAGTGAGAGACAGAATAACAAAAAAAAAAATCCAGAAAAGTAATACATTGATTTGCATGTCAATGAGTGAAATAAGTATTTGATCACCTATCAATCAGTGAGATTTCTGGCTCCCAGGTGTCTTTTATACAGGTAACGAACTGAAATTAGGAGCACACCCTTAAAGTGCTCCTAATCTCAGCTTGTTACCTGTATAAAATACACCTGTCCACAGAAGCAATCAATCAATCAGATTCCAAGCTCTCCACCATGACCAAGACCAAAGAGCTGTCCAAGGATGTCAGGAACAAGATTGTAAACCTACACAAGGCTAGAATGGGCTACAAGACCATCACCAAGTAGCTTGGTGAGAAAGTGACAACAGTTGGTGTGATTATTCATTATTGACAAATGGAGGAAACACAAAATAACTGTCAGTCTCCCTCACTCTGGTGCTCCATGCAGGATCTCAGTGATCATGAGAACAGTGAGGAATCAGCCCAGAATTACATGGGAGAATCTTGTTAATGATCTCAAGGCAGCTGGGACCATAGTCACCAAGAAAACAATTGGTAACACACTATGCCTTAAAGGACTGAAATCCTGCAGCACCCGCAGGGTCCCCCTGCTCAAGAAAGCACATGTACAGGCCCATCTGAAGTTTGCCAATGAACATCTGAATGATTCAGAGGAGAAGTGGGTGAAAGTGTTGTGGTCAGATGAGACCACAATCAAGCTCTTTGGCATCAACTCAACTCACCCTGTTTGGAGGAGGAGAAATGCTGCCTATGACCCCAAGAACACCATCCCCACCATTAAACATGGAGGTGGAAACATTATGCTTTGGGGGTGTTTTTCTGCTAAGGGGACAGGACAACTGCAACACATCAAAGGGATGATGAATGGGGCCATGTACCATCAAATCTTGGGTGAGAACCTCCTTCCCTCAGCCACAGCATTAAATATGGGTTGTGGATGGGTATTCCAGCATGACAATGGCACAAAACACACAGCCAAGGCAACAAAGAAGTGGCTCAAGAAGAAGCACATTAAGGTTCTGGAGTGGCCTAGCCAGTCTCCAGACCTTAATAACATAGAACATCTGTGGTGGGAGCTTAAGGTTCAAGTTGCCAAATGTCAGCCTTGAAACCTTAATGACTTGGAGAGGATCTGCAAAGAGGAGTGGGACAAAATCCCTCCTGAGATGTGTGCAAAACTGCTGGCCAGCTACAAGAAACATCTGACATCTGTGATTGCCAACAAGGGTTTTGCCACCAAGTACTAAATCGAAGGGGTAAATTACTTATTTCACTCATTGACATGCAAATCAATTTATAACTTTTTTTAAAATGTATTTTTCTAGATTTTTTATTTTGTCTCACTGTTAAAATACACTTGCTATTAAAATTATAGACTGATAATTTCTTTTACAGTGTGCAAACATTCAAAATCAGCAGGGGGATCAAATACTTTTCCCCTCACTGTATATTCAGGATTTACTGTTATGCTTAATCTTCATTTATCAATTAGTTTGTTTAATTAGGAAAAGTCCACCTTAGTTACGAAACAGACAAACAAAAAGGCAGTGAAAATGGATCTCAGATCATCTGAGAAAAAGTAACCAATGAAGGGAAAAATATATAAATATAGATTTGTTTACGGCATCAACTGTTGTTCACTTCTCACTTGATCGATTAATAGTATCAACATCTCTTTTTTTGGTTTCCAGAATTCCAAATGACAACGAACATGCTCATCCATTGCATGATTTGATTGGTTCGTGATTCGGCTACATTATGGCTTCGAATTTGCGAATTTGTACGATAACTTCAAATTAAGACAAAATGCAGTCTGTAACAAAACAAATCTTCAATGACCAAAAACCAACCATGTACTTTAGAATTTTAACCATTTTGTTCCCATTAGCATGGTGCTGGTACTGATCTGTGAGAAGTTCTATCATATCTGACCAAATTATTTTGTACCTAGCGATATGCAGGCAGAAAAATGTCACCTTATTATGTACATATATTAAAAATGGAATTTCTACCTATGTAGCACTCTTTGATTGAAGGGTGGAGCTCAGTGCCGTATTTGAATGCAGTATAGCATAATTACATTGAACCATAAAGCATATATCAGGAATGGCTGGTTAGTGAAAAGACCCCTGAATATTTTTTTTTCTGTACAATAACACCTTTACTATTCATTTATTCCTAACACATTTTTAACAGCAGGTTCAGCACATGCCAGGAAGGAATATGTTATTTTAGAACACTCACAAAATGTTGGGTGTTACAGAAATATAACATTTCAATAATATCTAAAATAGAGTACAGAATATTATGATTTATTTTATGTTCACACTTTTAATCAAGCTTCAAGTGTTTTTAATATTTGTTCCTCCAGCTTTAACCCCTTAAGGACTGAGCCAAATGAACATGTTGTGAACAAAACAAAAATGTTGTTATTTTCTTAGTTCTACATGACATTTTAACTGTCAATGTCATAATACTGTTTGCTTTTACTGCAAACAAATACACATATTTGTATTCAAAAGTCTCACGTGTAAAAAAAGTACCCCCTATGTACATGTTTTATGGTGTTTTGGGAAGTTACAGGGTCAAATATTGCACGTTACATTTGAAATTGAAAATCGCCAGATTGGTTATGTTGTCTTTGAGACTGTATAGTAGCCCGGGAATGAAATTTACACCCATAATGGCATACCATTTGCAATAGTAGATAACCCAAGGTATTGCAAACGGGGTATGTCCAGTCTTTTTTAGTTGCCATTTGGTTACAAACTGTTTATATATATATATCACAATACAGTTAGAATGAAATAACACACATCTATATATTTTTTAATTATTTATTTTTAATTAATTTTTATTTTTTTTACCTATTTACATTTTTTTTATATTATATATAAATGTATATATATATATATATATATATATATATATATATATAAAACAATAATTATATATATTTAATCAGTATCAGTCTATGTGTAATTTGATATTAATATATATATAATTATAAATATATTAATAGTAAAATACACCTAGACAGTGTATGTGTGTGTATGTATATGTGTGTAAATATATATATATATATATATATATATATATATATATACTTAGATCATATATATATATATTTTTACACTGATTTTAGCTTTATTTTATTTGATTTCCAGCCAGCAGGGGGACTAACTGTCATTACAGGCAGCCCCCCTGCTGGCAATGCAGCAGCCAGCTAACCCGGCCATGTGATTGTGAGGTCCTCGCAAGGACCTCACTCTCACATGGCCAGGGGGGGCCGGAGGAGGCAGGATCCGCCGCGGGGGACTCCTTGGGATCCCCGGTGAGTCCCCCGACCATGATTGCCGGCATGGGATTACCGGCGACCGGGTAAGTAAGAAAAAACGGAGAGCATACTATTATGCCCTGCGGCATTTAGAGCCGCTTAGAATAGGGCGTAATAGTATGCCCTCTGGTTTTAAGGGGTTAAAGAAACACTATAACATTAGAAATACAAACCTGTATTCCTAGCGCCACTATGTTCCTGTCCCTATCTTCACGTCCAGGGATGAAAGGATTAAAACCACTTTTTTTTACCTACCTCCACCTAGCTACGTCTCCTCCTCCCATGACATCATGGTGATGATGGGACCTAATGTGCATGCACAGTGCTCAGTACACATGCAATACATCTTCTCCATAGGAAAACATTGAATCAGGTTATGAGATTTCCTCATGTAAAGAGTGAGGACGCCCAATGTCATTTAAGGCAGTGAAGCTCTGTTGGGGACCCAGAAGTGCCTATAGTGGCTTGTTTTACGTTTTCTGGGCTAGATTTCACAGGTTTACATTTACCACCACAATGCGCCTTTATAATTAATGTGGACCCTCATATTTGCAAACTGTGTAGCTGGCAAGTTACTTATAGATACGAGGGTTATTTACTAAAGTGAAAATTCAAAGCAAATCTAAAATGTAAGGTTTGAATAAAAGAACTGGAAAAATTTCTAATCCAGCTTTGCTTTCAGTTCTAATACTCTAGCTTTAAATTTAAATTCTCAATTTAGTTACTAACCCTGATAATCTACATACTGGAATGGAACATGCAGAACATAGTTTGTTTTCTTGTCCTATAGATTGTCCTCCTTGAAATCACAGGGTGTGTGTATGCTCAGAAATCCTGCCCTAAAGTGACATGTGGGTCATCCCAAAATCTCTGTAACGTTGTTTGTTGTGGAATGTCACCAGATAACTAGGAGAAAGTGTGAGTGTTGCCCTCATGCATTTGAAACACAAATGAATATCCTTTATTCTGAGACGCTATTGTGGGCTAAGGTTTATTCTGAAATATGGTGGAGGTGACAAAATAAGCTAAAACCAGTTTGAGAACTAAGCAGGGACCTGCTGTTACTCATACAGAGTAATCACAAAAGAAATGACTCACATAATAGACAAACGTTCATTTTGATTCATGATTTGGAGTTTTGCCCATGGCACCAAAAAAAGAGATAATTGATAGGAAAAATAAATTATGGTTATGGGACAGTCAGTAAATGTTTATTTTATTCACAGATAAAGTTAGAAGTGATCAATAGAGGTAAACATGTATACTTATTTTGTTCTGAATGATTCATTTTTCTGAATCTTTTTCAGTGGATGACATTTTGATGAGTTGAACTACGACATGCATGAAATTCGGCCATCCCAACAATGTGGTTGGGTTGAAATTAATATTTCTGGCATGCACGAGTCTAGTTTATAATTAGTATTTAATCTTTGATTTAAAAAAATCATCTTAAATTTTATCAAACATTTGATGAAGGAAAGAAACTCAGTTCTTGTTCGAGGAAGAGACTTGATTGCAACTTTTAACTTAAATGGAGAATAAGCCAGAGCAAATGTAAACCAGATTGATATCTAACTGCCATTTTTGAGTTGAGAAATATTATTTCAGATGTTATAGTAAAATTAAAAATTCTCAAAGTGTTTTACATTATTTAAAGAAAATAAAAATATTTTAGTATATGTATTTTTTTTTTAATTTAGGACTTAATCCATGAAGACAAACTGCATCATGTGTTCATTCATGGCTGGTTGGTGCATTCAATCTTCTGTTAATATTTGTGTCTACATTTATCAAATTTTACATTAGCATGAACCTGTTCTGTAATATATTTTATCTTCTGATTGAGTGCTGACCATTTTCCCCTGGTATCTTTTTTTTGTCTATCAAGAACTACTGCCGTGTTGTATTATATTAAAATTAATATTAATTGCATTTATGGAAGATTAAAATGAATTGTTCCAACATAATAACTCTAAAAACAAATGCTAAGCAAAAATATACTCTGTGTAAATAATTATTTTAAAATCTGCCCTCTGCATGTTCCTTGATTTATGGACATAATATATTCTATTTTTTCATTTCATATTTCCTACAGTTGTGTTGTCCAGCTGTAGATGTCTAGGCATTGAGGCACCTGTCATTCTGCGGCTGATATGCCCATTGAGCTGTATCGATTTGCCAAGTTCTCTCAATGTCTGATGCTTCAGCACAAATTGTCCCTGTGGAGCTACATGTGTTAATTATAAAAGACATTTATTCTGAATTATTATTCCTGAGATATTATCATTTCCATTTTTTCCATCTATCTCCCCCTCCCTTCCTACACATTGTTCCCAATCACTTTTTATCCTGCCAGATTAAGTCCCCTTGGAAGATGTTAAAATATCAACGCAGCCGGCATAATCACCCTTAAAAAAAGAAGTATTGACAATTGTCTACTCTGCACATCTCCTGCTTCCTAATAGACATCCAGGAATGGGTTTAATTTCCATACTAAAAAAAATTATAATAAATATATATATATATATATATATATATATATATGGTAGTGAATCTCATATGAGCCATATGTTGTGATATATGGTTTGCAATTAAGACTAAATAAATAAATAAACATTGTCTCTTTTCCCCCGCTGCAAATGCTGACAGTAGGAAAAAAAGGCAACAACACTAGAAAGACTGGCATTTCCGGATGAGCCCTATGGCTTCGCAGTCATGGCTGATGCTGCAGTGTGCTTTCAACCTTCTAAATAAAACAAACAAAAAAGATACTCAAAGGAGTAAAAATATGAGAGAGAAAAGTCTTTCTTGTTCCCTTTTCAGTATGAAACAGACTATCGATGGCACGCAACTTTTTTCAGAAGCTCCCGGGGCAAGCTCTCATTGGATCTGCAATATTTCATTTATTGTTCCTGCTGACAACTGCTAAAATAGCATAAAGATGTAAAAGGCTCTGATGAGTGAAAACCTCAGTTAGTGAATGCGCATCCTAGCTTGGCACTCAGAGGGTTTTCTAAGTAATGAAAAATAATTAGGAAAGCCTCGGAAGCAGCAACGAGAGAGACCTAACTGTGCAATCTGCTCTTGAGACAGACTAACAGTTTTTAACTTTTCTTTTGCACTTTTAATAATTGATTGGTTTGAGTTATGCTGTGGTTGAGTGCTCTACATGATATTTTAACATACCCCATGTCTCTGAGGAGAAAGAGAATTAATCAGAACTATAATAACAATAAGCTTCTGTAAAGACTGTAGGATTCCTGCTGTTTATTGATGAGCGTTTCTTTAAAAAGTGAATCCTAAAGTACTTGATAAACAAGTTACATATGATAATCACATGATCCATAACAGAAATTGGCGATTTAGTCCCAGACGTTTAACGTGAAACATGTTTTTATTTTTTTCCATCAAAACAAAACATCCAAAAAACAATAATTATATTGTCTGGGTGAATTTTCCATCTTGTTGTGGATAAAAGGTTTAAATTATTTCCTTATAGGTCTGATTTTTTTAGTAGAAGTATTGTTGCACATGCGCCTCTTCTCATAATGACAAATATCTAGACGATTGTTCGTTATGAGAACACCAGGGGATGAATGTCTGCTACAGTGATATATTATTTTTTTTTGTTCAGGATATGCACTTTCTCACTCTTATCTGAAGATGAAAATCAGAAAGTTCCAAAGTATGAGTAATATTGTTACAGTCCACATTATATAGGGCATAGAAGAAAATAAAATCTGCTATCAGAAATATTTTAAGTAACAATTTTTCAGTAATTAATCATTCAAATTCGTTAAAGAATCATCAACAGATGAAAAAGGAAGTGAATAAACAGAATCATTATAACTAATTATAAGTATATTCTGCTGTTACCCTTGACATTTTCCAGCTATTTTGCCTGCATCCCACAAGAGGCAGCTTGAGTACGAGATACCAGATGATACAACATGAAACTTGGGTTTATAATATCCCAAAATGCAGATTTTATGTAAACAGAATATATCCAAAAGTTATCTTGGAGTGACTAATGTGAAATGACCATAAGATATGTTAACTACTTAAAGTTGTTTTTTTGTTTTTTTTAAAGTTAAAATGAACAACACACATATCTATATTACAATGACGGATATATAAATTAACCCCAAAGAGGGATCATTGTAATATAGATATGTGTGTTGTTAATTTTAGTTTAAAAAATAAATAAAAAATCTTTAACTAGTTAACATATCTTATGGTCATTTCACATTAGTCACTCCAAGATAACTTTTGGATATAAATTAGATATTTGCATAAAATTGTAAATGGTACAAGTATTCATTGTGGTGTATTATCAGCTTATTCTACTTTGTTGCTGCCGATACCAATGTCTTTCTTCTTAGTAGATACAATTCTGTCTCATCATTATTATGGTGATTTGATCATTTCTTCTGGCGACCACCAGAGGGCTGCATTTCCACATAATACCACCATCCTCGTTGGAACGCATAACACAATGGAACGCGGAAGTGTTTGGCCGCAAGCACTTCCGGTTCAGGTTTTTGGCTGGCCATGACCGCAGGATTTTTTGATTAGGAAGAGATGGATGATTAGAAAAGAAGTACATACAGCTGAATCAATTGAGGACTGCACCAATGAGGACAAGCAAGTAGGAAAGACGCCCACAACTTCAATTAAGAACTTAGGGAATAGCCCTATTTAATGGGACTGAGGGGATTGGGGGATTAGGCTGCTTTTTATACTTGTTACTGCTTTGTACAATTTGTTTTAAATTTTGGTCCCTGAGGAAGTTCATATTCTATGAACGAAACGCGTAGGACCTTGCTGTTTTATACTTTATATTATATTTTATGGGTGATTTTTCATCCTGAATAAAGCTGCTGAATTTTTCCTGACATCCTTGGAGTCCTGTGTGGTATCTACATTATCGGAGCAACAGGAGGGACATTTTAGCCCCCACTGCTAAAGGGGGGGAGGGTGCCGGGGGAGACACCCTTGAGCGCTATTTCCTACGTTACCTTGTGAGTGCATTTCATTAACACCAAATCATATTTAAAACTGTATTACACGATATACACTTTTTTGTTTCCTATTTTGTTCTAGACTTTCAGCCGTATCCCAAATATATCTGGTTGTTCTATATTCCATTGTGTAAAGGTCATTTATGCTGGGTAATGACCTGGGAGGCTGTCATTTGAATTTTGAGATAAGTATTTTTCACTGATTGTATCCATTGCCACGTGTGTATAAAATCAAGTACCTAGCCATGGAGTCTGCATTTAATAATATTTGTGGAAAAAATGGATCGTTCTGAAGAGCTCAGTGAATTCAAGCATGGTGCTGTGATAGGATGCCACCTTGTAAGTCAGTTCATGAAATTCCCTTCATGCTAGATTATTGAAAAGTGGAACTCTTTAGTAACACCAGCAACCAGCAACGAAGACCATGTGAAGTTACAGTCAGGGGTCACTGAGTTTCGAGGCGCATGGTGCATACAAGTCTCACCAAGGCATTAATTTTAAACTGTGCAGTGGGAACTTCATTAACTGAGTTTCCATGGATGAGCAGCTGCATACAAGTCTCACCAAGTACAATGCTAAGCATCGGATCGAGTGGTGTAAAGCCTGCTGCCACTGGCCTCTCAAGCAGAAGAAACATGTTCTATGGAGTGACAAATCATGCTTCTTTGCATGGCAGTTTGATGGGAGGACTGAGTTTGCCAGGAGAATGTTACCTGACTGATTGCATTGTGCCAACTGTAAAGTTTGGTGGAGGAGGGATAATGGTATGGGGCTGTTTTTACAGGCGTTGGGCTAGGTCCCTTGCTTCTAGTAAAGGGAAAACTTAATGCTTCAGTATATTAATACATTTTGGACAATGCTATGCTTCAAACTTTGTGAAAACAGTTTGGGAAAGGCCCTTTTCTATTTCAGCATGGCTGTGTCCCAGTGCACAAAGCGAGGTTCATAAAGAGATGGTTGGATGAGTTTGATGTGGAAAAACATGACTGGCCCTGACAGAGCCCTGACCTCAACCCCATCAAACATCTTTGGGATGAACTGGAACAGAGATTGCAAACCAGGTCTTCTTGTCCAATATCAGTGCCTGACCTCACAAATGTTCTACTGAATGAATGGGCAAAAATTCCCACTGAAACACCCTAAAATCTTGTGGAAAGTCTTCCCAGAAGAGTGGAAGTTGTTATACCTGGAAACGGGGACCAACTACAAGTTAATGTATTACTGTATTTAGAGTGCAATGTCATAAAATTCCCTGTTGACATAATGACTAGGTGTCCCAATACCTCAGTCCTTAGAATGTATGAAAGTTGAGTCAATCAGAGGTTTCATTTTTTTTTTAAATTACAAAATATTTAAACCTCTCTATTTGAATTTGCATGTACAACTAACATAAAGCTTGCTTTAGAACCAGTAGCAAAACCTATGGATTGCACTCAGATTTAAAGTTGTAAAGTTGAGCATTATTTTAGGAGAACCTATTTCTTATGGCATTTTACCCAAAAAGTGTGCCATGCTTTTTAAAATCATACCAATATGTTTGTTCGTCTCTGGCCTACGCTACCTAGGTCTTCTCAACTGCTTTGTTTTTCAGAGATCCCACTGTTGTATTGCAATATATTCATTCTCACTACCCCACACAACATGTAGTAACCATGTCACAAGGTGCAAAGCAACAGTTCTACATTACTGCAGTACACAAAATCCACATATTTTGATAGAAAAAGTGTTGGGCAAACCTCTCCAAGGATTTCTCATGGTAAAGGCATGGATATGTACTCAACAAAATTAAGCTTAAATCACATGTAAAGTAGTAAATGCAAACTCAATGCTTCTCACCACTGACTGTGAATTCTAGTGGCATAAAAGCTTGGTGTTCCAAAATTGTACAGTAAGACGGCAGATAAGAGAGTCTCCTTGTCTCGTAATTTCTGGTCCTGATTTCCTAAACCACATGGAGATGTCAGATTTCCTCCCACTTCTTTGATAAGCATTAAGCTTTATTATATCCACTTGTAATTCTCATCTATTTAATATTCTACAATCCAATTCACTCATCAACTTATACCTACACTAAAACTCTATACCTCATTATTACACTTCACATCACAACTCAACTTCTTTTTTATTGGAATATATAGTTATATATAGTTAATACAATGTTAAACAAAAATCTGCACACCAGTCAAGCCATAAGACTTGCTTTTCCCACAGAAATCAATAATCTGCAGCGATGTTACTACCGCAAAGGATTCTGGGTGGGCATATGCAAATTAGTTTAACAAAGAATCACATTTTTGCCTCATTCCATTTTAAACATGGATTCCTTTAAGTTTGTGTTTGCTGTATGCAGCAGCTTTGAAACACAATTTAGGAAAAGATGCAAAACCAGTGACCCACTCATGGACAGCTGTTTCGTTGTTAATGCAAATCATCAGCATGAGGTTGGTTACTGTTTTGCTTATTGAGTCTTGGCAGTGCTTGGTAAGCAAAAATCACTTACTTGGGAACTACTTCCTCCTGGGACTCTCTGCAGGTCATTTATATATTTGGGAGTCCAGGCCAACTCCTTGGTTTTGCACCCCTCCCTGTCACAGGTGCCTCATTCCAGGATCCTATTTAGCCTTGACCTGCAGAGAGTCCCAGGAGGAAGTATTTCTCAAGTCAGTTGGTTAATCTCTTAAGAGCTGGCATTAGGCTGCTAGAGTGGGACCTGCCAAGAATGGGGTTCATTGACGTTGTGGCAGGCTTATGCTATAAATGATCATATATTGTAACTAAACCCCCATTATTTTTTTGCCGAGGTGAGGTGTTTTTAGTGTTGTTGTTGTTTAGTGAATAAGCGAGTGCGCTGGATTGTGTATTTTTCATGTTGTGTATATATATATATATATATATATAAATATATATAGTTGTGTATACATAGTTGTGTATAATGGACTGTACAGTCCATTATACACAACTATGTATACACAACTAAAATGTGAAGATAGTCACCTTAACCTGTATACAACTCTACAATCACAGATTGATTACAAAGTTTCTACAGTACTGAGGCCATATTGATCTGTACCATCTCTACTAATAGGGTCTGAGTTCATAAAAATGATTTAAACCATTGAATAGACCTAGTTTACTTGAAAGCTAACAGATTGCTATTACATTCATAACTGAAATAATAATTCTATAGAGAGGACAGATTTCTTAACCTATAATTAACCTTTAGTATGCGTTTCTGTGGTCAGTTTATCCATTAAACTCTATTGACCGGCTGCAATTTATCATCCAACATATTTGAACAGACTATCGGTTTGTGTTACTATTGATTGTTTTATCTTTACGCATATTGGCTGGGTTCTGAAAATGACAAGAAATCAGGTATGTGAAAAAGAGCAGAGCGCCTGTATTAGGAAGGAGTTTAAAAAAAAAAACATCAACCAGAGCACAATATCTCTTAATAAACACTGGGCACTTTTTTACTTTCATTTTTCGTGGTCATGCCTAATGACTCATTAACCTTGATTTACAGAAGCAGTGCTCGGAGTACACAAATATCATAGATGGACATTTTTTATTCAGAGTTGGCATGGCAACAGTAATGACAATTTCTTAGAATCGTGCCTAATGTATTCTGTTTTCCTAACATCTAGCCCAACGAGTCGACTTTGTGCCACCAAGGGCGATACAATTCCATGCTTATGGCTATAAAGCAAAACATTTTATTCTTCTATATGAACCAACATTTCGCAAGTCGATAAATATTTTCTTTTTGCTCAGTGGTATTGGATCCCCTCCAGTTTTCTTACATTTTATTAATAATAGTTTGTTATTCAGGTTAATTAAATTAAATTTTCTATAACTGTTTGATAATACATTTGTTTTTTAAGAAAAAAATAAAGAAATATGGTCAGAATGCCCATTTTAGGAAATAAAATCAAAAATAAAATATTTATTTTAGAAAAAATAGCACATTGTAGGCTGATATAAAAAAAATTTAATTCATGAACAGATAATCATTAAAGGAACAACAAAATAGAGTTACAAAAATATTGTTTAATTTCCCAAAATTCCAATTTTAGTTTGAGTCCTTCTCTAACTAGCACTGCAGTAGGTCTTCCTAATTGGAGTGGGAAAGATGTATAATCCGCATTCAATAGGAACCATTTGCCACATAATTTTCTATCTGGGGTCCAACTGTGTAGTTCTATTACAGTTGGCACAGGGCTAAAAGTTCAGCTTTTCATTATACATGACCCACAGTTCCTTTTCTTTGAGTTTTTAGCCCATTTGGACATACTGGTTTTTCACAGCTGTGTTTGAGATCTGCAACACATTCCAAGCCAACATTACTAATTAAGGGACCTATGTGGACCTGCTACTTTAGACTCCATGCAGAGCACTGAGCCTTTGTGACCACACTGTCTATTAAAGCGTCCTTTATTCCGTTACCAGAAATAGATATAGACACACAATAAAGGTTCCAAATGTAGGGCATGATATTAGCTATTTCAAACACATGTGTTTATAGCATCATTTTCATCTCCAATCCTTTTGGTTGTTAACAATGGTGAGCCCATTGGTAGTGAAAACCGTCGTCATCCACCTGTCACTTTATTTTATTTTTAAAGAGCTATTTTAATAAGCCCTTTAAAAAAAAAAAAAATTTGAATCAATCCCAGATCAGTTATATGCAATATAAAACGGGTGACAGATACATAATCCCCATGGATGAGAACATGTTGGTGAATGTTTAATAGACAAGTATTGCTTAAAAATCTGTAAATGATCTAGAAACTGACAACATTCCAGTTTGTTCACTAGTACTGAAGAGTGGGTTTCAAACTGACTTTCAGAATCCAAGAATGTAATTACCAAGACGGCAAACAGCAAACTAGTTAGTAAGTATCCGTTATTCAATTTGTCTCACTTGTCAACTCTTCACAAATCACTGTTTAGTGAGTAAGCTCCTTGGTCATACATACGGTCATTTAATTATATACATGTATGTCTATTTTATTAAACCACATGTGGAACATATCCCTTATACCGTGTTCTATAATAAATTGCATGCTGTTATTACTGAGATGGATCTATTAATAGCACAGCCATAGAAAGGCAGAACATCTGCATTCTGTGCATCACAACATACAATTATCTCAGTGGCCGATGCTGATAAGGCCCTTGAGGGTTTCCGAATAATGATGTTCTTATTCAGTAAGACTTAATGTCACTCTATTGCTCTAGATGTTTTCTTTAGCTAAGGATATGGCTGAATATCAATCGCTGCACTTTAAAAGCAGTTGATCTCTAAGGCCGCAGGTTACATGCTGCTCTCTTTTCTGTAACGTGAATGGTTGGGTCTTGTTTTCGTTTTGATACGAAGTGCCTTGACATTAGAAGACGGTCTTACTCGCTTATGGTGTTAATTCTTCACTAGTTCATTACCCTTGGAAAAGTTTATACAATGGAATATGTGGGAAGCTTTATGTGCACTCTGACCATAATTTATCACAAAATCTGAGCTAGCCCCGTTCACAATATGGGACACAAGGTTAAGGCACAGCAAGATGAACTATTATTTCATATTAACAATGTATACCCAGTAACATTCTCCAAACCCATATCAACTCTTATTCATAAATATAACCCGCTTAAAGAGACTCCCCAGTGCCAAGAAAACAATCCATTTTCCTGGCACTGCAGGTCCCCTCTCCCTCCCAACCCCGGTTGCTGAAGGGGTGAAAACCCCTTCAGTGACTTACCAGAGGCAGCGACGATGTCCCTCATCACTGCTTCTTCCTCCACCAACGCTCCTCCTCTTCATCACGTCAGCTGGCGGGGGAGACTGATCACACCCGTCGGCGGGGGAGACCTAATGCACATACGCGGCAATGCCGCGCATGGGCATTAGACCTCCCCATAGGAAAGCATTGAAAGCATCAAAGCTTTCCCATGGGGATTTTAGCAATGCTGGAGGTCCTATAATCCCATAAGTGCTCTCTAGTGGCTGTCTAGCAGACAGCCACTAGAGGAGGAGTTAACCCTGCAAGGTAATTATTGCAGTTTATAAAAAACTGCAATAATTACACCTGCAGGGTTAAGGGTAGTGGGAGTTGGCACGCAGACCACTCCAATGGGTAGAAGTGGTCTGGGTGCCTGGAGTGTCCCTTTAACTTTGATCTCTGCTTGCTCTCTGTTCACACTGACCCTGTCCCGCTTACCTTTAAAGGATTTGTCAATGTTTTACGATTTTTTGGAATAGTATTCTTGCATTGTGCCTGTAGTCTACAGTTTTTCAAATTAATCCTAAAAATCCATTTCTTTTGAAAAGCTTATAAACACACAATGTAATCCTTCCCTAGCACACTGTTTCTGTATTGCCAGATACAACTGGTACTTGCTAGACTTTTGCACGTTGATTAAAATTTTCCTGCCCAAATCTTCACCATAGGCCTGTTTGGATATGCAGAATGTTGGTAGCAAAACTCGATTTACGCCAGTCAGTGTACTGCAAAATATATAAATTTGGTTTACAGATCAAGTGACAAAACCTGGTTCACAGATCAAGAAACCAATGGACCGAGAAACAGGAAAAGCAATACAAACTAACTATATGTATCTATTATAGGGTTATTATATAAACACTGTAATGTATAAATATAGATAATTGTTTTACTCCTCCTACTACTCTTTACTACTCTCACGCAATCTGTGAATAAAACCAATTATATTTTATAATTCTTTTTTGTTTTTTTTTGGTTGTTTGTTTGTTTGTTTTTTTGTGCCACAGGCAGAATTCAGAATCAAAACTAACATGTTGGGCATTGCGTGGCTCATTTGGTTGTTGATTTGGGTCAATTTCGACTCTTTTTGAGAATTGGGCTGATCACCTGATTGGTCAAAATTCAGATCAATTGCAGTGTGGACGGAAATGAATCTCCTTGCAAAGTATGAGTTACATGATTTCCCCATTCATCTATATGACTGACCCCACACCATCCAACCGTAGGTTCTTACAGACTACAAACCTGCCAATCTCTTTTCCCAACAGGTTACACATTTCTTTACACCCAGCCAGAGGTGCAATACCATACTTTCTCTAAATTGGAAGCTTGCTTGAGCAAAGTCCAGCAGAGCCTGACCTCTAGCGTTTTCTACCTAGTGTTAGATTGATTTGTTTGTCATAAAACCAATGGAAATCTCAGCCAGATCGATAACATATACATGCAAGAATGGAGGGAGATGGGGACTCTCATTACTGGTGCAGGAGCCCAATTAATAACTGAAGTCCTCGTTATACCATTGTGTCTCTAGTGCAGCAATACAGCTTAGCTAATCGTTCTTCTTTGTTCCCTGGAGATGCTGAATCTGTCAATATAACATTTTACCACTGGTTGTTATGATTGACAGATTTAATACAGAAAATGACAGGCTTTATCTAAAAAAAAAAAAAGTGAACTCTCTAGATATATACCACGTATAACAGATAGAGCGAAAAAAATAAAAAAACACTCCTTAAAACCAGGTTAGCTACCTTGAAAAGATTTCTTTTTCAGGCTTAAAGGGACACTCCAGGCACCCAGACCACTTCTGTCCATTGGAGTGGTCTGGGTGCCAACTTCCACTACCCTTAACCCTGCAACTGTAAATATTGTAGTTTTCATAAACTGCAATAAATACCTTGCAGGGTTAAGTCCTCCTCTAGTGGGAGGAGTTATAGCATTTCTAGCACAGATTTTCTGTGCTATAGCGTCGCTGGACATCCTCACGCTATGTGAGGACCTCCTGCATTGCTAAAATCCCCATAGGGAAGCATTGAAAGCATTTTTCAATACTTTCCTATTGGGAGGTCTGATGTGCGTGCCACTAGGTCTCACCCCACCAGCGGCCGAGAATGCGCAATCGGTCTACCCCGCCGGATGACCCCGCTGGACCAGCGCCGAGGGATATCGGCGCTGGACTCCGGTAAGTCACTAAAGGGGTTTAAACCCCTTCAGAAACCTGGGATGGGGGGTGGGAGGGAGAGAGGACCTGCAGTGCCAGGAAAATGGTTTGTTTTCCTGGCACTGGAGTGTCCCTTTAATAACAAAAGCAAATAAGAAATTCAGAGTATACAAGGGGGTTGCTTTATTTTGCACTGCTGAGCAATGAAAATCATAAAAAGTGCATATGGTATCTGGTGAGGGAATGTGTCTTCTCTTACCTAAGGTAATGCATACCGATACCCAGGAATTAAGGTGCATGGACATATACTAAAAAGGACAGATGCTTATCTTCCTTTTCATAATGAAGGTGGCACCTAAATAGTTAATTGACGTGGAAATACTTGTATCTCCTGAACATTTACTTATCACAATTTACACGTCAATCCAGATATGCTATGTGTTCTACATTAAACTGTAATTTATTGGATTCAAATTTTGTAGATATGCTAGATAAGGATCTCATTGTATTTGTAGTACTTTAATATTACATTATTTTATGGTCATTGGCTAAAATACACTGATAGACATAATGGACCCTTTATTTTTTACTTATAGTTTGGGGATAGAGAGCTCGAGATATGTATTTTACCCTTACAGCTGTCCGCTTGCATTAGAAGTCAGATATATTATCTGTTTCTTCTGATCTTACAGTCTTCTTATCTTTGCAAGGCCAGATGCATTTAATGTAGTTGTAACATTCTACGGAATCACTATTCCCTCAAATTGCAGTCGGCTACAGAAATTATCAAGCGTGAATAAATGTGAGCATGTAGTATCACAAAACTGAAGCGCAACAGTGTTCTCACATCGTAGAATTTGACAACATGCAAATCTAGTATAAACGTATCCATATACCAATCACGTCTCACGGACCGCACGACTTGGCTTCTCATGCACTCCATCATTTAAAACAAGAAATGATCTAGTGCTTATCTTTTAGTCTAGCACTAAATATGTGCTACGTGCATTGAGTCTTCCCATCCCCACAGACAGATTAAAGAGCTGATATCTGTTTCCCATACTAAATGTTGTCTAATAGGCTCAGCACATTCACTGTCACAGCTGGAAAAAGATCAGAATAACACCATCCCACCTCTGATTATCTCCAAGGGAAATCGGCCCAGCCATTGATTTAGTCATCCTTAGACTTGTCACCACTGCTTAATAACGTGGAGTGTAATAGCGTGGAACATGTAACAGCTGTTTCTAAATCTGTTAAATAAAAGCATATCTGAATTTTGGTCTAAATCTAGGGGGATTGTATTGATTTCCAATTTTTGTTCTTGTCCTCCCATATGGGTCCATAATTGTAATTTTGATCTCCAACAAGTTTATTAACAAAATTTGCAAAAGATCAATTTGCTCTAACTTTGCAGATGCGTTATCTGTCTATTCAATGAAGGCACATTGTCTGCAAAACATATTGCTTAGTTAGTGATATTACGAATAGAGCAAGTTGGAGGTTTATCAAGTTCTGAGTGGTTCAAATTAGGTATATCAGGATAGAGTCCCTTAACACATAGTTAAAAATAATTTAAAGAAACAGGGGTTGTCTCACCTTTGTAAATAGGTGGCTGGGGAAATCAGGTGAGAAATGTTGACTATTTTTTTTTCTGAAGAAACAACATTTTTCAGGATGACCAAAATTCAAATGTGTGTTGGATGTCTGTTTGGCTCAGTCTAAAGTTGATACAACTAGTCCATAATTAGGATACATTTCGACACCCAATGGGCCAAGATTCAGCCACAGTCTAGAAATCAGCGTCCATTTAGTTAGCAATGCATTGTGTGACAAGGCATCGCCTTCTAGACATGCTTCATGCAGATTAATAGATTGCCTACTCTGGCTGCTTAGCAACATTTTGCCATGTGATTACTGATGTGTGCACATTTTTAATTCACAGTTTAATTGGTCACATGTTTGAAGCCTTTTTATTCACTTTGCTGCATGTATTCGCTCTGAGCTAAACAAAGACTCAGATATAGGCAGCAGCATCGTTTACTTGGGATCTCAATAAACTGGAACATTTTTTGTTTCTGTAGCATGCTGGACCATCTTTCTGTATATTTTGTGCAATATACAACACGTATAAATCTCACAGTACACAGTGCAACACGCACAATGATAAAGCTCACAGTAAAGTGCGGTTTGTGGATGAATGTAACATAGAGTTCCACAGCAATAAAATATGTGTATGTTTATGTACAAGGGTATATGTGCAGTGACAGCCTCTAAAACAAACCTGTATGTCTTTGAAATGCTGAACCCTATTGGCAGAGCTCTCAACCTATGGATGTTACTGGTTGAGGAATGTATTAATAGGTGAAAGCTGAAGTTTTCTCCTTGAAGTAACATCAACAACATAATTCTGAAAAGACTAACAAGCAAACAAACAGACAGACATTATTGGCAATTTAATGAGCACATTTGTATGACCTTGCTGTTTGAAAATACAAAGAAAAAAGTCTCAACATATTTCAAAATCAAAAAAGCAAGAAAAAAATATTTGCACGAAAAAGTGTTACCATAATGCGATCAGCTAGTTTCTATGGGAGATGAAAAATATCAGTTCTCCCCTGTGTCTCTTATTTGCCCATCTGTAGCTGAATCAATGAAGTCTGATCTGCTCCCCTGTGTCCTGACCTACTAGTTCCACACCGAGTTCCTTCCCTGCTCATCCCAGGTTTATATATACTTGTGGTAGAATATTCAAAATCCCCAAAATGCCATTGGCAACAGAATGCTACAGATCAATGAAAAATAAGATTTCCAATGTACTAATTATTGCTATGTAGTGTTTGCATCTATATCTCCCATGAGAGTTAGTAAAAGTCATGGTTGCCCCGGGCTCCAGCAGATCACATCTTCATTCTGGCCTTGTCATGAACACAATTCAAATTAGGTCAACAGCTTTCTGCTGTAGGAACATTATAATTTAAATTCTCAAGACAAAACAATGCATTTTTTTCATAGCGAGAAGGAAATACTAATGTAACAAATAGCAATAACATTAGAACAGACAGCATTGCATATTAATCTGCCATCACGGAGTTGAGCTTGATGCCACAGCCAGCCAGAGGCAACTACTTTGCTAGAGGAAATGACATTAGCACTAATGATAACGATGCTAAAAAGCTGGCAAAATGATACGGGCAATTTGATTTGAGATCCCCTGCTTCAGTACCACCACCCCTATTCTCGACTTTGTCCATAGAACCTACCGTCTTTGTGATGACGGATCTTGCTACAAATGTATAATTCAACAAAACTTATTCCCACTGTGTGTGATTGGCTAATGTGATGTGTTTTTATTATAGAGAAAGCTATTTTGATGCCTATTGGACATGAACTTTAATAACAAATAACATGACAACAGTATATTTGTAATGTAACCTTTCTAGACCTAGAAATTGCTAGTTCCAACAGTGAATTCTAGAAAAAGGTTGCATCCTTGGCATCTCCAGATATGCAAAGATCTATGTCACATAACAAACAGGCATTGAATGGAAATGTTACCTTTACATGCCAAAACTTATATTACTACCTTATACTTTGTAAAGTTTACAGGGCTAAGGATTTAATCGCCTCCAGCCTCTCTTTTATAAGTGAGCATGGACCAGTGCCCACAGTGCATTTTGGGCTGCTACCACTGATCCAGACAGACAGACCGACAGCTCTATAGAAGAATAGCCAGGGAACACAGCAGCTCACACAGGTGGGGAACCAATTTACCAAGAAAAAATCAATCAATATCTTTTACACTAAAAGGATAAGGACATTACAGTATAACTGCTGTCTGTAGAAAACTCAGGAAAAAATCATCTCAAACTGAAGGGAGGGCAAATAAAGGACCACGCTTAACTTACATAACTTCAACAGAAAGAACTTTTTATGGTACTAAGAGGTCTGGAAGCTCGACAGCAATAATACTCCCAGTCAGGGATTACCAGACCAGCTGACACTCTCAGCCTATCGCTAGCTCCTCATTGAAAAAATAAAGTGAAAAAGATGCTTGCTTCTCAGAGAGCATATCTGGTGAGGGAACACTATATGTGTAACCATTCCGGCCAATATCAAACCCTGACACTATATCTAAGCCTAGCTAACCCTAAACTTAGATCACCCCAGTTAACCATAACTAACTCTAACCCTGTGCTATTAAGCAAAATGGCCCCCTAACTGAGTGCTTGTTGTGAAAGCCAACCAGGATGATCACAATGCCTTAATGCCTACCAGTCATTACTATAACTGACTTCCACAATGTACATGCAACAATCACAACAGCTATGACATGTATCAGTTAAATGGATGCCCCATACTGTCTACTGATTGTAGGCATGTAATCACTGGGGCCATCAGTCTTGGCTATCACTTGCCTGAGAGACCTCAGACAGCTGTTTCTGTGAAGTCTCTAGTGGGGCATTAATGCATAGCCAGAGCTCACCAATTGAGTCGAAATTCACATTCCTGGAGAACATATGGAGGCAACATATAGAGTATCACAAAGTACACACATAGCACCTAGGTCAGCCATCACGAAGATGTTAATTATTATGATTCAGAAACCGTTCATATCATGTATCAAATAATTCTTATGTACATTTTCATTTAGTTTTTTACAGACTACTGCAATGTTTTAAATATGGAATACACTTTTGGCCAGTTCTGTTGATCCAGGACGTAAGGGGTTAAATGGATACATTGTGTTACAGTAGCAGTGGTTCCCTATAATAAAAATGATGCGTCTGACGTGAAATTAGGACAAGACTTTGGGGAGATAATTACTTTGATAATCCATCTTTTAGCTCTAACTGCAAAAGTAACTTAGCACAAAGATTACTGAAGTCAAAAGGTTAATGCAGTTTAAATAACGGAGAAAAAAAAGTTGGTGTACGCAATGAAAGAGAAAAAGCAACAACTTGATACAGTTTAAGCCTAATGTGACTTAAACAAGTCCCCCACTAAGCACATCGATGGTTGGTTTAATTGCTACGTAAATTGGTTCCTAATGTAAGCAGGTCAAGGGCGGCCAAGCTTTTACTAAGTGGTGCACTGTTAAATGACTCTCTATTCATTAACGCAGAGTTTGAAAAGAATTGTTTTCATCTGAAATTGTTTGGTTAAAAGTGCATTGTGCTTTGGGAAAAAAAACAACAACATTACAATAAGCATGTGCTTCCAGATTTTAATGTAAAGAATATGAAGCAAATACGTTTTATTCTTTTTCTTTGTAAATACATTATTTACAGCACAGCCACGTGTGGGAAGCTTTCTCTGTTGATATGGTAACATAGTTACTAAATTAGAATAGTATCCCCTGAGGATTAGTTTTGTCATAAAATGGGGCTAAACATAAAAAAAGAAGACCAGGCATTCTGCAGAGTTCCCAACGCAAGGAAAATATATAAATGGTGTGCTTACTAAATATTCTTGGAAGATGTAAGGTGAAAAAAAAAAGAATATCTCCGACAAGCCACGCAACTCACTCTTCAAACAAGAAAAACAAACTTTATTAAAAGCACAATACCCAGTAACAGAAGGGGAGCCAAAATCTTTATTTTTAGATCCTACCATCCTTATTAATGACAGAATTAATTTAAATTTGACAGGGTGCTTCACTAAATCGAAACTTTAAAGTGAACCTGAAGTGAATTTCAAATTTAAGTACAAAATAGCCATACATGCTTTTGGTTTGGCCACTCCGGCCTTAAATTTCAAATGTAGTAATTAACCATGTGACCCCTTCTTACACCTACAGTGAGAGGTAGGTTACCAGTTCAGGAGTTCTACTGAGACTCCCAGTAGTAACAATTTGTCTGCTCACCCCCAGTCCTTCCTTTACCTATGAGAAACGTATTTGGCTGATTCTATAGTATTAAAGTACCACAGCATTAAATTAAGTTTGCTGATATATGGAGCACGATATGCATGTCACTTCATCTAACAAAAGTATTCATGTCTACTGGAGACCACTAATGAATGACTTCAAAGTGTCCTTTTGATTCTATGAAGATGAAGCGTCATCAAATATTTCGTAATTCACATGACTTTTAATTAGATATCGTACATTAAAGTCGTGTTCACAGATGGAAGGTTATGTTGATGTGAGTGAATGTTTGTAACTTGGGTTATTTTACAGGACATTAACATCTTGAGTAACATCCACATTTTGTGTAATTCATTCACTGCCTCGTGCCCTATGAATTAATCTGTAAAATTATCAGTAGCTGTTTTTGTAGCTCTTTCGCATGAAATCAGTATAATACGAATATGAATCAAACTTTAACGGTTTATTTTATTCAGCTTACTGGGTAACATCAAGGTATCAGCCAGGCATTAGAAGTGTTATTAAATATACAACTCTGTCCATATTTTTCTGATCTGGTATAAATGGGGCAGTGGCACTCATTGGTGTTAACGGAAGCTGCCCTCTGTCTATGATTATACAGTGAGTGTTTGTTGTATACCTATACCATGCAATAGAAGGCTGTGAGCCATGAACATAGCAATATTTGCCCATTAGATGCCATGGAATTGGTCTAACCTGCAGTGCTTATGGTATAACCTATTTTGCCTGTTAGCTATATCTATCCCTACACTTCGACATACAAGGGCTCAAGAAGCAACACAAGAACTGAGGATAATTCCGTAACTGGAGATGTGTATATCATCTCTCCCAGAGTGAAATCTCTCTAAGGCTCTCTTTTACAAGATATCTTATTTCAGTTCCAGTTTGTATTAGAAGATAGTTTTTGGGCAGTATAATCAGTAAGTATGTACAGATACATTATTCAGGCAGGAAATTAAATTACTTATCAAGAAAGTATGTTCAGGATTCCACCTTGATTAGATTCCTTCCTGCTTCATTTCATCATTTCAGATCTACATTCTAAACAGCCAAATGTTATCATGTAGAACACTCGATGTATACAGCTGTTCCATTCTTGCTCTGTCTTGTTTTCACGTTGACTTTACACTATGCTATGCAGTATTGCCTACCTATAAGTCATCAGAAATAATTATTCCCAGATTTCTATCTATTGCAGTTGTTGACATTATACTTCCATTAATCCAGTATTCAGTCTTTAGATTTTTGTGGCCCAGGTGTATTATTTTGCACTTACTGACGTTAAATTGTAGCTGCCATATTTCTCATTCCTCTAATTTAGCTACAGTTTCAATCCCTCTGGTTACTGCAATTTCCACTCAATCTGCAACTTAAACACTACACACTTTCACTGGAAAGAGCTTTAAAGGAGTGAATTTGAAATGACTGCTGTGCTATTAACAATTTATATTCTGGATATAGAGAAGAGAGCCGACCACACAGGAACGCTCTTCTAGCTCTGAAAAAGGTAAACGATTTAGCACGACTGCAATATAATTCAGCCATAGCTTTAGATCAGATGTAGCCCCAGGTGCTAGAACAGGGGTAGGCAACCTTTCAGTAGTACTGTGCCAAAACAAAAACTTGAAGTCCCTTGGTGTGCCGGTGTTATTTTTTAAATTGAGGTGTGCGTGTTGCCATATTGAGCTCGTGTTATTTATGTGTGCTGCAGTGTCTTTGTAATGTTGTATTTGGGCGTATTTGGGCAGTTATATTGCATATGTTCCTGAGTAGTTTGTGTTATATTGTGTGATACCTATAAATGTGGACTGTTGATGGGGGCTGCTTGTGGAATCGTGTGATAGTTTGCTTGTGGGGTTGTGGGGTTGTGTGCATGTATGTTGATTGTCAGTGGTTTTGTGGGACTCTGTGTGTGTTTGTGCATGGGCTGAATGCATTATTTGTTTGAGAGTAAGGCTTCTGCAATATCTAGCAGTGCAGGTGGCTTCTCTGGGATCCAGTGGGGACCAAAGTCAGGAGCTGCAATAGCTGTTGTGGGCTATTCTACACCAGTGCAGATTGCTGTTCACAAGTATGGGGAGGAATTTATCTGAGATTACCTTCTCTAAGTGCTGCAATTAGAAAATTGAGGATTGTACCTCACCACCTGCAATCACCACTCGGTTTGCATTAGCAGATATCTGAAATCCTATTGGGACTCCTGAAAGTCCAGAGCCTGTGTGGTTCTGGCAGCCTTGCATACATGGCACATGTGTCATAGGTTGCTGACCCCTGAGACAGAATCTTGCTAGCAGTGGGCATGCTAATCTTCAAAGGGGCAGACCCATCTGGCAAAGGAGGTGAGCCTGGTCAGCAACTTTGGTCTAAATTCTTTGGCCTGCTTGTACTTAGTATGATTCACTAATTATAGGAAAAAAACACACAGGTTTAATTAATTGCCTTTAAATCATTCACAGAGTGAAGCCACCTGTTCTTCAAGGACCACTAAAGACACTCATACCACTCAATGTAGTGGTCCGAGTGCAGTGATCGCATGCAATGTTTACATTGCAGCGATAAACACACTGCTAGTGATTGTCTACCTGACAGCCACTAGGTCAGAGAAAGACAACCTTGGCACTATAAATGTTGTGGACTACATCCCCCTGTTAATGCTGTTATAGCAAAGCATCAGGGGAGATGTAGTCCACAAGATCTGGAGTGTTGAATATTGCCTACCCCTACACTAGAGGCATTACTGCAGCAATTAGTGAGTTTCACAGAGAGCTTGATATCCATGAGGACATCGAATATAATCAAATGCAATTTATAAGGAAGCATTAGATTCAATACATTGCTATGAGAAGCATTTTATTGGAAGAAGACAACACTCTCCAAGCATGGGCTTCTAGTTCTATGAGAATCATTTGACTAGCTGGGCAGAAGAGGGGCTCAACCTAGCTAGGGACTAGAAGACTATAGCTTTAGGACTACATGCTTATATTCATAATGCTATAATGTTCCTCTAAGCACTATATCCTGAACCCGCTATATCCTGAATCTTTTGTAACTGCCCTGAGAGGAAAAGGGCAAAACAGTACAGCATAGATTTAACCCTTTAAGGACACATGATGGAAATATTTCATCATGATTCCCTTTTATTCCAGAAGTTGTGTTTTTAAGGGGCTGATAGCATCATTTCCAGAAAACATGCCACAAATTGCTACTGATTAGAAGTACAAGTAAAATACACCATTCTTATAATTATTATAATTTTTAGTCCAGTCCACCGAATTCCTGAGAAATTCCTCCATAATTAATTAATTTACATGCTACACCTAAAGGAAGAAAACAGACGTATTTCCAGCAGAACACGGAGGATCTGACCAACTTATATCTGTGCATTAACTTTCCTGTGAGGTATTTCCTCTGTTTTTATAGGAATTCAGATTCCCAAATGACTCCAGAATAAGTGTGTAAGGAATGTAAAAGGGTATATTTAATTACAATATGTGTACGTTATGTTATATATATATTATTTGTCTATTGTAATTGGGTGTAAGAGGACACTTCATTTCAAGTGCTTTGTGCTCATTGAATCACTCACCTTTATTTACCTGTGGGTTAACTGAGATTTTCACACAAAGCACTCTTACAACATTTCTTTCCTAGCTAGCTTTGGAACCAGATAGTGAGAAATATAAAAATAGTTGGTGATCTTTATATTTCTTATTATTTTCATTTATATATATTACATGTTCTGCAGTGCTTTTCAATTATAAAAGCGGATATTTAGATGATAAAATTTAGATTTTAGGTAGAGGAATTTAAACATAGATTTTTGCAGTTTTAAAGGTGACGTTACCAATTCTAAAACCCGCGGATATGGCATATGCTTGGCACAATCTAGATATAAAATCATTTACAAAATTACAAAGAAGCATTATGCAATTCCACAAATAAACAATGGCATGAAAATCAATACGCCCGCACAAAATCACTTGCAGGCAGATATCACAATGCGTAATTTAATAGCAGTACTTAAAAATCAAGTGGTATTTTATTTCTGAGAGCTATGGAAAAAATATTTGGAGTTGAATAGGACTAGGGGGCTCTCTTTGTAGAGAGAATAGTGTTTTCTTGATGCTGTAGCTGAGTGATGTTCTCCTAATGTATTCTAAACAAACAAACCCAAGGAAAACAGATGTTTTATAATGACTGTGTCACACACAGTGTATGAAGGGACACCACTGGGAAGCAATGTCCTGTGGTTGGATCACAATTAGATTAAAGTGTTACACTGTCATATTGGACACACTTGTCTTAACTAGCCTAAGAGTTAAGGAGAATTAGTGTTATCCATAGCTTTTATGATGGAGTTTGTAGTATTTTAGTTAATTCATGAGGTGAGAATTGATAAAGATAACTCTAAAAGCTACAGAATAGGGACACTACTCGTTAAACTTAAAGTTGAAAGGTTATGGATAGATAGATAGACAGACAGACAGACAGACAGACATACCGATGGATGAATAGAATGATGGATAGATGGATACATGGATGGATGGATACTCCAACCAAGCTATATTTGCATCTTCAGTATTTTACCCTAAATACTGCCATTTGGATTTTCATTTGCTAAAACGTGGAGTTCAGTGAAAAACTCTGATAGTGAACAATCCTGTCGATTTTTGATAGATCGTCCATTACAAAAATACGTGAAGTAAATGATATGTGTTGTCCGGTAATCTGTAGACAACATATGCAGAGAGAAAAACAGTTGGTAAATAAATGTGGTTCCTGGCTTGGAATGTTTATGTGTTTAGAAATGACAGAAGTTTCTGTGTCTGTCTGTGCTCCCTCTGTGTGATGCACTGTGGCCTCATAAATGAACATATTACCGCAGCAATCCTGCCGTTTTGCACCGAGGCAGCTCAGTATGATACAGTGTCGTTTTATGAAGCCTTTAAGCAGTTGCATTCTGGAACAATGTGCTTATTGATGAAATGACATTGTGACGTGGAGTCACAGAGTGTCGTATTTGTGTGTTTGTATATATTTACATTTTTATTAAAATTATATGTTTTTTTTTTTACAAAATGTTATTTGTGTTCCGTGAAATAATAAAGTAAAATCTTAATGAAAGATTTATTTGTAACAGTACGAGCACATTGTAGAAATCTACTTACACAGTTTATTACAGTAATTAATGTTGAGTTATATATATATATGCTGGAGTAGACGGACATGATGGATTATATGCTGGAGTAGAGTATACTGACGGACATGATGGATTATATGCTGGAATAGAGTTACTAAATTATTTGAAAAGTTTATTAAAAATATTAAACTGAAGGTTACATTAGTAAAACCATGAAATGAATACATGTTCTGTGCAGCTGTAGACTTCTGAACAAATTGTGGGTCAAATTAAAGGAACACTATAGTCACCTAAATTACGTTAGCTAAATAAAGCAGTTTTAGTGTATAGATCATTCCCCTGCAATTTCACTGCTCAATTCACTGTCATTTAGGAGTTAAATTACTTTGTTTATGTTTATGCAGCCCTAGCCACACCTCCCCTGGCTATGATTGAAAAAAAAACAGTTTTCACTTTCAAACAGATGTAATTTACCTTAAATAATTGTATCTCAATCTCTAAATTGAACTTTAATCACATACAGGAGGCTCTTGCAGGGTCTAGCAAGCTATTAACATAGCAGGGGATAAGAAAAAATCTTAATTAAACAGAACTTGCAATAAAGAAAGCCCAAATAGGGCTCTCTTTACAGGAAGTGTTTATGGAAGGCTGTGCAAGTCACATGCAGGGAGGTGTGGCTAGGGTTCATAAACAAAGTGATTTAACTCCTAAATGGCAGAGGATTGAGCAATGAGGCTGCAGGGGCATGTTCTATACACCAAAACTGCTTCATTAAGCTAAAGTTGTTCAGGTGACTATAGTGTCCCTTTAATCAAATTCCTTTTAATTTACACCCAAACAAATCACTCAGTTTGGGATTTACCTGTGGATTCATCCCTTACGAATCAAGTCGCTCTGGCATAGATTAAAAGGAATTTAATTTGTTTGACCCATCTGAAACATATTTGTGCGCAAGTCTATCAGGGTTTATGTAGAATAGCAGTTTGATTCCTCAATTATTTACCTCTAAATTGCTTATTTCTCAGGCATACAGAGATATATCGAAAACAAATACTGTAGTACATTCACTCACAACATGGCTGTCTTCTATCTTTTTTAATTTTTACAGAATAAAACGTTTCAATATGTAGGAGCTGTTAAGCTTTTAGTTCCATTTCATTGTGGCTACGAGAGGTCACAAGATTAACCTTTGTTCTGATGTAATGACTTGCAATGACTTTATAGTGTAATAAAAATCAATAAAGGTTAGTCTCGACCTCCTATTTGCAAGTAAACTCTTAAAAGGTCTACTAAATTGTTTACTGCAGTATGTGACCACAATCAGCCTTAATGGAGTGCCTCTCCCGATCAGGTAATTACGATAAATATTTTCTCCCAAAGCACTTGCTCATTCAATCACTGCAAATTAGCTGCAAAATGTAAATCAATATTCCAATAGGCGACATCCTTGAACCAAGGCAATATAACTTATTGATTATGTCAGTGACATGCTGCTCTCGTCCTTAAACTCTTAACACAGCATGCATTAAGGAAGGCTAAAGTAACAGTACAGGTAATATTGTGGGGTTGTGTGTGTTAATGGGCTATAATAACAAAGTATCCTAAATGGATCTAATCATCATAATAAGAACCCATAATTATGCCCAATGCCTCCCATCAAACCCTTTCTGGAACTCATTTTAGTTGTGCAGGTTACATAAATATGTTATCGAACTCTGAATAAGTTATTGAGTCTAGGTTGCCAGGAGCACTGTCTTTTCTTGGATGCATATGATTTATCTACACTGATGGACAGCACATGAAAAGTTCTACCCTGTAGATGTACATAAAATTTTAATGCTAGTAGAAAGAAATGAAGCCATCAGCCAGTGAGAATCATAGAAATTCTACTTTATGCAGAGAAACACTTTTCATGTGCTGTCCATCTGCATGAATAAATGATGTTCAAGAAAGGATATTATCTCTGGAAGCCGTATTTGCCATAATTGTATGGCAACATGTATTTATCAGCTGCCGGTAAAGTTAATAACGGCTGTATGTGCTTAGGATAAATTCAGTAGTGGATTACTGGAAACAATGCTAAAATGGAGTTATAGGATTAGAACTATAGCTGGGCTAGAGAATTGCTCCAGATTAACGGTTTTGTGCTAAATGTCAGTTTATCAGAAGTTCTTATTTAGTAAAGAGAACCTTTTGTATCCAATTTTGGAGAATGTTAATTATGTGCGTGCCATATAATAAAAATAAAAGACCATATTCCAAAATTCTGTTAGTCCAATTAAAAATAACTATGGTACGAGAAAGCATTTTTCTTAATGGTGCAATGACTCGGGCTCAGCTTTCCTGCATAAGTATCAAAGAATAAACAAAATAAGTGTCCAGCTTTCCTTATTGTGAAAAGATGATATCCCTCTATTGGCAACACAGCAACGTTTCGACTGTGTGTCTTTATCAAGCAATGTGCATGATAAAGACACAACGTGAAACGTTGCTGTGTTGTCAAAAAGGGATATTATTTTTTTCACAATAAGGAGTGCTAGACATCTTTTTTGTTTAATCCAATAAAAAAGGTATTAGACAATACTAAATTCATCTGTTAATTTACGTGTGTTCCACTAGACTATATGGCTACAATCGTTACTCTCTCTACTCTCTCTCTCTCTCTCTCTCTCTCTCTCTCTCTCTCTCTCTATATATATATATATATATATATATATATATAATACTCTATATTTTATATAGTTAATAATAAAGTGATGTAATAGAAATAGTTTCAAGTATAACGGAGTTATTTTCTAAAATTGTACTACAGCCCCCAACCCCAACAGCCATAATCACTGTATGTGTTACATTAAAAAAAAAAAGGTTTGGTGAAACAAAATCACCCAAATTTGCAATTCTCCTACATTCTAGAAGCCAATCCAGTTGAAATGTGATGCTGTCAACTTACTGAGCCCATCTCACTCAGAACCATCTAGTATCTAATTTCAAATCAGTATTTGCCCCATGCAAATCCACTATAAAGTACAGGATTCACGTCAAATTTCCACATCTACAGTAGAAGGCAAATTCACAAAAAATACATTCCTTGAAAAGTAACATTTATTTACACTTGATTTACAAGCACTTAGTATAAATAGAAAACAGTACACTTTTATAACAACTGAAAAAAAATGATTATATATATATATTATTAAAATATACTTATATATCAAATAGTAAGAAAAATATAATAAAATATTAAGTCACAATACAAATAAATATTTAGAATTGTTGGCATGTTTAAAAAAAATAACATTTGTAAAAACAAATTCAATCTTATTACAATCAACCAGATGTTATAAAGTACCATAAATTAATTGATCAGTCTAGCCACAGAATAATGTATTAATTATGATTTATGCATCTGATAATCAATATAAAACATTGAGGTCAAACGTAACATTTAAAATGATCTATCCTGTCAAGTTGTCAACTTGCCTTAACGCATCACTTACTGAAATAAAAGAAAGTGCTTTTAAACAACTTGTGTGATCAGATGTCCCCAGAAGTCTAATTCTAGTTACAAATAACTTGATGTCAAAGCCATAAACATCCATATCTCCAAGTTAATAATTGTTTATCCCCAGTTAATTACACCAAATAACAACAACTCAAACTGAGAATTGTTCTATGTCATTTTCAATCAGGAAAAATCTCTATATCAATGGAGATCCCAAATTAAAATAAATCTGGTTTATATATTAAGAAATTAAAAGAATGTGTTTTTTTTTGTTTTGTTTTTTACACCAGGAAGATATCTGCATCTCTAAATATTAACAACCATATCACAAAATAAAAATACTACTATTAAAAAGCTTTAACCACCCTAGATTTAAGACTTCATCAAAAACCATCTCCAGACTTAAACACCCACTGACACTTAAAATGCTACAGTAAAAAAAATTGTTTTGAATCAACTCAGGCAGGTTAACGGCAGATAATGTCTAACTTTTTGTTTGTTTGGTTTCTGCTTGGCTAAACATAAACTAGTATTATCTGCACTTTGTAGCTCCGTGTAAATTAACAAAACTAAACAACTCCATCCAACGTATCCAATAACATAGCTCAAACTATCAAAATCATAGTAAATCACTTACAGTTCCACGTACTGCTCTGCATGGATTTCAAATGACTCTTACAGGACTTAAAGAGATAATTCACTTACCTAGAAATACAAAACAGAAGAGACAACAAGGTTAGAAATGATGCTGGCATTGAATACATAAAATTAAAGATTTTTATAATCAATGGGCATTAGTCATTTTTGACAAAACCTAGAGATTCTTTTTTAATGAAAGCAATGAGACATCCCTTATACCTGACCCATATGTGTAATATCTTACTGTAGACCTAGAGCTTTGAAAGGTACATTAAAGGGATGCTGTAGGCACTATAATCATATCATCTCATTAAATTTGATATAGTGTAGTGGAAACCTATAGTCCCCAAATAATGATTGTTAGGAATTATAGGTTTCATTTAAAAAAGGTTTAACGCTAAGTGGAGGTGCATTGCCACGGGAATCAGGACACTATATCCACTTCAATGAGGTAAAGCAGTTACAGTGATTGCAGTGTCCCTTTAAACAGGGTGTATGACATCAGCACATTGCCTTACATTCAACTGTACAAGTAATTGCACCAATTGTGAATAGAAAATGAACTAACTGTATCTTAAGGAATAGCATCTCTATACTAGTTACATCTTTAAATCCTGCCTAGAAAACAGTTTTTATTCAAGTCAAATTATGTACCATTCATATTTTCTCAGGGACAGATTCCTTTTGACAGTAATCACATGAAAAGAGGCCAAGTGGATAGGCTGCCCCGAGATTCTGGGCCCCGAGATTCCACATTGTTTACCCATCAGTCAAACCACGTAGAGAAAAAAAGACTCATGACAGTACAGGGCTTTAGATTATGTTATGTCAGTGGGTAACTCATGTTTGATGGGGGGGCTACTCGTATGTGTTAACACTCGGAAACCTGTCTGGAATAAACCTTAGCCCTGCAGTCACAACTGAGAAGGTAACTCGTGGATTTACATTTCATTTTAACATTCTATGTCACAAGAACTACTTTATTGCCCCAAATAATGTCTCACAGAAACTGAAACACTGATGCAATAAATGTTGGTGTTACTGAGATAGAGGCTGAAAGTGTTTTTTTTTTTACATATGTCACGAGGTATAACCCCAACATGCAGAGTTTAAGATAGCAAGGGACAGACAAAGGAAATAAATGTATTACCGGGCCTTAGAATGACCATACTTAACGCTAGATAGAGAATAAAGCGTAGTCACAATACAAGCCGAGGTCAAGGTAACAGAGAAACAGCGAAAACAAGAACTACCCAAACAAGACAGGCAAGGTTTAAAGATAAGCACAGAGTCAGGAAATCAAGCCAACGTCAAATACCAGAAATCGATACAATAACTCAGGGAACGCACTGGAAGGTACTGTGAACAGAAACCACAACAGGGCACAGTATCTAGGGCCAGGAAAGTATAAATACTACTGGGTTTAATTTGATTGGTCCATGCCATGCCTTCGACCCCAAAACATGCGTGAGTGGGGGCGCCGGAATGAGTGGGCCAATGGGAGCCGACCGTGAGGTCAGGCTCGTATTTCCACTTTCAGAACGTTCTCATGACACTGGCAGCGTTCTCAATACTGTAAGGGCCACGCACAAGATCATAATGTTCAGCACAAGCGGCTATCTTGGATGCAGGAGTGCTCAAGTCACATGCGGCTCGAGCAGAGAACCCTGTCCGTTATGAGATCCGTGTAAGTACTGCTACAATATATACTTTACTATATATACTTTATAACTACTGTATATATGACTCGACTAAGTGAATTGAAAGGAGTTATAAATTATTTTACAAATGGATATAAAGATAGACAAACAGGCAGACACACAGACATACTGTATATAAATGAAAAAAAACAAAAAACATTGCCAGATAATATTATGAGAAGTCTCGTAACAGCTATATTTGCACGTAATCCAGACCCACACAGTATGACTCACTCATCTCTTATCTAAACCAGCATACTTGAGACTGAGTATTCAGATCCAGGCTAGAGACATTGTATTTTGCTGGATCAATGCCCACTTCTACTCCTGCAGACACTTATACACACACACCATCCATCTCATTCCCCGCAGCTGCACTCAAATGGCTCCCAGCAAGCGGCAAATTCCTTAATTGTGTTATTAGCTGAATTATTAATTGATATAAAAACAGCATTTTACTGGGCATAAAAAGTCATTTGAAAATTAGATAAACCCTTCACAGCCCTAGCTGGCTTTGAACACTTGGCTCTTTCTTTAAAGAACATTCGTTTAGCCGAGCGGTTTCCCTGCAGGGATTTTTTCCATTCGATGTATTACATTGCTATACATAACATGTAACTCACTTATTGAAGGCAGGTTGTAGCGATAGAAGTTTCATTGCACGGTCATTTTATTGGGTTGTTTTTAATTGTATTACTCCCTAAAAAGGAAATGATTGACTCTTGTTTTTATACAGCTAATGCTAGGTTAATTTTTTTAGTTTAACTGCTACTTGGCCTTAAATTTGAAATTAATTTTGAATTCTGTTTAATAAGCTCCCACGTGTGGAAGAAACTGAAAATAAGAAAGTAAGACTATAAGACAATTGACAAGTATGGGTTTTGGTCTATAACCGCAGATAACAATGTAGTTCTCATAAATTAAAAAACACACAAAACATGGAAAATGAATGTTAAGGAGACACTGTAGTCACCAGATCAACTACAGTTTAATACAGTGTAATATAGTTGTTTATGCAGTAAACACTGTCTTTTCAGAGAAAATGCAGTGTTTACATTACAGCCTAGGGATAACTCCACTGGCCACTCATCAGATGGCTGCTAGAGGTGCTTCCTGGGGCAGTGCTGCACAGTGTGACTGACATCTCTCTCTGCATGCAGACACTGAACTTTCCTCATAGATATGCATTGATGTAATTCATCTCTATGAGGGGATTCTGATTGGCCAGGGTTGTGTTTGACTTGTGCTGGCTCTGCCCCTGATTTGCCTCCTTGACAGTCTCAGCCAATCCTTTTGGAAAAGCATTGTGATTGGCTCAGACCACCACTTCTGATGATGTCTGCCAAGCATGCAGATCAGGGGCTGAGGCAGCAGACTGCAATACAATTTAGCTTTTACTATATTTAGGGGCAAGTGGGGACCAAGGGGGGCTAGATGGTGGTTTTAACACTATAGGGTCAGGCTGCTATTTTATATTTTTTATTACCCAGCTGTATCTTATTTTTATCTGTGTTCATTTTATGTGTTTGCTCTTGGTCATTATTTTGGGGTAAGTGGATATCCTTTTGTTTGTATGGTTTGGATTCCACTCCCCTAGCACCTTGAGCCTTGTAATTTTGAATTTTGAATTTTCAATAAATATATATTTTTTGGGAAATTTCTCCATCTATTTTCTGGGAACTTCGTTTGCCTGTATTAGCACCCTTGAGCCTGCAATACAGAGTCTGGGACGGCTCTGCATAATGTGAGTGACAGTCTGTTCTGCCCTATCTTAACTGTCTTTATACAGATTACACTATGTTGTAGTTTATTTTATGCTTTTAGATATTACCTGATTATACTGACACGCTCAGGTTGTATTTTTGCATATTTACTACTATTTCACTTTGTGTGGTTTGATATAAACTTTGTCTTTGTTATTCAGGAATATATGTCTGTGGTCCTGACTCTATAGTGCTCCTTTAAATAACTACTCTTATGGGATGCAGCAATGAGGATTTTTTCAACTGGACCATTCCTAAATTTTGCTAATCAGAAGCAAAAAGAGCACAACTTTCCATAAAGTAAATAGTTCTCTGTATTTAAGGTACTGAAAGAAGTAACAATATTTAGCTTTACTGGGGTCTAAAAACAAGATTGTAAAGCTTGTTGAAGTGGTTTAACCCCACTCCCATGTAAATACAGGATACATTTAGTTGTTCATTCCAGCATTTAAAACTAACAGAAGTGAAGGGATTTTTTTTCCCCATGTGAACTGTTAAAGTGCAGACGTGTAATGATTTGCTGCTGTCCAAAGTACCAGAGAAACTAATATCCCAATTTTAATAATCCCAAAAAATTTCGTCTCACCACCTATCCTGTTACTAATGTCATTTAGCCCTTCAAAACAGGTTGCTTGGCAGGACAGTTCTGATACAAAATGAGTCACCTGCCCCTTTGTCAATGTCCTTTTTTTGCTGTGTAGTTATAGGCATGTCCTAATTTCCATAGACAAGAGAAATTATCATGGCAAGATATTCCTGTAGTTAAATGTACCTCTGAATACTGACCGTGTGATGGGACTTTATAAAAGCAGCAATCTGGAATTCTAAATGCATAAACCACAGCTATCACATTAAACATCCCACTGGTTTCAAAGATTATTTAACTTTTAGAATTTTGCCTCAGAAATATCCTTTATATTTTGTGTTTTCTAATTTTTTTTCCAACTAGCACATATTTGCTAAATATAGGGGATAAGTAAACATAATATTAAAAATGCTGACATACTCTCATTGGCATTAGTAATTTTTAAACCCTTTATATTCCCTGTAATCGGATAAATTAAAGACATTTTCATCCATAATTTGCAGCCAGATCAGTTCCAGCTACTGTCTACATGTAACAGTGTTTACCAGACACAATGTGAAGCATACGAATGTGTCTCACTGTCAGAACTCTCAAATCTGTGCTCACCTCAGATTTAAAGCCACAACAATAACGTGTAAGACAGCGAAAATGAATTCAGCAATTTCTAGTCTAATCCAGGACAGCTTCTCCTTGTGCTTTCTGCTCTTCCAATCAATGAAGTGCATTGTACAGACCCAGGCATGTAACGCAGCTGAGGAAATGTCACCAAGTAGCCATCAATATGTCACTTTCTGGCAAACCTAGTAATTTAGTAATAACTGCTTGACAGCCATCGAATTGTTAACTGAACTCATAGAACCACAGCATCTCATAGACAGGATTTTATTGCAAGAATAAACATGAGACTGGGTTAATCTGCTCGAGCTGACTTCTTTCCTCTCGAGCATTTACAGTTTTTGAAAGCATTTGTGATTTTTCTTAAAACTTATCCCGATAATATGATCACTTGGGAGATTCTGGGAACTGTTTTGTCCAAAACATGCTAAAAGCACTAGAAGAGCAGGTAAAGGGTGGTTTCTCCTTTGTGTTAAATTAAAATTGGGCATCACAATGTCACTTGTACACATCCCTGATTTTCTTGGCCAATTGCCCAGTTTGTAATCAATTGACTGAAGGGTATATAAAATGATCACAATAATTTAGCCTTCTATTGCGCTATCTATATCTCAATTACTAATTAGATTGCTCCTTCTCAGGATATTTGTTACCTTGTTTGATGTACTCAGTATTGACTTTTTTTCCCAATTATTATAAGAGCTTAGTCTGTGTGCACTTGTGAAATGCTGTGAAATATGATGGGGTTACCGTGTATCATTTAATTTATATTGCTGCTGATGAGGACTTGGGCATTGCAATATTTACAACTCAAGTTCCATATGCCGACTACAAAGGCAATAGTCACTCTAGATAACATTTGGCACAGTTATCCTCCATCAAATAAGCTTTATGGACCAGGTATGATGAAATTCCTGCATTTCTAAGAAAAAGTTGCTGCCATTTCCAAATAATATCAGAATGGCAACTGCAATTAAAGGTATAGTAGCCCTGGCTCAAAATGGATAAGGGAGTTTCTTATACAAGGACAGAATTCAGAGTATGGTTTGAGGAGTCAATATCTTTTTTTGTTGTAATGAATCAATTTAAATTATATAACATTTACATAGAATGAATGCTTAACATATGGATATTTGTTTGACTACATCGGTAGTTCATGTTTAATGTTTCATCGCTCAAAGTTCTGCACAGATATTCTTCTTGAGCTACTCAAATGTACATGGTTTAAGCTCTCCATTAGTTCAGATATCCCCACAGGAAGTAATCGGGAGATTAAAGGTCGGGCAAACGTAGCAATGAATTAATTTGTGAATTTCTTGAAATGATGGGTTTGCCAAACAGTTTCCTCAGGAGGTTCATTGAGGTCCTGGCTGTATGGGCAGTAGCCCCATCAAGTTGAAACCACACTTCTGAATGATTTTCCTCTTTGCATTAAAATAATGAAAATCAGATTCTGCTTTTTTACTCATTCTTTCGAATCTTTGACGGATCTCAGAAGACTCAGCTATAACATGTACCAGCAAAAACAAAAAATTCAACTACTAACAAGTATCAGCAAGGGGGGGACTCCTACAGTGATCTCCCAGTAGAATGCTGTCACTGTACTATCATCAAGCTATGTATATATAATAATAGGTCTATACTTATCTAGCCGTTAACATGGCTTTGTGCCTGAGTCGTTTGTTCTACTCTGCGTCTATTCAAAGCCAACTCAAACTGTGTGTGTTTTAAGTCACTCTTTTACATTTAGTAAAATTACTTTCTGCAGCCAAATCCTTTTCATCCACTTAATGAATGAATTTATCACTTCACGGTTCTTTTGTCAGCATCAGTTGAATAAATATTTTGTAGATGTCAGTTTCATGAAAAGGTATACCTACAGTGTTCTAAAATGAGCACATATTTATATACAAAAGTAGCTGGCTTGAACAAAAAGTGGGATGGAAGCTGAGATAAAATAATATGTATGTTTTTATAAATTTCTACTATTGTAGCTGCGTTTACTGTTTTTATACTGTCTTATTTATTATTTCCCAACTGGGACTAAATGAGAGAATAAGGCAGTATCTTTCCCTTTTTTGCCCCAAATTGTTGTGAAAATTATCTTTTTTTTTAACCACAAAAAGTTCTATTTTGCCTCTTTCTTGTTTATGTCTTACATTTGTGTGACACGTGCAGGCCTAGTATGCAAATTATTAAATGGACTTCTCAATGAAGTGATCTGAGTGCAGTTCCCTTGTCATCATAGCCCTGCAATCTAAAACATTGCTGTTTAGTAGATATGGCAATGTCTACATAGCTAAACACACCTATAGTGGCTGTCTTCCTGAGTTACAAGTAAAAAACACATGCTTTATTGGTACACTTACAGTATACAAGAGGTTAAAATGTTCTTATCTCTGCGTCCCCTCAGTCCAAAAGGTACAGGGTTGGATGTTTGTTGGCAGGAATATCAGGCAAATACAAAATCAAATAATAAAATACACTCTACGCGTTTCATTTACTTCTGTAGACTTCCTCAGGAAAAATTTAAATATTCTCCTTTTTTAATTTCTCCTGAGGAAGTCTACAGAAGTAGATGAAACGCGTAGAGTGTATTTTATTATTTTATTTTAGCCATGTGGGTCTGCCGGCGCTGGCCCGACCCTTTTGGTGACATAATCAGAATTGCTGATTTTTAACCAATCCGATGCTTTCCCATGGGGGAAGCATTGGGTTGGCTAAAATTAGCATGGATTTGGGGCCAAACACGTTTTGGCCAATCAGCACCTCCTCATAGAGACGCATTGAATTAATGCATCTCTATGAGTAAAATTCAGCATACTTATGCAAAGCATGGAGACGCTAAACAACAGTGTTGCCTACTGTGCAGCACTGCCCCAGGAAGCACCTTCAGTAGCCATCTGAGGAGTGGCCACTTGGGGGTGTCCCTAGGGGCAATGTAAACACTGCCTTTTCTCTGAAAAGGCAGTGTTTGTATGAAAATGCCTGCATATAATGATAATACTTACCAGAACAACTACATTAAGCTGTACTTGTTCTGGTGACTATAGTGTCCCTTTAAATATGTAATGTACCTTTCCACCCATGAGTTTGAATGAGGATGCAATCTGATATTATTTATTAGAATTGCCTTTATATGAAGAAAAAAAAAGTAAAATAATGACAATTCAGAACATGTATTCATAATAAATAATTATAATAAATATTACTAAATAATAAATAATTATACAATAAAAAACAAATAGAGATAACTATGAAATGACTTGGCAATAATTAAATAAGATTATTCACAATCAACTGATTTCTTAAATCTTTCTAGCAGAATTTGGTTGGTTTAAGCCTCAGCTTTTAATGAGAGTTGTAGATCATACACATAGCCTTCTAAAGTTCCATAGCACATAAGTGGTTAATACGAATTCCACCATTTAAGAGTTAATTGTATTTCAAACGGCTGCCGTGTAATTTACATCGCAGATGTCATCTCAGCCTGATCCCACTACTGATCCTAAAATAGACGTTTAGATTTTATCCCATTAACCTTCATGCTTATTGACTGTAACAGAGACATGGTAAACTAATGACAGCAACATGTCCAGCGCCAAACATAAAGCAAAGAGCAGATTAACTTGTAAACACCAGGGGTGGTGATGAGGAAACACATACAAAGTCACTGCAGGAATAATCTGCAACTCTGTGGATAGATTTGACAGACAGACAGACAGGCATATAGATTAGACAGACATATGGATCAGACAGACATATAGATCAGACAGACAGATTGTTTATTTATCAAAGTGTGTATTCCTGGGAATACAAAGTGACTTTCAAATTTTATAGAAACATATTTGATTTGGAAAAATGATCAAAGTCAGCAATAATTTAGTGTTGTTTGTTTTGACTCAAACATTGAAATTCACTTACGAGTGCAGACGATGCACTCTTTAGTGATTAACCCTGGAGGATTAACTACCTAAACGAGGAATTATTATAGCCATGTTAATGGCCTATTCAGTATAAAACAAATGCTTATACAAAGTATAAGAAAAAAAGCTCCACCTTAGAGAGAATGAATACCACCAGATAATACTAAATATGTAAAAGGAAAAAAAATGCACATAGCGTTATACAGTCCAGGGAAAATAAAGGGGGGAGTGAGAAAACTCACAAAACGTTTGGAAATTCAGGCTTGTCTCCCCAAGTCAGTATCTCAGCTGGCAACTGTAAATAGTAAGGGAGAGCCAATAGCGTGATAACATTAAAAAAGACACTTTAATGCTTTAAAATTACACTTACAAGAGGGCAATAAGTTCAGACTTTTCTCCACTCCAAGTGGACCTGGAACAGTATATTGCAAAAGGTAAATGGAACACTGAACAGCAACCCAGCAGCGAAAGGGACAAGAACACCAAGAAAAACAATATTTTGAAATTAATGAGGAAAAATGTGTCTGCATGCGTGTGGTTAAAATTCTATTAATAGAGCATGTAGTTAGAACTTTTAAAGCAAACACACTGTGCAGTAAGATGCAAATGAAAAGGAATCAAAACAGCCTTCATAGAGCCTTCATTCTAAATGGAAGAGTATTGAACAGTTGGACTTCATGACCATGATCCATACACAATTCTGCTTCCTTATGCTAAAGTTGTTTTGGTGCTTAGCGTGTCCCATTAAAGCTTCCCCAGTGGTATTGCTCTTATTTCCATTATCTCCCTTGGACAGTTCAGCAATTGAACCAATGGATAAGAGAGCATCAACTGCATCAACTTATTATTAACTTATAATTTTTAACCTTTCAGAATAAACGTAAATAAAGATAAGCATTCATATCACAGGCTTTAATAATAATTGAAGGAGCCCAGATGCCTGGATTATTGTTTTAATGGGATGAATATGTTTCACTAGGATCTTGGTTTGGCAGCATCTAGGACAGATTATTATTGCTGAATCATCCTTGTCCCCATAGGGGTCCAGGGCATATCTTGAGAAACAAGAGTTGCATTGCCAGTGAGTTTTGTAGAGTTTAGCTTTTTGGGAGCTATTAAGTTGTCTTCTTTACATTTAATAAATGCTGCAAGATAACACAGTATAGATTTTTTATCCTGAGGTAACCCTCAGGAAAACAATAGGTTTTGAATAACCCATGATTTCTCACGACAAGACTAAAGAGGTTATGAGCTAGTTAGTTACTGAGTTACGCACCCAGGGTAGTTCAAATGAGGCGGGGGGAGTATTTCTAGTTACTATGGTACAGGAGAATTTTCATGTACTCCAAAGTTACATAGATATATCTCTGGCAGAGCACAAATTCCCAGTTTAATACAAAGTTGCTATCTTCTGGCAATGCTAATCACCGGGTGACGTATACACATTCAGGGTGAGCCTTTTTTTACCAGGAAGTTGTGGCTCCTATGGTGAAAACATACTGATCGTGCATGTCAGTGCTTTACCATTGAACAGCTAATCTACGCTAAGAGTGCAGCTATTTACCAACAAGTTTGAAAGGGCCCCCCGGTGTTTCAATGTCTACTCTTTGATTAATGGTTTGCTGTGTTGCCATGGTTGGATGATTATTTGCTCGTATTGAATATTGACTCTACACGAATGAATTAGAAAACGAGTGAGAGAAACATGGGCTTATGTAAACAATGCAATGCTTGACATGGAAGGGATAACATGAAGGTTTCACTGCACCCAGACCACTTAATTGAGATGGAGTGGTCCTTTAAATCCAGATTTGACTTATAGTTATAATTGATTAAGGTATATAGATATATTTTATTAAAATATTGCTGTGTTGCAAGGGATGGATGTTGATTTGCTCATATTGCATAACAGCTCTGCAAGAGACTTCTAAATTAATGAATAAAGGAGTGATGGGAACATGGAGTTATAGGTAAAAAGTGATGTTTTTTCCTTTCAGGGACGGTTGGTTTTGTGCTTAATATTCTTATGTTTAATATTGTTACACTAGCCTTCATACATCAGCATTTTTTTTCTGCCTTTTCTTTAGTGTATCATAATAAGCTATCTCTTTGCCATTTTATTTTCCATTTTTTGCATTTTTTTTTATCATTGACTTGCTCATTATAAACTAAGAGACCACAACTGACCAGTTCATAAAAAAATTTAAAAAAGAGCAAATACAGTCTCAAAATGTGAGGACAACAGAGTAATTACTATTATGAAAAAAAAAAAATGCTGCATTCACAATTCAAAGGATTTTAAAGATAGATCGTTAAAACTGTGTATTTAGTTCAGGAAATCCATCAATCTGATAGAGACAGATCCACCAATCTGACCGTGACAGAGAATTTTGTCAGAAGGAAAGGTCCACCTCTTTTGTTATACATCGGAAATAACAAATGTCGGAAAAGTTCAGTTTTCATTTAAATAAGGGAATAAACAGGGGACAAAAAATAAAATAAAAATAAGGTAAAAAATGTTAACCGAACGCTATACATAACTCACACACACTGAAAACATATCTCCCAAGTAAACAGTCCCTATTTTGAGACAAAATCTCTTTGTTCCCCTTTTCTATCTTAATGCCCCTCTGCTATGAGAATCGACTGTCACACGATGGCTAATAACTTTCCAAAGAAAACATTTTAGATTCCGTTACAAAGGATTCAACATTCTTTTGCTATGAAATAAATTCAACAACAAAAAATAAATAGAATCTATTGTAAAACACTGTATGGTATGTCCCCTAAAGGTAGGAGGAATACATTATCTGGACTGTAAAAGCATGGGATCTTCCACTAATATAAGATGTAATATCGCATTTTAGCAAGGTGCTACTTTTTAACGTAAAATGTGTTATATGGTCCGTCTGTGGTAAAAAAACATCTTGCCACCTTCAAGCACGAGATACAAGCTTCAAGCAGGTGATAATGATGGTTCAGGACCGATCATTGCTACAGAAAAAAAAAAAGATCTGAACGTATAATGAGATGCGATTTGCAAATTCATATGGTATTTCATGTCACTTGCAATACATGTGCCACTCCACTGAAAATATAATTAGTTCATTTATTACAATTTGCATAACCATTTGAAAGGCTGTTGATATATTTATTGCCTTTCAGATACATCAAGTGACTGTGAGAGTGCTGTCATGACAGAGAAGTAGTTTGTGGCGATATTGGACTGAAATTTAAGAATACGCTTCTTGAACCCATGGTAATAATCCCGGAATAATTTATATTTGTTTTGACTCTTCCTTGTATACTATGAACAGTGACACAACTGCAGGGCATTCAATCACAAGAGAGTCCAGATGAATTCAGTCTAGAGAACTCCAATCCCTGATGCTTAAAGGACCAGACAAATCATTCTTTATTTTTACATTACGCAGCAAAAGGAAGAGGTTTCTTCTTTGTCTTGAGTTACTCTGGACCAGCACTAGAAGTTCCTCTGAAAGCAAAATAAAGCACCTTTATTGAATAAAACCAGGGGTGATCATGGCACCTGCGGTCCAGCCATTGCTCGCATATTACTAAAGCCTTAGTTCCACTTTGGCATTAGTAACAAGAGTTTAATCCATATTTGGACTAAACAAGCAAATTTTTCCATTAGTTATATAGCCCATTATTCAACACATTAATAATATAATTTATTACACAAGCATTCATCTCAAACATTAGATTTAGCACATGCATAATGCAATAATACTTGCAAAACATTGTTGAGTATGAGCAATATATTTATTTGAAGAGACTTTTGTTTTGCATGTTATGGCTTCTTTATACTGGATGGCCATCCAGACTTTAAAAAGTAAAATGGATCTAATTTAAATTTATTATGTATTAAGATCCATTAACTATGGCTAATTTCAATAAATTAGTTTTCAAATTAAATATTTATTTATCACTATAATCCAAGAACATTATCTTGAATGTGAATTTGAGTAAAGTCTTAATCAACGGTTCGCCGCGGACTCATCATTGAGTAAACGTTGACCCTGTACCTCACAGTCAGCAGACACATTCCAGCCAATCAGCAGCAGACCCTCCCTCCCAGACCCTCCCACCTCCTGGACAGCATCTATTTTACATTCATTGTGAAGCTGCATTCTTAGTGAGCTGTCCAGGAGGTGGGAAGGTCTGGGAGGGAGGGTCTGCTGCTGATTGGCTGGAATGTGTCTGCTGACTGTGAGGTACAGGGTCAAAGTTTACTCAATGATGAGTCCGTGGCGAACTGTTCGTGGCGAACCGTTCGCGAACCGTTCGGCGAACCATTCGGGACATCACTATTCCTTAATCCTAAGGGAGTGGGGGTATTGCAGATGCCAAATTACATGAGATGTAAATATATATATATATATATATATATATATGTTTGTACCTCATTTGTTTCCTTCACCTTTTGGTTTCACATTTGGAATGAAAATATCTTAAAGGGATCCTATGGTACCAGGAAAACAGAGCCGTTTTCCTGACACTATAGGTTTCTAAGCAGCCCCCTTCCTCGCGCACCTCTCCCACGGGGCTGAAGGGGTTAAAACTCCTTCAGTCACTTACCTTAATCCAGCGCCAATGTCCTTCAGTGCTGGGTCAGGCTCCGCCCATGCTCCTCCCCCACCAACGTCAGCCGGCAGGGAAACCTAATGTGCATGCGGGCCAATTTCCACGCTCGCATTAGGATTTCCCCATAGGAAATCTAATGCAGAGCATGAGGATGTCCAGCGTCTGATAATGGACCATAGCCACTGAGGGAAGACGTAGAGCTGCAATGTAAACATTGCAACCCTAGGTGCAAAAGGGACACAGCACCCAGACCACCTCAATTAGCTGAAGTGGTCTGGGTGTCTACAGTGTCCCTTAAAATCAGGAATAATAAGAAAAAAAAAATTTAAAATAACCAAAAAAATTTTTTTATTTCGGCTTTGTTTATGTCTTTTCTGAAGTACTTTATTTCTACAAATAAAAACTGTTAAAAAGTTAAAATGCTGTTGTTAAAATATATCACATTATTTATCAAAATATCCTGGATGATTACCATACTTTTTTGCACCAGTTAGCTCTGAATATTCAATATCTTTCTACAAAACAAGATGATTTGTTTAAAAAGGCAGCATTGTGCACCTGCATTGTCACACTAACATCTTGCCACATAAACATGATACCTCAACAAACAGATTGTGTTTAGTATAACTCATTCACATGGTAGTAGGTTACTGATCAAATGCTATGATATTAAACATTTCAACTGAGGAATCCTGGTCATCTCTTTATATATTTCTGCTAGAATTTGATTTGTTTGATATTCTCAACTTGTTTGTTTTGTGTATTTAATGTTTAAATGCTTTGGAGCGAGGGATAAGGAAAGCAGAATTTTATATTGAGGGCCAAAATGAGATGTTACAAGACTTGTCAGGAGCCTAGACGGGCTAGATGGGGCTGGGGAGCACAATGGCAGGGATTTAGGAGAGCAGGTACTCAATGGCGTTTTGTCAAACAGACAATATTGTACCTGTGTGAGATGGTGCTGTTATAATAAAAGCTCAGCTTTGGCTGTGTGAGCACTTGCTATATATATCATTAAGCCTTGACAGTCATTCTGTGCTGGGAGTAGAATTTAACAGGAGGAAGAGAAAATACCTGGCGTGTGACGAAATCTTCTAAGGTATGAGTAAAGGAAGGGTCGTATATGTATAAATATAGAATTTTTATATGCATGAAAACAGAAATAAAAAAAAAAAACAATTGGCATAAGATATCAACAAAATGGTCGCACATACCAATATTTTAATATTTAAGGTTTCTTGTTCCAGTGTGCTCTAAACATTTCAAGCTACAGTGTTATATGTGGATTTCTGCTGAAGATTATTATATAAGAATATATGTTGGTATTATTTTATTTATGGTGTAATGTCATCTCTGGTGTCTCCTCCGAGGATTCAGATTGCTCCTTCTCTATCAGAAAGAAAAAAACGTAGCTAGTTTTCTAGTTTGAACAGCAAGTAAGAAGTGATTTCCAAATCCATATGTAAAAGTGGGTAAAAGTTGCAATTATTAAAAAAAAAAAAAAGGATATATATAAAGATGTATAATATGTCAGGTTATCAATATATTTGCATTGTAATCCTTAGCAGCATCATATTGCCCAGCATCATAGCAGATTGCTCAATGACCTTGCTGAGTGTCACACAGGCTATTTATGGTTCTATGGAGTTCAGAAAGCTTGCTGTCCTTCGGTACTGACATGCTCCACTGGATGCCCAGGAGTTGTGCATTACATTGTAAACAGAGTGGTTACTGCAGTGAGATATACGTTAACCTTGCATAGCCTTAGAATTGCCTGTCTTTGCTGGCTGCTTTGCTAAGACAGGGTACCTTGCAGACTTGGGCATCTGGGACTTCACAAATAACATTAAATCCACTGTATGGGGGAGACCTTGAATAATACATTCTTATTTTTGCTATTTTTAATTACTCCTTTGATTCCACTTATATTCCAAGTAGGAATATAATCATGCTAATTTACATATATTTTTATTTGTTGACGAATGTTTAGAAATTCTATTTTAAAGGAAAATATAAATATTTTCATTAACTCCTTAATGACAGGAAATGCCATGCAGTCCTAAACATATTGGTCTTTACCACCATTAGAATGTCATGGAACATCCTTTCATTTGGTACATGTGGAGATCCAGGTATCAAACCATATTTGTGGCCCAGACTCACAGATAAGCTGAATGCAGCACTCCAAGTTAACGTGGCCTATAGCCTTTTAAATTCACTTAAATCACTGCAGCTGAAGATCTCTTGAGGCAATCACTCAGTACTGGGCACTCACAGATGGCTCTATACTATGTGAGGTGGGAAATCCATCAGCTGATGTCATATGGGGCACTCACAGAGGGCTCTATACTATGTGAGCTGGGGAATCCCTCAGCTGATGTCATATGGGGCACTCACAGGGGGCTCTATATTATGTGAGCTGGGGAATCCCTTGGCTGATGTCATACAGGGCAGTCATAGAGGGCTCTATACTATGTGAGCTGGGAATCCATCAGCCAATGTCATACAGGACACTCACAGTGGGCTTACACTATGTGAGCTAGGGAATCCTATGTGAGCCTGAGAATCCCTTGCATGATGTCATACAGGGCACTCACAGAAGGCTCTATACTATATGAGTTGAAGAATGCCTCAGATAATGTCATACAGGGCAATGACAGAGGGCTCTACACTATGTTAGCTAGGGAATCCTATGTGAGCTGGAGAATCCTTCATATGCAGGCTCTATACTATGTGAGCTGGGGAATCTCTCAGCTGAGGTCATACAGGGCACTCACAGTGGGCTCTACACTATGTGAACTAGGGAATCCCTTGGCTGATGTCAATTCTGATGTCCGCAGAGGGAATCCTCCTGAGTTAGGATTAGGATTACCATTAGGGTTAGTGTTAGGGTAGGTTTAGGGGAAGGTTAGTGTAAGAGTAGAGTAAGGGATAGTGTATGGGTTGCATAAGGTTAATGCTGGGTTAGGGGCAGTGTAGGGTTAGGGGTAAGTTTCGGGTAGGTGTACTATGATCAGCAGAATTCCTGAACTCTGAGTAAAAAAATACCAGATTTACAGAATAAATGTGTGAGGGTAGGGGGTGTGAGGGGCACTATTATTAATTCTAAATTCCACTTGTGCCGACAAAATAAAATGATTACCGATGGCTAAGGGACAGACTCTAAATGTTGATTTTATTCACAGATCGAGTGAGAATTGGGCAATAGAGAGAAAACAGTGGGATCAGTACATATTTATTAGGTGTACAATATATAAATAAAGGTTTTTTTTTACCACAATTGGATACTTTTTCTCAGTTGATCTGTGACTCAAATGCTGTGAAAATAGTGCTGCAATACATATATATAAAATACAATATGATTATTCGATTTTCGTTCCTCTTTGGTTTGTTCATTGGATCCGGTTTCTGAATCAACATGTGGCTAAGCCAAGCCAGTAAACGGTCAACATTCAGTCCCCTAATTTCTCCCCATGCATAAGCCTAAAACACATAGAATGAATAGTAGGTTTTGTTTTGGTTCGGAAGTTGGACAATTGCTTTGAGCTTTAAAAGGTAATTAATTCAATTATTATTTATTTAGAAGAAATAGCCAACATGTTTCAGAGTACTGAGCAAGGGGTAGCAGTATTTCTGTTGAGACCAACCAAGACGAAAGATGATGATGGCTTTGGTCACCTTCGCTTTCAATCAAAATGGCTTGAGAGTGCATGATGAAATTTCACTTAACCATAACTTTTTTAACTTAAAGAGAATTTGGAAAACAAAGAAAAAATGAATAGAGTGATATTTATAAAAAAAAAAAAAGATAATTAATTTACCATGTGCTATGTGCAAGTTATTTAAACTATCAATAAGTACCCTCCCATCTCTCCCTCTCCTTTTTAGTCTAGCTTTGTACAAATTGATATAGAAATTGTTGTTTTTTTCTTTTGTGTGTGTGTATATTTTCTGGTGAGTGCTTTGTTTTTTTGGCTGTTAATTAATGTCTCTGTCAAACATTGTTGACAGCCAACTTGATCCACCACAACTTTCATCCAGTTTTAGGTTCTACCATGTTTGTTTCTGCCACAGACTAGCACTAAGCGACTCTTCAACTCTTCTTCCTGAAGGGACTCTTCTTAATCAGATTGGCTAATGACTGTTTAATTCTAACATTAAACGACACCGACCCCCTCCTCTCTCTGGCTGACCATTCACTGTAACTACTCAATGCTTCTCACTCCGCAAGACCCAGGCTAATTAAGGTCCCTGGAGAGACTCTATAAAACTCAACCTTGCATGGCTATAAAGATCAGCATTGCTAAAATGCAGACACAGCATTGCAGCTGTTCCATAGACACAAAAATGATAACCTAATAAGAAGCTTGTCGCATTGACTCATTTTGCAAGAGTCTGGGATACAAGAAAATCCCTCTCTGTGTGTACTTCACTCTTTCTGATAAGCCAGACTTCCATCAAGTACAGCATAAGTCTGTATTACAGTGTATAGGACTCTGTGTAACTCAATTAAAGGGACTCAGTCAGTCAAGTGCAGTAGACACACTGCATATGAAAGATAAGCATAGGACTGCAATCAATAGATGAAAACAAAACAAAGGTTTTACAGTAATTGCCTTCTCTTAACGTGACATTATTATATAGTACCTTATTCCAGTGAATTAGTGCAATGGATAATATATTATTTATATATATTTAAATGTAAGAAGTGAAGGAAAAATAACTGCAAGTGAATTTATTTTTTTAATAATAATAATAATTTCATGTCTAAAGAAAACCACACTAAAGAGATTGGCAAAAAAAAAAAAGTAGGTTGTACGTAAAACTTTCATCACAATGTACTCCAATAACTCCCAAGTGCTTACAACAGCCCAATACACATTAATCCAATATTCATAGGTCTAAGTATAAAAACATATATTTATTCACAAAGAAGATAAATAAATCCCTTTCTGCAATGTTTCAGTCCTGGCAGTGGACCATTATCAGTTGACCATTATCGGTCACAAATCAACTGGTAGAAGTTCGGGATTTGAGTTTTTAGCCATAAAAACAAAAGAAAAATACCTAACTTTAAGCAAACACAATATAATGTATTTCATTTTTTATTATATCCTCCTTTCAAATTGCATTTTACAAGAAGCCAGTGTCATACTATTGGGCATTTAAAGCTTGGTAGAGGAGATGAGTTCTTTGCTAAAGCCTTTGGAATACACGGAGTTAATTCTGGTGTTCCATCCATAAGTTATTTGTAAACATCAAAACGACTCATTGAAATATATATGCTCTGCTCCTCAGATCAACGCAGGGAATACACAATCTGTATAATGGCAAACCAACTAAAATATATCAACTTATTGTAACAGTACAAAAGATGGTATTCATAATTTTTTAATGAATTCATGATGAATATTGTTCCATTTGGCAATACTCTGTTCACGAGAAAGGCATAATCTATGTAAGGTAACCTCTTGGGAGGTTCTGGATTTATGTGGTGGCACATTACCGACGGCATTTGTGAAGATGTGACCTTTTTTTTGAAGCGCGGAAAATCCATAAGTCATCTGAAAGCAATTATTTGTCCGAGCTAATTAACCATATTTTTAACGGATTACTTTGTTGCACGTAAACTGGAGACATTCTTTCCTGTTGTTTATCAGCAAGAGATTGTAACGTAAAACACTAACGGGTCGGGAGAAAAGTTTGCAAGTTGATAAGCATTTTATGGTGTCAACATAGAAATAATTTATAGACGAGAATGCAGATAAGTTATTGAGAGAGGAAAAAAAACCATACCTTTAGAGATACAAGAAACACAAACATGGATCTATCTAAGAATATGCAAACTTTTTAATTGAAAGTTGCATTTAACACAAGTTGTACAACTTTGATTAGCACACAGGAAATTGGGAACTTTGCGGAACCTTACATCATGTGATCATGCAATTTCTGATATTTTTGAAAAATGTAGGGATATCTCTTTCCAGCTTTTCTACAATTAACTATGACCTCCTATCAACTATTATTCCAATCTGCTAGAAAAAAACCTTTTGAAATGAAATTCTAACACATTTATAAAATAATACTTACAGATTCTAGTCAATTTTTTTTGGTCAATCTTTTAAATATCGTTCAAGGATATCTTTTAACTGAGGTTAGCTTGAGCCAGTGAAGAATATGGTTAATCATACCAAATTGGGTAATAGCGACCCCTCTGCTGCTCTATGTTTTAAGACTTAGACTACAGAGGTAACCTGAGGTCAAACAGCAGAAAAATCTATTTCATTATGCTTCACTTTAAAAGGGTGATTTCTTTAAATTTACATCCTACTCCTAAACCCATTAAAGTTAGTGCAAAGCAGTTTCAAAACACAGGTGACTAGAATTAAATGTAATGACCACAGGTAAAGTTAAACATAGGTTTAATGTAATATAATAGCATATCATATTATCAGAGTTCAAACTGAAGTTTCAAATGCATGTGTCATTCTGTACAGAAACGCTATAGATTTAAAATAGTGGGAATTAAATCTTGCTGTTACAAAGTGATGGTAATATAAGATACCATGGTAATCCAGCATTTTACCTATTGTGACTACTGGCCACTCTCTCAAATTTAACACTATACATTGTATTATGTTTTATTATAGAGCACATTTGTAAAATTTAAATTGGAGGTCGTTAGAAAAAAAAAAAAGACTGGAAAACATATATTTCTTTTTGAAGATTGAAGTCTACCTATCGAGAAACAAACAACTTAGGTTAATATTAAAAAGCATTACATTTCATCTAGATTTTGTGCTAGCAGAAATGGCAATAGATGTGTATACATTCTGATCTAATGGCATTTAAAATGTTGTTCATTCCCCATGTGTAATTCAGTGTTCAGCATAAACCTCTCTATGTCAAAGACCTATAGGTAAAGCCAAGGTTCGGTGATAGGGGAGAGTAGAAGGACCTCATCCAAGCAGGTCTGCTCCCTATGACAGTGATATTCCTATAGTAAGCATTTCTCTCTATAGAATCCCGTTATCATAATCTGGGTTAGTGATCCTTTGGAGGGATTGCTCTATTTGAGAAAGTCTCCCCAAGCAGGGCCAATTGTATCCGAGAGCAGTTGGAGAATAAAGGTGCTGGAACCCGGGGTAGCAGATGAGTAAAAGAACAACTCGTGAAGTAACAAAATACAATTCTATATTTACTGCCTTAGGAGATGTTTTGTGTTGAGGTGAACTTGCGATTACAGATTCTTTATGAACCCATTAAGGACTAAACTTCTGGAATAAAAGGGAATCATGACATGTCACACATGTCATGTGTCCTTAAGGGGTTAAGGATATGTCCCTGTTCATGGAATTGCTATAGAATTTCAAAATGCAGCCATTCTTGTCATTGAGATTCATTCTCCACCATAAGGCCTAATCCTGAAATGCTATGTGTTTGACTGCAACTATGGTGGAATTAAGCTACACACATTACGATATGTGTGTAAATGCATTCATCTAATTGAAAAGACGTGAAGGGAAGCTTAAGGTAAGTACATTGTTTAATCCTTTAATTTTCTGATGGTATCAGTATCACAGCATACAGATTAAATTTTACTATCCCGCTAGAGCAGTTCCATACATTATACGTGACAGCTGTATATGATAGGCCACCATTTTACTATCCATTAACAAGTAACAATAAAACTATACTTAACAACAGGTTATAACTGGAATTGGAGATCCATTGTGGTCTGTGTGAATTTTAGCCGATCAGGCGGTCTGTCGAATTCCCAAACTCAGAACCGAAAAATGTAACTGAATTATGAAATAATCAAAATGTGCAATGGCCAAGTATGTCTGTTTCAATTTGTGTTTTATTAATTCTGCCCACAGCACCAGAAAAAGAAGATAATTAATGGCAAGGGGACAGTGATAAAATGTTGGCTTTATAGGCAAGGGGACAGTCATAAAATGTTGGCTTTATTCACAGATAAAGTGAGAAGTGAGCTATAGAGTAATAAAAAATCTGTATTTCTATATTATATATTTGTTAAATATAGATCTTTTGCTGTTCTGATGTTTTTCTTTCTATTAAATACTTTTTCTCATTTTTTCTGTGAACCAAATGGCGGGAAATATATTTTGCAGTACACTGATTGGCCCATCTGTGACTCAGTTCCCCAATCAGTTTTTCAGTTCCAAAATCCTGCCAAGTGAAACCAACATTCGGTCGAAATTTGGGCGTCCTGAAAAATGTTCTGTCTTTAGGAAAAAATAGTTTGATTGAGCTGAATTTTCTCACTGTGCACAAGTTAGTTATAGCCCTCAATAATATTGGCAAAAGGGTTTGGGATGAGGGGTTCTGCATTATCAGTAGGAATATTCCTGGATCTAGAACTTTATGAAAGAATTGTTCTCCATGCATAACCTCAATTGCTTTACTCCCAGAATAAGTTCTGTGAAAGGTTCCGTAGTACTCTCAAGCTATAAATCTAGCAGTCCATGAAGCAATATTCTATAAAGCATTCATATTAATTACTGTTACCACCATCACTCATTCTTCCTCTAATAAACCTTTCTATCGTGTCAGAGAATTAGATTTACGCTTTGTTTATTGCATCTTTGACATAAACTTATTTTTTTTCTAAATTGTTAGCGATAATGGATTCAATAACCTTGTAATAAAAACCAAAACACACTAATGAACACAAAAAACATGCAAAAGCTAATGCTTGTTTTGTGATAATAAATAAGAGGAAAAATGCCACCTCAATAATGAACTAATGAACTTCCTAATTGATTTATGGAAATTCATTTTGAAATATAAAATTTAAGTAATAATTAGCCTGAACACATGGCCAAAATCAGGAAAATTTATATTTTTCACATCTCACCATAACTCTTGTAAACAAAAAAATTACCCCAAACTGCCCAAAACTAGTGGGAGTTAGACTTGTGAGTGGCAACTGTCACAACTTTAATAATGGAAGCTAACATGCACTAATCATTGACTAATCTTTGACAGCACTGTGATGTGTATATCTCAATGCTATTCTGTGTAGTAAAGTCCTTCCCGTGTGCCTACATATGAAGGCATAAAGTTGTGAAGTAGTTGAGGATTCACATTTCAGTCACCTCTTGCTCTACAGAAAGCCTTCAGAAAGTTCTTATTCCAGGACCCTCTAATCATTAGATCCACAACTGTATGCAGAGGTTCTGTTATGGATGGAAGGGAGAGAGGAGGTTTGCCATGGTGACAGGATGGGGTTACTTAAAGGAATGGGATTTGATCTGGTTGGGGGCTGTAATAGGGAGTGGAGTGGTGATCTCAAAAAAAGAAGGAGGGAAGGATGACCTGTAATAGGGAGAATGCAATGGGAGAGGGAGAGGGACCTGTAATGGAGAAGGGGGGATCTGCAATTAATAGCTAAATAGAAGGTTATTTAAGGCTTGTTAATTGAATTGCATTGTATTATATGGGTTAATTTCCTTATACTTTCACAGAATTAAGAAGGTGTTTATTTCTACAAAATAACACAAACAAATATAACAAACGAACAAACAAAAAAACAAGCATTAACATTCTGTAGATTATAATTGTGTCATCAGAATGAAAAAACGGTACCATGCAAATTGGCTAAGGTTAGAATTCTTTTAAAGTGGCTTTGTCATCATTTCGGGTCTTTGCATAAATTGAAAAGACCTCCAACAGCTTGGGGCCTGGTGGCCATGGGTGAGATATATTTGCCTAAAACTGTCCGTCGTGGCACCACCATCCTCTTATGTCTGGTATTCTTCATTTACTGGCACTTCAGTTGACAGGAGTCGATATCAGAGCTGTAATCAAGCGCATGCGAGAGTATGGCTTTGAAGTATATTGCGGATTCTGCAAGACCGTGGAATTCTCAATAGAGAGAGCTTATTTCCCCTAAAGCTGTTACTGGTGTTTGCTGGAAGAAATGACAAGCTTAACAAAAGGTACATCAACCTTTTTGTCAAGCGGTGGAGACATACTGAGAAAAAGTAGTCCCTGCTATGTCTCAGCATATCTTTTGACTTGGTTGGGATTTTAGTGAATTTCATAAAAAATCAATCTTTGTGAAATACTCATTTTTTTTATGTGCGGGGTACTGAGTTGTTTTACATGTGTCTATTTAGAAAATTAGGCAGACTAGATGGGCATAACAGTTGTTATCTGCCATTGCATTCTATGTTTCTAAGTCATTTTAACAAATGTTTGTGCAACACCATTTTATTAACGTATGATTAATTCAAAATGTAATATTATTTTACTCATCTGTTCTCAATAAAAAACTATTCACCAGTGTTTTGATCAATGAGAGACAAGCATAAATAATATTAAATACCAGTGACACAGAAAGGGTTAAACGGCATATAAGCATTCTATTACAAGTAAACATTAATGGAATTGGAATTTAATGTAAATAGGATTTTTTCAGCTGACCCTAACTAACAATCGAGTAAACAGAACCTTCTTTGGAAAATACTTCATTCAGAACTTTTCCTTCCTTTATATTTCTGGTAAGTTGTAGGATTGGGAGGGGGTTGAAACAAAAGCTAAGGAAAGAGTAATGGACTTGCTAAATGGGAGGGCTGCGTGTTGATCAGAAATTACCTGGGTTAGGAAAAAGTAATTTAGTGATAAATGATTATCCGATCGCAAGAAACACTGTCAGCAAAACCTGTTTCAAATTAATCTCCCTGCCAATGCTTTCTGAACTTGAAATAACCAACCAAAGCCGGTACACAACAATGCAATCGTGCCCAAAAGCTACAAATAGTCGAACATATTTATTTGCTTGTATCATTTCCCCAATCCATCTCTATATTAAAATATCAATCATGGTGTTTGTAATGCTTGTGCTAGGTATTGATAAAAGCCCTAAGGGGTCGAAACGTTGCATTCTGGTTCTTGGGTCCAATAAAATTGCCTATCTTTTGGAACATTTTGGAGTGCCTGCATCATTTTTCTAAAATGATATGCTATATCTGGTCTCTTTGGTACTGGGACTGATCCAAGAGCACCCTAGGATTCCAGGGTGAAGGGTTGAGTGCAGTTCCACAACTTGTCTATGGATGTGCTAGGTATGTCCGAAACTGGAGAAGTGAATGCTTCCATCCTTACAATAGGAGCAATCATTGCAGTGCCTAGTTCCAACAGTAAAATTCTGCCCCAATTCCAACCACCAAAAATCTGAAAAAACTGTCCTCCGACTCACTCATAATTCACTAACTCTACAGCCCCCACACAGCTGAAAACCCTCTTTCACTCCCCCCTCCTCTGCATCCCTCCATCGATATCCTTTGAGTGCACTCAAGTGACATGCCCATCACAAGTACAGTTCCCCCTCTGCACCCTCACTACAGTACCCTTATTTCTTCTCACCCATTGCATATATCATGAATGCAGCCCCTCCAGTGCTACGTTCTCCAGAAACATACTGTTCTCCACGAATGCTACATCATTCAATTGAGCCCGACTGCCTTACTTACCCAATTCATTGCCTCCATGCTATATTCTGCAATACAACTCTCCCGAACCATTTCCCCAAAGACTTTTGTGTTTGTCTTAACCAACCATTTTACCTCCTTCCCAATTCACCTACTACTTCATTGACCACTTGCCATCTCGACCTAGGTGAAGGACAGAGGACAGTATTTAATTGAACCCACCAAATTCCACTTGGTTTCAGTGAACCCACTGAGTATGCACTCAGTTCTTTGACCAGCAAGACGTTTACGTATGCTAATTTTCATTTTGTATTCAAAGCATTGTAAAGATAAATATAGCAAATAGAGAAAATGATAAAGTAATTACATTTAGCGTCCCTTACCTCTGTCCTCTATAACTAGTTTTACCATGCAGAGAATCACGTCTTTCCTCTGCATAGAGAACAATGCAATGTATAGTACAGTAAAAATAGCCACGTATTTTTATCACATCAACTGTATGTGACAAAATTTTATTTTTCATCTATTCTAGTATTTCAGATCTTATGTGAATATTCCAAAATTAAGGATCATCTATGGTATAGAAAACATTTCTTCATTCTCTCAATATATCTATAAAGGATCAGTAAATTAAATAAAATTGCTTATATTTTAAATATACGTGAATTTATTTATTTTAAGTTGAACTAACTATGCACATCATGGCTGTTGTATCATATGAATTGCATGTTCAAAATAAACGTCATGCTAATTTGTCCAAAAGAAAATAATTGTGGTAGTAAAGATGCACAGGAAAATTGCTTTTATTTTACAAAATTAATATTTACTTTCAATCACTATAAGAAAGTGTTTTGCAAAGCAATAAGACAAAAAAATAAGGAAAGTGCAAATGTTTCTAAGAACATGCCCTTTGAATGACTTTCTAAGAAATTTGCTATTTTTATTGCATTGAGATAGTTTGTACTCTATGGCATTGTTAAAGTCACATCAATATTGAACATGGACCTCTCGTTGGCTTTATAGTACAGCATGCTTTTCAGAGATATTTCAAACAAGACTGACTTGCATATTGGGAATGAGAATGGATTGATTTGAACCAGGATGAGTTAGACATTTAAAAGATGTCAGGTAATCACAAGCAGCAAGCCATATGAAGGGCTTTAGAAAGTTCAAATTATTATTTTATATTTGAGCCCGTTGTTTAATGCTAAAATACGTCTGAGGGACCAATGTTGACGTGCAAGATGGAGGGTTGTGGTCAAAGTCGATTTAATTATCTGTAAAAGGTGAAATAGCCATCTATGGATGGATGTCTTAAATGTCTTGACATTTAGGCCACATACTCATTATGCTTTGATGTTCCTTTCCAGAAAATGTAAAAGAGGTTTTACTCTGCTATCCATTCTGAACTGTCCAAACTATCAGACACACCTGGTTAAAGCATTATTAAGATTTATGGGATAGAAAAAGAAGATCAACACAAAGATTTTTCAAACATAACCAACATATTAAGCCCTAAACAACTATTTGCATACATTGAAGATTTTTACCTCTTTCAGGAATTTAAAATCTTGTTTTTTTTGTTTGTTTGTTAGACACTAATTGGGTTTCAGCAACTGGAAATCAGTCTCCGAACTGACTGTTGTAAAGACAAGTGATCAGAATGCTACATCATGCAAAACAGAGAAAGTATATCCTTCTATCATGATCTTTTGTTGATGTGAATCGGGACACAGAGTTTTCTAACTTGAGACAGGTAGATCAGATGTTGAGTTTTATAAAATTATTTTGAAAAATATTACAATACATACTATTCTGTTACAAGATAAGATGCAACTTGATGCAGCCATACAATGAATTATATACCTCTGATGCTCACATTAAAGACTTCTCTATGGCTGCACCATTCCTATGCAACGCCCTTCCCCTCTCTGTTAGACTTTCACCCAATCTTCACTCATTCAAAAAATCTTTGAAAACTTACTTCTTGGGAAAGTGTATCAATTAAACTGTGAACAGCTTTCCCTCCCCGCACCCTGATTCCTCTCCTGAAACTGTAATTAAAACAAAACACTAAGCTCTCAATGAACACTATCCTAGCAACCTACTTTCCTACCCTCCCCTTAACTTTTGTGTCACTATACAGGGCCCTCAATCCCTCTGTTCTTGTGCTTCCAACTCATCTGGTTACAAATACTTGTCTGTTAGTCCACCCATTGTACAGCGCTATTGAACTTGTTGGTGCTTTATAAATAATAATAATAATAATAATAATAATGAAAAAGGATTGGTTATAAACAAACTTTAGGAACTAGAACATAACAAGTTCGTTGAGATCTGATATTTCTTGTGACTTCTGACATTCAAGGTTAAATTGAAAATCTAAACACAACATCTGTTTGGAAAACAAATCACAGGTTTTAGGAATCAGCTTAATCAGTAAATGTGCCCCAAAAAGATGGGTTTGGCCATAATGCTAAACTCTTTGCATTGCATAAACAAATCCCGATTCAAAAACAACTCAATTCACTCATGGCATTCATGCATTGAATGGTTCTATAGGCATCTATAAAGCTTCCCCCTGTATCTCCCCTATACCATTATCTATAATTGAAATATATGAAATGAATACATTAGTTCTAACTATGAATATACATGTCCCCATCTCTTCAACATTCAAGTGATTCGTGCAATGCTACAAACTGATTTTTAAATGATTACCTTCTTCTTCAAACACCTTCCCGTCATAGTTCTCAATTTAATGTTTTTTGGATAGGATTTTCAAATGCTTTAATATATATTTGCATAGACTTTCAATTATATATTTTTTTCAAAATATCAACAAAAATATATATATATTAAACATAATTTAAATATTAAAACATTTTTCAAAATATTAAATAATTGTAAAAATGTATCCAGAAATATTAAATTATTTTAAAAAGCTTATCCACTTGGAGCAACAAAGCAATATACACCCCATGCACAGAGTGCAAGGATCTTCCTAAAACATAATGTTTTACATTACACAAGGACACAGAAATCACAGCAACTACTGCACATTCCCTGTAACACAGGGAACGTATTATGTCCCCTAGTTTACTTCCACTTGCATTTCACGTACCTATTGGCTATAATGTATAAAAAATAGGAGTCAGTTCAATCAAGAGAGTCCTTTTAATCATTTTATGTGCCCAACCCCCCTCTCCGTGGAGATGAAAAGGGTTAAAACGTACCTCTTCTCCCTCGATGTGCCAGGCTTGCCGCGGGTGGGCCTGCCTGGTTCCATCTCCATTATATCAATCTTGATGATCTCAGCCAATCCAATGCTTTCCTAAAGGAAAGCATTGGAAGGCTATTGCGCATGTGCAATGCATCTACTGCGCATGTGAATCAATTTATCTCTATGGGGAACGTTCAGTGTCTCCATGCAGAGTGTGGAGATGCTGAACACCAGTGCTGCACATTGTGTTTCTTCTTGATAATTTTAAAGAAAGCTAAGATTAAAGAACTGGGTTTTTTTTGGCGTTTTATTTCAAAAGTCATTTTTTATGTCTATAGACGTTTGTAGACCTGAGCCTTCCTGGAAACAGCACAATTTATTTAAAAGTAATTAAATAATTTTATCTGCCTGCAGTACAGAACTGCTTGTAATCAGGCCAAATATAACTTAAATATCCTTTACAGACATATGATAAAGATATTAGTTCATTTAATAGCTGCACCTGGTCTTTTTTTTATTACTCTTCATAAATTGTTGCCATATATATTTTTATGAAAATCCTGGAGAGACACAGAACTAGAAAGGACATAATCAAAAAATCCAAATTAATATTGAGAAAGTGTATATATTTAATGAAGATATTTGGTGCTACAATAGGACCTACCAAAAATGGGATACATTGACATTGTGGCAGGTTTATGCAATATATGATCACATACTGTAACAAAACCCCCATTATTTTTTGCCTAGGTGTGGTGTTTTTAAATAAAACCTATTACATTCTGTGATACATGAAATGGCCATTTAGTGAATGAGTGAGTGCGCCTGGTCTTGTATGTTGAAAGAAAGGACCCCAGCCGCAGCTTATAATGTATGCAACATAGTAAAGGAGGAGACTATATTTAAAAGAAGAAAAACTACCACAACAAGAGGACATAGTCTTAAATTAGAGGGACAAAGGTTTAAAAATAATATCAGGAAGTATTACTTTACTGAGAGGGTAGTGGATGCATGGAATAGCCTTCCAGCTGAAGTGGTAGAGGTTAACACAGTAAAGGAGTTTAAGCATGCGTGGGATAGGCATAAGGCTATCCTAACTATAAGATAAGACTAGGGACTAATGAAAGTATTTAGAAAATTGGGCAGACTAGATGGGCCGAATGGTTCTTATCTGCCGTCACATTCTATGTTCAGGTGAGTGCAGACTCTTGGTTTCATGGAAGAAATTATTCGGCAAAACTGAAATTTCTCACTGGGTACAAGTCTAGTGTATGTATGATCTGTGATCCCTTTAAGAAGTGTGTGTGTGTGTGTGTTCTGTGCATGTCAAATGTTTACATATATACAACCACGATTAAATTTTTTTTTTTTGTCTATTTATGTTTTATCTATTCATATTAATATTTATTACTAAATGCCAGATAGTAGCCAGATGTAGCTCATTGTTATCATTGTGTCTGAAACCAAAAGTAATCCATTCAGTTATTCATAAAATACTATTTCACTTTTTTTTTGAATGTCATATGAGTAAGTGTCACACGTGAGGAGATGAGGGGTGGTTTGTCACTGCAAGGTGCAATTCCCCTTAGTATTGCATTTTTATGAATGCGTAATTAAGCTAATTTCATTGTTACTGCAAACCACAGTTCTGGCCCCCAAATCAGCTGTCTATTGAGCCTGGTGGATGTACTAAGCAGTGGATGGCTGCTTTTGAATTTCCATAGACAAATTAGTGTCTGCCATGTTTATATATGAGCACATACTGTAACTAAACCCCCATTATTTTTTGCCTTGGTGTGGCACTTTTAAATAAAACCTATTACATTCTATCAGACTTGAAATGGCCATTTACTGAACGATCGAGTGCACCCGATCTTGTATGTTGTATGAAATATGGCTTCTAATCACTAGATTTTCTGTAACGTACTTCCCGACTGACCTTATTTAGAACAGACAGTCCCCACATAAGGGTATTTTCTATGCCAACTGCCTTCTTTTGCATGTAATACAAATATTTACTCTGTGACAGAGCTTCATAGCAATAAAAGTCATGAAAGCCCGTCTTTCAAATGCAACAAATGTCTTAAACCATATACGATCGTCTTTTACTAAATTATATTTTCATTTAATAGAATGGTTACCAGTAGGTTTCACTAGTAGGTTGGTAAATGACACAAATGTCCTGAAACGGCCTGCATCCTAGGCACACCCTAAAATAAATTATTTCTCTTTTAGACTTTTTAAATATCAGAATGTAAGATGATAATGTACACCCTCTCAACAGTGGAGGGTATGAGATCAGGACAGGTGATGCATCTTGTTTCATTGGTGGCAGTCGTAATGGGCAGGCCTGCCCAGAAAAGAAGCAGGCCTGCCCACTGAAGGGATGTTCAGACTGGCATCAAACATGCCAGGCTGACTGATAGCTTTCTGGATGGTTCCCAACTTGCACAGAGTGCTGCTGACAGTTGCTTGGTGCTAGTGCCCAAAATCTGGACTTTCCCACAGCCATGCTATTGGGAGGCCTGATAATATTTAATATTCTGCCTGTAATCCTTTCAGCACACATATGTATATCCAGCACCATCATTTTATCACCAGTATTGTTTCATGCCTTTTTCACACTAATGAAATAAAAAAAAATATTCAACACTGAGATAAGCATATACCCAAAAACTAAGAAGAAGGTTTATTCATTTCAAATTGGCTGTGGAAATGAACAGCCACAATGACAGAGGTACAAAGGTGTGTCTGTTTCAAACAGCTTGTCCATTATGAAATTGGCTATTATTTGTCATGAATATCCCCGTCTATACTTCGCTGCCTTTTTTCATTATGAAGATAAAGTCTATTGAATGTTTTCAAAGGAAAAGGGTAAAATAATAAGAAAAAATGAGCACATGCGCAGCCACAGAAATATTGATAGGGGAGATCAGACGAAGAAAAACACGTTTACTGAATTAGTCAGGTGTTACAACCATAACGTAGCCATTCACCGGCTATTAGTGTCACACCTGGATAATAATGATGGGAGTTGCATTTCAAAATACCATACACGCTCAGGAAGCTAGCAACTGCTGGACTCCCGAGATCTCCGAAGCCAGCGCAAAGCTGAGCAATTAGAAAAAAAACTGCTGATGTTCAAATGTTAGTTTTACGTGTTCCTGAGTTTAGATCAAAGTAAAATAAGTAAATAAATAAATAAATAAACAATCGTTCTTATAATCGCTCTCGCTGCACTCTTCACTTGAACTTCATTTTTGTGCTTTATAATGTCTCCAGGAC
>OW240912.1:12630537-12724139 GCA_933207985.1 Pelobates cultripes
TAATTTTTCACATTCACACAGGCTCCCACAGATATCTAAGAGATAATACGCAAAATGAGTGGTGGGCTCAATGAAATGAAAGTATTTAATGAAAGTAGTGAGGGATAGTGAGATTTTATTACACCAAAATCTAATCAAGGAATAAAGGTTATTAGGATGATTGACATGTCTCTCCAGGCCAGAATCAAATCTCTCTCTCTTATTTTTTTTTTTTTAAATATTATGAAAATAATACGTTAAAAATCACGGATCAATAAGTATTTAAAAACTACACAAACCTTTAAATAGATGTTGTTTGCTGCAAATCCTTAAGATATGCAGCTTCAGCAGGGACCTCTCAACCCGTCATTCTCTTACCATTGAAAGGATCTGGGACACAACTGTGTTTCATAAATGTAAACACCTGCTGTCTATTGACTACAAGCAGAAGATATAGTAAGTGCATATCTTGTTCTGCATTGTGCAGCCTCAAACACTGTCCCACCAGCTAAATTATCTAACGGGAGCACAACGAAGCTCTTGTCAGCAATCACTTCTGCACACTCTCTATGGGGTTACTGGTAAATATACAAATGCTAAATATTTCTTGCTATAGTAGTTTAATTAGCTTAGCTCCACTTCTCAGGTCTGATACTTCCTAAATAATGTTAGAGACTCTCAACATGAAACAAGTCAAATATCACTTCCTTAGAAACACATACACCATGTCATCCTTTAACCTGGAATAGACAACGAGAGCAGGCATGCTGCAATAGAGAGCATAAGGACTGGATGTTTAGTGAGATTGTGTCTATTCTCCCTCACATTGTCCAGAATTCTGCAATACAAATACAAATGACTACATTTCTAAAAACATGCAAAGCTACAAATATGTTGTTAGTGGGATTTAGGACATATATTCTATATTTGATATTCCGTAATTTGCTAGTTTCTACCCATTATTATTATTGAAATCAAAATGTAATGAGAACCTCAAGAACCTGCATTAAAAAAACGGTCCGGGTGACAGATTCTAGAGTAAACCAGGAATTTAAAAAATAAAATAAAATAATGGCTAAAAATTTATGAAAAATCAAGCATTTTTCTTCCCCAGTGACCTACTGACCATAAAAACCTTGTCTTACCCTTGCCTGTGCTGAAGCCCAGACATCTTTGTCGGTGTTATAGATCTGCATATAGGAAATCACTGCCTGGGTCTAATTGATATGGACAGATTCATTATTCTCTCTAGATTGGTTTATGAACAAAAAGAAACCATGCAAATGGACACCATTCGACATCTGTTAAACATATTATCCGTTTTTAATACATTTCAAAATAGTTTGAAGGATTTTATCTGCCAGCTGATGGGATTTGGGTAGCTAGATTTAAACTCAAGAACAGTGAATGCAGGTGGGAAGAATGAATCTTTTGCAAGGTTTCAATGTTTATCAAACTCTTCTGAACTCAGAATGTTCCTATATCCAGTTGTTGTGGTCGCTCTGGTTTTTGGCCCATGCCTTCTCATCATCCATGTCTGATGATACCTGCTTTGGTTTTACTACCTGAGACAGGAGTTGACTGGTAATTATTACATAGTTACATTGCTGAAAAGAGACTTGCGTCCATCAAGTTCAGCCTTCCTCACATTTACTTTTTGCTGTTGATTCAAAAGAAAAAACAATTTGAAGCACTTCCATTTTTGCAACAAGCTAGGAAAAAAATTCCTTCTTGACCCCAGAATGGCAGTCAGATTTATCCTTGGATTACCCTAAATTGAAAAATTATATACTTAAATATTCTGTTTTTACAAGTATGCATCTAGTAGCTGTTTGAACATCTGTATGGACTCTGATAAAACCACTTCTTCAGGCAGAGAATTCCACATCCTTATGGTTCTTACAGTAATGCCACATCATTCTGTGACACGTTATTCAGTCTGTTAACTAGCTTCACCTAGCTGCATAGGCACTTAGTACCACACATCTGGGAGCTAATTTAATTAAAGGCCAACAAAGAGACAAATTGGTTAATTACACCAAATTAAAATGTAAGTTTGGTACTTTAAGGTTGCATCGTTCATGCTTCATCATCATCATTACCTATTGAAGATCATTCCATCAATATAATGTGCAATTTATAGCAATAAAGAAATGTGTTTTCTGCCTATTCTGTTTTTAAAAGTCAGCTATTCTACAGATAAAATAAAATATGCAAATCTATTTATACATACTGGGCTGATGCAAGGATTTTGGCTAGACAGATAAAGGTGTATTTTGCCGCACTCACAAAATTCATCTTCTCCTGTATGTATCTTAAAACTCCTTTGGAATTTAATACCCCTTTTGTGTTTTTATCCCCTCTTTTATTTCTTACACCCGTTGTGTGCTTCTTTCTCCCTCTAGCCCCTTTGTGTGTCTCTTACTCACCCAGCCCCTTTGTGTGTCTTTTCTCCCTCCTCAACCCCTCTGTGTGTCTCTTACCCCTATCAACTTTAAAGGCCAACAAAGAGACAAATTGGTTCATTACACCAAATTAAAATGTACGTTTGGTACTTCAAGGTTGCATTGTTCATGCTTCATCATCATCATTACCTACTGAAGATCATTCCATCAATATAATGTGCAATTTATAGCAATACAGAAACGCATTTTCTGCCTATTGTGTTTTTTTAAAGTCATCCATTCTACAGATAAAATAAAACGTGTAAATCTATACATACTGGGCCGGTGCAAGGATTTTGGCTAGACAGGTAAAGGTGTATTTTGCCGCACTCCCAAAATGCATCTTCCCCTTTTGAATTTAATACCCCCTGCCTCTCACTCCAGCCCCTTTGTGTGTCTCTTACTCACCAACCCCTTTGTATGTCTCTTTCTTCCGCACCCCCTCTGTGTGTCTCTTCCTCCTAGCAACTTTGCATGTCTCTATTTCCCCGCAGCGCCTTTTGTGTTTCATCCTCCCCGGTCCTCCCCAATCACATTGTGTGTCTCTTTATCCCCTTCCTCTGCCCTTCTGTGTGAATCTCCCCCAGCCCCTCCAAGCAGACAGCTTCTTGTGAGACCAGGTAAAGGGTATACATGAGATCCCCTATTGCAGTCCATGCGGCCACGCTACTTGGATTGACTGACAGAAGGTGGATCACTGTGCACTTTTATCACTCAGACATTGCGCTGCGGGGTCGGGGGCAGCCTAAGACGGTTGTCTACATGATATACATAAACAAATATCAGCAGATACAGTTCTCTAAAGTCTTAAATAATATATTTCATGCTTAATAAGAATTTTAAAAGTGGACATTAAATTAAATTTTCCCTAAATCATTATAGCTTTGGAGTAGAGATTTACGGTGTAACTTAATGACTCAATCATGTATAGATTTATGGATAATTGTTTTTCATTTGTTTTAAAACTTTACATACATTAAAGATACAATGATTTTAATGCTCATCACATAAAATTAAACAGCATACTTTTAATTTCCATGTTTATTATTTAAATAATCTACCTATATATATAACAAATGAAATGCCTTTTTATTTTTTATCGAAAACACACTGAATGACAAGTAGAAATATATCTTAATCGTCTGATTGTTTGTAGAACTCCTGGCTAGTGAATTATAAAGTGAAAAATGGAAAAGATTGTATTTTCAGTTAATCATGTCTACGGCCAGGTGTCAAGCTCCACAAAATCGTTTGTCATTCCAGCATTTTCTGGCGTCTGCTAACTGCGGTGAGATGCGGAGGGTTGGAGGATTACAGAATTAGACGTGGCTCCTACGCAGCAAGAACTGGGTCCAATATTCAGTTGTCACTGTGAAGAGAACTTTATTTCACTACATGATTTAGGACGCAAAAACTAGAAGTGACGGGGGACCAGCCTTTGGTTAAAGTGGTAGAGAATTGCCAGATAGTGATTGGCATTGAAGGAAGGGACATTTAAAGCTGTCTTCTGTCACAAACGCACCTTCATTAAAACCATTAAGTTAATTATGGGACTATCGGATGTGCGTGAGCAGAAATCTAATGCCTTTTCTATAGAGTCTTCTGCATAAAATTAAGAAAGCTTTGATCGTAATGTAGTTGCTTTTTTGGGTGGAAAATACTATTTTAGAGAGAACACTGACAAATTTTTTGGGGAAATATAGTTTTATGGTTTGTGAATGCCATAGGTTTCCTATTCTCACAACTTGTAATACATATTATTTGAATAAAAATAACTGAACTGCATCAATAGCTGAGATTTTGTTTTCATATTTTTGGCCTAAAACTTATGGTTGCCATATCAAAAATTCCAATTGTCATATCAATTTTCCCCATCCTCAATTTAGTAAATTAACCCTAATATATTTAATGTAATGGTAGAAACAGATATGCTACACATAATTTGTAGATTACCTAGAATAGAATGAGAGAGGTTAAATTTTTTTTTTATTAAAGGGACAGTTTAGTCACCATAACAACTTCATCTAAATTAAGTTGTTATGGTGCCAGGAAGATCCTGGAAGAAATTTTAGCTCCAAGGGTTAAACCTTTCTCAAACGGTTTAGCCCCAAAGTTGCCTCAAGCGCCAATTTCTGCTCCTCCAGAGCGTCATCTGGCTTCTGAAATGTCAGTTTCAGGAAGCATGCAGTCAGGTGGCGCCATTAATTGGCTGAGAGCAGTCAGTTGCCGCTCTCAGCCAATCAGTGACTCCCCACTCACAATTGGCTTGCAAAAGGTGCGTTGATGCGGGAAGCCATGCTGGGGGGAGGCAATGCTGGGGGGACCTGGGATTGGCACTTGAAGCAAGTTTGGGATTAAACCGTTGAGAACGGTTTAACCCCTTGAGGTAAGAGTGCAAAACAATGAAGTTGTTTTGGAGCCTGGAATGTTCCTTTAACTCATTGTTTAATATACCGACAATGATGGAACTGGGATAGTGACCTAATTATTGGTTTGCTTTATTGTAGTTTTTACAGAAATGCTAGGGTACTGACTTCATGAAAAATGGGAACAGGGAAGGCTATAAATCAATATTTTAGTTTAAAATGTCTGGAAACTAAAATATTGTGCTTCACCTACATTTGTTATATCATGAGTTAAGCTGTTATTAAAGTTATTTTCTAAAGATTCACCAAGCAGTTATTGCCACTTACGATTGTACATGGTATTTTATAGAGCAGGAAGAAAGATATGCAAAGCTATGTTCCCTTATTCTTGCTGACATCTTCCTCCTCAGCTTAGTCACTGGCACCTTACAGCTTTATGGACCAGGAGCTCAGCCATTGCTGTACTTGCGCAAGACTGTGGAATCTGCCATACATAATCAGACCTGCCTGGAAAGGGCACATCTTAATTTAGTAAATAACCATGCAAGAATGGGAATGGATTTTAATTTCTATGCAGCAGCCATTAGTAGAATAAATATTTTATGTAAATGGTTATTGTAAGCACCATGATCACACCAGTGATTTTAAGTGGTTATGGTTCCTGTTTTGATTTGAAACAATGCACATATGGAGATGAACCTGTCTGTTGCCAGAGGTGTAACTCCATCTCCAACAGTGTTATATGGCCGTAACTAGGGCTAGACAGATTATGTTGGGACATGGCCAAGGCACTCCTGGTATCACAACCATACCTCCGAACATCAGCTGTCATAGAATTGGTGGGAGAGATTAAAAGGAGTGGGTCAGAAGTAAAGAAGGCATATTCACCCAGATCACTGACAGGTCAGCTTGGTAAAAAGGGTGCCTGCCAATCATTTACCTGACCATGCTGGGAGTGTTATTTCAGAACTCACTGAAGAGTCCTAGTGATGTATGTATGTGTCCAAAACAGGGACACCAGGAGACTAAGGCAGGACAGTGTGACAGGACCTAAATAATCAGGACTGTCTCGCTGATATCGGGACTATTGGGAGGCATGCATGAGTGGAGTTATCACCAAGAGGTGTCTGTTTAATAGCTTTTAAAAGCATCTGTAATTACAACACAACAGTTGTCACTTTTAGGCAAAATGGGCATATTCTGATCCACATTGTTAATGCATATTTCTAAAAGTGAACAGTGTGCGAAAAGTTAAAATTATTCTTATCTTCTTCTCTTTCTTTATTTGCACCTAAAAATTCAAATGGTGATTATGATGCATGTATTATGAAATAGAGTGAATATAAATGCACATAGTAAACGAATTAATTCCAATAAATAGCATATACAAATATTTGCCTGTATTTCTAGTGTGAGATCATTCAGAATCCTGGTGTAAATTTAAGCAATGGGATTGAAATAATTTTACTGATTGCAAAGATTTATATACATTTTTATCAATAGTTAATATAACAAAACGTACATAGCTTTACGATCTAGTTGGATAGATAACTTTCGTCTTCAAATACTATAAATATCGCTCTGATGCTGATAATGGGTTGTTTATCTTTAGAAATGTACCAATAGCGTAGGGCACAGCTTCTCAACATGGGGTGCTTCAAAATTTAATTGGATCTGATAGAAAATGTTACTATTAGGGAGACATTTGGAATGGAAAGTTAAATAAGGTAAGCTTCAGCCAGAATTAACAGAATACAGAAAACTATGCACAACGTCTTTCTTATTTTGTCCTATCGTCCTATTTTCTGAATATATGCATGCAATCATGAAGGGAATTATTCACACTGTATTTCTTAAAGGGTCAATATAGTCAGTCACCCAGTCCATTAACCCTTCGTGAAGTTACTTGGGTGCAGTGTCCTCGATCCCTTAACTCAGCAATGTAAAACATTGCATTTTTTGAGAAAGTGGAAGCCCCATAGGACCATGTAATGCTTTCCTATGGGAAAGGGTGAACGCACTCACAGTACTCGCAGCACATGCATATTAGTTTGCCAATGCTCCTCTATGAGGATCTTTGGATTAAATCAAGCTGGAAGATGACCTACCTCTTCTGTAACAGTGCCGGGGGAGAAATGGTGAAAAGCTTGGAGAGAACCTCCACAATGGAATAAGATAAGTTGGGGACCTACCAACAGGTAGGAACAGGAACAATATTTTGTTAGGAATACAGATTTGTATTCCTAATGCTATAATGTTTCTTTAATTGTTTAGTCCTAAATGGTATGTCCACTACCTACCAGCTCAAAGCTGATCAGCTGTCATGGACCCTTATTTTATATTCCTACAGTTAGTTACAGTTGTTTTTAAGAAGTATTGATATTGGATATAATATTCCTTATTAGTAACAAAGAGCAAGAAATCCACCGGCCTACACCATGTGCACTAATGTTAATGAATCGCTGTTCTCTCAGTCCCCTGTTTTGGGTATTATTTTAAACTTACAGATACAAGCAAATACTTTTTAGCCTGAATAATGACAATGACACATTCTATGGGACCCACCTTTTTTTTTTTCTTTATTCTTTTTTTTTCATGGTGTTATCAGATAAATCAGACATGTAATGTCATAAGCACCACACATTTCTGTTTAGTAAGTAGTTGTATAAGCCAGACATATTGGAATATAAATTCTGCATAAATTAAAAAGAAAACAATAAAGACAAAAGTAAACCACAAGGAAAGTGTAAGGCAAACAATAGTGTGAGTAGAACGTCCTCACTTGCTCTTGATACCCCCGGCCCCCCACTTTCTCTCCTTATCCCACTACAGGATGCCATCGTGTGACCTTCCTCATTGAATGGGATGCATCCTAATTTTGCCAAAAGGACTCTCTGCATGTGGGGTTGGGGGCAGCCTGGATCTTAGCAATATGAGTGTGTTGTAGGAACCTCGGAACCACCCCTTTGGCCATCAGGGTCTCCCCCTCCTATCCCAACCATCCCGCGGTTGGGTGTAGCCTCGGGCTCAGGTTCTCACAAGGTAGTGAGGTTTAACGTGTGGCCGAAATAGGCCATTGTAGTAACAGGCACTCTAGGTTCCCACACTCCAGCTTCTCCCCGAGTCCATACATGCCCCGCCCCTCTATACGTTCCCTAGGGAGGCAAGAATACTGGCAGGCAATTTACTCCTAAGGAGACACACAGTAAATAATCTTATTGAATTTAAAGAAGAAAATAAAATTAAAAGTGAAGAAAATTATAAGATAGAAAGATAGCCCGTTTCAAGTCTTGCAATGACCACTGGTTGGGAATAACCTTAGTCCACAGAGTAGCTTGAGTGTCTATTTACTGGACAGGTCCCTTTATGGGTTCTTGGCCTGGAGACTTTAGCAGTTAGGTCGGTACCTGTTCCCGGCCGCTCCTGCGAATGCAGCTTTAGTAGACTTATAAATTTTGCTGGATCTTCTTCTACAGACAAGGTCAGCTCCCCACCGGTATTAAACGCTATGTTCTCTGAGCATCCTGGTGGTTGACATGCATCTGCGCTGCTCCATCAATACCGCAAATGGCAGGTTGTCGAAGATTTGGATGGGACTATTGCCCACTATTACATTGGGGTAGTTTCTGGAGCGTGCCAGGGTAGCTGTCTTCATGGACAGCTATGACATCTCTTGGTGCATCTGCTGGGCGGTGGGTGCTTTCCGGATTCTGAATGCTGAAAGTATTGGCAATGCATCACTGTCTCCTTTCACCCCCAATGCCCCTAGCTACCTTGTTAGCATAGCTAAGCAGGGCCTTTGGGCCCACAGACTCAGGTGCACCCCATATCGTCACATTCCTTCATTGGTGCCTCGCCTCCAGTGATACCACTGTACATGTAAGTCACTGGACCTGCTTCGATAGTGTGTCCATTTGGGATCAGGCTTCAACTAACTGGCTCTCGTTCCCTTCTCGGGATTCCACTTCACTTATGCGATGGTTGAGGCCTCTGATCTCCGTTTGTAGCCCAGCTAGGCAGGGAGGTCAAGTAATAGCCTCTTGATGCCCCCCGTAGTGGATGGAGAGGTGTCTGTGTTGGAATCTGTTTGCCGATGTACTCTGCTGGGCCTCTGTGAGGTGGTGAAGTTTTCCTCCCCTTACGAGTTGTCTGATTCATTCGGGACTCATGGTCTCCTATGCGCCATCTTGGTTAAGGACTGTGGTTACGGCCTTTTAAAGGATTTGCGGATGTCAGGTTTAAGGGAGTCCTCCAGGAGGGATAATTGTTTTTGCTTGCTCCCCATTTCGCTCTAGGGGGTTCAGGTTGTCATTTGTCTCGGGAAATTGAGCTAAATTCATGGCAAAAAGATTCATTATGATCTTATGGAGCCAGAGCTCCTCTCAGACACGTCTGGTCTGTTGCTCAGCTAGCCACTAGGCACTCGGGACCCACCATTTTGAACTCCTTTTTCATCAGAAGCAAAACTTATTTGACAAAACCATGTGTAATTACCACAAAAAAAATCTTAATGCATTTGCAGAAGGGATTTGTAAACAAGCATTAGTTCTAAATTAACGGCATGGTCTTTGGACATGGTCATTACTATTAACGGCATGGTCTTTGGACATGGTCATTACAATTAATGGCTTGGTTCTTGGACAGGTAAGCATTGTTTTCGAATAATCCAATAAAAGCAGGGCTTTTCTAATAAAAGTTAACTATCTATACCTATGTACAATAAAAAAATGAGCACACAGACTTTATCATAGGTAATCTTTTATTTTCCGTTTATAAAACAACAACGTTTTCCTTTTAACATGCCTAGTTTCTGTTACTTTTGGATTACAACAGAACCATGACAATGTCTCTTATACCACGGGGAAAACATTGCATGTCATGAATGTGAAAAGCAACTTGAGTAAAGTAATAAACGGTTGATAAAGAAAAAAATGACAAAAATTTATTTGACTTTTTCTGGACTGAATATCTCCGATTAAACCTTAAAAATGTGTGAGAGTGTTCGAATTTTGTGTACACTGCCACCAAATGGCATTAACTGACTCTCTTTGAGCTTCAAAATCATAACACACAATACATGTTTCCTTGGGAATAATAGATTATCCCAATGCTTCTGTTATGAAATGTACGAGAACTTACATTAGTTACATTCAAGAATAACATACTGATTAGTGTTATGTCGAGGTCTCTGTAGTCAGAGATTTTTTTGTATTGTGTTTTTCTTTGTTTCGTTGTTTTCCTTTTTTTAAGCTGTCTCTGTCTGAGTCATTGGAAACAAAAAGGAAATTATTTTTCAACATATGAAGAGAGCCAGATGACACTGACTATTATTAGGCGAATAACGATATTTACCCAGTAGATTTCAAAGCTATATTCCAGGCTAATGGCTATCGTCAGTCAAATATTATTATTTTTTTGATAATGGTTTGTTATTTTATGTACTACTAGACAGTGACCTACTGCCACAAGTAACACGCTAACTATAAATAAATAAAAAGAGTGCTTTGACATTTATATGGTTTAAGATGTTTTTTGTTTGCATCTCAATAAAACCGTTATGAAATGATATTCTTTATGTTTTGTAGCACATATTGTACATTGCAACTTAACTGCTGCCTGTAGAATATGCAGGGAATACAGTAACTCACACTGAAGGGAGGGCAATTATCCAAAGCATCAATATCTTTTATACTAAAGGTATATGGGGTTAGAATACTCGGGGAACAAGCAACCCCCCCCCCACAATATCTTTTATACTAAAGGGATACGGACATTACAATGTAACTGCTGTCTGTAGAATACTCGGGGAACACTGCTGCTCACACTGAAGGGGGGATAATTAAGCAAAACTCCAATATATTTACCTTAAAGGAATATAGACATTACAACTGCTATCTAGTGATGTCGCGAACCGTTCACGAACTTCCCGCGAACGGCTCGCCACGGTTCGCCACGAACCGTTCGCGGCGAGCTCCGGTCAGCTGACACATCCCGGCCAATCTCCAGCAGACCCTCCCTCCCAGACCCTCCCACCTCCTGGACAGACGGGATGTGTCAGCTGACCGGAGCTCTCCGCGAACGGTTCATGGCGAACCGTGGCGAGTCGTTCGCGGGAAGTTCGCGAACGGTTCGCGACATCTCTACTGCTATCTGTATAGTATTCAGGGAACAAATCAGGGATATGGAGATTCCAACTGCTGTCTATAGAATATTCAAGGAACACAGCAGCGCACACTGAAGGGGGTAATTAACTAATACCCCAATATATTTTACACTAAAGGTATATGGATATTGCAATTTAACTGCTGCTTGTATTAATCAGAGAACATGAACTCTGACCATTAGATAGAATGAACTAGTGCTAGAAGCAAAAACTAACATTTTGTTTTTGATTTTGAAAAATGAAGATTGTTTTATATATAAGGCTATGCACAAAGAATACAAAACTGCTTAATAAATCAGGAGCCTTTCCTATCAAAGCAATCATTATATTATTAGGATAACCTAGTACTATACAGATTAGATTAAAGGCTACAGTGGGGTACAGTGGGTGTTTTTTTAGAGGCGTTAAATGTAGGATTAAAGCAAAGTGGTTTTTTTTGTTATTTTCATGTTGAGGATCTCTCCCCTTTTCACATATACTCAAGTACCATAGGCCCATCCAAATGGGTCAATCTTCTCCCAGACTTAGACTTTTCTAACTTCCAATCTGCCTTTCTTAAACTTTCTAAGATATACTTATACTTTATATTTCAGATCTCATACTAAATTTATGCATACAGTCCTGGCTTAACATAATTGGATGATGCCTGAAGACCCAGCCATGAGCTTAATTAAAGCTAAACTGGACTTAGACGATGTCACACAAGGATGGTAAACAAAAATGTTTTTTTTCAGACTTGGCAAAGCTATATTAACTCATTTAAGGTGGGTATGAGGGTAACACTAAACAAACTATTTGAAAATACCAATTGGCATCTCCATAGAGTCTATGAGAGCAAAGTACGTATTACATAACCAACGGGTGTTCTACCACACAACAGCAAGATTGAGGGAAGGGTTGTGGAGTTCAAGGGCTGTTTGAATGTTCAAAAGGGGCTCTGCAATCTTTATTGCAATCTCAAGACCCTAACATTTACATATCATACAATGTAATGTCTTCAATATTTAAACAGCCTCAGTAAAATTGTTTGCAAAACTGTACTGGGACTAAGGAAAGCATTTGATTTGTTTTTGCGTAGGGTTACAGTTAGGATTAGGGTGAAGGAATGTTTAGGGCATGTGGAGTTTAAAGGATTATTTGCAAAATACTCCATTGTTCTATGTCTTCTCTAGTCTAGTCAACCTCCAAATATTGATATTAGAGCTGCAGGAGTTGCTATACAGTATGTATCACTCAGTGTTTTCCTATGATATACAGTGTGTATCGCTCAGTGCTGTCCTATAATATACAGTGTGTATCACTCAGTGCTGTCCTATGATATACAGAGTTTATCACTCAGTGCTGCCCTATGATATACAGCGTGTATCACTCAGTGCTGCCCTATGATATACAGCATGTATCACTCAGTGCTGCCCTATGATATACAGTGTGTATCACTCAGTGCTGTCCTATGATATACAGTGTGTATCACTCAGTGCTGTCCTATGATATATAGTGTGTATCACTCAGTGCTGTCCTATGATATACAGTGTGTATCACTCAGTGCTGTCCTATAATATACAGTTTGTATAACTCAGTGCTGTCCTATGATATACAGAGTTTATCACTCAGTGCTGTCCTATGATATACAGTGTGTATCACTCAGTGCTGTCCTATGATATACAGCGTGTATCACTCAGTGCTGCCCTATGATATACAGTATGTATCACTCAGTGTTTTCCTATGATATACAGAGTTTATCACTCAGTGCTGTCCTATGATATACAGTGTGTATCGCTCAGTGCTGTCCTATAATATACAGTGTGTATCACTCAGTGCTGTCCTATGATATACAGTGTGTATCACTCAGTGCTGTCCTATAATATACAGTGTGTATCGCTCAGTGCTGTCCTATAATATACAGTGTGTATCACTCAGTGCTGTCCTATGATATACAGCGTGTATCACTCAGTGCTGCCCTATGATATACAGCATGTATCACTCAGTGCTGCCCTATGATATACAGTGTGTATCACTCAGTGCTGTCCTATGATATACAGTGTGTATCACTCAGTGCTGTCCTATGATATATAGTGTGTATCACTCAGTGCTGTCCTATGATATATAGTGTGTATCACTCAGTGCTGTCCTATGATATACAGTGTGTATCACTCAGTGCTGTCCTATAATATACAGTGTGTATAACTCAGTGCTGTCCTATGATATACAGAGTTTATCACTCAGTGCTGTCCTATGATATACAGTGTGTATCACTCAGTGCTGTCCTATGATATACAGAGTTTATCACTCAGTGCTGTCCTATGATATACAGTGTTTATCACTCAGTGTTGTCCTATGATAAACAGCGTGTATCACTCAGTGCTGTCCTATGATATACAGAAGATGATACTGGCCAAGGCTCCTGGTGTTTATCTCTCACCTCCAGCCCACATAATATAAAAGGCACCTTTTAAGTACTGAAAACAGGTCCCCCCCACAGGTCATGCTCCTGCAAAGAGGTGCCTAGTCAGCCTAGTGGGAAATCCAGCCCAAATGGGATATAGATTGAAGGTCCAGGTCCATCCACACGTTTTAGGAGTAATTTCATAAGAATGTTAAAGTGACTTGGAACCAAGCCATGAATTTTGCAGTCTACTAAACTTCAAAAGTCATTTTATTCATCTTTTGGAAATAACCCGTCTATTGTCCAAGAGTTCTACAGCTGACATAATCCACAACTCACTTCCATTCATGTTTAACTCTACTATGATATGTGAAAATGCCAACATATGAAATGTTAGTGATTAAACATGGTTATCTCCAGGATCTTGACCATAGCACCGGAAAGGTACAATACCAGCTAATTATGAGAGCCCATTAAAACAGAAACTAACTGCAGTGATATCCCTGTGATGTCTTCTTCCTCATTGATTACACTGTATCTGTGCTATGCCTTCTTTCAGTCTGCAGCTCATTATATCGACAAGTTAGCGCGGCTATCTTTTTGTTACCTAGATCCAATGAAAGAACAAAGTGTGTCTTTCTTCTTTCAACTAATTTCAGTGATAGAGCTATGTTTTTTTTTTTTTCTTACTTAAAGAGAGTAGAGAAAGGATTATATTGGGCTGCCTGGGGGAAGCATAGATGCTGCAATTACTGAATCACTCGTTCTGTCTTGAACACATGAATCTGTTAAGGTTTCAAGCTGAAACCGTAGAAATGCAGTTTGATTGCCTTGACAACAAAATCGGTTTTGCAGCATAATATTTATATGCACTGGGGATTATCATGTTCAACCCCATGGTAAAAGATCAAAATAATTATTATTTACACACAGGTCATTTATGGGCATTTACAAATCTATATGCTCCAGATATTGTGGATTATACAGACTTTTTGCTATCTGAGAACTGAGAGAATTCGCTGTGTCTGCAAGTAATTCTGCCCTAGAATTCCAGGCGCTTATTTAATAAGCTTTCCAAAAGGTTCAATACTGTTATAAAAACTCTCCAAATGATTTATCTGCAGAAGTCACTATTAAAGAGACACTATAGTCATCAGAACAACTGCAGCTCAATGTATTTGTTCTGGTGAGTAAAGTCAGTCCCTGCAGCCTTTTTGCAGTAAACACTTTATTTCAGAGAAAATTCAGTATTTACATTACAGCCTAGGGACGTCTCCAGTGGCCACTCCTGAGATGGCTACTAGTGGTGCTTCCTGGGGCAGTGCAGCACAATGTGACTGACATTCAGTGTCTCCACACTCTGCATGCAGACACTGAGCTTTCCTCATAGCAATGCATTGCTTCAATATATCTCTATGAGGAGATGCTGATTGCCAGGGCAGAATTTGGCTCAGCCCTCCATGGCAATCTCAGCCAAACCAATGCTTTCCTATTGGAGAGTATTGTGATTGGCTCAGATCATCATTTCTGATAATGTCAGCCAAGGAAACTTCAGGGGTAGAGCCAGCACCAGCAGACTGGAATAAAGTTAAGATTTTACTATATTTAGGGAGGTAAGGGGTAGTAGGGGGGCTAGATAGTCTTGTTAACACTATAGGGTCAGGAATACATGTTTGCGTTCCTGACCCTATAGTTTTACTTTAAAGTCTATGGAAATTGTTCTTGATAAATCATTTGGAAAGTTATTCTAAGAGTATCGAACCATTTGGAAAGCTTATTAAATCAAGGCCTAATTTTGTAAAATATTTGGACCATACTGCACTTCACGACAGCACAGCAGTCTCTAAAATACATATATTCTCAAAACAGAGAATAACTCCTTAAAGGTCAATGTGACTAATGTATTTATAGCAAAACATTTTATGAATTATAAAAAAAAAAAAAATGAAACCATGTTTATACAGTTACCCAAGAACATTTTACTGTGTTTGCTAGTGAGTTAATGCTAGAAATGGTTATTGTCTCATGCATGTCTTATTCAGCGCTTAACAACTTCTTGGTGATAAAAAGTTAAATAACGCTCATCATACTTTGTTTCCATAACCAACAGCATTAATTAATAATAATAATAATAATAATAATAATAAAGAAAGCTTGAAATATAATTAAAGAATATATGAACTTTTATGTTGAATGATTTTTGGTAAAAATTTAAAATGTGTTACATAGGCTGTAGATAGCTGATGAATTATTCCAAGCTATAAAGCAGTATTCCATATACACATATACACAAACATCCAGCTATAGACAGAAGCTCAATTCTGTTTTGCATTAAAAGCATGAAACAAGTTTAAATTTAACCCAATTAATCCCAGATGCCTTCAGATCCCCTCTGGTGCTGATCTTCCTCAATAAATGAATGTACCACGGGGGCTCCCTAAACACATTAAAGGGACCTAGTGCCTCAAAGTATAGGGCAGCACATTTTAGCAGACAGAGAGGGGATATTTGAATGAGAATGTTAAAACCCCTTCAGCCACTTACCTTTATCCAGCACCGGGCTCCCTCGGCACTGATGACCTCTCTTCCCCCTCCAACGTTGGCTCCCGAGTGGAGCCGAAGGTGCATTACTCAATGCTTTCCTATGGACGTCAGCTTCTTCTCACTGTGATTTTCACAGTTATAATCGCGGATGCACCTCTAGTGGCTGTCAGGGAGACAGCCACTAAAGGCTGGATTAACTAGAGGCTGGATTAACCCTGCAGTGTAAACAGTGAGAAACTGCTATGTTTTCAGCTGCAGGGTTAAAACTAGAGGGAACTGGCACCCAGACCACTTCATTGAGCTGAAGTGGTCTGGGTGCCTATAGTGGTCCTTTAAGGAGGTACCAAATACAGAGGTTTGCAAGCCAGTTTATGCAGTAAATAAAAATCCATACAAAGAAGTTATAGTTAAACATACTATACATGTTAAGGACTATTCTTTCCCTTAACATAACTAGTAACAACTAATAGGGATCATGGGACATACCATACCCAATGGATGTTTTTAACAGGTCATTTCAAGATAATTAGAAAATAAGAAGTAATAGCATGATATATGGATGCCACATATTCCTCAATCTCTTCTCCTTTCTCATGGACTGCAGGATGACGGGCATATTTAACCTGAAAGACCGTTTTCCAGAAATCTTGGTTATTTTTTTGGTAACAGTTCCCTGAGTTTCTGTGAGACAGGCAGCTACTTATTTATTTATTCATTTCTTAATGTGTTTATGCATTTTTCAAGGTAGACTTCCAAGTTGCAGAGAACAAATATTTTATTCCATCTTTTTTCAGTTTGAGGAAATCCATTTTGAGTCATCTCACCGAGCTCGCTGTCTTATCAAATCAAAGATTAAGATTGGATTGTAACTTTCACGAACAAGAACCTTGTGTACTTTCCACCTAAACTTTATTTTCAGATAAAATATATATTGCATAATTAATGCTGTGAATGTGATTGGCAGAAAAAAATAAAAAAAACAGAAAAAAATTGAAAAGATTCCAAACTGCATTTGTTTTATTATGTAGACAGACATTACTGTGACACAGGGAACAGACTGTTTATACAATAAAAGAGTAAAATAATAGCCCACAAAAGAGAGACTGGTAAGAAGGAAATGTCACATATGTCAGAATAATGGACTGTTGACATTACATCTATAGTGCCACCTTGTGGTTTGCAATAAAAATGTAAGACACAATATGTTGTTGCTTATATTTGTAAGAGGCAGGACATATTTAGAGCTAAAATAAATGAAAAGACTGTTGTAAAATATCCCTCAGTCTAACTAAAATATTCTCATTGCATAATAACTTCATTAAACCAATTAAAATATATATTTAAATACCAGATGTATATTTATCTCATATAATAGAATAAAGCTAAATGGATGTGCTTATGATTACTATTGTTCTGCATTGAAGAATGTATATTTAGCAGTTAAAACTCACCTAACCTACAATTTTTATATAACACTTCTTTTTTCCTGCTGGGGACAGGGCTAATATTCTTTCTTTCTTTTGTATTCTACAGCATTTTTTTAGGACAAATGTCATAGCTGCATTGTAGGGGACAGTGAGAGGTGATATGGGGAGGTGTATAGGCACACAAAGCACTCTACAGCCTACAATTCACTGCACACATACCTGGAGTAACTGTAAATTATATATCCGGGTTTTAGATTCTGATGCCATTTTTAGGACACAGCATTCCTAGAAATGTCATCAGGTTCCTAATAATTAATTACTTCACTTCCAGACTTCCAGAGTGTAAACATGCAATTTTCAGAATGAAATTTAGTCCTCAACCACTCTTATGTATACTCAAGATATTAATTACCAACCTGCAGAATTTCAGAATGAAATTTAGTCCTCAACCACCCTTATTTATACTCAAGATATTAATTACCAACCTGCAAAGGAATGAATTTCTCTGCCAGAACCCACTGATTACTGATTTAATGGCTGCAAGTGTGTAGGAAATGTGAGCTCACTCCTTCTTTCAAACAGTGCAGGAAGTTTCAATGGGTCATATCATTCCTACAGTGGGGGCTGGAGGGAGTGAATTCAGACATTATTTTTACATTGCATTGTTGCCATTTTTATTAAGCTATACTTCAGGATCCTTACAAATACTTAAAGGCAAGGTATTTCACCATTCTTATTGATTTATTTTTGTTACATCTACTGTATGTAAGAAAAAGTATTTAGCTTTTATAATAATATTTCAGACAATGTGTGAAAGAATGAAGATAAGGGACACTGTACGCTGCCTAAAGCTTTTCTTGTTCCAAATATTTTTTTAAGGCTGAATGAATAAATGAAACATAGAAATTTTAGAAATCGCTATACATTCCTTGTTTCAAATAAATGTTATCCTAAAACTCTTTCAATGAGAAAGTGCTCATTAGTGGGCACTTTAGGGGTTAACAGTTACTAGACCTTTTACTATTTTATCTATTTTTCTCAGATCTCCCAAGCAATAAATGGTATGTCTACTTATATGCAAATATTAAAGACTTAATATATTACAATATTACAAATATAATGCATACCATATAACCTCTACAATAGTTTTATCTCCATTATTCTCTGTAAAGGATAAGCCAAAGTCTCAAAATGTAGAATTGTACAAATTTATATCATGTATGTATTTATTTTTTTAGATATCCCTGAACAAGATTTTGCTGTATGTTGCATTTTTATGTTGACCATCCAACTCACATTTTCAAGAAATGATTTGCATTGAATAGTCTTATGAAACTTAGTAAACAATCTTTACATAAAATAAGAATGTGTTAATATTTCAGCTAATACAGAAAACAGTTATCTTTACATTCATACAATGCAGTCTTTAATACCCTAGGGTACAGTTTAGTAGTTGTTTGTGTAGAGGTTTGCATTTCTCATTGTACAGTTTTTCCTTGTTTTTACCTGTTTAGAACACTCAAGAGATTACATAAACATAAATCAGTAATTTATGAACTTAGTAATGTAGGCCTTAGGAATTAAATTAATTTTAATAGGGATGATAGATGTGGGTGAATCAATTCATGTTTTGTACATATGTTTTGTCACTGTGGCAAGCTCTCAATATTCTTCTAGTGAGCATGTTTTCACGGTGTTCGTATTGTCCCTTGAAACACTGTTAGGGTTATTCACGGTGAGACTTATCATTAATAAGTTACTGATAAGGTGAGATTTATCAATAATTCAAAGCAAAATCAAAGCTAATTTCAACCTTTAGGCCAGAGTACCTATATATGAAAAAGTATTTTCAAAAATGTGTTTTTTAAAAATAGCATATTTTAAGCAATTTCCGATGGGTGCAAGGTCTACTATAGACATTGATTTAATTAGTTTGAATTAGAATCTGAAATGATTCCATTCTGTTAGAAAAAAAACCACAACAAAACGTTCAAAAATTTAAGGACCCTTCATCCAGAGTAGATGATTAGAGAAAGGGGTATGGGGGAGGTGAAATCATTTTCATGGCAAGGGAGTGATCTAAATGTCAATGGAGGCTTTGAAATTACGAATAATGATAGGGGACATCAGAAGACGAAAAAAGGGAAAGGAGGGAGTCAGGATAAAACATGTTCAAATACAGACACAGATTACTGGGGTATGGAAAATGAAGGTACTTAATAGGGAAATGGTCTTGAAATGCTGGCTAGCAAAGGAGGAGACAGTAGGAAAATAATAAAAATCCAATGTTATAGTATACATTATTTATCTTTCATCAATCTTCCCTCCTCTGAGACAGAATGCCTTTCACTGACCTCCAAGCTCACTGATATTCATATCAGGAAAGCTTAAAGCACATCATTCCTTTTTCACAAATATTTAATTAACTTGACTCCATCGCATCAATCACTACTTTAATTTTCTTTGATATGTTTGCTATATCTAATTTGAATCCCTCGTTTATGCAAATGCTACATGTAACCAACAGGTGTGTTCACTAAGCAAAAGAAACGTGGCACATAGAAAAATGAATTGCAGAACGAATCCAATAAATCCCAGTGTAAAATATGGCAGAGTCTTTGAAATGAAGTATGCATTCCCATCGTGTCAGCGCTTTGTAATTAAATCAATAGCTGTAAATATAGATATCAAGTATTTTACCAAGAGGAACTATTTATTATAAAATGACAAATATTTAGCAGGAATCCAAACAGTTCTAATCTCGGGGTCCTGCCATGCTTCCCCAAATTTGTTCCCTTGTGTCCTGGGGATGCAAGGGAACTGTTCTCAGGCATCACAGCCTGAGTGCATCATTAGACACACATGAGCTATGAACAGGCACTAGGACCACACAGAGCAGCACTCCATCCATGGTCCTGTAAAGTGGAAACTGACCACGCATGCTGTCAGTCAGGCTGACAATTCCCTTCAGTGGGTGGCCAATCCACATTTACCATTATGGGCATCATCTGCCATCATTGGGAATAAACCCTCAAGGCTATGCCCACCTATCTCGATCTGCATACCTCCCAATGTTGAGAAGTATGATATCATATGAAGTGCAGATTTTTTTTTTAGAACTTGTAGGGTCATGTTTTAGAGGGTACTGCTTTAAATGTTTTCTTAATAAAGCTTATAGACATTAAAGGACTTAAATAAAAAACAAAAAAACAAATAAATAAATTACAAAAAACACTGTTTAATATAAAACATTTTAATTGTGCATTTTTTCATAGGGGTACATATATAAAAACCACTTGCAAAAGCTGCCCATCCCTTGTCTGCAGTCTTTGCAAACCCTCCCCTTCTAACCCCGCCCAGACTTTCTGTGGCTGTCCAATCACAGACTTCCCATTGCAGCTCAATGAGAAGTCTTTGCAACTGCTGCCTCTTGAGTTCAGTGCAAATAGGGTAACCAAACCATGAAGTAACAAGACTAGTGATGTCGCGAACCGTCCGCGAACTTGCTGCAAACGATTCGCCGCGGTTCGCCACGAACCGTTCGCAGCGAACTCCAGTCAGCTGACACATCCCTGCCAATCTCCGGCAGACCCTCCCTCCCAGACCCTCCTACTTCCTGGACAGCATCCATGTTGAAGGCAGCTTCAACATGGATGCTGTCCAGGAAGTAGGATGGTCTGGGAGGGAGGGTCTGCCGGAGATTGGCAGGGATGTGTCAGCTGACCGGAGTTCGCCACGAACGGTCCGTGGCAAACCGTTCGCAGCAAGTTCGCGGACGGTTCGCGACATCACTAAACGGGACCCGTTGTCTGATTGGCAGCTGGATGGTGTGACAAGGTTAATTTTAAAAGTGCTAATTTGTATTCAAATCTACACTTTTTGTAAAATAAAAAAGGGTACATTTTTCATACATACGTTTCAGCAAACTAAAGTGTTTTAGCGGTCTGGAGTGTCCTTTTAATTTTTAATATTTCATCCTATGAAGAAAGTGGTCTTACCCGGTTTATTTCCCAATTCTATCCCTGCTATCTATTGATGAATGGTTTAGCATACTCATAGTGAGTCTGGCCACACAGTGACTTCATTCAAGCTTTTAAGCACTGAATTATAGATGTGTTCGTACTGTAGTGTTGACTGTGATTAACTTTATTGCATTACAGTTTAAAATTTTATATATATATATATATATAATATTAATTCTGTAAATAACCCATAGTACACTGTACCCGGGAGTGTATACTATTCGACTTTGCCCCATAATTTATTTTTGCATTTATAGATGTAATGCAGAGATTATTACTTTACATGAGCGTTATATTACAGACCATGTTGCTAGTGATACGTGTGAGTTTATACTTTCCTTATATCAATGAGAATCACCCTATATACAGTTATATAGCTCACGTCTCAGAAATGGACAAAGTTCCATCAAAACTCAACCCAACGGTTAATATGAAAAAAAAATAAAAATAAAATGTGAGCTCTAAACATATTTAATGCAGTATGTTAGTGTCACGTATTCATCCGCACATAAAAATGTGATTAATGGCATTTACTGTTACTGTTCTGACAGGAAAAGTTGTGCCGAGCAGCAATCAATCCACAGGAGGGTTTGTGCTGAGCAGCAATCATGCAAATAGGAACCTGTTAACTGCCTTTGGGGTCAGAGGCTGGTTACACCCAATCGGTTCCACAGGCGGGGTATTTAGGCCCAGTTCTCCTATTGCTCTGTCGTGGTTTCCCTTGTGGTTGTCCGAGAGCGCGTTATTAATTCTGATTATTCTGGTATTTTGACTTTGGCATTGATATTGACTCCAATGTTTTTTGGCATCCCTGACTTTTCCTTATCATTGTGTCTCTTTCTGTATGCCTTGATCTTGGCTATTCCTGACTATTCTTTGGTATGTTAGTCCAGCCATTCTAAGGTCCGGTATACGTTATCTAACAGTCCTCTCTGTTACACAATTCTACATGCTGGATCATTCTGTAATCCTGACAGTTAGGCAGTCTGTCTGCCTTACATATTAATTCAACTAATCGGCTCCATTTTAGATAAAAGTTAGTCTGTCTAGCCAAGATATTGGTAGTGGAAGATACCAGCAGCTCGAGATACTTGACATAGCTTTCAGGTAGTAAATGTAGTAAGGGCTTTACTATCCCTTTAATTGTCAACTAAGTAGCTATTGATATATTTTTCAGTATTACAGTTAGCCATGTTTCTCAGACAACTGCAGACATATTGACAATAACCGCACATGGCCTGCCTGGTATTTTAATGAGTGGATCATACTTTCAAATCCAGATTGATGTGACATGATACATAGCAGGTTGGTACACTCAGCCCACCATTGGGCTACATCTTCCAGACTGCATTAGATTGAATTGAGAAGAAATTATCATTAATTCTCTATGCCCAAAAGATACATATTTAATGTCCAAAAATATATAATTCCAAGATGAAAACACCAGCAATATACAGCGCATATGAAGGTTTGGACTAATTAGACGTTGGTTGAATTTGTTTAAATCAAGTGCTACTCCAGTGAATTTGTAATCATGACCACTTACATTGTAATCAACTTTTTATTTAGTTATATATATATATGTATATACACACACACACACACACACACACACACACAACATACATAACACACACACATACTACACATGTATGTATCTATAGAGGCGCCGTGTGTGTGTAGCCATGTGTTTGTGTGTGGATATGTGTACTTGTGTATGCATAAATGTAAATATATTTATAGAACATATATCTCAGCTGAGAAATCTGTTTAACTTGCTTGAAACAAGCTAGCTAGTTTATAGCTTTTAAGCTTAGTAAGTTCCCTCTATTTACGTCAGTCATACATTCATTTTAATTGAATTTGACTTTATTGCTTTTCTTATAATGTCAACTGTGAATGCTTCTGCTTCAGACATCAATAAAAGAGCCTCATTAAATAAAATTTAGCAGTATATGACAGTTTCTCATACAATTCCCTAAATCAATAAACTATACTGATTGCATCTAATAGAACACTATCAGATTGTGCAGACAATGAAATTTCCAGTGTTCTAAGCTGATGTTTTATATTCTCTGAGAACAATGAAAGACACATACTAAATCAAATACCACTTTGAGAGGGGTTTGACTCCCAACGAGGGTTTCGAAAATAAAAAAATCAACATTTACAGGATTTTTCACGAAGCAACGGTTAGATGTGGATTGAAAATGAAATGACAAAATTAAAGCAAAATCATTGAGCTGTGACTGTTAAAAAGTTGGAGTAAAAATTATCTGGATAAGCACTGGCATAGTACAGCAGCATTGAAGAACTAATTCGGCAACTGGAGGAAGTAGCTAAACATTCCAGTGGTGAAGAGTGGCTGAGGAGTTGCCTGGCATCCGCCCCCTCTGTAGCAGCCTTTGAGGAAAAAATTGGCCAAAGCTAATGTAATGACTTCTCTACCGCCCTCTGAAGCTGCCGTGATATAAATGCATATATAATAATACAACTAATAATGCACTAATAAGCATACATAATAATACAAATCATTTAAAAATGGGCTGTGAAGTACAAATTTGTGAAATTATTATTTTAATTTGTTTGCATCTGTATTAGAGTCTAACACATTTTACTACCATTGTCACTTTTCCAGTGATATATTTGATGTTATGTTGTTATTTTCTCTCCCATTTTAGCTCCTCTGTATTACCTTTTGCTAAAAACTAGGCTTAAATAGAAAATATTTATAATTAATTTGCTGTTCGTCTTGTAGCATCTGCCGCTGCAAAATCGAACACATTAATGGAACTAAAGGAGCCTCTCTCCCCTGAGCTTTAGAGACAATTTACAAGACAACGCTATGAGGAAGTTACGGATCGTGTGAGCAATGAGTTTTTCCTCATACCAGCTTTATTTTTCTGACTTTAAACAGTATACGAGAAACAAGAAGCCATAAAATGGTACATTTTGTTCCACTTTTAAATAAACTTTTCCCTCTATTTTGAGAGAAGGACATTTGGTTATTATCAGGTGACAAACATGGCTGAGCACTCCTCAAGGCTCTATGTTAACAAAAAAAAGCCAACAATTATTTGTTTTCCAGCTATATTTTATTTACAGGGCAAATAACACACTATGATCATGCAAAGAATTATAATTGGGTTTTTTCTCTGTGGCCAGTATTTTTTATTCAGGCTTTTGCTTTTATTTCATTTATCTGAATACAGTTAATGCAATCTACAAAGAGATTGAGCAGCCATTTTGTTTCAAAGACATTAAAGGGTTACTCCAACCACCATGACTACTTCAGTAATTTAAAGTGTTCAGGGTGGTGGGAGTCAGGATGTGCATGAAATGCAGAACATCCAAAGCTTAATTACTTTTTGTGTCAGGGCCTGTTACACCCCCGGCACACATGATTCTGTTCCGTACTGTCAAATGTCACTGGCAATAGGTTTAGCATATTTTTCCTTGTGTGTAGTGCACCTACCTCCCTCTGTGCAGTAACTCCGTCTACCTCCATTATATAAATTGTGAAATGGCTTTGAGAAGCCTTTGACAGGACCATTTGAGTACTGCAGTGATGTGCAATGGAGGAGGAAGAGCAGTGCCGGGAGCTATCCCTGGTGCTGGATTTCAGCTATGCTTTAAAAACTTTTCTCACAGTTTTTTATCTAGAAATGTCCAACAGGACATTATAAGGTAAAAAAAAACTAATGGGTCAAAAGGTTTGGATTAACCCTTTAAAGTGCACCTCTCTTGGCTAACTTGTCTTTGTCTCAAGATGTATCATGGAACATTTATCCATATATCCATACATTAGCCAAATTACTAGCCGATGTACAGATAAAAGATTGTTCAACTATTCATAATAGCAGGACCTTCCTTGGCTTTAATGTTATGCCTTCTGCATAATGCTATGCCCTCAAGGTTGATTTGCCACTCTACGTTCAGCGGGTTCACAGTTGTGGGATGCCGATAAAGGGATTTGAGAGCTGCACGAAAACTCCAGGTAAGTATAACTTTTATTCTAGACACTTACTCTATAGCTATCAAAAAGTGCACGTGATCCAATTACTTTGATTACAAATCCACCTTAAAGTTAAATTATTTGCTATATTATTTATAACCAGAAATGTCAGCTATTAAAAATGTATTAATAAGTTTATTTCATGAGGTTAACTGTAACTTATACGGCTTACCCCTTATATTACTTGTATTGTCACAAAAATTTGCCCAGAAATCCACATATTCAGTAAAGTTTTAAAACATGACAAAAGTATGCAAAATTAACTTACTTTTAATATACAATTGACAATATATAACATTGCACAATAATCAAAAAGCATCAATATTTTTTCCACTTTCTAATTGTTGCCTGAGATAATTAAAGATGAATAAAGTATTTTCTTAACATTTTTGTTTCCAAAGTTTGCAGCGGGTGGATTCTTTTAAATTTAATGATTGTTCTGTTGTAAAGCATGTACAGTTTTAACTAGTTACACCAAATGTATTAAAGAAACACTATAGTCACCTAAATTACTTTAGCTTATTAAAGCAGTTTTAGTGTATAGATCATTCCCCTGCAATTTCACTGCTCAATTCACTGTAATTTAGGAGTTAAATCACTTTTTTTCTGTTTATGCAGCCCTAGCCACACCTCCCCTGGCTATGATTGACAGAGCCTGCATGCAAAAACAACTGGATTCACTTTCAAACAGATGTAATTTACCTTAAATAATTGTATCTCAATCTCTAATTGAACTTTAATCACATACAGGAGGCTCTTGCAGGGTCTAGCAAGCTATTAACATAGCAGGGGATAAGAAAATCTTAATTAAACAGAACTTGCAATAAAGAAAGCCTAAATAGGGCTCTCTTTACAGGAAGTGTTTATGGAAGGCTGTGCAAGTCACTTGCAGGGAGGTGTGACTAGAGTTCATAAACAAAGGGGTTTAACTCCTAAATAGATTGAGCAGTGAGGCTGCAGGGGCATGTTCTATACACCAAAACTGCTTCATTAAGCTAAAGTTGTTCAGGTGACTATAGTGTCCCTTTAAAGAGACACTCTAAGCAGCAAAACAACATTAGCTCGATGAAGTAGCTTTGGTGTATAGATCATACCCCTGCAGTCTCACTGCCCTATTCTCTGCCATTGTGAAGTGAAATCAATGTTGTTTCTCTATATGCAGTCCTAGTCACACCTCTTCTGGTTGGAACACACACAGCCAATTAAAAAAAAATGTTTAATATTCAATCAGCACAGTGTGTTTATTTTAGAAGTTGTTATGTCCTGCTCTGTTAATTGACTTAACACAAAACTCTGAAAAGATAACAATGGATAAAGACATAGACTTTAAGAAGAAGAAAAATAAACTAGAAGACCAGGTTATAAGCCTGTCTTCTGTTTATAAACCCTGCCATTTTAATGGAAATGAATGCATTAGTATAACATGAGAATTCTTTCTTTCCCAGGTTTTAATTAAAACTGCAGGCGTTAAGAAGCAAGAGTGTCTTCGCGGAATGGAACCCTAATGAACAATTTCCATGCGCAGTGCTACAATGACTTTCTGGTCCCAGAAAACGCAGCACTTAAAGGAACACAACATGTATCAATTTATATCTTGGCAAAGTTAGAAAAACAAATTAAACTGCAAATTGTTCCAAATAAATACAGTAGCTGCTATGAAAGCAAAGAGGTAATGTTGTGTTTAGAAACTGAGGATGAAAATTGAGAAATAAGACATTTTAATTTATTACCACATAACAAATAAAACAGGAACAAATAAAAAAATGATATGCATTAATATGTGTAAGTATAACATATGTAGAAAGATAGACAGACAGAAAGACAGACAAAGTACATTCTAGATAAAATATATCTTTCTTGTTGGGTTTAAATGCCAATAAAATCATCAGTGAGTTTTGAAGAAAGTCAGAAAGAAAGGATAGATGCTGGGGTATCACAGACTGGAAATCACAATAAATTGCTTTGAAAATAAATAAAAGAAATAAGGCGGGGGTCTTGTGCACTGTTACAGAGAAGTGACCTATTTTTCTACAATCAACATGAGCAAAGTTCAACAGATAATAACTAACTGCTGTTCTGTGCCACGCTATAAAGAATCATCTACCTGCTTGAAATCTCTGATTTGACAATTGGGTTGAAAAGAAAGTCACCAAAAAAGGTCCTGAAAGAGCATAGGAAATATTTGGAAAAAATATAACCTTTATCATCAAATCCCAGCTTAAAAGAAATCAGGAGAATGAAGAATGAGGCCAAGCCCTGCTGTGGTGTGCAAATTAGACCTGAAGATTAGTTTTGGACCGAACTGCAATTTGGACAGATTTGGGCCACTCAAGAGTTTGTACGAATTCCCAAATTCCAAGCCGAAATATTCCCGAATTACAGACAAACTAGACCTTGAATATGTTTGAGGGGGTCGATATTCTGAATTCCGCCCGTGTTGCCAAAAAAAGAGATTATTGAAGGAAAAAAAGGATGATTGAGATCACTAAATGTTGATTTAATTCCCAGACCAAATTAGATATGAGCAATAAACAAAAATAAAGAAAGAGGTAAAAAAAAACTATATTTTTATGTATTATATATTTATTAAATATATAAGATAGAATTATGTTTTTTCACTGCTCCTCCTACTTTTCCCTCTAGTGGTTACCTTTTCTCCCATGATTTGTAAATCAAATTGCATGAAAACTATCCTATTAGTGTTCTTCAAAATATATACGTAATATTAAAATATTAAAGAACACTGCATTGCCCATTTTCACGCCTTTGTTTTTGTTTTCCTGGTTTGGTTTCATAATCAGCATTTGGCCAAGCTGAAACAAAATCCAACTTAATTTCAGGTATCACAAAAGATTTTCTATGTTTGGAAAAAATGATTCCTGCCATGAATGGAGTACAAAAACCTGCCATGAATGGGGTTCATTAACATTGTGGCAGCCTTATGCAACGCATGATCGTATACTGTATCTAAACCCCCATCATTTTTTACGTAGGTGTTTTTAAATAAAGCTTTTACATTCTGTGAGACTTTAAAAGGCTGTTTAGTGAATGAGTGAGTGTGTTGGATCTTGTATGTTGTATGAATTGGCCCCAGCAGCACCCTATAATGTATGTATGTTCAGGTGAGTCCAACCTCTTGGTTTCATGGAAGAAATTATTCTGCAAAACTGAAATTTCTCACGTGTATAAGTCTAGTGTACATATGATCTGTGATCCCCTTATTATTTTGTGAGCTCTCCAAGATGGACTGCTTTTTAACATTGATGCCCTTTAGTTTATATACAGAAAAGGCTTCTGAGATAATTTTTTTCAATGTGAGTGGACAGTATTGCAGGGTTCTATATTTCTTTATGTTTGTAAACAAAGAGGATTTTCAGAGATCCTCTGTCTTCCTCTTGATTGTCATCATTCATTATCCTTGGTCTGATTGTATTTTAAATGAGCAAGTTCTCCCTGCCATTGCATAGAGAAAGAAAGCATTGCTAGTAATGCATTCCTCGATGGTGCAGAATGGGATAATTCACAGCACATAAATTACATGCTGAGGTCTCACTCACTCCAGATAGTTTTTAGTTTTTTTGCAGTTTGATATTGTCACGGTGCCCGATCAGCACCTTAGTGTGACCACACCAGATCAGTCACACCATCACAGTGCCCGATTTTCACCGTGATGTGACCGCATCTGATTGGTGCGGTCACACTAAAGGAAGGAGAGGTAACTTACCTTACCTCCAGCACCTCTCCCTCCATGCAGCTCTTAATACAGCAGCTGGGTCCAGCGTTAGGAAGGACGCTGGCCATTGCAAGGTGGCGATGTATGATAGTGCCGCACACAATGACGTCACTAGTAATGTGAACGTGCGTGCGGCGTCGTGTTTTAGCTGTGCACGCATGTTCTGGGGTCATGGGACTCAAATTAGGAAATAACAGGGTTTATTGGGTTATTTAAAACCAAACCTGCAGTTGTTCAGTGCCCTGTCGTGGTTTTCATCTTGTTGGTTATCTGAGAGTGCGCTCCTGATACTGTTTATTGGTTATTGATCTTGGCTTGGCTTCACTTCCTGTATTTCTGGTATCCCTGACCCTTTGGCTTTGTTATTACCGTATTTGTTCCTTTCTGTATTCCTAATCTCGGCTCGTGACTGGTTATTCTATTGCGTTAAATCTGGCCATTCCAAGGCCTGGTAATACGTTGTTACTGTTTGTTATTTGTTTTGTGTTTGACGTAATTCTGCGTGTTGGGCCACTGGTTCGTTCTGATAGATATACAATCTTTAACTGATTGCATATTCAATTATACAGTTACATTATCTCTATTCTTCACCAAAATCTGCAATTCCACCAGAAAAATCAGTCGACTGACATAAGCTCAAAATGAAGATTGTGAAACATGATAGTAAATACTATAGATCTTTTAAAGAGTTAGTCTAAGCACCATCCAGTGGTAAGGAAGTAAACTATTTTTGAACTGTATGAGACGTACTTGTGAATGTTGCTCTTAGACAATAAATTATGTTTGTATTGTCCAAATTGGACTAAAATTGATATTATTAGTAGAATGGAAACTACTGCTTTAGCAATATCACTGAAGGCCAGAAGGTCCAAGTGTGCCCTTAGGATTCTGGTATTTGTCCAATGATTCCAAATAGTATGGTTATGGTGTTTATTCTACTGCCCCTTCAATTGACTTTCAAGTATACTACAGCTACCACTGTTTCAATGTTATTTAGTAAACCACGCTGTTTGCCAACCATTTATGGTCAATATTTAATTTTTGTAAAAATCTATTAAATAAAATTCTACTATACTCTTTCAATCTTTACACTTGTGACAATTTTATAGATAAAGAGAAAGGCTAGTAACATTCAACGTCTTAAACTATGGGAGAATAAACACCCCTATGTGGATAAAAATAAAGGAAGACATGATTTAAAGCTGATACAATCGATGACACCAGTTCTAGCAGCTTTCAATAACGAAAGGAGTTTCTTCAGGCGATCCATTGAAATAAACGGATATTTCTGCCCATTATGAATGATCTGCTGGAAACAGTGCATGGAAATTTCTGGTATAATCTAATTGTAGGACTTGTTGGCAGATTTTATTGCATGTTGTGTACAGAGTATGATATCCTCCGTTTTATTAAGATTTAACAGAATTTGGAATACTTTTTTGTTCTTTGTGTAAGCTTATGAAAGGTTTTAATTCATTTTTTTTAATTAGGTAGTCGATGTAAACATATACATATTAATAGATACAAAAACAATATTCTGTGTGTCCTACCACCTGCCTATCTATCCATCTATCTGTCTATCTGTCTGTCTGTCTATCTATCTGTCTGTCTGTCTGTCTGTCTGTCTATCTATCTATCTATCTATCTATTTATCTGTCTGTCTGTCTATCTATCTGAATAAGCCATCAACGTGGCTATAATAATTCCTCGTTTAGGTAGTTAATCCTCCAGGGATAATCACTAAAGTGTGCATTGTCTGCACTCGTAAGTGAATTTCAATGTTTGAGTCAAAACAAACAACACTAAATTATTGCTGACTTTGATCATTTTTCCAAATCAAATATGTTTCTATAAAATTTGAAATTCCCTTTGTATTCCCAGGAATACACACTAATAAATAAACCGTCTATCTATCCAATATGTCTCTCTGTCAGTCTGTCTGTCTGTCTGTCTATCTATCTATCTATCTATTCTCTATCTATCTATCTATTCTCTATCTATCTATCTATCTATCTATCTATCTCTCTATCTATCTATTGTCTGTCTGCCTGATTGCTTTGCCTGTCTGTCTATCCATCTATCCATCTCTGTATGTCTGTCTATCTATATGTCTGTCTGTCTGTCTGTCTATCTATCTATCTATCTATCTATTCATCTATCTATATGTCTATCTATCTATCTATCTACCTACCTACCTGTCGGTCTGTCTGTCTGTCTGTCTATCGGTCTGTCTGTCTATGTATCATATCTCTTTCCGTCTATCTACATATATATATATATATATATATATATATATATATATATATATACAAGTATAGTGGCACTCACCCTTTCAATAAATCAGTACAAGACTGCCTTGGTGCAATCCCACGCTGGATATGTAAAGCAAAAGGGAAAGAGATGCACTCTCAGGTCTTTGTAAAAAAAACTCGATATTATTTAATAACAGGTAACATACATCTGATCGACGTTTCGACCTCTTCAGGTCTTCCTCAGATGTCGATCAGATGTATGTTACCTGTTATTAAATAATATCGAGTTTTTTTACAAAGACCTGAGAGTGCATCTCTTTCCTTTTTGCTTTATATATTTATATATATATATATATATATATATATTACTCAATCCACCATTAGTTAGAAGATGGCATTCTGAAGCTCAGTGTTGGGTTGTGCCTTTCATCATCTGTTCATTATTACCTATAATGCAAAATTACCACTATGAAGTGCTTGCGCTCTACTCTCAAGGTCAAGCTTGACATACTGTCCCAGACTGCACACGATTAGACAGAGATGTACTCCTGGGCATTACTTGCTGTATGCAGCTGTCACTATTTTATTTCAGCCCTCACCTGATATTGATGTTTCCAGAGAGGAGCTGGAGGTACAGTAACAACATATCAGGAAATTGGGATAAATACCAGTAGCAGTTGTCCAGCGTAAGTTAGGGCTGAGCCAACCTTTGTCCCTCCAGTTGTTGATTGATTGCCTTTAATGCTCATACAGCCACTTTACTGACAAAGCATAAGGGAAATGTAGTCCACAGCATCTGGAGTGCCAAAGGATGCCAATCCCTGCCCTATCTCAATAGTTTGATATATACGATATTTACAAATATATATAGCAATTCATGCTTGTTTTTTCCCATCTCGAATGCTGTACAACTATGTGATCTTAATTATATCAAACCCATATATTGCTGTTGTTTCTGGACTACAGCTCCCATAAGGCACTGCAAGGTTTGATTGGCAGACAACTCTAGCCACTGTTGCTTGAACAGCAGCTAAGGACACTCTTAACTCATTTCATTTTGAAAACTTTAAAAAAAAAATGTGATTAAATCAGTTATTAAGGTATTGTTACTCCTTGTGATACTGAGGTTTTTGTTGTATATATCATTGTGTAGGTGGTGTCCCAAAGCTAAATATCAATTGTCTATCTTTCCCATCCTTAGCTCACCTTTGGGCTTTATTCACCATTTCAACATAATTTCAAGACAGAAATTTCATATTTCCTGAGTGCAATCACCATTTGAATATTTTTTTTTTATTATGTTTCCATTTATGTCAGGAATCAGGTGTTTTATCCTTGAAGGGAAAAGAATAAATGCTTTCAATGTTCCTGTTGACAAAGTTCCTTCTCTGGGACAAAAAGTGTTTGTGTGTTCTTGGCAGCCCTGAAACCTCTGTCTGTGTATAATAAATGTTCCTAGTTTATCAGCAAGTTGAGCCTCCTGTTTGTCTCCCCCCTCCATTTGTTACTCCAGATCTCTCTATCTTCACCTCACTCTCTGCAGCTTATCAGCTTTAATAGATGAACCCTCGAGTGTGTATCTTCCTGCTGGCGCCCACTTCCACCGTCCCTCATTTTTCACCAGTTCCCTCGATATTGCTTACCAAATCCTTTATAGAGTTATAACTTTGATGCTGAGGTGAGGATGTGAGAGATAGGCCTCGAAGCAGTCTAGCAAGCTATCTGACTAAACACAAATATTCTACTTCTATTCATTTCCTGGGTATCTATCTACTTGGATTCTTTATATCTGTCTTTGCATCCAGCTATTTCACTGATGCTATCTTGCAGGTCTTTACCAACCCTACTAAATGTGTCTTTGTCATACATACAGAATATCTTCAGCAAACACAGGCCTGACTTAACACACCTGTTATGCCCATTACATTATGAAAACCAAAACTAACATCTAAATTTAAAAATGGGAAGCATTAACCCCTTAAGGACACATGACATGTATGACATGTCATGATTCCATTTTATTCCAGAAGCTTGGTCCTTAATGGGGTTAAACATTTCAATGAAAAAGTAGGTCTAAATGGCTAACACTAGAAATGGCATGTGGTTTACTCTGTTAAATGGTTACTTCATCCATCATGACCGTTCCGTGATATGAAATGGTCATGGTGGTAGAAGTCTAACTGTGGAGTGTTTCAGCTTGGAACACTGCACATATACAGTAATCTGCACTTGTTTGCCAGGGGATAGTTGCACCCTCAGCACACGTGCCAGAACACAGAGCATGGTGTCATTTCTGGGCATAAAATATGCTCATCGTCAGACCGCACAGCATGCAGCTAATGGATGTGTTTAGCATCCCCTCCCTTCCTCCTCAATGAAAGTGCTCATTTAAATTAAAAAAAGATTCCCAGCATTCCCTCCCAGTTTCCCTCCCCATCCACCCTTACCAACTCAAATTATGCGTATTACACAGAGCATGCGCTCTTAATTTTATCAGTTATGAGTTATATCGTATCACACACACAGATGTGTTCTAGGCTAAGAACCATGGGGGCATGAAATGCATTAAGTAAATTTGTGGTTTCAGTATGCGTTTTATGTTTTGTTTTTTACATTCTTTATTTATTTATAATTGACAATTTCGGCAAGACAGTATGAACAGAAACATTTAGACATTAGTCAGGAACATAGAACAAGTTGGCATTTCCATAAAACAGTTTGTGTAAAAGGCAGTCATACCAACAATATGTAGTAAAAAGGGTACATAACAGAACTGATTTACACTGTAGTTGTTCAGGTTGTTAGAGGTTAGTTGTTGTCATTGGCTCCTATATGGCGTGCGAACAGTTAAGGTCGGGACTGGGAGTTTAGAACATGTCCCCGTTCAGTGTGTCCAGGGAGGGTTGGTAGGTCATCTGGTGTGTGTGGGCATGGCCGTCTTGGGGTGCCCTTACTATAATGCATGTTCACCTCTATGGGGGTTGGCTCAGGTCATTGTCCCGAGTGGGAGACATGGTGGAGACTGAGCCAAGTAGGGGCGATCCTTGATCAGATGTAGTGGAGGGGAATGGGAAGGGGAAGGGGATAAGAGGGGGGAAGAAGAAGAAGAGGGAGGAGAAGAGAAAATGAGGCGAGAAAGTGAGGGAAGAGTGAAAGACAAAGAGAAGAAAAAAAAGGGATAGAGCAGACTCTCTCTCTCCTTTAAAGATGGGGTATTTTAGTGGGGAGGTCATGTTGCAGAATCCATGGGTCCCAGGTTTTATAAAAGTATTTTAATTATTTAACTTTAAATACATTTTGGAATATTGCATTTCTTCATTGGAGTCATCTGATTGCACTTTATTTTGTTCCTTGTATTGTAAGAAATAATGGAGAAGCAGACACATGTGAAGAATCATATGACACATCTATATATAAATGTCAGTATCTCACCCAAAGAATTAATAGAAAATGCATTTTTTAACAGAATGTGATCCTTAGGTAAAATTAATTTGTCTCAAAAGGCTCCTTTTGATGGGTTCATGATGAATGATAACATGTAATAGAAGAAAATATGGATAGATATTACAAACTGCTTTAAATAAAATGCACTAAAAAAAACTTTATTACATCAATTTATGTCTACGATTACTCCATTGGAAATAAATATGTTTAATTATTTTTACATAAATATTGTTAAATTAGCAGATTATAAATGGATAAAAATGTATTTGCTAGACACATTACATGGCATATGTGATAAAAGGGCAGAGATTTAACAGCTTAATGAAAATGAAATTTTATAGATTAAATGATGTTTAAAGTGTTACTGCAAACACTGTGTCTGCATCTGTTTTAGAAGTGTTTATGGTGGTAGGATTCTGTCTATGCAGCATTTCTACTTGAAACATTGCACATTCAGGCAAATGTACACTTTGTGCTGGGGACTAGTTGACCTGCACACCTGGCACACTTGACTTAGGTAGCCCAGAACTCAGTTCGAGAGAGCCAAATGTCAATATTGTGCAAAGAAAATGTCAGTTGTCAGGTACCAGGGAGTCACACTATAGTTGCACCACAACCACCTGTAGCGGTTATAATCAATAGAATGCCCTGATAAATAATGCCCTGGTGTTATTGCAAACAATATTCATAAAACAAAAACACTACACTCGAACATAGCAGAGAAATTTAATTCAGGCGAATCATTTGAAAAAAAAAAGAAATTGTCCAGTCGACCGAATATTGTCCATAAGCCTGGTTTGGCTCATTAAATTTTTTCCATGCAAATTGATTCAGAAACACATTTTCGATAGTCTTAAAGAGTACAAAAATGAACCAACCAGTGGGCTACAAAATATATACATATTAATATTATGTATCTATTTTCCAGCTATTTGGTTCGTAGATCGAATGTGAAGAAGTAACCAATATGGGGGGACAAGGAAGATCAGAACAAAAATCCATATTTAAATATTTATATATTATGCATGTACTTAATATATAATGTATAAATATACATATTTAGATTTTTTTTTTTTACTCATTCTCCTTTTTTTCCTTCTTTGCTCACTTCTCACTTGATTTGTTAATAAAATCAACTTGTAGTGGCTGTCCCTAACCATCAACCATTATTTTTCCTTCAATCATTGTTTTTTTGGGTGCCACAGGTGGATCTAAGAATCATACATAAAGGGAATCGGCTCATCTACTGTCCGGTTTGGTTTAGTCATAACTCTGTAATTAGGATGAATTGGATGAACTGGAATTCAGGATGAGTCGAATGTCTAAAAAAATTCACATAGCAAACTGTATAATTCACCTAAATAGATTTCATAGAAAAGAAAACATCAGTGGAATAAAGATGGCTTTGGGGAGATTTCAGTTCCCAAATGGACTTTCCTCAGGAAATAGAACAGTACATAACATCTCCACCAGCAAACTGTTACACGCTTGACTACCTTGATCAAGGACATTGCTCTCTTACCCTTAGAAAATCAGCATTTGCACATACATGCAACACACGTGATGCATTCTGTTCTAGACATGCCATTATGTGCCACTGGGATCATATCTGCAGATTTAATTCTTCTCTCTTCAGATAGAAAGATTGTCCCTCCAGGCCTAGGTTAAGATTCATTACATGAATATTGTTATAAGACATGAGTGAATATGAAAACAGAACTTGCCTGGTCCCTAAGGAGAAATTCCTAGCAGCAGGTAAGATCCCAGCACTTACACAGTTTCATTAGCATTCCAAGGTGCTTCCTACAGACGTTATGGCCCCAAAGCGCTTACTGTTTGGATAAGCATTCCTGCTTCACCCTTCATCAGTACTACAATTTAGCACAAAAGCAGAACCATAAAGACATACGTTTTTATACCTTATTCTTACCAATCCTGAAACGTTTCGTTCTATGATATTACGGTGTCTCCTGCTACTTCTGAGAAAGGAAACAAGAGTTTGCATTGCAATACATTTTATTAAAATGCTAAATTTTTCTGTAAAATTAATTAAAAATCCTGCACCTTAACTAACGTGTGTAGAATGCAGTCGGGATGGAATCGGAGTCTGGAATTATTCATCGCCTTCCACACATTATAAGAAGCAATTTTTTTATTATTTCGATAAAAAAAAAAAACTATCGAATGATGTATAAATAAAACACTAATGAAAAACACTAATTTTGTATCAACATTCAAATTGAATTAACTCTTCTACTAAGAACAATGCACGGAGATACCATTAGATTTACTTTTTGTTCACAAAATTAGAAATATTTTATTAAACCTAACTTACGTTATCTTTGCTCCAGTCATGGTTCTATCCAAGATGAGAAACTAATTTCCTCTGTTGAACTCTGGTTTGTTTCTCTGTATTGTGCACAAATACTGCAATTAGTGTTAATCCCTCCTGCACTGATCAGGGCAACTCAATAGCATTCAGTGGCCAGAGTGCATAGGGATCCACTGCAATGTCCAAATACACTTGTTTTGCTTTAAAATGGCTGTGATAATTACTATATGTGCACATTGATACTACATTGATACTACGTTAATACTATGTTAAAGGGACACTCCAGGCACCCAGACCACTTCTGCCCATTGGAGTGGTCTGCTTGCCAACTCCCACTACCCTTAACCCTGCAGGTGTAATTATTGCAGTTTTCATAAACTGCAATAATTACCTTGCAGGGTTAACTCCTCCTCTAGTGGCTGTCTACTAGAGGAGACTTCCGTGTTTATAGAACGACGCTATGTGAGGACCTCCAGCGTCGCCGAAAAGCAGGCCCGGCGCTACCTGTTAGGCGGACTAGGCAGCCGCCTAGGGCGCCCCTTGGGAAGGGGTGCCGCCAAGAGCGCCGCCCCTCCTCATCAGCCCTGTATCGTCCGCGGGTACAGGGAGCATCTGTCTCCTGTACCCGGCCGGACTAACAGGAAGTACACACTTCCTTTCAGTCCGGCCAGGTACAGGAAACAAAAGCTCCCTGTACCCGCGGACCACGCTACAACAGAGGTAGGGGAGGGTGGGGGGGAGATTGACAGGAAGGGGAGGAGGGAATAAATTGAGAGGGGAATAAATTTAGGAGGGAATTGAAATGGAGGTAGGAAAGGGAGGTGGGGAATAAATTGAAAGGGGGGAATAAATTGACAGGGAGGGTGGGGAATAAATAAATTGAAAGGGGGGATAAATTGAAAGGGGGGGGAATAAATTGAAAGGGAGGGAATAAATTGAAAAGGGGGGAATAAATTGAAAGGGAGGGAAGAAATTGGGGGAATTGACAGGGTGGACAGGGTGGGGAGGGGAAGAAATTGACAGGGAGGGGAATTGACGGGGGAGGGAGGGGGAATGAGAGTGGGGAGGGGAGAAGAGAGGGAAAAGCAGGGGAGAAGAGAGTGACAAGGGAGGTGGGGAGAAGAGAGGGACAAGGGGGGGAGAAGGGAGGGAGAGGGGGGAGAAGACAGTGACAAGGGAGGGGGGAGAGATTGACATCCATCACACACACACACAATGCACCCTTTACACACAAAGACAATGCACCCCTTGCACACAGAAAAACACACAATGCATTACACACACACACACACACACAAGCAATGCAACCCTTACACACAATGCATCCCTTACACACACACAGAACCACACAATGCATTCCTTACACACACTCAATGCACCCCTTACACACACTCAATGCACCCCTTACAGATGCCCACACTGCGTCCTGTACATACACAAAAACACACCTTGCAGCCCTTACACATACAAACACAGATTTACACAATGCATTCCTTACACACATATCAGGACATCCCCCTACTCCTGTGAACAAACTCATTGGTGGAACATGAAAGTGGACCTTGGGACCCAGACCTTGAGCTGTGTAAAGGGCCTTAAAAAAATGGAGCTGCTTCCCGTTCTCCCAGAACATTGATTTTTCTCCCAGAACACAGTTACAAACAGCCTCCAGAGAGCCTGTTCTACACCAGACCAGTGGAGCCAGACTGCAGCTAGAGCCCATCATCATCCTCATCTGGTTGTAAGTAGGCAATCTAGTATATTATTCGTGGCACTAAGCTCTAATTTACCTCACATTAAAAACACTATAGTCCCCAGAACCACTTCAGCTTAATGTAGTGGTTCTGGTGTCTATAGCCTGTCCCTGCAGGCCTTTTAATGTAAGCATGGCGGCACTGCAGCACTGGCGTTAGTTAACATGGCAGATCATATGGGTGGGGCATTGTGATGTCACATGGGGGGAGGGGCGGCAAACTTTACTTTTGCCTAGGGCGGCAAAAATCCTTGCACCGGCCCTGCCAAAAAGGTCTAATGCACATGTGCGGCCATTCCGCGCATGCGCATTAGGTCTCCCTCACCGACAGCCACGCATGCGCATTATGTCTCCCTCTTCAGCAACTTGGGATGGGGGGTGGGAGGTAGATGGGCTGTTATGTTTTTCCTGGCACTGGAGAATCCCTTTAAGGCAAAGTCTGTTCATGGAATTCACGAAACTGCCATAAGATTATTTGAAAACACCTATAAACAGGACATTTTGCAGTATTTGTTTATATTTTGTCTCATCGATTAGTTGCGAAATATTCTTTGTGTCTCAATTTAATATTTTTCAGACTGTAAAAAGTACTTGAACAGCAACTATTATTTTATGATTTGACCCCCAAATAAAAAGTCAGCGAAGGAAAAACTGATAAATTCAAATGCCTATTCAGCAAATTTGCATATTTTTTTTTATGTATTACTGAATTAAAAACTTTAATAGTGTCTACACTATTTTAGGTAAATTGTAACTTTTACAAATAAATGGTACTCTTTGTTTTTAATTAAAACTCAATAATGAAGAAGTTAACATCCAACATAACAACCAACAACTGTTGCAGACACACATCTATCAGGGCTTTTCACTAACGGGAAAATTCAAAGTGAATTTCAAATTTAAGGCCAGAGCAGCCAAACTGAAAACAAAGCTGTCTTAGAGATTTGTTTAATTTCGGCTACTTTTATCTTGAATTCTCTCATTAGTGGATATCCCTCCATATAAACTTAAAGGTATAGTATAAGTGCCAGGAATACAAAGCTGTATTCCTGGCACTATAGCTCCCTCTGCCTCCCTCCTTCCTCAAGCCCCCCACCTCGGTAAATAAAGGGTTAAAAATAACTTTACTTGGGGGCGGGGCCAGACCGCCATGCTGACCGGTCGCATGTAGGACAGGCTCCGGAGAAATCTGGCCTGTTAAGCCAAAATTCACAGTCCTGGTACTCGACATGAGCACACAAGATACTCACACGGTGGTGGAAGAGGCGGTGGACCCCGAGATCGGGAGCTTTGGGTCCCCTGAGGGAAGCACGAAGCTTCGGGAGCTGCGGCCTGCTCGGGAGGAGAGCGGGGTGGACGTCCGCCGCCCTGCCTCCCTCCCCAACTGCCACACACCGGCTTTTCGAGGGGCTTGCAGGTCCCGTTTCCCCCCCTGTGGGCTGGGGGGGTCATCCCAGCCCCCCTGCAGAAAGCTCAAGATGAGTGGAGATTAAGTGGCACGAGACCCCCAAGGCCTACCTTACAAGATGGCGGCAACGGCAAGCTATGCACCATCACGCCATCCACCACGACGACAGACCGCAAAGCAAGTCCGGCGAGACATGCCGGGTACAGCATGGAAACATTACATGCAGCTACATAGCAGCTCAGGCTCACAACAAGCGAGGAGGGCTGGTCCAGGCAGATACAGAGGGGCTCAAGCTGCAACACCCACGGAACCCAGGCACCCTGCCGGCCTAACGAAGAGTCCACATACCGGGAACCTTGCTCTGCCCATGCATGATGTCAGATGAAGGGAGAACGGGACTTTGTCTCTAGCATGGTGCCTGACTACCACCTCCGACTCCAACACTTGCCGAGTACTTGCCTTGGTACTAGAGACTTTAATTTCACGCCCAGATCAACTGCATTTACTAATACTACACCAGCAGGGGTGACAATGCCATGTAACTATCAACTGCCTTTAACTAATCGGGCACTAGAGACGGGCAGGCTTGGGGGGCTAAGCAATGTTTTGTTTTTGCTTTATTCTCTACTGTTTTGCCTACTTATATACATTCTCTGGTCTACGTCTGCCTCCTCACGTTTAACATATATGTGCCTAGCACGTGTTAAAATCCACTAGCTGTCCTTATGGTTAATGTGCACGTTTTATAACACGTTTGACTATTCCTGTCCTAACTAAATAACATATACTGTCGGCTCAACTATTGTAATAATCTAATATTCCTGAACTCACTAGCCTGACTTACTTATAGCTTACCTGCTTTAAAAAACAAAATAATTTTGTGCCTAAATATCAAGTGTCACATCTTGTATTGCATATTGAATTGTTATATACCTTGATCCCGCTGTTGTGGCATATTGAGGCTGTTTGTTTATTTGTGCACAACAAAAATAAAGAATTATAAAAAAAAAAAAAAAAAATAACTTTACTTACCTTATCCGATGACCCGTGGCCACCGGGTGCTAATGCGCATGCGCATCAAATGCGCATTAAATTAATGCTTTCCTATGAGGAAAAATGTGATGCTGGAGATCCTCATGCAGAGCGAGAGGACATCCAGCATCAGAAACCAGACCAAAGGTCCATTTCAAATCAGGAAGCCATCTAGTGTCTGTCTGATAGATGGCGACTGTGGGCAGACTTCGAGCTGCAATGTAAACATAGCAGTTTCTCTAGAATTACAATGTATTACATTGCAGCACTAAGTGCAAAAGGGTCACAGCACCCAGACAACTTCAATGAGCTGAAGTGGTCTGGCTGGCTATAGTGTCCCTCTAAGGATTCTTTTTAAGATGAGGTTACTTTAAAGTGCACTTTAGGCTCCAGAAGTTATTTAATCTTAATAAAGTGATTTTGGGACATTAATGCAGCAATTGCAGCCTTGCAAATGAAAACAGCGATGTTTGCGGCAATTGGTGCAACTATGAGAAACATCTGATTGAACAAAAGCCATCAATAGTTCTACAGCAGTAAGACTGGCCCGCACAACAAGTCTGCCCCAGAGCTGCATAGATACGATAAGTTTAATGGATTTATTAATGTTTTCTTTTTTAAGAGGGGGGAGGGGGAGGCAGTGATATATTACGATGTTCTTTTAAATGATAAACTGAATTGGATCCTTAGACATGGGCATGATTTAAGAGAAGTAAACTTTCATTGTTTATTTTCGGTGTAAGTTGCCTTTTTATGTTTCTCAATCTTACGCACTACATCAAACATTTAGTCAATAAATCGATAACTTAATAAATAATGGATGCAATCTTAGAAATATGACACAGAGGTAACAGATTAGGGAACATCTCCTTGCTGAGTTACAATGCATGTGTAAATGCGATTCTCCTTTTACTCCCTTGGGTTGCATTAAACTTAAGGGGATGTGGAGTTATCTGTAATCGAATTTAGATTCACTGTGGGAGTCATCTGTCTTTTAAACATATTACCCAATTCTTATTGGCATGTGTTGAGGGAACATTGTGTCAGAATCAATCTCAGTAATGCACCACTAAACCACGATCGGACAATGCATCACTAAAGAGGAGTCAGAAATTTTTTTTGCATGTGAGATACAGTGCTTTTCCTATTATCCTCAGCCGGTCTGTGTTTGTCTGTAGAATTACATTTCTGGCTTATTGATGGTAACGACGGTTATATCACCAAGTCTGAAACTCCAAATTATTTAAAGCACCAGTTTTTATAGTTTTGTTTTGTTTAATAGAAGCCATATTAAAAAACTTACCTTTCATTAAATGTCCTGTAATTTTTAAACAGTTACATCAACCAAAAAGCAATGTTTTCATAAAAAAATAAATTAGATGCTAAAACTTACCTCCATTCCATCGTAGAGTCCAAGTTCTCTCTGCAGACCGCTCCTCCATGCCTGATTTTACTCCCCCCCACTAGAGGGGCATGATATGCAGGGAGGATAAACTGAGAGAAGGACATGGGTGGTATAGAGGGGGGTCATGCTACCATTGGTTATCTGGTGATAGAGTGCTGATATAGGATGACAATTTTGCACCAAGTTGACATTAGCCTGTGCTAAACTTTGTTCTGGACTGTCTAATGACCCTGGTGGAGGTGGAGATACATATTACCCAATTCTTTGGACAACATTTATTTTTAAGCAATCAGTTCCTCATACTGAAATGTTTTGCCATATGTGGACATTACATTCATCTTTTATAAATATATATATATATATATGTATACTAGCTGACATTAGTACCATCAGCCTTGTGTTGTTTTCGTAAGCATGCTCATGCTATAGATATTCCTCTAGGACCTTTACATTCTCTTGGACTTTTTACGTTTTCAGTGATGTGCTGAATATATAATCAATTATTTGTCTTTTATTTTATTTTTTTTAATATATGTGTTAGCTCCTGGATATTCACACTATGTCTTATGGTGTGCTTTGTTTATATTATTGGGCCAGGCCATGTTTTAGTGTGGAGTAATAAGATTATTGAAAAATTCTCTCACTGAACGCACTGCACAGATTTCATATCAGATTGAGGCTGTTCCACTAAAATCGCAGTACTCATATTGAGACTGAAATAGTCACAGAGCCACAAAAACATAGACAGCGGTAGAAACTTTGCCAAACGATACATTAATTGCCGAGGAAATGTCTATGTTAGATACAAAACATTCTGCTCACTATTTTGTGTTGAGTGGTGACCCCACCCCCTTCCTTTTTTGTCCTTGTTTGTGTTTTTGACTTCTTCTCCTCACACATATATTTGTTTCGGATTATTGCTGTCTTGTGTTTTGTATTTTTCTACATTAAAACAAACATCGCGTGAATAGTTCCTGCTGATTTCTCCACAAGTGTCTATGAGTGCAGAAAACATATTTTTCTTTATTTGGACAAACACTGCATAATATCACTGACTACATTTTTAAATAAAGGGAAAAATTATAATATACTAGACTCTGATGAATACAATTATCTTAATATTCAACATCCAAAAGTACCGATAATATACTTCTTACAAAGATGCACAATAATGCCGAAAACCCTCTTGGATGACCCATAGTTTCAGGCATTGGCTTAATCCTCTCAAATTTATCAGAGAATATTGACATTATGCTTCAACCTTATGTCATGACAACCAAGTAATATTTAAAAGAAACCATCGATCTTCTGAACAAACTATCGCATATCAATTGGAAAGATGGCTACACACTAAATACGTGTGATGGACAATCTTTGTACACCATATTCCCACATATAAAAGAATGTCAAGCCGTTAGAGATATCATAAAAAGAGATGGATCCATGCCTGAAAACCAAATAGATTTTATTGTTGAGGGAATAGATATGATTTTTTTTTTTTTTTTAAAACAACCATTTTAGGTTTGGTGACTCTTTTTATCAGCAAATCAATGGCACAGCAATGGGCACCAGGTTCGCACCCAGCTATGCCAATCTCTTTATGACAGAATGGGAAGAAAGAGCAGTATGGAGGGGGCATGGCTGGGTGAAGAGCCTGGTAGCCTATTATAGATACATTGATGACTTGTTTTTAATATGGAGAGGCCCAATACCCAACACCCAGGATTTTATCACTTTTTTAAGCAATTATGATGATGGAATAATACTAACAGCTGATTTTAGTACTACTAATGTAACTTTTTTAGATTTAGATATATATATATTAAAAATAACAAAATCCACACTAAAACACATTTTAAAAAGTTCATGTAAATAATTGTTTAAGTATGGACAGTTGCCACTATCATGGCTTAAGAGTATACCAAAGAGCCAACTACTAAGACTCAGAAGGAATTGTTCAGAGTTGGATATATTTAATAATCAAGCAAATGAAATCAAAGACAATTTTTTAGAAAAGGGATATAACACTAGCACTTTATATAAAATTATTGAAGAAACCCGACACACACAGAGAGAAAATGTAATTTTAAGTACAAAGCAAAAAATGAAAACGAAAAAAGAGTTTAATTTACCCATAGTTTTGGACTATAACAACAAAAATAAACAATTATAGAAAATAATAAAAAATAATTTGCATCTCTTAAAAGAAGACGAACTCTTAAAGGATATTATCCCAGAGCACCCAAAAATAGTCTTCAGTGGTGCACCAAATTTACAGATGCAATTAACAAAAAATTATACAAAAAACATGCATCCGCTAAATATTAATAGTTTTTTTAACAGCAAACAAGGCTTCTATATGTGCGATAGCTGTACGGCATGCAAACAAACTATAAAAATGGACCGGTGCACAACAAGTTTTAAATCAAATAGAACTGATAAAATATACAATATAAGGAACATCATAACTTGTAATAGTAAAAATTTAACATATTTATTGGCGTTCAATTGGCGCCCCCAATATATAGGAAGAACTATAAGACTGCTGAAAACAAGAATTAGAGAACAATGCCTCAACATAGAAATTGGTTTTAAAAATAATTTGGTTTTCTCACACTTTCTTTCTCATAATAAAGATCCCAGAACCTTAAATGTATGGGTATTGCAAATCGTGCACACCACTGGAGAGGTGGAAACATCATTAATAAACTTGGTCAAAAAGAGATGGAATGGGTGTACTATCTAGACACCCTCCACCCAATGGTTTAAATGCAGACTTCGATCTGTACAATTTCTTATAGTTTATTTTATTAGATCTAAAAATTGCTTTTTAGATACTTCTGCAACTCTACACTACTATCTTTTTTTTTCTATTCTTTTTATTTTATCCCGTTTCACTTTTAGCACTATTTGTCTTACTTGGTTGCTTTTTTAAAAAAGTTTTAATTTTCTATAGTGTATTTGTTATTGAAATCTCTATATTTATTGACATACTGTTGACTTTATATTTATGTATTTTACAATTTAAATATGACCTTCATTTTCTGTATTTTACTTCCCCCTTTTTACATTTCTCCTATATGGAGCTTGTGGGACTATATTCTGCTGCATTCTAAAACAGTTCATTACGAACTACACCTACCATGAACCTTTGAGCTGTGCATCATTTCCAGGTTACGCATAGAGCACAAGCACTACAGGAAGAACTACATATGCCAAGGTCCATAGCGATGTATTAGCCATGATACATCACTTCCGGGTGTGACGCACGAGGTAACCAAAACATTTGATTGGTTCATCACCCTGCTTGTTACTATCTGTTTTACCAGTGAGCTTTGGGGAATTCTCACAGATTTACTGCTGCTGCCTACCTACCTACCTACCCTGTCTGTAGTGAGCGCTTATTCCTATCTCTATTTGTACTACATAAAACCTGCTTTGCCCAATTTTCACCTATATGTTAAATGACCTGTATTTTACAAAGTAGAAGGAGCCGAGCATGGTTTATATTGTTAATGTAAAGATTTTAATAAAAAGCAACGTTCCAGTCTTTATTCTGCATGGCACACTGTATGATGGCTCATATGATATCCAGAACTCCGTTTAACTCTTAGTCTGTAAGTTGACCATTTATAATGGACGTATCATAAAACTTCATTAATGGCTTAATAATGGAAATCCTCTACACATATAAAAATTATTATTATTATTATTATTATGATATTTATAGTGCGCCGTCAAATTCCGCAGCGCTTTACAAAATAAAATTTAAAATAAATAAAATAAACAATAATTAATTGTTCTGGCACGTATGGCCCCAAGAGGCCCTAGATATTAGATCCAGTACATAATGGGTTCTGCTGAAAGATAGGGAATAAAATTGATAATAAAAAAAATAAAATACATTTCCAGTGAAGGTCGCCAATCAGAACACAGCAGGGATTACAATCGTGGCTACATTTTGCAATTTATGCTTTTATTCATTACAATTCAGTGTAGAGAACTCTTGATTCTAAAATGGCTACCTCCCCGTCTGTTACACAATGTGTAGTCCTTTGTGCAATAAAAAGAAAATGGAGAAGCTCGATAACATTTACATATATAGTGAAAATTATCTAAATGTGCTCTATTACATAAACCGAACTTAAGGTGAATCATTACTTGCTCCGACACCTGCGAATTTTCTTTCTCGTGTATTATTGAACTCTCTCAGACTCTCCTATACTCTCACAGACTAGCCTAGTACTGGGATATTAAAACTGTTCTTATATATTTTCTGCATGGTTTTAGAACAAGGATTGTTTTTACAGACTACGAGGGCACAATATTTACAATAGTGGCATTAGTACATATAAAAACTATTAATTCTAGTAATCTTAACACACCTGTAAGAACCCGATTTCCTAGAAGAAGATGTATGTTGTTGGTTCTTTATTACGGGACATTGCAATGCAAAATGAGACTAAACTAAACTAAACCCTATATACCTATTCAGCATTGGTTGTAACGAGACAGGCAAAATAATGTCTTAGATAGAGTCCAGTCGGTCAAGCCACCTAAGAGCAGGCTGTACATTCATGGTGTACAGAGCATCTCAACCAGCATACATGGGAGGACAAGTTAAGGAAGTTTCATACATTAGGGCATATATGCAGGCTGCAAGAGCAGCCTGTAAATCCTTGTCTTGTACTGTATGTGAATATTATAATCTGATACAGTTTCAACATGGAGTCTGCATTCTCAAAAACTCCTAAGTGTTTTAGAACACCTATAGGCAGGGTAGTTGAATTTGCCGATCTGTATTTTTTTCTTCATTGTCTAGCACACTCACTGTGTGCTAGACAAATTGTGTCTGTGCTCGCACAACAATTTTTACAGAAATTGCATGAAATATTGTAAGACGAAAGATACTGCATAAGCTGTAATACTAAAAAAAAAGTCTGGATTTTTAAGGTATTCTTCATAGACCTCAACATTTGCATCTCGTTAATTCATGGGACTATAATAGATCGGTCATGGACGAGGATCGGCAGGTCTTCGTGGTGCGAATGCAATCTGTTCTGCTTGTCAGACCATGCAGAGGGCATTGTTTTAATGCCGTGATCATAACATAGGCATGTCTAGTGATGTGCTCATGCTATATTTTTTGGGGACTCTTCTCTTCTGTTCCCAAAAGCAGGGAACATGCCAGGGGACCATAAAATTGGGACTGCCCTACTGAAATCAGGATTATTGGGAGGCCTGAGCTATTTAATGCCTGTATATTAAACTATGTAATAAGCTGTTTTGTCCTACAACATGCTAGATATATATATATATATATATATCCGGGTTATAAACATCTGTTGTACATGTTATTTTTGGAAGTACAGTGGTTAACATTGATGTTGTAGGTAATTAGACAATTAACATGACCAGCAACTACTGTATAAAGTGCTGTATCGTATGTTTCCTGAAATTCAAACTAAAAATAAAAAGGTAGTTTGGCTTAAGTGTGACCGTGTAACTGACCGTGATGAATTGACCCTGTACGGATTATACAAGCATCTGTTACATAGATTTACAAGAAGAAATGGCAGCCTTTCTCTGAAGTCAATAATACAGTAAAAATACATGGATATCTTGTCCCATAACCTTTTATGATAGATTGAAGAGGGTGGCTGTTGCTTACTAAATACATTTTAAGTGCTACATGTAATGAAAGTTATTTGATATATTCACACAATAATAGTCAGTCCAGATTTTAGCATAGGCTGACTTTGTTTTACCAGATGTGTACTGTGATTCTGTCATAGACGGATTGAAATTAGTTTGGTTGTGATGGTTAGAACCTTTAGTTTGCAGCTACATTAGTAAATACAAGATTGCAAGCATTCTTAAACACATTAAAATGAAAACATGATTTATTGTGGCAATGTCTCAGTGGAATTTGGCTAAATCACAGTACTGCAGGTGAATGAGTGGATGATGATAATTTTTGCAAAGATAGGTGGCAGCAGTGATAGGATCCAACAGTACAGGAGATCTAATCAAGCAAGGAGAAGGTTATGATTAATTTAACTTGGTGAAACAGAAGCTCTTTATATGTCCGGTCTTCTGCCCAGTTTTCCACTGGTTCTCCACTTTCTCATTAAATAAAGAATTGTAAGGCGTAGAAAACCCAACTGCAAAATTTAGACCAAACAATTATGTTTAGAAAATGGCTGAAATTATTCAGTAAATAAAATCTTAATTTCTAATATCTTTACTTATGCAAGCTAGCATTTAATGTGCCTTGATTTAATCATTTTGGTTCAGCCAATTTAAATGATTTAATATTTTTGGATAAACTTTTCAAATGATTTATCTACAAATATTCCCATAGATTTTAATGTCGACTTCTGTACATAAACCATTGAAACGTTTTTTGAAAAAAAATAAATTAAATCATTCAAAACGTATGTCCAAAATATTATACCAAGGCCATAACGATAACACATGAAATTTTCAACTGGATTGAAAGAGTTTTTCAGTCGTATCTAACATCCCAACGCATTTCAAATGGAAGGGCCAAGAGTCCATGAAATGCGTAGTGTATGTAAATGTACATAGCACTGTAATTTGTTTGCCAAAATGCTGTCATGTCTCTTGAGTGTATATACATAATTTGCATATTCATTTCACTACTCCATACATAATGTATACCCTTTTTCTTTGAGTTCTTTAATCAACATGGATTTACTTTCCTAGCGTGAAGACTTCATTATCAAAGACTTTACGGGAAGCACTAGTGGTGATGAGATTCAGCACAGCATCCTGTATCATTCAATGGGTTGCATGTGGTAAAGTGACCAGACATTAATTCAATGTATCACTGAGACTTATTCAGAATGTCTTGTTGTTTCTGTTTACAATGCTAAACACATTCGTCCCCAGTAATGTCATGAAACCTGACAGAATGTAGCAAGATGAAAGAGTAACAACACAATGCATAAGTAGCACAATCTAAACCATTAGCTTTAATATGTTTTTTATAAAAGTTACCCCATATATTTATTGTAAAGGGCTTTATGACAATAAACACATTCAGATTTTTTCATTTTACAGAACGGGTTTCCTGATTTTTAAATTAGGTGATGAAAAATAATTTTGTTTCAGTTTTTCTTTGTAAGGCATTGGATCATACGTCTAACAGAATCTAGTTTATTCAGTTGTTCCAACTCAAATGGTCTCCTTAACAATTACCCACCAGGAATAATGTCAGCACGTGTCTAGTCGGGGCCTATTTCTTTCTATTTCATTCTGATCAGGTTAATTGCCATCATTAACATCAGGAATAAACCCATCAGACCAGAATGAATCAGATTAGGAAAAAAGAGTTTTGTCATGGCAATATATTGTCGAAATATTTCAGATCTAGGTCCAAAAAGAAGATTGGTTGATTACTGCATTAAATCATAAGGTCTTTACCCTTTTTAGAGAATAGTGACAAATTGTTATTCACTAAAATGACAATTGTCAGGAATTTAAAGCGAATGTAAAATGTATTTCAAATTTAAGGCCAACGTAGATGAACTGGTGATGAATTAGTGACTTGGAGAATTGTTTCGGCTTAGCTACTTTTCCCTTAAATTAGAAATGTCTCACTTAAGTGAATAATGCTGTAAGTACGGCATCAATACGATTGTGACCATCTACAAGAGCGTCTCAAGTTTAGACATAAGAAATGTGTTCCTCAAGGAATATTTACAATATATATTCTAGAGTCAGACCATTTGGTAGAGGGTTTTACCACGTCCACAGTAGATGATTCAGTTTTTGACAACAATGATAGTCAGATACTGTTTGGGTGGATTTGCCCTCGTGAGGCTTCATACATCCCACTGATACTTCATGGCTGATTTTGATGTAAGATCTCTGCTTCAAGAAACTGAGGGATTTTTTCGACTTTACAAATTATACTATCCAATGTCGTTTTTGTTAGCACAATTTTCTTTGGGACATCTTGATACTAGAAGTATAATAAAGGAAAACAAATAATGATTTGATTTATCTTTCCTTATAAAAAAAAATGAAGCTTATTACCCGAAACAACTCCCAGCACATCGAACCCTATGTTAAACTGTCCCTCTGATAACGTCCCTTTAACTACCCAGCATTCCTAGAGTGGACATATTACAAAAATATATATTAAATCACATGCAAATATATGAGGTTTCATTGTTTCACATCTCTCCTCTAGGAATTCTGACAAAATGAAAGACTTCAAAATACTTCATAAGAAGTTAAAAACAAACACGCACACATTGATAAACATGAAATTATCCAGGTGTTGAACAGATGTCTCAAATGTTATAGCACCCGTGGGTAACTTGCAATGGGGAAGACGGTACAATCAACAACTTTTGCTCACACCTGATGCATAGTTAATACAATTGCTGAACACTAATGAGAACAAAGAGTTTTATACAAAGTAGAACATCGTGTAAGAAGCTGCTCGGAGTGTTTAAAATTCTGTCAGCATTTTATTTTACTTTCAGTTCTTTTCATTGCATCCAGTATGTTAAAAATTATAGTTTCATTAAAGTTTTCAGAAAACTAAATCTGTTAGTGCATCTGTAGGTTTGCCTCTATCTATCTATCTATCTATCTATCTATCTATCTATCTATCTATCTATCTATCTATCATCTATCTAACTATCTATCTATCTATCTATCTATCCATCTATCTTTCTATCAGTCAATCAATCAATCAATCTATCTGTCTGTCTGTCTAATTTATCTATCTATCTATCTGTCTATCTATCTATCTATTTATCTATCTATCTATCTACATTTATTTTAAATTCAGGGATAAGTAACCATAACGCAAACACACAATGTCACAATGTTACATTAGGTATAACTTACTTGTAACTCAATGTCAAGTAAAGTTAATGTTGATTTTAGCTCAAACACAGCTCATGACCCACTCTCTCATGGCCTTGCAAGCTTCACTTACAGTTTGAATTTACTATTTTTATTAGAACACTTCCTTGAAAAGATGTCTACATATACTGATAACACAGAGGCAGAACAACTCTTTTACCTGACTGGTTGATTCAGCAATGTTGGAATAAGTTGCAATAACTGTCCCAACTATTGGCGTAGACTGTTGAAGTATTATTCCACTTACAATAATAACATCTGTTTGATACATGCACCTCTTGGGTTGGTGAGATATTTACTTCCCAAGTTTTACATTTAATAATTGGAGCAGTCAGTGTAACAAACAATAGCGTGCTAAATTATTAAGCTGCTGTCCATGCCTCATTAATTGTTGAGTGTGTAGCTTAAGCCAGACTCCTGACCATAACTGGTCAAAGAGTCAATTTATCAGTGTAGACATTACAGTGTGAATACGTAGCAATCCACGATAATATCATAACGGGTATCATTTCCACTGTCATAGTTCCTGGCAATACTGGTGTAATTACTTTCAGTGCCAATAAAAGACCCCGGGATGATCTGTTAACAAAAAGATCCATGGATCCAATTTCTTCTCCTTCCATTGCACATCTGACATCCAACCATTCCAGCAGCTAATGGGTCCATTGCACTCCCAGAAACATAATGATTTTACAAGGGGTAGATCAATACCCTATTAAACAATAATAGACATTACGTTTCTATCAATCCCTTGACATTGCTTTAATCTTCCAAAGAGAATTTGAGAAGTTACATCAACCTTCGTGGAGGGTGAAGGAAAAAAAAAACCAAGTTGGTTACATTTCAGGATTTTGAATATTATGTTTAATTATCCCCTATCTTAAACAATAATGTATTTTTAAGGTGTGGAAAAAAAATTAAATAATGAAATGCATTCCTATTTATCCTACCAACGGACGCCTCCATCTATGATTGTCAACCATTGCTATAAGCTCTGTGCTTTCCACTTGGCAGTTAGCACAGAGAGAGCATACAAAGAAAAGGAGAAATGAAATGCTGTGACTATGCTTGGACTGAACTGTCAGCTGCTCATTCGTCAATAATAAAATAAAATGAAGTATTACTAGAAGGAAAGTTAAAATGAGTCACAGTATATCTGTTTTCCCATGTGATATTTAATGTAAATTCCAGACAAAATAATACTAACACTGTTTTTTATATAAATCTATTATTTAGATAATAGTTTAAAAAAACAAAAAACAATTTAGACTTGCTTCTAATATGACGATTAAACACTGTATAAAAGACTGTAAAATAAAACACTTTAGTATTGCTATTGTTTTTAGGATAATAAGAACATGGGGGGAAAAAAACTGCGAAAGATGTAGGTTGAGAAAGTATGGGCGAAAAAAGATCTAAGTTAGAATTAGGTTCGGACAAACATTTTTTAGTCTCCACATTTTGTTTCTGTTTCTGTTCCAAATCTATTTTCATTACAAAAAGATGGAAAATGAATTGTAGAAAAAGTCAAAAACTAATATTGTGACTGGCTTGGCATTCTATCCCTCATGAATGGGCTATAATCCATCTTATGGCATGCCAAAGTTTGAAAATGTCCCCTGTAGCCTAGAACTCAATAAGACTCAAAAATACTACATAGCTTATCCCAATAAATGAAACATACCAAAAATCCATGCACTTTCTGTTGATATTTTTTCATGAAGATTACACTGTGTGTGAGATAGTAAAATTCTGCTGTATTTAGCTTGGGTCCATGATCCAGAATTATCTAGCTATAGCACCATCTAATGGAAGCACGAGGGGCATATGTAATAGGCAAACCATATATTAAAATATAGAACAAAACCTCTACATTAACAAGTTAAAACACAATCATTCTAATCAGTAAATCTTTTTGGTAATTCAACTTATAGTCAAATTTGCTATTCCGAGAGCATCTTTGAACGTTGTTAACGACCTCGGACGTACCTGGTACGTCTGATAGCAAATCTCCAATTACCTGATCGCTGTCAATCTCCTGCCGGCAATCGCGATGTGGGGACTTGCCTGGCATCCCAGGCAGTCCTCCTGTGTCTATTCTACTCCCCCCCCCACCGTGCCATATGATCACAGGGTCATTGCAATCACATGGCCGGAATAGCCTGCTTGTGCAGTGCAAATCTTAAAGTTTGTAAAAAGTTTGTAAAACTTAAAAGTTTAAAAAAGTACTTGTAGGTCTTTTGTACTACATCTGGGTTGGCCTAGAATTTCAAGAAGCAAAAAAGATATAGTGATTCACATCTTAACGGAGACTAAAGCAACATTAGTAAGATACTGGAAATTATCTGATTCCCCCTCTTGGAATATGATAAAATATCAGGTCCTGAACCATTGCAAAATGGAGATTGGAATCCTGAGACAAGCTAATTATACTAATTGTAGAATAGAACAATGGGAGGAATGGGTAAAAAAATTAAGCCCTACATAAGGAAAATAAAGTATCTATTATTGGATCTTGGCACAGTATGTATATTGGATCAGAAGCAGACCCTCCCCCCCAGACCCTCCCACCTCCTGGACAGCATCCATTTTACATTCATTGTGAAGCTGCATTCTTAGTGAGCTGTCCAGGAGGTGGGAGGGTCTGGGAGGGAGGGTCTGCTGCTGATTGGCTGGAATGTGTCTGCTGACTGTGAGGTACAGGGTCAAAGGTTACTCAATGATGAGTCCGCGGCGAACCGTTCGTGGCAAACCATTCGCGAACCGTTCGGTGAACTGTTCGGGACATCACTAGTAGTGAATAATATCTTAACATTTTTTTGAGAAGAATCAAAGATGATAAACTTAGTATGACAAATAACTAATGAATATAGAGACAGATTAGAAAAATGTTTTAATAACTTTATATCTTAGAGAGCTAACACTGTTGATATGTTCATAAGGTTGTTTCTATATTTTCATAAGGTTGTTTCTATATTTTGCTTCTCTGTATAAAGCTGTCTTTTGGCTTTTTATAGCGTATATTTTATTAAAAAAAAAGGGAGAAGAAGAGAGAGAAAGTAAGAGAAAAGGGAAAAGAAAAGGGGAAAATATCAAGCCCTATAGTAAGGCACTATCTGTCAGGATTTATAGATCTCGACACAGTATGACTTTATGTTTGTATGTTTTTATGTTTACATGGTTTGTCATAGACAGTGAATAACTATTTTAGGTCCACCTAAATAAGGTGATAATTAAGGATAATAAATAAAAAAATTGGTATCTTAGAGTGCTAGAACTGTAGGAATGTATTTATTGTTGTATAGTTGTTTTGTTTATATTTTTAAATGTAAGTCTTTTATTGTCTATTGTGATAATTTTTCGACAAATAATAAAAAATAAAGAATGATGTTATAAATACATATACAGATCACCAATAGATAACTGTTTAGTTTATAAGTGTCAATAATGCAAGCGGTTAGTGTAGTCACATTAGCCGTGGTAAACATGTGACACTGGCAATTTAGTAAATCAAAATAATCATGTAAACTGTCTATGGTAAACATCTCTTCTCTCTACAGACAAGCAGTCACAGCCAATATGTCTTTCAGTTGGAAGTAAACATATCAAAACGCAAACTGTCTCAACATGCCCTTTGAGCCATTGTTTAGGTCAACAGTTTAGACTTCAAATCTTCAAAACCATTTTTTTTTAAGAAAAGACTTCCAATAAAATAAGCCAATGCCTTAACCCATTAAGGACACATGACATGTAGGACATGTCATGATTCCCTTTTATTCCAGAAGTTTTGTCCTTAAGGGGCTAATCAACTGCACAAATGACTCAAAAGTCAGTCGGTGTCTCATAGACCATAATTCATTCTCTAAATTAGATACACAAATATCTATCTATTATGTACAAACTATAAGAATGTTCTATTATGCATTCAAATCACTGGCATAGCAATGTAAAAGCAGAGAGCGTAAACATAGAATATTACAAGTAATTCAATGCTCAGGGTAGCATCTTCTTATTGTATACTGACAAAGAGTCACAAGAGCAATGATGATTGGACTACCCCGTTTTGGAAAAAAAAACTGCACTGGTTTTATTTATTCATTTTCTTAACATTTTAAACAATTAACAGTGCCACAAGTTGACCACTGGGGGCACTTTAGATTCAGAGCAGTTATTGCAAAGGTATAATGATTTCTGCATACTAACAAGATATGTTTGGGGGCTTGAAGTTTCTCTTTATTTAGCTTGTTAGGCTGTGTTGAGTTTATCTATGAGTGTTACAAAAACAAATGTTTTGTCTTGCCAACCGGCAATGGACACATTACGAAATGCCATTTTATACATGAAGATCCATTATCTAGAACAGGAAGACCTGGCTTAAAACTCAGGGTTCCCAATCGTCTTTCCTTGCACAAAGTCCTGAACAGTTAATTTGTTTCCTATGCTATAATTTTAGGATGTTGGCCTAAGGAGTGCAGCAACTTCATAATCCACGGATATAAATCTTATCTGAGCTATTGGCATTATTTAACACCAATGATATGTCTTAAAAAAAGACAACATAAATGATGGCAGAATCGCTGCGCAGGACATACTTGAAAACGAGAGAAATCTCAATGTATCCTTCCTGGTGAAATATTTTATAAATAAATAGATAAAATAATTAAAGGAAAGACATAAATGACCAGAAGTGACATTTAGAGTGCAACGAGTAGAGTTTGACCTGGGTGTCAGCCAATCCAGTTGTCTTTCTTGGAGTCACTAAAAAAGATAAACTTAAAACCCCTTATTTATAATAAGTTATTAGTAACTCAGTACTAGGCTTCATCTTATATTGTTACTTGAGACAGGAGTTTTACATCTCAAAGCCCACACAGGCTATTACTTTAATGGGGGCAAGCATTGTGATTTAGTCAACTGAAATTATGTTCTTATCACTTGGAACGGATGTACAGCTTTATCCAAAACATCAACATCAGATACATTTTGTGTCTAGTTTTTTGCTTAAATCTGGTTGTTGGTTCATTACAGCTCACCATTCACCGCATAAATTCAGAAGGAAATGGTTGTGCTTGGACATGACATACTCGTTGTCTGTTTAATTAGTTGTAGTGGGTATTGGGAAAATGTGTTCCCAGATATATGAGTGAGATATTCAGCTAACAGGCTGCTTTTATTCTGGCGATACTATCTTTAAAATATAATATAAAAGCTACGATGTACAACATATTATTAATTCATGCTCCTATAAGCACATAATGTCATGAATAATACTTTAGAAATATCTTTATTTCCATTCTATTTATATAATTTTATCTATGCTTAGAAATTCATATGGTTTTACTCAAGTGTTATCCTGGGAAAAGACATAACCACATTCCCCAGTGGAAATATGAAATCTTTAAGCAGTTAAAAAGCGAGCACATTTTAAGTGGAACCAAACTACAGATCATTTCTGCTTTGTCCTGAAAAAGAGAGATATCTTGATGGCATTACAATGAATGTACCCGTTTTAGCCAGTGACAGACCTTCTCCCACCTCTGATGAATGTGGCACGGGAGTCAAATATTTCCAGTATGTCATGGGAAAGCACATTCACTGCAGACTATTTCCTGTCACTGTCGAATGAGCTATAGACACCACGATGAAGCAGAGCCCGAGCGCAGGTTGTAATAGGTGCTAGAGGGAAAGAATGTCCTCATCTCACAATGCTTCTCTCAGCTATTAGAAACACACTGAATGGACTAGGCTGATTATACAAAAAAAAAGAAAGAAATCTATCCTTTGAGAATACATTTGCTTGATTTATAGACTAGAAAGCCAAACAGAGAGAAGACTGAGTGGTATCCGCTCTGTTCCTCTTGTATTTGGGCACGGTATTGTGTTTGGTTGGATCCACAGGAGAGATGTCAAACTCAATCCTCTAGTTATACAGTAAAGTTTGAGTTTTGGGGGTAACAAAATTTAACACGTATCCAGATAATTTATGTCGGGTAACAGTAATAGTCTCCACGCAATGACTGCGGAAAGGATTCACTATGTGCAGCTGTCACTTCACCCTGGGTCGGATTAACATAAGAGCTGGTAGATCTGCAGCTCTAGGCACATGCCTATGGCACAATAGTAGAAAAAAAAAAAAAATATATATATATATATTTTTTTTAAATCACTTTTCACATGCTCTTGCTTAAGTATGGAAACTTAAGAGGGATTTATGGGAACAAAACTGGTGTGGACTGGCTGCCAATGATATTAGTTAAGGTAAAGTAGACTTTGCACACTATGCGTATGCTCTTGCTGCTTCAGTCTCTCTAACACTGTGGCATCTCCCATTTCTTCTACACTTGCTACATACACTTTTTCTTTGTCCCAGACTGTATAACAGGAGTTCTGCCTGCTAGTAAGACGGTAAGGAGAGGAGTGGACAAGTGAGTGCTAGGGGACAGTCCTTAGAAAGTGTAGGACTAGTGCATCATTAGACACATTTATGCCAAGCTCAGGGTGCTGTCTGCAAAGTATGCCTTTGGTTGGTTATCCTGCATGATTAACCGATGACATGCATTCATGCCAGGCTGACCATCGAATTCTTCATGCAGACACACCCCTTTTGGGGCATTTTTGCCCCTTTGGGCGGTTCTGGTTACATAATTTGCATCAGTGGCCCACTCTCTTACCCCATCCACCGAAATCCTGCTTCACCAGTCACTGCTGTTAGGGGCTATGGATTTATTTGAAAGAAGAAAGAGAGAGATTAGCATAATATAAGCTATGTAGAGCACCACCTCCACCAGATACAAGACGCTTGGGAAGTATGACTGTTTTAGTGTTTTCTGTCAATAAGATTCTGTATTTAGGCCCATTATAATTGTCGGCACCAGGCCCAATGGGCTCTTTATCCGGCCTTGACCTCACCCAGTGATGCTCCTTCAGGGGAAGAGTCACAAATAACAGAAATACAAAGGGCAGCACTACTGGATGCAAAGTGCATAAAAGTGCTACAGGTATCTATCTGAAGGACAAACTAAACATACAAATGTTTAGGGTTATCCCCTTTTTCAATCCATAATTTCCGTACACTAAGGACTACGAAGTACATTGGTTATCAATAAAGTGAGAAATCAAAGTGAATCTAAAGTGAATTTCAAATTTCAGGCCCAACTGAGACCAAATTTTAAACTTACTTTGAATTCTGACTTTCCTAAATAACTCTATATGCATTGAAATGCAAAAGGCCTATATTTCCAATGTTGTCCTTTAAACAAATACATGTAGCCCTTGTGTGTATTTGTTACTCAGTCGTGCTGCCCTCTGCTTTGTTTTTTTGTTTTTGTTTTGTTGATATTCTACACTACAGTGACATTATTGTAGGCAAATAGTGTGTAGGCAGCTCGTTGGGACTGTCCAATGCTGCCAATATGCAGGAACCCAGAGCTGCAAGTTTAATCCCTAAGAATGCCACAATTAGCATGTTACAGTATCAACTAGGTGCATATTGAGTATGCCAAATCATTTTTCTCAAAGACTTTTAGAGAACTGAGCAGTGAGACTGCAGGGGCATGATATATACACCAAAACTGCTTCATTAAGCTAAAGTTGTTGGGGTGACTATAGTGTCCCTTTAATGATGAAATGAGTTTGCAAGGGTTTTGTAGAATAGTACTTTTAACAGATTCAGATGTTTTTAAACTATTTTAACATATTGTTTTTGTTTAACTGCAGGCTCTTATCATGGTCGCATACAATATTTTCCTAATTTCTTCACATTGCAACGATTTAAAAAGATTCAAAATGTTCACCCAATTGGGATATACCTTCTCTTTAGCACAAGACACAGGATATATGAGAATAAACATTTATTAACATATTTTATACACTGCTAAGCATTTTTAAATAGTGTCAGTATATAGATCTTTTTCATCTTTTAACGTGAGTTTTTTTTTGTTTGTTTTTTTAGATAGAGGAGGTTTAAACTGAATTTCTATACATACGTCTTCCATGTTTCTCCCAGAGGTTGCTACATAGATGGACATTTACAACTAGGACTCTGGCAGTTTAATAAATGAGGAAACAGCTACAAGGGTCATTCTTCACACTTTTAAAAGCATATCTTTTTCGTAAATCTCCCCGGGGTCTTATTTTATACAAGGTAGAAATCATTACAGACAGTTTTCTCCTGTAAAATCTCAACACTGCAATAAAAAACAAACCGGGTAAATGAGATCAGTGTCTTGTTATTTTATAAAATAGGAAGATGGTGAGCCTATAAATTAGCCATAAAACAATGTATCGGTTCACCTGCGGTGCTTTCATCGGGCTGAACCAATGACAACAACTGTATTTTGATGGGACAGGTAATATTCATGGTGAATGGTTCAGTTGAGTTGCAGAAGCTACTAAATGTGTGGTCAGATATGATAACTGGGTATGGGGTGGCAGCTCAGCTGATAAATTATTTGACTACAGAGTCTATTCAGAAACACAAGGTCACAGGTTCAAATCCCTGCAGCATCAGCTCATCTCTTCATCACTCTGTGGTCAATAAAATGAGTACCATCATTGGGTAATAATAACCTCTATTATTATTCAGCTGCTGATTTGAAGGAATGAAAACCAATGGAAAACTCAAATGTATTGCTCTACTTTTAGCCCAAGACTTGTTTTTACGCCAACCATCATAGGCCCTTTTCATATATAGAAATAGAGACTTAATTTACACTGTCTGAAATGTACTTCATCTAAAGTATGCACCCATTCCAAAGTCTACAGTTTCTAAAATGTATGTAAAAATCAAGGATAGGCCATATATTACATTTAAAAACATTCAAACTCTACATATTTTTCTAGATAACAGATAATTGTTGTGTATTTGATGGACATATATGCACATCAGTGTACGAAATGTGTATCAGTGTACAGACTGCACATCTAACAATCATGAATGCACTAAAAATGCCATTTCTGACAGCTGAGTATCTATCCATGCTCCATCAGTTACAACACGTTCAATGACAGACAGACGCGCTGTATGATACTTCTCTCAAAATACAATAAAGTACCCTAAAAGTTACAGCCATTTGATCCAAGCATGCATACAAAAAAGAAAAAGAAAAAAGAAACAAAATAAGTCTGGGTGTGTTTTTCCTTTAAATATATTAAACTGTGCAGCATATTATACATTTATGTTTTGCCATTTGCTTTACTATTCCTTAAGGAGAGGTTTCCAAATATATTATCAGTGACTGCGATCTCTGTTTTTCTTCTTTGACAATCTGCAGAAATGTTTCAGTCGTATTACACCCAGAAGACACCCTTCACAAATGGAGATGTGCTTATAACCAGTGCAACAGCAATGAAGCCAATTAAATTGGGCAAATTGGGTCTTTAATCACTCGAGGCCTATTTATTGAGTTGGACAAGGGTCTTGTCTGGTTTGGCTGTAGAGTTTCCATTGCTATTATTTACAGCTTGTTTTTGTAGGAAGAATCATCAAAATCCATCATTTTTCCCATTAATTTTCCTCCCAGATCCTTTTCTTTCACGGAGTCAAAGCCCAATGTTATTCATGGCAGAGCAAGGAGATTAAACACAACCCAGTGGAATGGTGAGACATTAGTGACACTTGGTGACACCTTGACATTCAATTAAACAGCTCTACTTCCTCTTTCTATTGCATGCCCGAGTGGCTTCTATCGGCTCAGTGATCCAGCATGAACAAATATGACCTGGAAATGCAGCCTTTCTTCTATTCTTTCTTCCAAAGACGACTGCTTCTTTGATCAATTGCTGAGCTGCAAGTGATACATGCTAGAGAGACATGCATACCATAATTATCTAAGAAATCTTACACTGCAAGAACCATCGTGTGGAAAATGCCAAACATGTCATTTTAATGAAGGGCCATTTTCTTACAATCAAGATGTGAATAAAGTTTTATTAGGTTACAATGATGATTAGGAATTTTCATTATTCAAATGGTAGACATTTGGAGCTGTTTAGACAAGAATTTCTTGTTAATGCTAAGGAAGCTTCTGCAAGTGATGAACGGAAGAATGTGCCACAAATTCAATTAAGCAGACAGGTCAATTATGGCAGATATCCACCTATTGTGTAATTGAACAGCAGTTTAAATTTGATGAGCAAGTGAGGAGCACTGATCATGAATATTTAAAGCTACTGAGTCCTACTCTATGAGATAAAGTCTACAATCTTTGCATTTTTACCACCCTGAGACACAATGTTAATTTGCATATGAAGAATATCGGTGGCTTTCCTCTAGGCTAATTTGTTGATATTTTTGGATCTCTAAACTACACAGAATCCTAACATTCTGCAAGTGTCCCCCAAACTGAGCCCTTATTCCTAAGATATTCTGACTAGGACTGAACTCAGAAACGTAAGGCTATTAACTATAATCCACAACCAACCAAGGCCATTTACTGGAAATGAATACTATTTTGTGTTATCCCAACAAAAGAACATTCAGAAAACTTGTCATCTCAGACCATCGTGAATCACTCTACATATGTAGTTCAGGATTTGATAACTGTACTGCCATAAAATGATCTGCATTGTTTTGATTCCTGCATGTATTGTTAATTAGCATTTATTTAACTATTATAGTTTCAAATGTATCACTTGTAACTAAACCACCCAGACAACCCTGAGCAGATAAAGAATATTGCCGACAGATGCACACAACTCAGCTAAATTAATTGGAAAATTAGGACAACTGAGTCAACCCTGTTAGTAGTAGAACTGAACTTCTTAAGGTTTAAACTCAGTTGGTGCTCTTATTAATTACACTATGCTGCCAGCTGCATGGCCAACCCTTGTACATACCTTTGATAAAAGAGCAGGTCAAATTTTGACTGGGTTTTCTGGGATCCACAGTTGAGAGTCAGGATTGGGATAGAATGGGTTAAAAGCAATGTAAACATCAACTTTCTATGTTGAATAAAGAAGACAATTTAGCAACGAAGAAAACATATATAATCTTCAAAATATGCTGATTTTTAGAATGCCCAGAAGAGTAACAAAGAAAAGTGGTCTTACTTTTTAATATGCTTGACTAAAAAAAAAAGTAATACAGAGAGACAATTGGCTAAATATATTATGAATTCAAAAATACTCTGTCTATCCTTTAGCCAACTTTAGATCACGAGTGTTGACCACCCAGGTTTTATGGTCTGCCACTCAAGTCATTTCAAAACAGACGATTTTGGAGTTATGGAAATTGAAATCCAAACAACTTGCCCTTAACCCATATATATCCTAATCTGATGATATCAGTGGGAGTTAAACTTCCAGGAAACAGCTAGTATTCACAACTATTCACAACTACCACCAATATTCACTCCCTCTCTATAGCAATGTTGACCTAGGCACCAATGAGATATAATTGTGCAGTGTATGTCTCATCAGCTACTCTCCTCCTATATTTCACTAATTGGAGAGAGGTTAAAATAAAATTGTGGCAGCTGATAATGGCATCCACTGAAGTGTGTTTATTAGGGGAATATACTGAGAATAGGCACACCCACACTTCAAGGATGACATTCTAACTGTGCATTGTGGACAATAATGCATAGGTGATGTCATCAATCATGTATATGTGTGTATATATATATATTTTTTTTTTTTCTTTACATTGATTGGTCAATAAGAATATCTGCCAAGTCAAACCAACATTTGTCCAAAAAAATGGTTTTGCTGAGCCCAGTTTTCTCACCTTGCACAATTATATATATATCATTTTTAAGTGCATTTTCTAATGATTAATTCTTGGTGGCGATGTTGCAGTATAACCAATACCTATTCATACCAATAATAACAGAAAAACACAATCTAAAAATGAGAATAAACAACTCCTTTCCTTTCTACATATCCATCAGTCATTCTCTCCAACACACATTGTCTGTCACTCGCAGTTTAAATGTTAGAGATCATAACGTGGCATATTCGGTGAAGTTACATCTTGTTTATGATCTGGTTTCATTCCAATATGAATCATAAATGGCAAAGATCTAGATCTATTCTGACAAGTATTCACAATTCTGACCTTGTTGTTCCCTGAAAAAAAACATCTGAGAGAAGTTAGGAATGATCATCAATGACTTACGATTATCAGTCTTGAAAATAGATTGTTACAAAGTGACAGATGCTAAAATGATTTCACGATATGATAAAAAAAAGTAGCCAAATCGAGTATTAACATTAATTATTAACTTATTAAAATAAGAATACAAATTTTTTCAGAGCTAGTCAAAGACAAATTCAAAACTTCATGGAAATACAGAAAGAAAAATATTTAACTACCTCTCATGACAGAGTATTGATTCAGAATAATATATTTTGATCTGGAGGTGAAGCTAGAATCCGAAGAATTATCACTGAAACCCATTAGGGTCTATCTAGGTGGACTGGATACGCCAATCTAGCACATCATGGTTCCTGAGCTTGCATGGAAGTCTTAGCATGCCAACGTTCAGGTTAGTCTAAAGTGAAATCAATAGAAGCTTCAACAATCTGATTTCAATTTGGCAACTTGTCCATCTGCTGGGTGCTAATAGTCATAGTCGTTGATCTTTATTAAAAGTTTTTTAAAAAGTACCCAAATATAAATTATTGGATGACACTATTACATGATTGGGGTCAAGACGGAATTTTTTTCTACTTTGTGGCAAAACTGGAAGCGCTTCAGACCAGGTTTTTTGCCTTCTTTTGGATCAACAGCAAAAACATACGTGAAGAAGGCTGAACTTGATGGACGCAAGTCTCTTTTCAGCTATGTAACTATGTAACTATGTGACAGGACATGATATTGGAAGAGTGAATGACTCATATACTTGTTGACTACTCCAAGGGTCTCTCTAACATCCCATTCACTCAACCCCATCACCTGCAAGACACCTTGTGGATTGTGCTCTACATCTCTGTTTTAAGTACATGACTAAATAAAAACAAAACAGTTAAACATCAAATCTTGGATTTTAATGATCAGAAGACATCTAAAAGTCACATGCACAAGTTTAATATTCCATAATAAATATTCAAGTGGAACTATCACTTAAAGGGGACACTGTACCTAAAGGGACACTTTACGTGTTATTTTCTCTCGTTGAATTAGTTATAGTGCCTAGAGTCGCCCTGCACTGTTAGTCCATTCAGTATTAAACTGTTTTCGAACAGCCTCTGGCCACCCACAGCTCAGCTCCTACTGGAAGTTTGTCTATAGCAGAGATTACACACTTCCTTTTACATCAATTCATTAAAGCAATAGGCACTGTGATAGGCTGGAAGCTGACGGCGTCAGCCAATCACAGCCACCCATTGCTACTTAGGCAAATACTTCCTCATTAACACAAGCCTCACAAAGGGGATGGGCTGCTGAGGACTTTTGATTAGGAATAAAAAAAAATAAAAACTGTCTACATTTGAATAGACTACACACACTATAACCACTTCAATGAGGTAGAACAGTTATAATGCCTACAGTGTCTCGTTCGTAATCCATTTCAGAAAAGACAAAGCCAGAACAAACTTTGCACATCAAGAGGAAAAATAGAAGCATTGTTTAACTTCTTTTTTTCTGTATGTTTTCTCTATGCTGAGTGCCAGCTGCAAAGGACAAAGTGTCCCAATGGCTGACAGAGAGCTAGAATGGAGGTGCTCAATTACAGGAAGAGCTGCAAATTTCTACACTTGTTTTTTTTTATATTTAACAAATAGATATTTTTAAATATAGGGATATGTAAAAATAGCATTAAATAAAATGGGAAATGGTCGTATCCACTTAAGGCAAAAAAAATAATAATAAAAAAAAAATATATATTTAATGATATCAAACTGATCTTTCACTTACTTTTCTTCATAACGCAAGTTTTTGTAAAAAGGATGGATAAAGGAAGATGAAAAGAATGCACTCGCTGGGCCAGCATTATAAGAACAAAATGTGCGTCTGACATATTTTCTATAAAGTGAAGAGGGAAGAAGCCTTCTATGATGTCAGCTTATGATTTTCATATAAACAGCAAAGTAATGAGCATTGATGCTGTAATGACTGTGTTTTCCTGAATTTGGTACCTTCACAACCAATTATTATACATTTTCACACATTAATGTATGACTCATTGATCAAAAGGTTTAGTTTCTCCAGAAATGCATTTTAAACAGGAGCTCGGTTTAATCTGCTTTGTAGAAACATTTCCAAAAAATAATAATAATAACTAAATAAGAATATAGAAAAAACGATTATAAATAGGATGGCACAAATGAGAGAAGGATCTTAGTACATGCAGCAACCAACAAAAACAAATCCTGGTAAAACGATTTGAACATAAAATAACTTACAGTAGTGATGGTGCGCAACAACAAAAATCGTATTCACTATGGACCTCTTATAGAGAGTGAAAGTAACCCTGTGTACATGAAATGAGGTGTTTACAGAGTGGAAATATTATAAATAATTGAAAACCAAACAGTGGTTGTGGTAAAACAAAGCACAATCTGTAGGTATACTTGCAAACATGGAAATCACTCTGACACCTATTAAGGAGACAAAAACAGAAAGAGAGCTCCTAGTGCAGCGTAGTAATTCGCTTATAAATATATAAAATAAAGCAAACAGAGGTGCCCTTTAGGTGTTACACTCACAAGATTGGAGTGGTAAAAGCACCACTCGTTGCTATAGCACTCAGGGAGGATCAGCCCCTAGAGTGCGTGGGATCCGTGGAAAGGAAGCTTGCAATCTGGATCTCAGGTAAGTATACTTTATTAATGACAATTAAAAAACAGCAAAACTTGTTGTGGAGATAGTTAGTCCGCTCACCAGCCTCAGGAAACCGCAAAGAAAGTTCCATATACTCATGTAATGTAAAAAAATCTTCCGGCTGCTGTCCTGGCTGCTGTTGCCGACTGTCTCCAAATCACTTCCTGGTTCTGGGTCCGTAATGCATTTCGCCCCACCTACAGGGCTTTGTCAACCATTTGAATGCACTCACTGGGCTAGCATTATAAGAACAAAATGTGCGTCTGACATATTTTCTATGAAGTGAAGAGGGAAGAAGCCTTCTATGATGTCAGCTTTGTAGAAACATTTCCAAAAAATAATAATAATAACTAAATAAGAATATAGAAAAAATTATTATAAATAGGATGGCGCAAATGAGAGTCAACCGTTTGACAAAGCCCTGTAGGTGGGGCGAAATGCAAAAAGAGTCCATAGATAGGTGAAGCGTGTTGAAACATAACAGGCTACATATGAGGCAGTCTGCAAAACGTGAAAAAACACCCACAGCCCGACGTGAATTTTAAGTGGAGTTTTCTTGCTTACTCGTGCCTTTGAGAAAGGCGACTATTATCGCCGAAACACACGTCGGGCTGTGGGTGTTTTTTCACGTTTTGCAGACTGCCTTATATGTAGCCTGTTATGTTTCAACACGCTACACCTATCTAGGGACTCTTTTTGCCGGCTGAGTCTCTGTTTTTGTACATACTACTTATGGAGTTGTGAGAACCCTCTTTACCACTTCTTACTTTAATTTCAATTATCTGCCTCTTTCTGTCCTTTCGATTTACTCATCTTATAATTCAGTTTGAGTGATCATAGTATTTAGTAAGTCATTAGGATCTTTAAGTATTCTACGTTTAGTAAGTAGGTATATAGAGGAAACACAGTTTTTTTCATTTATAGATGACCATGACTCCATTATTATGACAGCTATTTCTCATTATATTATGAGTATTGAAGATCCATTGCTACTTTTGCTGTCTATGTTGCAACATTTTCTACTAGCTACTCTGTTATTCTGAGTGAACCACCTACGAGGTATTAAGTTCACATCGTAACTTATTTAGCTGGTCTATATCCCTTAGTATTTATCCATTTCTGTTTATAGGTTAAGCAGTCAGGTGTATTCTTGGACACTTGGTTTATATATTTTAACGTTTATTCTACTATTAATAAAATGTTATTATTTTTTTAACCTTGTCTGAGATACAGCTTTTCTTGCAAGTTTTTATATAGTGCGCTATAGGGGGTACTGGTTTTGATGGGATTTGCTTCCTGTTTAGGGATGCTTCTCCCTCATTTCCTTATTTTTTGTATTTTCTGTATGCTTTAGGGTTAAGCCCTTTTAGTACCCCTGTAACCCTCTCTGTACTCTTTCCCAGAGTTTTTTCTGACTAAGAGTATTGTGTTTATATAAAATGTAAATTAAATTATATAGCGAGATCATGTTTTCTGTTTGCACAAATGATTGCACGAGCACAGTTTACTAATACTCAATGTGTGGTCCAGCTCGGCGTACTTTGCAATGTCCTGGTGATGCTCAATATTTTATTCAATAGCTACATTTCCAAAGAAGTTACAGTTCCTCTTTAATATATAATGTCCCAAGATTTTTATAAAATATATTTAAAAGGATATTTCTATATAACAAAAGAAAGTATTCACAGAGACCTATATTAGGACTACAAATTTAAAATTATAGTCACAAAGTTTAAGCTCTTTAAAAAAAAAAAAAAAACAATCTTTAAAATAAATGAGTGAAAAAATATATAAATTTAATAAAATCAATTTTTTTCAACACATGGGTAACTATTATAATAATGATTATTATATTATAAGTTTATTAAACACCTAATCTCAGTGATCTCACCCAGAATTCTTTGGTATGATAAGCGGTTGCCAGGTGAAGAATTTGCACATAGACATATGCCTTGCTGGCTCCCTTGGCCAACCTAAATGTAGTAAAATTTTACCTTTATTCCAGTCTGCTGCTGCTGGCTCTGCCCCTGATCTGCCTGCTTGTCTGACATCATCAGAAGTGATGATCTGAGCTAATCACAATGCTTTCCCACAAAAAAGCATTGAATTGGCTGAGACTGTCAATGAGGCAGATCAGGGGCAGAGCCAGCACAAGCCAAGCACAGCCCTGGCCAATCACCATCTCCTCATAGAAATACATTGATTTAATGCATCTCTATCAGTGTCTCCATGCAGAGGGAGGAGACACTGAATGTCAGTCACACTGGGCAGCACTGCCCCAGGATGCACCTCTAGTAGCCATCTGAGGAGTGGCCAGTGGAGGTATCCCTTGGCTGTAATATAAACACTAACTTTTCTCTGAAAACACATTGTTTACTACAAAAAGTCTTAGGGGGCTGATTATACTCCCCAGAACAAATACAATAAGCTGTAGTTCCTCTGGTGACTATAATGTTTCCTTAGATGTATATATTATCCACAGCTTATTGTGGTCCTATGTTATAATTCAAATACCGAAATGGATACCGCACTTTCTTGGATCCCAGGATGCAACCGGGCCTGAGGTTTGTCAATCCTCACATTTTTATTTGCAGAAGAGTAATGATGGTCCAGACACTCAAGTTGTATGCAGTGAGCAGATTTATTCTGGGAGATGCAAAGCTATTCAAAAAGGCCCTGTTATGGGCTGAAACCTTGCTTTTCATCTGCTTTAGATAAATCTGCTCAAAGGATATAACTTGAGTGCCTGACCCATCATTACTTTTCTATCTTATAATACAGACATTACAATAAGAAGATAAGGTATAATGGAAGTCTTGACTACTGCAATCCAGTCCCATTTGGTCTTATCCATGCCAGGATTACCTGCTACACATCCTTGTGTCTGTCACTGCAATGAACTGCTTGTTCTCCTGTGTTATCACTCTTCTCATACACTGTCTCCTTGTGATATTGGACACCCACAGTGTTTTTCGACTAAAGTGTGAATTTTAGGCGAATTCAAAGTGAATTTTAAATCTAAGGTCAAAATAGCCGAACTGGAAAAATTCTCTAAAACAGCTGTGCTTTCAGTTTGTGCAGATTTGGACATAAGTAAGATTTTACTATATTTAGGGGCAAGGGGGGACCGCTTGCCTCTTGTAATGTCCTGTTGCAGTATTTGTTTGTCTCATTCCCAAGTTGCAATGTGAAATATGCATACTACTATTATTAAAATTGCTCTGTTGTATGTTTTATATATATATTCTACAAGTGTGAAATCAATAGAATGATCAAGGCAGTTCCATTCAACCTCTAATTCACAATTTCTCTATTGAACATAAAAACATTCTACATACAACACTTGTCATGTAATTTACCACATCATGAATAAATGACACATACCTAATAGAATAAGACAGAATAGCAAATTCTGCTTGTCTTGTATTATTTCAATATGCCTGTGTTCACAGAGGTGCATATTTATCTGACTAAATATATGTGTTTTTTTGTATGTGTGGATGTGTGTGGGGGGGGGTGGGAGGGTTAGGGGTTCTTAGAATAAAATAATTCTACTTCTGGGGTTCCATACTCTCTGTGCTTTATGTACAAGGTGCTTATATATGTATATCAGCATGCCAACTTCCTGGTCGTTCTTGCATTTTCAGTACCTGTGATGTCAATGCTGCCTCTCAGGTCATCTGTCCCTTACTATGACATAGGAAGAAAGCAGCCTACAAAGCCGATTTAATTGAGGGAGATTTTTTACACGTCTGGGATGCTGTTACAAAAGATACCAAATGTTAGATACCCAACGTGAATCTTCAGCCAATCTCAGGCTTTATGATTATGGGAGCATTAGTTGCGATGAGCTTCTCGCTGTAAAATTCCATGAAAGGCAATATGCCTGCTGATAACAACCCTGTCTAAATTGTATTCAGAGCTGGAGTGGCTATTTAGACTAGAAGCACAGCATTATTGTTACATGGTATCAAAGAAGCTCTGAAAGACACATTATCTGGACTCGAGTAGGAGAAAAAACGAGGAGAATTAACTCAGTGGCAGAAGCGGCCTATGATTAACTATTCGGTGTAAAAATGGGTCAGAGCGTGTCTGCATTTTCTGATAAATTTAGGTCACCTCATTGATTTGGAAAATGAATTAACTTTAGTTGGCTATTTTCTTCTTAAATCATGTCAGAAAATGACAAAAAAAAAGGTTGTTTTTAACAAAGTCTTGCACTTATCCCTAAAAATAAGCACTTTTATTGGCCTATTTTATATATATATATATATATATATATATATATATATATATATATATATATATATATTTGTTTTGTTTTAACCTGGAAAACTCCTTATTACAGAGACAGAATAAAAACATTAAAATATAGTATTTTTACATAAAGAGTATTTGTAAGGAAAAATGTCCTGAAAATTATCAGAAAGATATATTTTTCCATTCTGAGGAAGTTATACAACGTATAAGTACTGATCAGTAGAGCAAATAAAACTCAATTGACAACTATGTGTGTCATACAGAGATTTAGATCTTCTATTAATGGACATGTACATACCATATCCCTATTTGGGTATTTTGTATAAATTGTGGGTATTTCCGCAGCTCCGCTATCAACATAAAGTATTTTATAGGTACAGCCTCCTCAATGCTGCGAGTTGTAAGTATACTAGAGTTCCTGGTCAAACATTTTAGAATAGGCCCCTCAATCCTTGACACACACTTTCTCCATAACAAGTAAAATTATTTTTAATTTGCATGAGAGTTTCTTAGAGTAGATCATGCTGTGTTGCACGTCATCATTTCCTCCCATGTAAAAATGAGGTTTTATTAAATCTCCATATTTTCTAAATATAAAAAAGCAAAATTTTTGCTAAAAAATATAAAACAGGAATCTTTTTGTGTTCTGAACCCTATTAGTGTATTTTGTATAAATTGTGGTAATTTCAGCTGCACCAGGTTTTGGCTAGTATTTTACAAATGCAATTGTTTGTCTATTCCCATAGCTAAAAAAAAAGTGAAGACTTTTTTTGGTTTACAATCTGGGGATTTATATGATCAGGGTTCCTAGTAGGCTGCTGCATTCGTATCGTTGTCACACAAGTATAAAGTAACCTTAATTTATTATAATTATTGCGCCATCCTAATCTACTTTTTTATACATTCTGTTCCCATAGCTATTCCCATAGCTGGTCCATTCCTGGCCCTTGGAGTGGAAGGGAATCAACATGCTAAACCCCAGCTTTCTGATTATAAACATCTGTCTTATTGAGGCTGCATATCTGGGTCGGAATTTACCCCTAAAGACACTTTTCATTTGTTACCTATCAACATAACAATGTGAATTTTACAATGAAAAAATAGCAGGGCTCTGCAACACTGTTGCACTCAGATGGAAAAAAAAATGATATATTTGTACTAAATAGTTAATTTGATTAATTTGAAAACATAATTTACTCAAATGTAGCTCAAAATCGCTGCAATAGAAACATGTTTTTAGTTCTGCTCAATTTAGTGTTAGGTAGATACACCCTTTCAATGTTAATTCACTTGTATATACGTAGTGGGCATTGGATGAGATATTCCCCTGAAACCAGCCATGAATTCCCAAATAACGACAGACACTAAAACTTGGATATAACAGGCCACAGCATTTATTAAAACAACCAAATACTGTATAATCCGTCCAAACGTATAAAATGACTATAAAACATATAAATAACGTTGCATAATGTCATACAGTAATGTAACCAAAACATCCTTGCCAATCTAACACACCTCTTCCCAAAGGCTCTCACCTCCCCCCTCGGCATGATAAATTCCTCTACTCTTTTGGGCTCCCCACTAGCCATCTTTTAGCTCGGTGGGTATCCAACCCTAATGCTCCCCACCAGTCTGCTTTTAGCTCGGTGGGGACAAGTCCAACCTGGTACCCCTTAGGGTTCACCATAAGAGACAGGGGAGGATGAGACACGGCAATTATCCCCTAACTCATCAACCTGCAAACAACTCAAAGCCTGTTCCACCGCCTCCTGGATTGCCAAATTAAACCTCAGTCAAATGTACCCCATCCGGTCCAAATAAATTAGCTGCCTCCTTTTTAAAGACCTGATGGCGAACGGGGATACCCTTAACCCCCACGACAAACTTTGAAACCCACCTATTGAACTTCTTGGTTGTGGGCCTGCCGCCAATAGTTCCTAGCCACTACTTCCGACCAGATTTTACAGGCGTCAAGGAACAAGATCAATATCTGGGACAAGTCCCTTTTGACCATGTCCACCAAACCCCCGACCGGCATGGTCCTCAGGTCATTGCCCCTCAGATGAACAACCAAAACAGACAACGCCTCCAGCAGGCGAGAGAGCCTGACCAATTCCGGGAGGAGCCGGACCCACCTCATGCCCATGGCATCAAGCCACCGAACCTCCGCAGTTGAAGGCATAAAACCAAGAAACTCCACTCACGGCCGGACCGCAGTTCGTTACCGTGTCCAGTGGATGTAGGAGTGCCAGATCAATCAGAGCCTGGAGGGAACCGAACCTAAGGAGGAAAAACATTTAGCTTAGAAGACTGGCAGGATGCACATAGGAAACAAACCTCCTGGATTCCCACCTCCATATACTCTGAACTTCTTGATCTGGCATACCCAGCCGAGAAACCTCAATCGCAGTTCCAATTCGAAAAGAGTGCCCACCAATCTCCGCACCCTCCAAGCCCAACTCAGCCAACCCCAAACAAAAAAGGTGGACAAATTGAAAGAGGGAGAGGAAATTCCCATCCTTGTGCACCAGTGGCAGGCAAGAATTCAGAAAAGGCAAGACCACACTGCCAGATGGCTGGGGCTGGGGAAGACAAGCAAATTGCTTGCGGAGCTGCTGACCACCGTCCACTGCTGCTTGAGCCATGTGGGCTGACAGGATGGCTTCAACATCCATGCCACAGGCCGAAATCACCTACAGGCCTAAATAACAGGACAAATTTCAAAATGTTGCTGGCCCGGCTCCTAAGTGGCACTGAGGTCAGCTTGATTTGTCACCACCCTTTTCCTCACATACCATGCACCAACGCATAACAAACAGCCAATCATGTTTAATCCATCCCACACTCATACATGCGCACTCTCTCTGGGGCCTAAACAATTCATCACAGTGTGTTGAAAACTGAGTGTTATTTGCTCAAGTGAGAATTCAAAGTGGACTTCAAATTAAAGTTCAAAATACTTGAATTAAATAAATTCTCTAAGTCAACTATGTTTCCAGTTCACCTACTTAGGCTTTAAATAGAATATTTTAAATTCTCTTCAAATTCTCACTTTATTCATGCTGTGATGGTTTGCTAAAGGAAAATTATTATTATATTTTATCCAGGCTGCAGTACACTGTACTGCCGATTTTCAGTAATGCTGTAACTTTTAGCAATATCTGTTTTAAGATGTAGTGGTTTTGGTGTCTAGAGCAGGGCCGCCATCATGCAGGTACATCCGATACGGCTGTTCAGGGCAAAAGTATCCACAACTGAATATATATATAAAAAGTGTTTGGAATTAATAAATATAACAATCTCTCTCTATATTTATATGCCCCGGCGGAACCCTGCTGTACAGTGAACAGGAGACCCAGGAGACACCAAGTCCCCCCGGGCAGTGTCCTCCCCTGGCAACACTCCACATGTGGCATTCATAACAGGCTGCAGGAGTTGTAAGATGGATACTGCTCTTCACTATACAACCTGCTGTGCCACCGGACCACCATGGAATCTAATATACCTTCTCCCTGGTCACAGGCAGGGAAGTGGGAAGAAACATAATTATACAGTTAACAAAACCTAGCCATCTTCAGCCTCTATACCCCACAAACACACACACTGCACCCATCATACACACACTGAATCCACTACACACTCTGCATCCACATTACACACAAACACTCTGCATCCATGTAACACACACACTGCATACACTTTACACACACTGTATACACACTGCATCCTTATCTTTGTAGGTGGACTCAGGGGGGCTGTGAGTGGGCACAGGGTGAACCCCAGGGACCCAGACCTTGAGCTGTGAAGGACCCCAACATTTCTAATGGCATCCCTGGCTTAGAGTGCCCCTTTAAGTACTTGACTGCTGAAATTAGAGACAGCACTGTGAATGAATTGCAATACATAGCACAACGACAAAGGAAAACATCTGTTTTCTATACTGTTTATATCATAAACTGCTTGAATTAATGCATTTATGTTGAAATCAATTGATGTTTATGGTCATCAGAATTCTTGATATAATTCAATAAAAACTATGGTCACAAAACGAAATATTTCTTTCTAAAAAGCTGAATCCTCTCCTAATTTTTCATTATTTTTTTTTTATCCAATAAATCCATTAATGCCAAATTTGACCATTAGCATAATGTGAGAGAAGAGAATGAAGATGTAAGTATGCCTGTGCTGCAAAATGTCTTGAGACACAATTAGGCTTTGCGCTATACTGCATAATGGGCCAAAAATACCAAAATAATAAACACTGTCCGATACAATGATTGTCCAGAGCTCGGCACCCAATTTAACTAGCCACTAATCAGCTGTTTCATTTGAAGAATAGGAGCACTTACCAGGAGCACAGACTCAAAAGGGCCAACTAAAAGCAGAGGACTGAGTGGCTCTTTTCACCGTTGTCCCCAAGGCAATCTCACTATACTCTAAGTATCAGACAACAGACGCTACTTAATAAGCCATGTTGATCCTCTGCTAGTAGACTGCGGAGCTGTTTTTCAATGGGCCATAGAATACATCTTAATTAAAGTTAAAATTGAGAGATCAATGGAAGTCATTGCAGAAGGAGCACGCTGGGGAAAATTGGGCTAAAGACCAGGACACAGCAGAGAGAGAAGCAACAGTATCGCATGCAGCATTTGCAAGAAAGGAAGTATAAAAGTAAAGATAAGCAACGTATTAAATTAAAAATGCTGTGCTCCTCGTCAGAGTCTTTTTTTTTTTTTGGTTACAGGAACAAAAAAAGTGTACTTAAAAAATAAGGAAATTCAAGTTTCCTATTATTGCACATGGCCATCAATTGGTTTAAATCCTATCGCACATTAAAAAGAGGGTCTACGGGGAAGTAGAACGATTGTTGGAGGTCATCACATGGTCTTGATGAGGGAAGAATACTTCTTTAATAATGCGATGATTAAAATACGTAATGCAATAGATTATCATAGATCATCATTTTGGCTAATATCAATCCAACTTGCACTTGGTGGCTGTGATAGGCTGAGACCCATTCTTTAAGACAATCACAGCCACCAATCATTGCTCTGGGTTGTTAGCGTTAACTTAAAGGGACACTATAGTCACCAGAACATCTACAGCTTATTGAATTTGTTCTGGTGAGTAGAATCATTACCTTCAGGCTTTTTGCTGTAAACTCTGTCTTTTCAGAGAAAAGCTTAGTGATAACTCCACTGGCCAGTCCTCAGATAGCTGTTTAAGATCCTTCCTGGGTCATGTCTGCCTAAAATGCATCCAAACATTCAGTATCTCCTCCCTCTGCATGCAGACACCGAACTTTCCTCATAGAGATTTATTGATTCAATTCATCTCTATGAGGGGATGCTGATTGGCCAGGGCAGTGTTTGAATTGTGCTGGCTCTGCCCCTGATCTGCCTCCTTGTCAGTTTCAGCCAATACTATGGGGAAGCATTGTTATTGGATCAGGCTACTACTTCTGCTGATGTCAGCAGGCAGTGGGTAGGTCTAAAGGAAACAGTGACAAAGCAAGCAGCTCCAGACTCGAATACAAGTAAGATTTCTATATTTAGGGAGGCATGAGGGGCTCAGGGTGGCTAGATGGTGGTTTTAACCCTTTAGGGTCAGGAATACATGTTTGTGTTCCTGACCCTATAGTGCTCCTTTAAGCACTATAAAAGGGTCAAATTTCAGGCTAGGCTGGAGGGACGGTAATAGGCTACACCTGGTATTAAAACCATTTTAAGCTCACGTATATCTGTATGTATGTGTGTTTATGTATATATGTGTTTGTGTGTGTCTATGTATGTGTGTCTATATGTGTGTTTGTGTATGTATAAATGTATATGAGTGTGTGTGCATGTATTTAATGTCATTTACCTTTATCTAATAGGTTTAAATATGTAACAGAAGGTCTCTGTGCTGTTTATTTTATCCGCCGCGAAATCAAATAAACCTCACACTATAGTTCTAATTGGCAGTGTTCAAAATCTGATCGCTTGACATTATCAGCAATAGTCTAGAAGCTGCATCAACCTCCACCAACACAATGTGTAAACAAGATGCACCTCTGCTGTTTTAACCTCCAGGTTATTAAGCCCTGAAACAGTCGATAGATTTCTTGAAGAACAGGTGATTTGTCGGTGCTTAGTGTTGATAAAGACAGGATTAAAGGGCCATAAAGCAAGTCACTGCTGGCCTCCCACAGAGCTCGGTATGACACGAAGTCCCAAGATCCTGATTAAACAACGGCTGGGTCTGAAGGACAGACTAAACTTAGCTGACAGCTTCTGGGCAAGTCGGCAGAGGTAGCTTCACCCCCTTGTGCTGATGCGGACAACTCCATCTGTAGACGTGTGATCTTAACTGGCAATGTAATTTAAAACCAGTAGAACTGCCATGTAACGTGGGAGGTCAAAGGAAAAAGCAATAGTTAAGACTAAGAAATAGGTTTTCATTGACTTAACCATTTGCTAACTTGCTGCAAAGAATTGTTTATATCTCAACCTACAAGGTTCACTACTATCCACTATTCCATCATGCAGAGCCTAATGGACAATGTTTTTTGTTTGTTTTTTGTGTGTAAAATTACTTTATTGTATTGGTGGAAAGAAATATATATATATATATAATGTTGGCTCTATTTTAAAGCTGTATTATTGTGTTATATCTTTCCAGCTTAATATGTGCTTCCTGATTGGGTAAAAATTGTGTTTATTAGTTTTTTGTTTGTTTGTTTTTTATTCAGAATTTGTGAATGTATTCTGATCTTTTTTCATGCAAGATGTCAGTAAATAAGTAAAATACCAGCCCCTGAATGTCCAACTTCTATTCAGATATGTTAGCACACCATCAACTATTTGCGATGTACCCATTTAGTAAAAATAAATATTCCACTTTCACTTCCTCTTCCATATATAGCTGGAGAGAAAGACATAGTGGTTGGAAGATAAACTCAGACAAAGAAACAGAAAAAGAGATGTGCACTTTGAAGCAAAAAACTCCGTGCTACATTTGTATATTTAAAAAACTTTTGTAGTTTTTTTTTCACATTACAATAGATGTCATCTCTTGAAATTAATATTTATTGTAGGCATTTTCAAAATGTTGCATGAAAAATAAGCTAAACCCTGAGTTTCTGTACAGTGCTATATTCCTAACCACTAGCACATCTTTTAGAACATATAGATTCCCGCTGGACAACTGTGAGACCTTTCCAATGTCTGATATCACTTATGGTAAATATCTACGAGTCTGTGAATCAGTGGAACGCACAGAAAGTTGGTAAGGACTCAATTGGCAATCTTGCATCGTAGAAGCTTGACAGCAAAACAATCTTATTACAAATTTACCATACTGTTGACTTGGCTTTGCCAAAATAAAAAACCCCTGAACGTAAGCCACTCATTCATGCAATTTTTGGATGAAGAGTTCACTTTAAAGTGACACTATAGGCACTAAAACAACTTTATCTTAATTAAGTAGTTTTGGTGTATAGTTAATGCCCCTGCAGTCTCACTGCTCCATTCACTGCCATTTAGGAGTTAAATCACTTTGTTTATACAGCCATAGTCACACCTCCCTGCATGTGACTTACACAGCCAGCCTAAACACTTCTGGAAAGAGTCATCTAATGTTTATACTTCCTTTATTGTACATTCTGTTCAATTTATAATTTCCTATCTCCTGCTTTGTTAATAGCTTGCTAGATGCTGTAGGAGCCTCATGTATGTCATTAAAGTAAAATTTACAGAGCAGGAGAAAAAAACCTTTAAAGTAAGTTACATCTAAAAAAGAAACCATTTTGTTTTTTATGCAGGCTGTGTCAGTCACAGCCAGGGGAGGAGTGGCAAGTGCTGTATAAACAGAAACAAAAGTGATTTAACTCCTAAATGGCTCAAAATTGAGCAGTGAGACTGCAGGGGCATTGTCTATACACCAACACTACTCCATTAAGCTAAAGTTATTTTTGTGACTATAGTGTCCCTTTAAGAATATGAAAGGGAAAAGTCGCTATTTTAGATGAATTTCCCTAACGGGAGATATTTTTAAAGTATCTTTGTGACTTCCTTGAAAAGTTATCCTTCTAGATAACATTCAGTCATAAGGGTCACTAGCCATTTAGTGCTATATATGCCTGAAAGTAATTTTACTTGAACCACAAAAGAAATAACACACTTGATGTAAATTAGAATTCAGAACGCCCTCCAGCAAGCTGATGTACGAACAGGATTTTAATAGTGTGAATTTACAAAGTTTTTTTTTTCCCCTTCATCGACTCTTTTCTATTAATAACAATTTTCATCGTTTTTTTACTCATTTTAAATTAGTCATTTGCATTCATTTTATTGCTAAGTGCCTCCTCAAGGCTTTTCGGATGCAATTTTGAAATATAGAAATATGATTTTTTTTCCCATAGACCTACCTCTAGAAATTCACCATTTAACCTTTAATATCCTTGAAAGAGGTTGACAACTGTCTGATGTAGTGTAAAGAAAAAAATAACGTGTGCTAAATTTTAATAATTCTTTGAGTTCAAAATACTTTTAGTAGATATATATATAGTTTATAATGAACATTTGTTTTTTGTTTTTTAATTTGTAACCAGCAAAGAAAAATTATGTAAATAAATATGTAAAAGTATCAGAACAATAATATAGAAGATTATTAAATGTATACACGTACACGGAAGGAAAATTGGAAGGAGCAGAAGGGAAAAAAATGGAACAGTTTTTTTCCCTCTGGCTCTATCCAACTTACATATAGTCACCAATCTCAGCATTTGCTCCATTTTATTAGATCCAGCTCTCTGCAAGAGCAACACAATCTGTTAAAGGCAGAGTCACTGGCTTAGTTGTTCATGAAATGTACCTTAAACAGTGCAATCTAGGTCTAGGATATTTATTTATACCAGGAAGAATACACTGAGATGTCTATTATTTTCAATTATGTCCTGGGTCCACAAACACTGCATTTTTAAAATATGGTACAATAAAAATACAAAATAATATCTTGCTACAAATTTAACACAGAACACGCACAGACAAGAAATATAACCGACCATGATTACAGGTGCTTTCTGTATAGAGGTATGGTGACAGAGAACTCTTAGAGTTTATTGAAATATTATTGAACCAGAAACATGTTGGATGGTGGGCAAGTGCCACGATCTTGCTTGTATGAAACAAGATGTATGAAGAGTACATTTCTGGATTTTTCCCTTTTTTACATACTGATTGCAGTGCTGATTCTAGCTACTAACTTTTTGCAGAGCGTGTTAATTTCCAGATGGACATAGTTAGAATATCTCTCCTAGTTTCAGGTGTTTGTTAGTGAGATCACATAGATCTGAGAAAGTGTAAGGTCTGTTTTTAGTTGGAGATATTAGAAAGGCATTAAATCCACATATTAGACTGGGAGACTTACAATTTGACCACATTTAGGCTGTTAAAGTAATCGGTCGAATGCATGACCTCTGAGCCGAATTGCCTCCGAACCACACACTAAACCAGATTTTCAGTAGAACGTGTTTGTTTTGATTTGTGCTTCTGAATTCCACCTAAGACACCAAAAAAGATATAATTCATGGGGAAAAAAGATGATTGACGACTAGGGGACAGTCAATTCACAGATCAATATCGGGAAAAAAGGAGGACAAGTAAAAAAAAAATCTATATTTTTTTATATATATATATACTATAGATTTGCTAAATATATAATATATATTTTTTTACGGTTCACCCTCTTTTTTCCTCTGTGAGTTACTTTTTCTCAATAAAAAGTGTACTGATATATAATCTATATAATGTTTGCAGTGTAGTGACTGGCTCATTTTCAAGCCTTTTTGGTTCATCTAATTTGTTTTCCCGAATCTTTTTTCGTTAACAAAACACGACCTGCTACATGGTTGAATTTTGGCCATCTCGAAATTTTCAGCATAAGTGATTAGCCCAAATTGTGTTATTTTACTAGTTCACAAGTCTAATATATATATATATATATATATATATATATATATATCAAGCTTTTATTTACAGCCATTCTGGATAGTCTGCTAAAATAAAATGTCACAGTGTCTTCCATGTGAGATTTTGTATAGAAATATTCAACTAGCTCCAGAGGAACGATGTCCTCTAATCACAGTGAGTGTACAACATCCACCAGAACGTGTCCATTTCACAATCTCATGTAAAACTAAATTTTTCTAGCATAAGTATATTTTCATATTCCACTAATTAGTGGTTCTCCAACTTTTTTTCTAGAATGCAATGGGTTACCTAATCCTGGGGGTATCAAACAATTCAGATTGGTGGAGGTTATATCATATTACAAGGTTAGATTTAATAACTTCATAAATATATAAAAATAACAGCAAAAGTCCCAAATGTTGCATAAAATAAAAAAAATCCAGAAAGACAAGATATATATGCATAAACATTTATGTAAAATGAAAGCAATTATTAAAGAGGTTGTTCAACTCTATGTATTTTCCCACCCATCCATCTGTTGTATGATTTTTTTGCCTATAATAATATTTGATATTTTTTAGTTTATTTAATCCCCCCCCGTATCCTTTGTCTAATTTCGATTGCTCATTTTATTTTCAGCTTGCACAATGTTATTTGGCTACCGTCCTTCAACTAGAACTGATTCATTGACTTGACGGAAAAAGAGTGAGCTAGCAGCAACGAGACCTCTATTAAAAATTCATTGTAATGCTATTCTTTATTACTAATGAATTTTTGTTAATTTATTTATGGTGTGTAGATGAATATATAATGTTATTTTTACATTGATTATTGTAAACACTAGCTGTCTGTTTACATTTACCAAACATTTCACAATTCTAGTTTATTCATCCTTTTCAGTTGTTTTTACTAAAATATGTCAACATTTATTGATATCAATTACTTTGTTTTTAATCCACCGATAGTTTGATAGTAAAGTAGAAGATTATTTAAAAGAAGACTGTGGGTACCAGACCACTTGATCAGAATGAATCCTTTGACTGAAACAGATGTGGTGATGGCAAGCTGAGTGGTGCTGGACAGAAGACTTTGGGGTAACCTGTTCCTTTACAGTCTAACCCCTAAGAGGGACCTCTTGGCACCATAACAACTTAATTCTGATGAAGTTGTCATGGTGCTCCAAGTGTTCCTTTAAATCCAAATGAAATTTCTACACACCCTGTGGACGTTTTAGTGGCATAAGTGAAGGCATGTAAATATGTTTAAATAAAATCGATTCCCTTCCCTTCCCCCTACAGAAAGCCTCCACAACACACATTTGCAATTTGATTATAGTTACACTTCAGTGATAGCACACTTTTCATTTCTAATATACTTTACCACTGTGCAGTTTTGTGATATTTTTTTTCTTCACTTCAAACATGCCATAATTCTCCTGAAAATGATAGAATATAGAGCAAAGTTTCCATGACAAATGGATATTTGCCAGATTGAGAATTACTGACTAGTACCATCTGCAGCTATAATTGCTATGTAAGTGAAATAAACATGCAAATGCCTAGATTTTAGGCTTTAAAATTGTTGTTTTACATCCACACAGTGTTTAATTTTAAGAGGTGGCATGGGGTGATCAATACAGTATTCAGGTAAAACACATAACATTTCACTATAGGTTTTCTCGAAAATCTTCTGCATGCAAACCGACTTGAAAAAAAAATGTAAAAATAAAATTTTTCATGATTCACATATTGATGAATGGAACTTCTTTTCGAGTTCTAGATCCAAATACCTCCTTGTGGAGGAGGTGGTAGGGACTAAAACAGTATTTTATTTGTATTTCGAAATTTGCACAAAACAATATGACATTCTCTTAAGTAAACTCCTGTGAACACTGCAGGATTTCTCAAAAAATGGAGATAGAGTTGTAAAAAAATACAAATCAGATAAAGGGCAGTTGTGTTGAGCAAGAAAAGCTGAAACCTGTGCTTTAAAACACGGAAATGGCAGACTAGATTGACTTTTATTTGGGATCATGGTTTCTTCATGTATGTATTAAATTACAAGAATAGTAATAGCCATATATATTAAACTTAGAGATTTAGTTCGGTCTGGTCTGACATTTGGACTCATTTCGGGTGATTGGGTGTTCAGCCATTTTTTTTTTATTCTGACTTCCGAAACACCATCTTTGAATCACTAATTTAGAGTTTGAGGGTTGTTTTTTTTATATGCATATTTTTACCTTTATTTTATGGCTTTCCGGCAATTTTTAGCCCAAACTGAAATTTTATGAACCAAGTCAAAATATTTTCATCTATTATTCTCCTGATTCAAAAAACTTCAGAAATCCAAATAGAATCAATTCAGGAGAGCCAAAATATTTGCAGTGCAAAAGTCATGTATATATATCTCACCATAAAAAGTGCCTTATCTGAACAAAGTTTATATATAAAACACTAGAGTGTTAGGAATACAAACATATATATTGGGAAGAAAAATCTATGGCTTTAGCTTTGCAAATCCCTGTTACAAAAGCAAACAGGTGATTGGTTAATACAGGATAAAGTGCTTCAGAAATTAAAGTTAATGTAAACAAAACCCCATATGGTATTCACCCACGTGTGCTTAGGTTGCTTAGTGTAGAAATATGCATACCACTGTTTTACATTTTTCAGGATACTTTTCTTTCATAAATTGTACCAGAGGATTGGAGAAAAACAGGTGTGGTACCTATATTTAAAAAGGGTTCATTACCTGGAAACTACAGACCTCTGAGTTTAATATCTATGGTTGAGAAATTTTTAAAGGGCTGCTAAGGAAATTTATTCAAGAATCAATTTTGAACAAAAATATAATTCAGAAGAATCAACATGCTTTTATGTGAGACAGGACATGCCAAAATAACTTAGTTGCGTTCTGTGAAGAAGTTTGCAGAAATGTAGATTAGGGTATTCCAGTAGATGTGATCTACTTGGAGTTTGCTAAGTTATCAGATACAGTTCCACACAAAAGGTTACTAGTAAAACTAAGATCTGTTGGTGTATTAAAAAAAATGTAGTCTTGGATAAAACATTGCTTAATGATAGAGTGCAGAAAGCACTTGTAAATGGAAATAGTTCAAATTAAACAAAAGTGGTAAGTGCAGTGCCTCAGGGTTATGTCCTGGGTCAATTTTTTTTTAAATCTAGTTATAAATAATCTTGAAGTGGACATTGAAAATGTTGGTATTTGTCGGTATTTGCAGGTGACACAAAACTAGGTAAGAAAATAGAGTCTGAATATGATATAACTTCTCTACAGATGAATTTGGAGACATTGGGAGACTGGGCAAACAAGGGGCAAATAAGATTCAATACAGATAAATGCAAAGTCATGCATTTTGGAATAAGGTACCCACAATCCACTTATACATTACATGTTGTAGAGTTAGGGATATCATCAAATGAAGATGACTTTGGAACAATTATAGATCACAAACTAGGCATCAGTATGCAATGCTGGTCTGCAGTTACCAAAGCTAGCAAGGTACTTTCATGTACAACATTTTTTTTTTTAATTCACATAATCCAAATATAATTTTGCCTCTTTATAAATCAACAGTAAGACTCTACCTAGTATATGTGGTGCAAGTTTGGGCACCAGTTTTAAAGAAGTATATTGCAGAACTAGAATATGTGCAGATGCAAGCTGCAAAACTAATGTGGGGAATGAAAAACATTAGTTATGAGGAAAGGCTAAAAAAACTGCACTTGTTCTCTTTAGAAACTAGGCACCTCAGAGTAGATATCACTAAACAAATATATACATGGTCTGTACAAACCTCTATCTGCTAACATGTTCATTAGCAGAAATATACAACAGACAAGAGGTCACGCATTGAAACTGGAAGATGGGTGTTTTTTCTTACAACAGAGTAACGTGTTCTTTACAATAAGAACAATAAAGATCAGGAATCCTCTGCCTAAAAGGGTTGTCTTATCAGATTGAATAGATAATTTTAAAAAGGCCCTGGATGCTTTTCTTTGCATAAACAGAAACAAAAGTGATTTAACTCCCAAATGGTAGAAAATTGAGCAGTGGGACTGCAGGGGCATGTTCTATACAGCAAGACTGCATCATTAAGATATAATTGTTTTGGTGACTACAGTGTCCCTTTAAGTGTACTTTTTAAAACCATTGTAACCAATAAGGTGGTTTAAAAGGGCCCTCTGTATATCTTGAGTCTGTTCACATTAATGATTTGCAGTCTTATACCCACATTGGAAAATTGTGAAGTGCCACAAAATGTGGTGACGTAAGCCATTCTTAATCCCACAATGCTACTGACAAGTGTTTAGTGTTTTTTACACTAAAAGCATTTATTTGTACACAACAGAATGCTGGGTAATTACAACATTGTAACATCTAAAATTACGATTATTCCCTCTGGCGCCATCCCAACGCCGTGTTGAGAAGTTTTTACACTCTGGCATCATGATGTCAACATCTTTATCATAACGCCAAGGAGGAAGTCTTGCCTAGTCTGCTTCTCATAGTTTTACTGAAGTTATACATCAATAGAGCTGCCAGGAGTTTGACAGTTTTTGTACAGATTGATTGAGAGCGCCAGGTGCACACGTGTTCCTTAAGGCCTACAAAACACAGAACATGAGGATTGTAAACGTTTTACAAGTAATGAGAGAATATATCACCATATGATCAGCGCACACAGCTCATATCTAATAGGAGTGATATAAGAACTGAGAACAATAAGCAAAACAATTAATGTGCCTTGTTTTATTTTGGAATGTATCCCTTTAGCCATAATCCCTCTCTTATATTTCATTATTCACTTAATTTATCAGTTGGGTAAGAGATAATTTCTATTTTTTTATTGATAGTAAAGGAAATTAGGTTTTGATGAGCTTGTTGACAGTATCGGAATAATCAAGCCAATCTAAAATGTATTAAATGTCAAGAAGCATTTTAGTTTGGCAGTGAACTTTAATAATGTTTTATTAACCCTTTTAATGTAATGTTTACCCATCACCTCGCCTTGTCCTTAGAGAACTTGTGGAAACATGGCATATACTGCTTATTTGGTTTCAGCAGTACCGTATAGCCCTGTAGACATTACTGAAGCAGGTCGTTCAAGTTTGTAATAGGAATAATATTATTTGTTATTGCTCGTCTTTAAAGGAACACTTAAACACAATAAGTGTGCTGCAGAGATTACGGTGACAGGTGTCCCCACCCCCAATCCAAGTAGCAGACCATTAGCTAAACCATTTACCTGGGTCCGGTGGCAACCAGTCTCAGCCTCCTCTCTAGATAGAAGCCTGGCGGTGTAGGGTTTAGCTCATTGACTGACATCAATAAGATGACACTGCACAGCACACATTACTTTGGATCAGCTAATAAAAACTCATAGCAAGAGCTTGTGCCTCTCCACAGAGGCTGAGGTTGTCATCTGATGGACCCCAGGTTAGAAGACTTGTTGTTAACAAACGGCTTGACTATTTACATGGGGGTGGGGGAGGGGGTTAACAAAGTGCTCCTGGCACCATAACCACACACACGGTACTGGTACATAGAGTGTCCCTTTAATGGGTTGGAAGTGGTAATATTAATCAGCTAAGGTTTCTTTAAAAAAAAAAAAGAAGTTAAATAATTCTTACAGCTATATGTTACAAATAATATACTCACTGTACTATATATATATATGATTACAATACAATGTTAAACAAAAATCTGCACACCAGTCAAGCCATAAGACTTGCTTTTCCCACAGAAATCCCAAATCTGCAGTGATGAGTGGTTTACTGACTTTGCATCTTTTCCTAAGTTGTGTTTCAAAGCTGTTGTATACAGCAAACACAGACTCAAAGGAATCCATGTTTAAAATGGAATGAGGCAAAAATGTAAATTCTTTGTTAAACTAATTTGCATACGCCCACCCAGAATCCTTTGCGGTGGTAACATCACTGCAGGTTTGTGATTTTTGTGGGAAAAGCAAGTCTTATGGCTTGACTGGTGTGCACATTGTATTAATTACATAAATATTATGGGATGTTCAAGAATTATTGAAATTGTGTACAAATATCAGTCATGTATATGTTAAGCAAAAAGTGTAATGATGTCTCCAGCATAACATAATATACCTATATATAGGGTGAGGTAGAGGCAAAAAATGCCTACAAAATTCAAAGTATAAATAAAGAAAATTAAACCTGTGCTGCAGATACTCCACACTGAAGTACAACAGTGTATATACAACCAAAATACAAACACGAGTCCTGCGCATCCAGTATAGGTGTGCACACCCAGGTGCTACCACAGTTTATTTGAGGACAAAGTTAAAGCAGCAAACGTTTCAGGCAGCAGCCCTTTCTCAGTGCTAATGTCCTTAGCATTAGTATTCAGAAAGGGCGGCTGCCTGAAACGTTTTGCAGCTTTAACATAATATAATGAATAAAGAAAGAAATGATACAATGTCTCGCAACAGCAGCTACCTATGGCTGATGGGCGGCTTACAAAACAACACAATATAATGGAAGCTGTTTCTACGATACTTTTCACAGGACAGATCACCATTATCGGAGGACTTTTTCTGGGATATTTAGACTTTCCATTTTCTTTTTTTCCTCTGACCATGAATTTTCCCAGTTGATGATGTTCAGTTCCTCAGTTCCTCCTGGGTTTAATTGGGGTGCCCCACCAAGACTGTGTGGTTTCAACTATTATCTGTTTTTATTTTTTGCATGTATACAAACTATCATACCCAATTTGTTTCTATTGTTCGGTTTCCCTTTGACATGTTAGATTGTAGTATTGAAAACTTTTAATAAAAAGTTAATAAACAGTTTTTGGCGGTAATACATTATTTGTCATTAGACACTCATTTTGGAGGGGTGGTATGTGATTTAATTAATCTGTATGTAGGTGAATTCGAGAGTGTTTTGTTTTGAAAATCAATAGTAAATAATTTCTCCCAAAAGTAAGCATGAGCAGTAACTTATAGCCTGATCAGCTTTTAAATCTTCACACAGGAATCCGGCCACTGGCGAGGCAAACATAGTCACAACAAAGCAATATTGTTTCTATTACTTTCTAAATCTAAAACTCCTTTATTTCCGAATATTGAAATACAAAATGTAGTTGGGAGGCCAAGCAAGACATCAGAGGGAAAATTAAATGTATTTTATATGCAGAGGTATCGGAATTTTAACGCTGCTGTACTGTTGACTTGTAGGCACAGCAGTGACTTTTATTAGCCCAGTGGGGAGACATGAGTCACTTGGTGCTGTGGATTTGGCTTGGTGCAAATATATGGACTAAAAGTAAACATTTGTACATATCAATTATTAAAACCCTACCTCATATATCAAATTAACTAAGCAAATAAAAGCATATTCGGGGACTCATATACGAGGAGCTAGAGTATGGCAAGGTCATTGTAACATTATCCAGAGTCATTGGCCTTAACTTTATGACAATGAAAAAGCTATTTTTTCCACCAAACAAAATGGTGTTACCTTCTGTGAAGATTAAAATTAAAAAAGTAACTCACAAAATAAATAATCTACCTTAAAGTAGTCCAACTGGTCCCATCAGATGTCTGTAAATATGTACCACTGATTCTGGTTGGTCATTCCCTATATTATTAATGCTTTGAGATCTAGTCAACCAATCAGTTGACACTTTCACCAATAAATAATGTCCAAAGTTGGAATGCAGTGCTATGCTGACACGGAAGTACGGACTTCTGATTTAGACTAGCAAAACAGACAGGACAAGCATTGAAGCCACTCTTTATATATTAAATGTAAATATTTTATTAATTCCGAAAAATAATTCCATAAAAGGCATTTAAGAGACAGAGTGCAACAGAATATTTAATTATTTTTTTTGGTTGAGTTTGCACTGTCCAGTTATTTTACCAAGCACCACAAGTTGCCATGTGCAATGCATTTAGTGATATTTTGTAAATCATGATAGTAATCTCAGATGCAAAAAAGGAAATCCAGTTTCATATAAATTTTATCCCAGTATTTATTAGATCAAACAGCTATCACAATAAGATCATCCTTTGTTGGTTGGCTGTGAGAGTTGCACAGAATAATATATATATATATATATATCACACATGCAATAGTCAATTCAGTGCCAGGTGATATCTGACAAGTCAAATGGGTTTTTTATAGTGCCAAAAAAGGAGAGTATACGTCTGCTCTCTTATCTCTTTCTCTTCAGATTAGAAATTCCAACTACATCTGATTTCGAATTCATACGGCACTTTTAAAAACAAACTGTACACTCGATGCGAAAAATGTGATCTGAATCCAAATGATTCTCCTCGATGTACAAATTAATCAACTCCATTCAATTATCCTTACCTCTCCTTGTGATTTACAGATCTCTGAGACACTATTTATCAAGTATTTCTTAATTAATCACACGCAGAGCTTGAATTTACTAATGAGGCTCCTATGGTATCGTCCTCATCAAGCCATCATGCAAGGATTTCTCTGCTTCAGGTTCTTCTTTGTTTTGGTGGTGTTTACCAAAGAGTTTCATAATTCTGTCTCTTCTTTTAACATGTTTTCCTTCTATCTGAAGAAGGGCTACATGCTACATTCAAAAGCAATATACATAGTACTCCCGTCATACAGTATAGAATGCCTGATTTTCTTAAACACTATAGTGTTAGCGTTTGTGCGAGTGTCTAGCTACGTTCTCAGAGTATGAAATAATATAAAATTATACAGAAGGATTCTAGATAATGATTCAGAGTGTTGTTCACTAAATGGGAAGTTGAGACAAATGGATAAGGAAATTGTAAATTTTAGGCCGATATCAGGGCCGTCTTTAATAATGATTGGACCCTGGGCAAGCATTTGCTAGGGCCCCCACTCTCTTACATGCAATCACGCCCTAGGCTCTTGCAGTGGCGGAACTAAAGTATAAAGATCCCTGGTGCAACAATTTTATTTGCCCCCCCCCCCAACTGCAAGGTTGGACAAAAGGTAGAAGAACCCTTTGTGTCGTGTAACTCCAACAATGCATTGACAGGTGGGGCTCTACCAATTTCCCATGCTTGCAGGGTTGTATTTTTCACTGTTTGAATGTAAGCATGTTTTTGTATGAAGTATGTTTGTCTGAATGTGTTTGTATGTGGTGTTGCCGTTTGGATGCAAACGTGCATTTATGTGTAGTGTTGTTTTTGAAATGTGTGTTTACATATAATTTTGGTGCTCAGACACACTGACACACATGCAAATAGAGAGATACACACACTGACTTCTCACAGACATATAAACTGACTGACATACTGACACACACAAATACATACATTGACAGGCATACTGACACACACATACACTGACAGACATAGTGACGAGCACATACACACAGACTTACTGACACACATGTAAAAATATTTTTAAACCCACCCTCCAGATTCCTACCTTTTGCTCCAGTGTCCAGTCTGGTGCCTGAGGCTGATGGATGTGAGGAGCCCCCATCCTCACGGCCTTCTTCTCACTCCCGCTCTGCTCCTCCTGCTCCCTCCCATGTAGCTGCTCTCTTTACAGGAGGCAGTGACTCGCATGAGTCACTTCCTCCCATGTTGCCAAAAAGCAAGGGCCCCGTTATGCTGTTAAAGAGCCACAGCACCCTAAGTCCATGGGCCACCCGGTAAGCCTCCTTAGAGTGCAGGGACCAAACAAATTGTTGAGGGCACAGGTGTGACTGGCCCGTTTGACCCGCATTAAAGATGTCCCTGGCCGATATAGCTGAATTAGACATTTTTCTATTTTTATAAGCTTGTCTGATTTGGCTTAAATATTACTTTCCTTTCATTATTCTACTCAATTTCAAGGTTACACGATAGATGCCACATAATGCTGTAGCTTCAACACATGACAACTGCCTGCAAAATAAGGAATTAAAATATATATATGGGCATATTCATTAAATAATGCGTAGCATAGGCCAAAGTAGCGTATCTGGAGAAGTGGCTGAGTTGCCAATTTTTTCATGTTTATTTGCTTTTTCAGCTCTATTTTGACAAAATGTTCTCTTATTATTTTCTCACAGTTTTCAGGTTAGTAGATAAAACCCTAGTATTTGTATCAGATAAATATTCAAACTTATATTAAAAGACAGAAGCATATTAATTTTTCATGAATTGTTTTGCTAAATTATTCATCAGAAATTGCTTAAAAATTTCTCTTGCAGCTAAAACAGTATATTTTAATAAATCAAAGAATATAGTCTATAAGCCCACATTTGGAATTCTTTTTGATAAGAAGATAACATGTATACCTGTAGAGAAATTAAGGTGGTAGAATTTTAACTCTAGACTTTAGACAGAACTAATGGACATTTAGAGAAATGGCAGAAAGGAATGAGTTACACACACGAGCAGGAGAATTGCCCTACAAGTCTTTATCTATCACAGCAACAGCATTACAAGTGTAGTTACTGCGATTATTCCACTGACAAGCATGGCTTAAACTTTGGTATAGAAATGTAGGTATGGAGTGACAGATTTAATTTATGTTGCCAAAGTGGTAATGAAGCTTGCGCGTTGGCGTAGTGGGAGAGATTCACTCTGATTGGGATAGCTTTCCTAAACAGGATCCAATACTTAGGAGCAAGACTGGATCAGGATACCCATGACAGAACTGGAAATGTGATAGGTATTCAATAAACATCCCCTGAAGCAATAAGCTATAATTTGTCTATATGATAAATTATATATTCATTGATTAAGGAGATGCTATCTGTTACTGTGAGGCTGTCATGACAGGTTCACTTTAATTCTTAACAGTGTGTACCTTGGACTTTCTGCCAAAGTACTTATTAGAAGGTTATTCCTTGAGTTCACCTTCATTTTTATAAAGAAATGCCTCCTAACATCTGTCCGGAGGTTTCCACGTATCACCTTCAGAGCTTGACCTCTCTTTCAGTTCATCTAAATAGAGTTGAATTCTTGACTAGCACCAAAAGGTATTTTTCACAACTTATTGATTAGGGACTTAAATTAGTGTTCTCCTGCAGAATATGGATGTCCTATATGCCCTTCATTGCATAACGCAGCTAGTGAGAGCTTGTTTGTTCTTTTTTACCTCCAATGAATGCAGGACTTAAGGGACATTTGTATAAAAGATTTAAAAAATGACATTGAATCAGTCTATACATACAAGACATAACAGATGTAAATGCTTAATGCATAGATGTATTGATATTATATAATAAAATATGGAGATGTTCTGAGTTATTTGTAGATGTTAACAAGGTCATACAGATGTTTTTTTTTTTCATGCCATTGTGATTTTAATTCAATAATAAAAATAATATTAACTTTCTGTTTGTATAGAGAATTATGTCACTCAGAAACCCACTTAGTACAAGATTTTGAATTTAAAAATAATAATCACCAACTATTAACTAGATGTTATCAATGCCAAATCATAGTTATGGATTTGAAAGAAAAAAGGCCAAGTTGACATTAGCAATGTGGGAGTTTTGAACATGTTCTACAGTTGGTACGTTAACTCACTGAGCTATCTTACCAATGTTAAAATACTTTTTATCCACTCTAAAAGGAATCTTGTTTGTCAATCCAATTTCGGCCAGTATTTGGGTATATGCTTTCATGAGTTTTTTTCACATTTTTATTACACAGAAACACGCGATAACATATGAAGTCAACGAGGATGGAATTGACTTTTCTGAATAGAATGGTTGTTTTTACCTTTTTGGAAATGAAAAGGAACATGTTACATATTCTTAGTTCACGTAGTTTGCTGTAGAAATATTGGTTTAAATGTGCGTGTCTCGCTGACAACAATTAATAAATAATAATTAATAACGATTCTTAATTCCGGTGCAGAGGAGGAGTATAGCAAATGCCAATAGTAAATACCAGTTAACTAATACTGCAACAATGACCTTCCTGTCCAGTAAAGAGCATGATGACTGGTGAATGTTTACAAGGTCAGGAACTAGTGAGGCCACACTCATGAAATAAACAAATAAATAACCTGAATTATTGGAATTAAGACAAAATTCTGCATCTGGATGTTAAAATAATATCTGGAATCAGAAAAAGACTCCGAGTCAGGGTGGGGGCATTGCATACACCAGAGCATAAAATCACATCCATTAAACACTTGCACAGGCCCTCAGATACTCTGTATCCGGAGAAGAGACAGGACATCCTAACGTTATACAGGAGGTAGAAGGACAAGAACAAGGAGAACATCCATGCCTTCCTTCTGCTTTGGTCTCTTGCACCACTTTTACTCCTACACAAATTTTCATAGCTCACAAGTGTCCATATTTAGGAGAGTCAGTCCCTATTTCATGCACAAATCTCTCTGTCCCTCATTTCCCTCCTAATGTCCCTCTTTTCTATGATCCATATTGTTGGTGTGTCTGAGTGTAAGACAGAGCTCCACAGCAATAATACTCCCGGTAATGTGTCTGAATGTATAACAGAGCTCCACAGCAATAATACTCCCAGTAATGTGTTTGAATGTATAACAGAGCTCCACAGCAATAATACTCCCAGTAATGTGTCTGAATGTATAACAGAGCTCCACAGCAATAATACTCCCAGTAATGTGTCTGAATGTATAACAGAGCTCCACAGCAATAATACTCCCAGCAATGTGTCTGAGTGTATAACAGAGCTCCACAGCAATAATACCCCCAGTAATGTGTCTGAATGTATAACAGAGCTCCACAGGAATAATACTCCCAGTAATGTGTCTGAGTGTATAACAGAGCTCCACAGCAATAATACCCCCAGTAATGTGTCTGAGTGTATAACAGAGCTCCACAGCAATAATACTCCCAGTAATGTGTCTGAGTGTATAACAGAGCTCCACAGCAATAATACTCCCAGTAATGTGTCTGAGTGTATAACAGAGCTCCACAGCAGTAATACCCCCAGCAATGTATCTGAGTGTATAAGAGAGCTCCAGCAATAATACTCCCAGTAATGTGTCTGAGTGTATAACAGAGCA